>OX381684.1:1250000-2500000 GCA_947462355.1 Caradrina kadenii | reverse complement strand
TGAAGAGGTATTACCACAAAAGAAAGACCCTGATTTAGCTAAGAAGATTAAACATAGTTTACTTTGATCCCAGCAAAGATGAATGTGACTAACATTCCGAGTTCCACAAGTTGTGCAATTGTGGCAAAGACTCCAAATGCCATAAAAGTGTAATTTGAGTAATACAACTCGCTCGGGTCGTCGTAGTCTCTTATAACAAGCATGAACATTGCAAAAGTCCATAGTACTGACGCGACCTGTGAAATAAAATACAGAATTTAAAAAATTAAGTAACCCCGGCAGCTAACAAAAGTGCTGATAATTTTGAAACCGCTGAACCGATTTCCATCAAACATAGCTAAGAACACTCCCGACTAATTCACCTTTCAAACAAAATAAAAATCGGCTCATGCGTTCGAGAGCTACGATGCCACATATAGACACACAACGTGTTTATAACACGTGGTCGTTTTTACGCCGGGGTTTAAAAATCAAATACAAAATAAGCCTCTTATTTTTTTTTACTGACTTCAAAAAAGGGGAGGTTCGCAATTCGACTGTATGTTTTTTTCTTGTATGTCTGTTACGCGGTCGTTCCGCCAATTATGAATAGATTTGAATGATTCTTTTTTTGTTTGATAGGTCATACTTCAAAAGTAGTTCCATTTAAATTTTATCGAAATCGTTTAAGTAGTTTGGTTGGTAAATCGAAATAACTGAAAATACACATTATCCTATCATAGAAATAGCATATTCTTCTTTCTTGTGGCTTTTAAGTGGTGTCTTGTTCATTTACGTAGTATTACTGTTCCTTCATGGATTCGGATGACGGGAATTAGATACTAAAAAGCGAAAAATATAAAACTTTTTTACAAAAATGACAACCGCCTTCTAGATGAATTCGACTACCACTAAGCCGTCCACTGATTATTAAGATAGCAATGTCCACTTACCAGTCGCATACATGCCCACACTACTAACCACCATCTCAGAGATGAACAACATGAGGTACCCTCGTCATTACGCCGTCCTCCTTTGTTTATTTCACAGGCACCCATTTGAGGCCTCAATGTTGGAGTGTTCATTGTGAAAGTTAAATATTTCAAAACACGAGAGCTTGAACTGAAATAACTAATATTTTTTTGGTAACGTCTGAAATTATTAAACAAACGCAGTTTATATTACCACACAGGAACACTGTTTTTATTTAGGAGTGATGGAATCGACACAAATAGACACACATACCATAACGCCTGTATTCCCGGAAGGGTTAGGCAGAGGTGTACCAATGTACACCCACAGTCCGCCGGTATGTTTAGCTCGCCGTAATAGGGGGCGAGCCAATTGCTACTAAACGGGCACGAATCTTAACTCCGAGTTGCTACTAAGAATTTCATTGAAAACCCCAATAACACTTTGGTCGACCTGGGAATCGAACCCAAGACCTCTAGCGTAGCAGTCGCGCTTAGGACCACAAGGCTAACAAGGCAGTTACTGGCACAAATACTTTTAATAGATATTGCAATAATCATCAGTTTTGGTTAACGTACCTTTGTCTTTCTCCTCTACCACTATTCTACCTCTGTCTTCAGGATTATAGGAGAATAAAATACGAAGTAAACCACTCCGACGAAAATCAACTCCAAAATAAACCCACCTCTGGCCTATCCAAAACTAACTGCGCAAGCCGAGCGCCATTCCCGTTGCCGATGACACAATTACCTCATTATTAAGGTCTATTAATTATTAAAATGATGGTGTGGTTAGCCATTTCAGCGTTAAACGTATATTATGGCGGGTCGTTATTATTAATTACAAATTCCATTAATTCTGAAAAAAGTAAATACATCATCGGACTGTCGGTTTTAAACATACTATTGAATTGTCTTGTATTAAGCCGAATGGGAAAACATTAATAATGAAATGAAAATACGACAGCTGATTATTAATAAATACTCGTTATTATAGTTGGTTCTGTTGGACAGTATTTCAGAATACACTTCTTTCAAAGAACTGAATCACAATGAAGATGGCTAATTCGAATTTAACAGCAACCTAGTAAAAAACCTCTTGATGTTATCATTGATTCATTTTGAGCATTATTAGTATAACTACCTTCTTGAATTTTCTCTTGTCACTCGTTCATACAAAGTTAAAATCTCTTACCAACGAGCTTCTGCCAGCGACTTCGCTCGCGTGGTTATTTTCACTCGCGTTAAGTTACGTCTTTTTTTACTGCTCCTATCCCGTGTGTTGTAGCGTGATGTTATAAAGCCTAAAGCCTTCCTCAAAAAATGAACTATCCAACACAAGGAGTATTTTTCAATTCAAACCAGTAGTTCCTGAGATTTGCGCGTTCAACCAAACAAACTCTTCAGCTTTAAAATATTAACATAGATTAAATAAAATTACCTGATTATAAAATTAACCTTGCAAGTAATAAATAATGAAACAGATAAGAAGAAACGACCATTGGTAGTATCAAAATTAAATTAAAACATACCATCACGCCTGTATTCCCCGAAGGCTTAGGCAGAGGTGTAACAATGTACACCCAATGTTCGCAGGTATACATGTTTACGTCCCATGTAATAGGGGGCGAGCCTATTGCCATTAACCGGACACGAATCCTAACTTCGAGCTGCTACTGAGAATTTCATAGAAAGACCCAATAACACTTTTTGCTCGACCTGGGATTCGAACCCAAGACCTCTAGCGTAGCAGTCGCGCTTAGGACCACTAGGGTACCGAGGCAGTTAAAATTTTTAATTAATTTAATAATTTTTTTAATCTTTATTTATTTAAAGGTTCATGTTATAAATTACTCATAACTTTAATCACGGTACAATAGAAGGGTACAAAGTAATTATGTGGATAGAAATTAACAGTCTGTATTATAATTAGAGAGTAATTATCTTTATTAATTACAAAAGGTGCATTTTTCATCTTTATTCATTTGGTGGAACGGTTACGTTGATTTCTTAAATAATCCATACTGACCTATGTTTAATCAACCAAAAAAAAAGTAACCAGAATTGTTAGATTTAGTTGAAATATCCTTGGAAACCGATGAATGTTTCGAAATTAAATTGATTAAAATGAATGAACTATTTAGTTTATATGATTTAAATTCAATTAAATTTTAAAACGTCCATCACTTTCTAAGAAAACTTGGACAATATTTAGGATCCTGGTTAATTATCTCTTTTGTTGACTGTACTTACAAATAATAGTATAAATGCGAAATTGAGTTTTTTAGTACCTAATCCTTAATAAAAACTAAAACTAAATGTCATCAAAAAATTCCTCCGCATCGCCGTCAACCGGAAAAGTGCCCAAAAGACTGGCGGTATTGCCACGTTGAATGGCAATGCTTAACCTCTGGCCAAGGTAAAAGCCAGCCTTTGGGTCGCAGGAAGTGTCAACCAACCATTTAGATAAATCCCTAAAAAGGCTATGGGCACGCGGACCTATACCCATTTCCCCATTTTAAGGCTGTAAATATCGAGAGAAAAAAAAGAGTTTTTTAGTTATCACGCTTTCACGGCTAAATTACAGAAATGATTCTGGAGCATATTTAGCTTGAAACGTAAGAAAGAACATAGGCTACTTTTTAATCTGGGCATTTGTCCGACATTTACGCGGATGAAGCCGCGAGCCAAAGCTCGGAGCCGTGTTCGCATAAATAAATAATAAATAAAGCTATTAATTTAATGGCCAAAACTAAATGATTTCACCAGCACTGTAATTCTCATTATTTTGATATTTGTTGATCAACCTCTTAATTAAATATATCAGCAATATCTCCAGGCCTGTAGAGAGAGAAGAAAGATATTACTTTGAGAAAAACACACACTTAAACACCACTTAAAGGTGAAGTAAGGTAAGAATGTTTTAAATGCTCTTTTCTAAAGTGAGATTTTAATGAAAGATTATTTTACTAGGAATTTCTCCTGTATCGTGGGTGCGTTTACAAACATATAAACTCACATACACAAACAGCCAGACCCGGAGCAACTATCTGTAGGTCATACAAATATTTGTTCCGTGCGGGAATCGAACCCGCGACACGCAGCGCAGCTGTCGATCGCTCGGCCACTGCGCCAACCGAATCGTCACACACAAATACAAACATAAACAACAACAAAATAAAAATAAAAAATTACAAATATAAATCTAAATCTATAATATAAATCTCATAATTTTAATAAGATATGAATCTTATATTGGTTATAATTAACCGTAATACCTACTCAACGAGTATGTATTTTAATATGAATAAATATAAAAATAGTAATATTAATATAAATATTTTAAAATAAAGTAAATGGTGCTATACATGCGGTATTGACTAACGAGTCGATGTCCAAAAAGGCTCGTGCACAATGGTGTGTTGGTGCCGACACTTATGTATGGAAGTGAATGTTGGGTATGGCAAACGAGGCATGAAAGTAGGATTAATGCTGTGGAGATGTGTTCCTTGCAAAGTATGTGTGGTGTAACTTTGAACGATAGAGTGAGAAATTCAATTATACGAGAGCGTTGCGGATTAAAAGATGATGTAGTGCCAAAGGTTGAAAAGAATATGCTTGGATGGTTCGGTCATGTTTAGAGGATGAGTGAAAGGAGACTAACAAAAGGGATTTATATGACAGATGTGAGTGGCAACGCCGGAAGGGGACACCCTAGGAAGACCTACCCTGACCTTATTGGTGAGGTTCTTCAGAAAGGTCGGGCGCGCAGTACTCGTAACCGGCGTGCTTGTATGGCCAGATGTATGAATGTGGACGAGGCGAAAGAAGTATGAAAGGATCGTAGCAGGTGGCGTTCTATGGTTTATGCCTACCCCCATGGGAAAAAGGCGTTAGTATATGTATGTATGTATTAATAAATATATAAGAAAAAATATTAAAGAGTCAAAGGAGGCAAAGGACTTTCTGTTTGTCGAAGCGCAAATATAATTTCGGCAAAATAGTCAAATTCAAATGATAAATACTTCAAAGTAATTTGAAGTAACCGCTAACGAAAAAAATTCTGTATACTTACAAATACTCAAACCGGCAGCTACACCAAATATAATGGCGCCGTCTTCAAACACGTATCCCAAGTCATAAGTTATATAGATGTCTCCTAAGAAGAGGGCATGGTGATAGTCCAGGGAGAAGCACAGAGTCACGGCGATGATATAGATTATAAGTGTCAGTATACAGTAGTGGTAATACGCGCGGTAGAGGATGGCACTTCTCTGAAAAGTCCAAAATAAAACATAAAGTATAGGTACCATCACGCCTGTATTACCAGAGGGATTAGGCAGACGTGTACCAATGTACACCCACAGTTCGCCCATATGTATAGATCCCAAGTAGTAGGGTGCGAGCCTATTGTCATGAACCGGGCACAAATCCTAACTCCGAGCTGCTACTGAGAATTTTATAAAAACACCCAATAACACTTTGCTCGGCTTGGGAACCCTCAAAGGACCTTAGGACCGCTAGGCTAACTAGGCAGTCCAAAATAGAAAATAAGGGTGTGTGTTATGATCCTGCCACAGACGTAAGGACCTGAACAAAAAAGCTGCCGGGTTCATAAGGGATTGGGCTGGTCACAACAGCCCCATGCATAGCGATGGCTTAGTAAAAGTCCCCACGTAATAGATGCTTGAGGCAGTTCGGCGTCGCCGAGGCCAGCCCAGAAAAGGTGGCAAGACGACCTAGACGTGCACCGACCAAGAGGACTTGTTCAAGGTGGCGTAAGAAAATAATACTTTGAAGGACTTGGGAGAGACCTTTTCCCAGCAGTGGGACATTATAAACTAGTTGAAAAAAAAGTGTTATATAGTTTACCTTGATCCCAGCTATGATGAACGTGACTAACATTCCAAATTCGACAAATTGTACAATTATAGCAATGACTCCAAACGTGAAGAATATATAACATCTCGTCAATGAGGAGTAATTTTGAGAATGCCGCCCATTCGAGTTCATGTATTCTTTAAAAGTCATGACTAATAATACAATAGTCCATAGTACTGACACAAGCTGTGAAAAAAAATAAATACAAGATTTTAGTATTTTTGAAATTAATTCTACTGATTATTTACATAGCAATGTCCACTTACCAATCGCATACATGCCCACACTATTAACCAGCATCTTAGAGATGAACAATAAGAGGTAATGTTTTTAGGACGTCCTCCTTTGTTTATTTCACAGCCAACTACTGAAGGCCTCAATTTTGGAGTGTGCATTGTGAGAGTTTAATCTTTCTAAACACGTAATATACTGAAACCACTAAGATTTTTTCGGTAACTATTGTAATTATAAAAAATAACGTAGAGTCCTGTTAACAATAAATAATATTTCATCAATCTGTCGTATATATGTAGACCGTATGGAGATTTTTTGTTCGGGAGTGATGGAATCGAAACAAACAAATTTAAACATTGCAATAATCACCAACCTTGGTCATTATATTACTGATAAATCACAATTGAAGATATTTCTACTACTGATCCTTACGACAAAACAATAGCGAAATAACCACTCGCGCTGAAATCAACTCCAGAATAAACCCGCCACTAGTCCTTACGAGACAAACTGCGCATTGCTCAAGCCATAATTTCGGACTCCATTCCTGTTGCTGACGCATTAAACGCCCGCGCGTAAGTGGTCTTCATTCTCAAAAACAAGGATATGACTATCAACGAATAACGGAGTTAATAGACGCGTCATCTTACTGTTTATCTGTCTAAGGGTCAAGTTTTACTAAGAATTAAACCTAATCCAAATCCTTCAGGATGTGACTGACTTTCTTAGGAAGGCTAAAATTAGGTAAATGAAGAAATAGAGGATAAAATGGAAAAAGTCCATGCAGGACTTTGATATTTCCGTTTTCGTAAAAGATACGGATTTTGTTTCGATTGGTGTAGTAGAAACTATCGATTAATTTATTCTACCATCGATCGATTATCATTGCCTTATTTTATCTGTCTATCTCAAGTATTTTATCTTATAATAGAAGTTTAGCATAGCCCTAAAAAAAAAATGAGCGGGCGTAAGATTCCTCGGAGCCACCACTTAGCCACCGTGTTGTGTGTGTCGTTCATACAATTTGATACTGCTTTAAATAACATACCTTCACCAAAGTACTTACAGGATACGAGCCTGTTGTTCTTATGTTTATAAATAAGTGAGTGTGTTTGCTGATGGCTCATATGTCAACTATTTTCATTTTTTTAAGTTACGATTCCAAAACTTTCAGTGTATTAGTGGGTTATTGAAAAGTGTTCCAGCAAGATGCGCTTAGAGCTACCGGTGTGCTCAAGATGTTCTTTATGTCTGCCGTTGTAATATGGGTTGATCAACAGCAATTTAAGCAGTTTCCTAAAATGGTCGACGATGCCTAGAGGCCGCGGGATTGGGGTCCAGGTACCACTAACGTAGAGCACGCGCACACGAGTCCGTTATTTCCTAGTACCTGCTTATAGTTGACGGAGGATAAATATCTTCGTCGGTATCTCCTAATCGATTGTGCTTCAGTTTTATTTATGTGTACATTTGAATGTAGAATTAAAGTTTCAAAACAAGTGAACATTGTGGCGTTTATCTTTTGTTTCTGTGCTGTGGTTAAGGCATTGTGAAGAAGGATTATCCTTGCACCAGACATACAAGTGTTCGCATTATTTACAAACGACGTAATATAATTTCGTTGTAACAAAAAAATAGTTATGTTTACAGCTTTCGGTACCAAAATATTATTTACTGTGAATTCTGCTAATTTATTATCGCTTGTTATTGTTATTGGAACTTTGTAAATGAGGGAAGATACTTAGGTACTTATGAGTATAAAAAGTTGACGTATTCTCTTAAATTAAATAATAATTACTATTTTATCTAAATTATTTTGTTGTGTTAAGTTTTGCAAAGTGGTAGAGTAGTTCAATCAGAATGCGTGGGGAACTACCACAGTTTAAGAGATGCTGCATCTGTCTGCCGCTGAGACGAGGTCTGGTAGTGTGGGGTTACATCAGATTAGTGAGTACCAGCATATTATTGGATACTTGGTTTTTCTCCCGAGTCTGTCCTCGTGAATGTCAGTTGACGATCTCCCCTATGCCCTTTTTTAAAGTTCAAGCTTACCCCATACTAAATTTCATCAAAATTGGTTCAGTGGTTTTGCTGTAAAGGCGTAACAGACATAGTTACTTTTATAATACATATTAATATTAACGAAATTAGTGTAATTAATATTAGTATCGATGAAGTAAATCGTCACATTTTTACAAAACAGCCTTTGTGCCCTTATATATATTTCGAGAGTCGTAATGAATTCATATTTTATTATATTTACATACAAAGGCACTACCATTTGCAAAAAAAAAGAAAGGGTTCATCTTGACGCCTATGAAAAAAAGTTTTTAAGACTTGCATCAGACTAACTCCATTGGTAGCCTAGTGGTCCTAAACGTGACTGCTACGCTAGAAGTCTTGGGTTCGATTCCCAGGTCGAGCGAAAAGTGTTATTGGGCTTTTCTATGAGATTCTCAGTAGCAGCTCGGAGTTAGGATTTGTGCCCGGTTAATGGCAATAGGCTAGCCGCCTATTACATGGGACCTAAACATACCGGCGAACTGTGGATGTACATTGTTACACCTCTGCCTAACCCTTCGGGGAATACAGGCGTCATGGTATATGCGTTCTTAGCATTGTTACCCCTGTTACCTAGTTTGTTTTTGTCTGACTCGCGTACGTATCGCGTCTGTATGACTACAAACGCGCGTCAACGGCGCGTTTAAAAAACGTGGTGTACACAGGCCCTTAGGCTATTACCAAAACCAACAAATGGCAAATGAATCTCTATATTTTTGACACTAAATCAAATTTATTGATTTTTCAGGCAATAGGTGTCCTGCTATTGGTCAACCTCACAAAAGCGTTCTTATATATGGTGCGAGCATCGGAGACTGATCCAGGATACAACATATTAGTAGTTGTACTCCTCTTTTTTGTCATTTTAGCGGGAGTGGATATTGTACTAAATGTAGTACTTATTATAGCTGAACACACAGTAAGTTGTATTAATAAAACCTAGAGTAAGTGCGTGGGGTCCCAGGCTCGATTCCCAGGTCGGGTAAAGGTGTTTCCATTAGGATTTGCTCAGTAGCAGCCCGGAGTTTGGAAGTTGGTGGTGTGATACCTCGGAAACCATGTAAAGCCGTTGGTCCCAGCTGTTATTCATTAATCTTTGACAGTCGTTACGGAGAGTCAGAAGCCAGGAAATCTGACAACCAGTCTAACCAAGACGTATGGTGTTGCCTAGTAACTGGGTTGTGGAGGTCAGATAGGCAGTCGCTCTATGTAAAACACTGGTACTCAGCTGTCTCCGGTTAGACTGGAAGCCGACCCCAAATTAGCTGGAAAAAGGCTTAGCTGACGATGATGACCCTTAGGTTGAATTTCACCTAACTTACACCTCATATTTATTTGCGAAGTGATTTTGATTTTTGATGTTGTTTTTCAAAATGTCGCGATGGCCTCTGTAACTATTCATATGTACTTCCTTAGTTTGACGTGGTCATCTGAGACATCGGTGGAGGAAAACATCCTAGACTAAGTAAATATAAGTGTGAAATCGCCAATCCGCCTTGAGCGTGGTGATCAATGCTCGTGCCTTCGGTGTGAGAAGAGGCCTTTACCCAGCAGTGGGACATTATAGGCTCGATAAAACACATTACATAGCCGATAGCAACGCATTCTGTCCATCAAACCCCTACTTCAAGTCCTTCCAAATATTATTTTCTTGCGACATCTCAAACCAGTTCTCCCAGACACCAATATTTTGTAAGTCATCGTTACTTTTCAGAAAGACCTGAAGCTGTTGAAAGCTTACTATATCTACAGCTTATTTCTCTGGATTGTGATGATAATCATGAGCGTCGCTGTGGTTGTGCACGGTACAATAGTGATAAAATGGCAGGCGCTGGAGTTTTTCTACATCTGGATTCTAATGTGTGACCTACTCACATTGATAGCTCAAATCAGTAAGTAATACTTGTTTTGTTCGAAGAAGTAGTAGAGCTCGTCCGGGAAAGTACTACTACCATACCTATTTCTGCCGCAAAGCAGCGTTACTGTGTTCTGATTTGAAGGGTATGGGTCCCGTTGTAAATACAGGCAGGGAGGTATTTCAGATTTGCCTCTGGAATGGCAATGCGTTTGTAAATCATTTAGTATTGTAAATGTCTATAGGCAGAGGTGACAAGTTAACATAATTTTAATGAGTGTTAATAAAGATTTTGATAAAGGTTGGTTGGGTTTGGCAGTACTAAAATCAATTCAATCTGTTTAGGAAGACCAATCAAACACTTCTTTCTTGATTCTAGAAACAAGGGAGTTAGACCTTTCAACTTTATTTTCAGTTATGCAAGCGTACGTTCTCCTATTAGTGAGAAGTGAGTTTATAAAACAAACGACAAACTGCGAGTTCAGGTTTGTGAACAATGCTGCAGAATCAGCATGCAAGATGAAATGTGAAGAAGATAATCAAGCCAAAGAAGATTACAATGCTAAAGAAGATGATAAAGTCGATGGAGATAAAGGAATAATTTATTAACATGGAACTAGTGAATCTTAAGACACATTGAAAAAGATAATTGTTCAAGTTTAATAAATAAATAGAAATGTAATAATTAATTTCACTACTAAATAAAATAAATGGTTAGTCAAATCAATAATATATTTATTGAGGCAGATTATACGATGTAAAACCAGATACATCACATACCCGTAAACTTAGCATTCTGTCAATTAAAAAGTAACATGAGCGAAAACTATTGCTGGGAAAAGACTTTTAATTTTGGTAGGAAATAAAGCATCCACGATTCGGGCGAAATTCCTAAGCGAAGCTGGCGAAGGCGAAGCTTTGACTATCTGCTGTTCTAGTATCTGCTTCTGGAAAACTAGTTCCTTCTTTTATGCTACCCTTAATTAAACCACGACTCATAAAGAGGGGTGTTATAAATTTGACGTGTCTGTATGTCTGTCTGTGGTACCGTAGCTCTTAAACGGGTGAACCGATTTGAATACGTTTTTTTTTATTTGAAAGCGGGTTTCCTCGCGATGGTTCTTGGATATATTTTGTCAAAATCGGTTTAGCCGTTTTAAGGTTATCATCTCTTTTGTTATCTGCGGTAGGGATTACTATTCTTCCATCGGGGGTTACTTAAAAATTTTAATGTTACTATTTTTATTTTCCAATTCATTTATTTGTATACACTCTTAAGCTTACATTTATTGCATCAATGGGAAATTTGTAACACGTAGCGGATATCTTAAATGCCTTGAAAACACACTTGTTTTTGTTATTGCAAACGAATGGAGATAAATCTTAAGCGGGTATCTTCTTAACATACATATATTTATAAGCTTAATCAGTCCCAAGTCAACGGTTGACCTTATCAGCTGTGTTTCAATATTTTAACGCATAAATTCTGTAAATCTTAATTGACCAGTTCCAAAGGGAGTATAATTTGTAAAAGGAAGGTTTAATAGCTTGAAAAAAAATGCGTACAGACGTGCCAGTGTGTACAAGATGCTGTTTCTGTTTGCCGCTACGTTACGGCTTGATCACGTGGGGATATCTCAGATTGGTAAGTATTAAAGTTATCTAACTACCCCGTTGAGATCCCGGTTTCGATTTCCAGGTTGGGCTAAAAGTGTTTCTGGGTTTTCCCATTAGGAAATTTCTTGGTGGTGTAATACTAATACCCCCACAATACCCCCGTGTCTCGATAAGCTCGTAAAGCCATTGGTACCAGCTGTTATTATCATTACGGGTAGTCAGAAGCCCCAGAGTCTGGAAACCAGTTTTACCAAAGGGTATCCTGATATTCAATAGTTGGGGTGTGGAGATCGGTTAAGCAGTCGCTCTATGTAAAACACTGGACGGTATTCAGCTGCACTTAGTTAGTTTAGGAGCCGACTTCAACATAGTTGGGAAAAGGCTAGGCAGGTGATGATGATTTCAGTTTAATTATTTCATTTCACGCAACATGCCATCACGCTTGTATTTCCCGAAGGGTTAGGCAAAGGAGTACCAATGTACACCCACAGTTCGCCGGTACGTTTAGGTCCCATGTAATACGGGGCGAACCTATAGCCATTAACCGGTCATAAATCCTAACTCCGAGCTGCTACTGAAAATTTCATAGTAAAACCCAATAACACTTTGCTCAACCTGAGATTCGAACCCAATACTATCTATACTACTATACTATATCTAGCGTAGCAGTCGCGCTTGCGACATATAGGCTAGCGAAGCAGTCAACAACACAATGAGTGAATTTTATTTTAATTTCTTTCTTTTTAACCCCCGATGCAAAATCGACGGGGTGTTATATTTTGACGAGTCTCTGTGTGTGTATGTGTCTGTCTGTGGCATCGTAGCTCTCGAACACATGAACCGATTTTAATTTTGTTTCAAAAGTGAATTAGTCGGGAGTGTTCTCAGCTATGTTTGATGGAAATCGGTTCAACAGTTTCAAAGTTATCAGCTCTTTTGTTAGCTACGGTAGGGATATTTTTAAATTTTATTTTTTCTTTCAAGGCGTGTCCATGTTCGCGTTGGTTGGAATGTCCATAAGTTTCTTCTCGGTATTTGATGGGCAACCAATAGAACATAGAAACTTTAATACAAGTTATATAATAATAGGTTGCCTATTTCTATTGGCATGGACAGATTTGGTTCTTAACGCTCTATTTATCGTTGGCGGACATAAGGTGAGTTTTCAATTTATCAAACAATAAGACTTAAAATTAAAGTAATTACATCGAGTTTAAGATTAGATCGTTAGTCTAAGTCTAAATTTATCCATATTTATTTATATATTACAGTACTATTTATGCAAAGTACGTTGCATTTAATTGTAGTGTATGATCCTTTTTACAATATAATGTAAAATATTTATTCCAAAATTGTATGGAGTATGGAGTTTCATGCCCATTCTTCTCAATATGAAATCACCTTCTGATAGGGACGACTTGATTCAATATTTTTTTTGTACATGACGATCAAAACTGCCTATTAATGGTCAATGGGTAGCTCACCGTCCGTACGTTGCATAACGACAGGCCATGTTAACGGCGCGTTCGTGTTCCACGCGCGCCTCAAAGAGAACGCAAAGGCTATAAGAAGGAACATGGATGGGTTTTAGTCAGAGAAAGTCTGACACACCATTGTTAGTTATTATTTTGATGATTTCCCGTCCAAAAAAGAAAAGGGTCTAATTTAAATAAATTATTTGACTTTGAATTCTAATACGTAAGCAGAAAGACATCACAAATAAAGTTGAAAATTGTGTGCAAGTTCTACTTCAGTTGTTCTGAAGTCAGAATAGTGTTCTGAGTGCACTGGCGAAGTTTGAGGATGGGTGTACCTTACACCGCGTATAAAACTCGCGAACTTCATAATTATGTACTATAACTAATAAACACAAAATTAGGGATTTATCTAAACGGTTGGTTGACACTTCCTGCGACCCAAAGGCTGGCTTTTACCTTGGCCAGAGGTTAAGCAGTGCCATCCAACGGGGCAATGCCGCCAGTCCTTTGGGCACTTTTCCAGTTGACGGTGATGCGGAGGAGTTTTTTGATGCCAATTAGTTTTGCTTTCTTTTTGTTTTTATTAAGGATTTCTAATTTCAAGGCTGTAAATATTATTATGTAAATAAACAATTATAAACACATAATTACTTGTCAGTAAAAGGTCAGATCACACATAACATAACATACCATCACACCTGTATTCCCCGAAGGGTTAGGCAGAGGTGTACCAATGTACACCCACAGTTCGCCGGTATGTTTAGGTCCCATGTAATAGGGGGCGAGCCTATTGCCATTAACCGGGCACAAATCCTAACTCCGAGCTGCTACTGAGAATTTCATAGAAAAACCCAATAACACTTTTTGCTCGAAAAGGTCTGATCAGTGTAAATAATAAGTTAATAACGTTCTCATCAGATACTAAGTTATGTCTTAATACTTTGTCCGTGTATTTCGGTTATCAGCGGTGCTTTTTTAGGGTTCCGTACCCAAAGGGCAAAATGGGACCCTATTACTAAGACTCCGCTGTCCCCAGGCTGTATCTCATGAACCGTGTTAGTTAGACGGGTGAAAATTTCACAGATGATGTATTTCTGTTGCCGCTATAGCAACAAATACTAAAATACAGAGTGAAATAAATATTTAAGGGGGCTCCTATACAACAGACATGTTTTTTTTGCCTTTTTCATAGATAATGGTACAGAACCCTTCGAGTGCAAGTCCGACTCGCACTTGGCCGGGTTTTTTAAGTTATGTTTTGTCTTTGGCTACTGCCCCCCCGCTCCTGTGTGACATACCATAATGTTATACAGTCTATATACCTCATCAATCTAGCTATATTAAAGTATACTATCAGTTCCAGAGATTAGGGCGTTTAAAAACAATAACACAAACAAACAAAGAAAAACATTTTAGCTTCATTATATTAGTATAGTTAGTTAATTATAGTATACTATTTTTTATTTTCAGAAAAACCTGAATTTCTTGAGAGCTTACTATATCTACAGCTTTATTCTTTGTACCCTGACGGTCCTGATGGGAGGCGCCTTCACAATGTACTTCCTATTTTTCTCGGAGGACGGGTTTATAAGCCTCGTAATCAACGTGTGGGTCTTTGCCACAGACTTCACTGTTTTGTGGGGACAAATCTGTAAGTACATTTTTATTACAAGCTTTGACTCAGAACTGACTTTGACTGAACTGACTGACTTTGGTTGGTCAGACTGATGGACCAATCGAGTGCAATGTCGGCGACCCAAAAACTCCAGAAAGGAACCCAAAAACCCAAAAATGAACTGTACGTTTGTGCTCACGACTCGTGGCGGCTACTATAGATGACACCACTAATCAATTGACGTACTTTTTATGAGCTGTCAAAACGTGATTCCCCCATAAATTTTGTAAGGCTATACTAAACTATGACGTCACTATTTTGACATCTCAATTCACTAACTATTTATTGATTTCAAAGCAACCAAAATATAGCTAGTATGTAAATAAGCCAAAAAGTTAATTACAAAGGAATTAGGCGACTCCTAACAATTAATTATATTATTATTTCAGTTATTCAAATCTACATGTTGCTACTCGTGAGAAGTGAGATCGTCAAGCTGAGGAGCAACTGTGAGTTCAGGTTCGTGAACAACGCGACCGACGCAGAGTGCGTCTTGCAGTGTAAAGTGGAACTGAAAGGAGAAGAAGGAACAGAATGAAGAATTTGTCGCTGAATTAATTTATTACAAGAACCATCCAATATGAACCATACAAAACATGGGTACAATTATTTTTTGTGATATTAATTAAGTTTCGTTTTTGTAATTGTTAGACAAAGTATATAATAAAAGTAAATGAATATTTTGTTACTGCCACGTTAGCCTAGTGGTCCAGAGCGCGACTGCTGCGCTAGAGGTCTTGTGTTCGATTCCCAGGTCGAGCAAAAAGCAGCTCGGAGTTGGTATTTGTCCCTGCTAATGGCTGGCGTGATGGTACGTATGAAAAATTTTTCTTTTGTACCTTCTGCCTCTTTCACGTTCAACATCTGGTCATACAAGCACGCCGAGTTCGGTTTTCTTGTTCTCATTAATTTTATTATTTATTCATTTGCGACTATTGACTGTTACTTTTTATTTTCATTTGTGTTTGAGAAGGCACATAATTATCAGTAAAAAATTATATATTTTTGTATTGAATCATATAAAGTTTTATTATTATACAATTAATATTCTTTTTTGTTGTAATTTTTTGCTATAAGTGTGTTTTTAACCCCCTGCGCAAAAAACGACGGGGTGTTCTAAGTTTGACGTGTCTGTGTGTATGTCTGTCTGTGGCATCGTAGCTCCCGAACGCATGAACCGATTTCTTTTTTTGTTTAAAAGGTGAATTAGTCGAGAGTGTTCTTAGCTAAGTTTGATGGAAATCGGTTCAGCGGTTTCAAAATTATCAGCTGTTTTGTTACCTGCGGTAGGGATTTCTATTCCTATGTCGGGGGTTAGTTAAACATTTTAAATTTTCTGTTTTGTTAAATGTGAAAGTTTTGCGAATATGTTTGGATCTTTGTGACTCAATCACGCCAGAACGGCTGAAGGGATCTGGATGAAAGGCATATTTTGTGATCTGGAATAGCACGTAATTCTACGTAATTTTGTCCCGGAAAAATTTAGGTTTCCTATGGAATAATAAATTAGCTATGACGCGAGTGAGCCGCGGCTAGTAAATACATAAAAATAAAATCGTATCCAAATCGAAACTATGGTACATTATGTACGTACATTGTCTTTAATAAACTTAGCATCAAATGAATCTTACTTCTACTTTGAGTTCTTAATTAACAAGTCGTGTCGCATCATTCTCCATAGATTCACGCGGAGTCTTCTCTTCTTTTCATACGGCTTCAGCCTCCTTCTCTTCTATCTGTCCTGCTGCCTGTTCCTCACATATCATGGTACATTCAGCTTCAGCTGCATTGTTCACAAATCTGAACTCGCCGATGTTCCTCAGTTTGATGACCTCACTCCTCAGTAGCAGGAGGAAGTAGGATTGTAGAACTGGAATGAAATTTTTATATATTTATAACTATATAAAAATATACACAAATCATGACATACATGCAATATTATATATAATATGCAATAAAACGAATTATTTTGAAGTGGATGTTGGGTATGGCAAACGAGGCATGAAAGTAGGATTATTGCTGTGGAGATGCGTTCCTTGCGAAGTATGTGTGGTGTAACTTTGAACGATAGAGTGAGGAATGAAATTATACGAGAACGTTGCGGATTAAAAGAGGATGTAGTGACAAAGGTTGAAAAGCAAGTAACAGGCGATTAAAAAAAGAGATTTATATGGCAGATGTGAGATGATGTGGCGTGAGTGTATGTATGAATGTGTGAAATTGGAAATATGAGGCACGAAAGTGTGAATGGACGGAGTGGGGGACGCCTTTGCCAAGGAGTGGGACAGAAGAACAGCAATAAATACAGAAAGTTGTATGAAGAATAAAAATTTACGCTTACCTAAAACCGCGGCATACGCTGCCAGGAGAATGATAAAAAAATCCCATGAACTTCGATTAAAGTCTCCTGACTGCCAAATCATCATTCCGACCGAAGCAGTTATTAATGACACCGTTACAATCAACATCGCTATGCTGTAAAAATAGAATCCTCTTAACAGCTTTACATTTTTCTGTAAAAGAAAAAGGTCCATTAGTTATTTCAAAGTTTGTTTTTGACCAATAAAACTATAAAACGTTACATGCACTAGCTTCTTCCAGCAACTTTGTCTGCATAAACATCAGAATGTATCCCACGGGAACACAAAAACGACGTCAGAATTATCCTTTGTGTTAAATTTATCTAATGTGTGTCAAAGGAGCATGCCACAATTTGGACCCACTTTTCTCAACGTCGCTCAACAGTGATGAGACCCATGTCATATGAAACCTCTTAAGGAGTACTTCATTTAATTATTTGGCAGTTAAGTTCAAATCCAGAGCGAAAATAGTGTTTTGGTACATTCTGTCATTTTCGTGTAAATCCTGGGCAAAGATTCCCATACTGTCCAACACTAAATCACCATTTTCTGAACTTAGCTGCCATAGAATGAAATGAAGTACTCATTAACAGCTTTCATGTGACATGTGTCTCGTCACTGTTGAGCAATGTTGAAAAGTGGGCCAAGAATCATGTAACCTTGCCCATGGTCCATTGAAATAATTCGTTTCAGCCGTTTAAGCGTGAGTAACAAATAAATATTCCTTCAATCCATCTATCCTCACAAACTTTCAAGTTAATAACAGTAAAGTAAGTAAGTAAAGTAAAAGTTTATTATCCAATGTAACTTTTGTAGCATATTAGGTTAGCATACAGTAAAAAACGGTAACAATTGGCGGTACGCATTTCTAGTAAAAACAGCGGGAGCCTGTATCTTGGGGACCAGAAACTGTATCTTGGGGACAGTTGTAAGATATTAGGCTTTTTTTTCCTAAAACCCACACATGTTCCTTCTTGTGCCCTTTGCGTTCAGGGGGCGTGGTATCTCTTATGAACAACCCGCAGCCCCGGCAAGGATGTTAGGTTGGGGCAGACATTGTACTCGATATTCCCACCACTGTGTAATAAACCTATATTTTAGCAAACAAAAGGATCATTCATTCAAGCAATTGAATGATCAAGTCATTCTCTTTCTTAGGCGGTTCACCCACTGTCGAAGCGTCCCTCCACGGGGCACCTTGCGCGGGACAAAAATTCCGCGCGTAGACGCGTCGGCAGTGTGTGATCCTAGGCGTGTTTTCTATACAAATTGAAACTTTTGTATACGTTTTAAAATCTGCCGTTCCGCGCCACGCGTCGGGGCGCGGTGTTGTGGGCTAAACGCCTTAATATTGTCGCACTAAAATATACCTTCACATAAGTATATATAAGACATAAAATCTCACCATATGGCCTCCGACGATAAACACAATAGTCGCCACGAAATCCGTTATAAAAGATGTGAGTTTTAAAATTGATATAGAAAGATATAATATCAAGCGGGTTAACGTATTTTTATGACCAACCAAAAAACTGATTATAAATAATGTACTTAACAAATACCACAGCATTATAGGAATTATAATTGCTTCCGCAATCTGAAACAGAAAAAAAATGTGAATAAGTGAGAGAAAGTAGGTGAATCAGCAGTCCTGCTTTTTTCGGCCAAGCCGCTGGCTTTCTGGAGTTGCAGTGGTTTGGAAATAAATCTATTTCCAAACCACTGCAACTCCAGAAAGCCAGAATCAACAGTGACCAGAAAAACGCCGAGGCAATGAAGCTCATCGAGTCTCGGAGAAACGATTCAACAGTCTTGGATCCCTCAACGAAATTAATCAGAAAAAATAGCAGAGGAGTAAAAAAAATCACAACAAGAGTCCTATTCTAAGCTAAATCTCCCTCGTCTAAGTGAGGTTGAAGTGAGCTGGCCATGCTCCACATGGGATTACAGCTCATCCTCTCTTCACCTAAGTTTATCGAGGAAGATCTCCAATTTATTTTTGCTAGAACAGCGGCCCATATATAGACCTGTTAATATATCCCGATAGGAATTAACATTAGTAGTTAGGCCCCTAATGATCCGAAGTGGATGAGCATTACACAATTACCTTTCTTTAGTTTTTACTTTTTGCTTTTGTTGATTAATGTTTTTTCTGAAAGTTTTTATTATTTGTTTAGTTTTTCTATAATAATTTTATGACATGAATTAAATAATGACAATACTGTTTTGACCCCGGAATCACAAATTGCTTAAAAATCGCAAGTACTCTACGAGACAGGCTAGACCTAGTGTGGAGTTCACAAGTTAAAATATAACTATGTAAAAAAAATATTTGTAACAATAAATATATTTCTATATTTCTAAATTATTTTATATATCAAACCCTTCCTCAGACATAGTTGGTAAACCGAAACGTCGGCTTCGAAAGGTAACTCAGATCTTGGTAGGTAGGTATTGTTATTGAGAGTGAGAATGAGATACGCCCCTAAACTGACATATGCTGTTTTGAACGTTTGCGAATACGAAACGCCCACCAAAAACGAAACCTAACTAGCTCGGAAGAACCATTTTGATTGTATCAACATTAAAGTCATGAAACAAACATAGATACTCCTTATTTAATAAATTAAGTAAGTAGCAATTCTTGCAAAACTTTGTCAACGCGAATTTTCTTACCTAAACATTTTTTTTTAAATAAAATATAACCTACAATCTCTCGAGAATAATGTAGTTCAGAAGATAGGTAGGAACTTACAATTTTGAAATAACCCCACGCCAGCAAACCTCTTCGTAGAGGTAAGCAGAAACAACATCTTTTGCAGATAGGAATTTCTCCTTTCATTTTGATCTTTAATACTGTCTCGAAAGTCTTAAAATCAACTGCACTTAGATCACTTCTTTGTTATTACTTATTTGTTTAATTAGTTTGCAAATACTAACTTAATATACTCAATAAAAATAACAAGAGAATTAATCAATGACCTTCCGACACAACAAGCGTTGTCAACGACGGTGTGGGCACTATTAATGACAATTGTAGATAACCAGAACCATGTTTACTATTTTATATGAAATTCCGTGATTTTGTCCACATCATAGTAGGTGCACGACTTGCAAAGATAAGGACTTGGGATTTTGCCAAACATGATAACACATTGACAGAATTAAAATAGGAAATTAAATAAAATTAGGAATCCGCTCGACATACATACATACCATCACGCCTGTATTCCCCGAATTAGGCAGAGGTATACCAATGTACCCACAGTTCGCTGGTATGTTTAGGTCTCATGTAATAGGGGGCGAGCCCATTGCCATTAACCGGGCACAAATCCTAACACCGAGCTGCTACTGAGAATTTTATAGAAAAACCCAATAACACTTTTATCTCGACCTGGGAATCGACCCAAGACCTCTAGCAGTCACGCTTAGGACCACTAGGCTAATAAGGCAATCCGGATTCCGTAAGACAATACACAAAAACAATTTATAAATTGTGTATGAGTAGTTACTGTAGTAGCTCAAGCTGTGTAGACCAAGTCCAAATATATTTTAATAGTTTACTAGTATTGCTCATGGTTTCGCCTGCGTATATTTTCTTACATATCCCTAACTTTTCTGATAGTAAAATATAGCTACTTGCACTCAGGGATAGCTTGGTATTAGTGAAATAATTTGTAGAATCGGATCTTACTTTGAACGATAGAGTGAGGAATCAGGTAATACGAGAACGTTGAGGTGTAAAAGAGGATGTAGTAGCAAAGGTTGAAAAGAGTATGCTTAGATGGTTCGGTCATGGTGAGAGGATGAGTGAAAGGCGACTAACAAAAGGAATTTATATGGCAGATGTGAGTGGCAACGCCGGGAAGGGGACGCCCTAGAAAGACCTTCTCTGATCTTATTGTTGAGGTATTTCAGAAAGGTAGGGTGCGCATTACTTGTAACCAGCGTGCTTGTATGACCAGACGTATAAACACCTGATTATACGAGGCGAAAGGAGTATGTAAGGATCTTAGCAGGTGTAGTTCTTTGGTTTCTGCATGCCGCGATGGGAAAAAGCGTGAGTTTATGTAACTATGTATATAGGGATCTTATTCGTCCAATTCTGGAAATATTTATCAGGACATGAAAGCAATCAAACAAGAAAAAACAAACAAACACTTCAGCTTTATTATAATAAGTATAACATTAGTATTGTGAAAAAATCAGTTCGAAATTAGAAAAAAATGATTTGACAAGTCCGTCACGAAGGCTGACAGGCGGTTTTCAGTTTCATACTAGTAAGTGCGAAAGACATTTACGCTAAAGGAGACTTGCGCGAAATATATTTTCGCAGTGGCTATAGAATTCCCAGTTAACTTAATTATTCACTAGTCGTTTTTTAACCTCCTACTCAAAAAGAGAGGTGTTACAAGTTTGACGTATCTGTGTGTCTATCTGTGGCTCCGTATCTCTTAAACGGGTGAACCTATTTGAATGCGGTTTTTGTTATTTGAAAGCAGGTTTCCTAGTGATAGTTCTTAGATATGTTTTATCAAAATCGGTTTAGCCGTTTCAAAGTTCATCAGCTCTTTTGTTAGTTGCGGTAGGGATACTTATTCTTCTGTCGGGGGTTACTTAAATTTTTTAATCTTTTTATGTGTAATTTTTACTGTTCTTTAAAAGTACATGTTTACGTGCTTAAACGTGTTCTGTTTTTGTTTCCTCTGCTGCTGCCACTTCTTCAATCTTCATGGTACAGTCAGCTTCTGCTGCATTGTTCTCGAAGCTGATCTCGCCGATGTTCTTTAGTTTAATGACTTCACTTCTCAGAAGAAATATGAAGTAAGTTTGTACAACTGGAAAATAATTGAGAAAGTAAGTTTAAGAAATGTTATTTTATTTATATTTAACTATTGGAAGCGGACGGAAGGACCGGTTGGAAGCGTCTTAATCAGTCGTCCGTCAACCTTGTGGGTGGAGGTCCTACGCTGCGCTACGCCGGTGCGTGATCTCCATTCGAGAACTTTGCGGCCATGGAAAAGAACATGTACTTTTTAATTATTGACCAGGTGTAGTTAGGAGAACCTCCTAAAATTTTACGAGAATGCAAAACTGCATCCTGTGTAGGAAAACATCATCTACTTAGCCTTTTCCCAACTATGTTGGGGTCGGCTTCCAGTCTAACCAGATGTAGCTGAATATCAGTGTTTTACATGGGGCGACTGCCTATCTGACCTCCACAACCCAGTTACTGGGCAACACGATATCCCTTGGTAAGACTGGTTGTCAGACTTTCTCGCTTCTGACTATCCGTAACGACTGTCAAAGATCTATGAATGACAGCCGAGACCAACGGCTTTACGTGCTTTCCGAGGCACGGGGGTGTTACACCACCAATTTCCAAACTCCAGGCTTCTACTGAGAAATTCGTAATGGAAAAACCCTATAACATTTTTTGCCCGTCCCGGGAATCGAACCCGGGCTCATCAATCGCGCCTGCGACCACGAGACCAACGGGGTAGTCTTCTGGTTGTCTACCTTGTGTAGGAAACCAAAAAATAAAAAGTTGTTACCTAAAGCTAAGAAATAAATTGCGAATTTCAGCGTGAAGGTAATCCAAAAGTCCAGGTCGAGATCCGTGTAGTCTATCATTAGAAAAATTAAAGCAGCAGTCAATACCATTGTAAATATCCACATCACCATGCTAATAAAGTAGAATGCTTTTACCAGGATTATGCTTTTCTGCAAAACAAAAAAAAATATTAGAATTTCTTTGTGACTTCGGACAAGATGTACAACCAACCAAAATAAATAGTTACAATAATGATGACGTTCTCTTAGATATCAACGGTTTTTTTAGAATGAAATTGAATTTAATAATTAATAGAAAGTAATCAAATCAAATAGCTGAATTGAGTTTCTAAGAAATCTTCAACTTGGATTTTTTTTTGCTGACCGGAATTCACACAATGAATGATCCAACCTCTGAACACCTTAACATAGACATCAATTAACTCAACCATTCCATGCTCACTGCTGGGCATAGGCCATTCCCAAATTACGTTACAATACATCCAATCATGTCGTGATTGCCCACTGGTTACAGCTATCACTTCTAAAGTGTCAGGTTCTTAGTAGGCAACTAAACACGAACAAGTAACATTGCGGCCTTTTCCTTTTCACATTAGTTGCTATTAAGTTTAGGACGTCACTGACATCGGCGAAGGAAAACATCGTGAGAAAATACAGATTTATAATTAATACTAGCTTCTGCCTGCGACTTCGTCAGCGTTAAAATCTGATGTATTATCTCACGGGAACTGTAACTACATTCTTCCGGGATGATAAGTATCGTATGAGTTATTCCACACTACAATCTATCTCAGTGCCAAATTTCATCCAGATCCATCCATCGTCACAAACTCGCATTTATAATATTAGGTAGGATTAGTCAAAAATCCTTGTATCCCACCTTATGTCCCCCAACGATAAACGCCATTGTCACCAGAAAATCTACTACGAACAATGCAACTGCAGTAACTGGTAAAAACATTTGTTCCTCGATTCGGCCTAGAACGTCGTCATCGCTTCTAGTAACCTTTATATCCAGTATATTCCACATCATTGAATACATCATTAACGCTATGATGAACGCATCTGATATCTGGAACATAGAAACATGAGTGTTGGTGACGACAGTTTACCAACTTCAGGTATATGACCGTATAGCCTGTTAATGATCAATATAATATTAGTAGTAGCATTGTTTCAGTAGCAGCTCGGAGTTAGGATTTGTGCCCGGTTAATGGCAATAGGCTCGCCCCCTATTACATGGGACTTAAAAACATACCAGCGGACTATGGGTGAACAGGGTATACCTCTGCCTAAACCTTTGGGGAATACAAGCATGTATGTTTTAAAAGTAATAGTTTTTTAATGTAGTTGAGGTCAGCGTTCCCTTGCTTTATTTTGGGAGGAAACAGAAAAAAAAACACAGAGCTAGAAGTGTTTTTAAAGTCCATTCAGTTTCTTGTAATTGTCTAATCTTTATGAGAATATGTATTCATTTGAGAGGTGAGATTAAAGAAAGTCAAATATTTGAGTGGATCTATCCAAACCGTGCACGAATGTGCGCGCGTATGCCGGACATGTCATACTCTACTCACCAATTTTAAAAAAGCCCACACGATTAAACCATTAAGTAGCGGGAAACAAAAACAACATCTTGTAAAAACTGGAATTTCTAATTTCATTTTGATCTGCGACTGTTACTGTCTGTAGGTATTTCTGGATTTCACTGTATCACTTTTTTTAGATGTAAAGCTTGATTCCCATAAACAGGTACAGGTATAGATAAATTGATTGTCTTTCTGGATGTATCTGTTGAAAATAACACAATTATTAATAGTAGCTTAATCGCTATATCAAGGCTATCACGAAATGCTAATGATGCGGGAATTATGTTGTACCCCCTAGTTTCAGGCACTATATTTTTTTGAGTTTTGACTACTGAAGAAAAATAATAAAACATTGTTTTAAATCAGAAGCGGAGTAGTAGTATTTATTTATTTATGAGCTATGGAAGACTTATATTTAAACAAAACGGAATAAAAAATAGTAGGTGTAACTGACACCCAAAAAAAAAGCTGCCCCCATCCTCTTTCAATCCTTCTCGGTCCTTTTATTTAAAGAAAGCAATAATATGAAAATAATTTTTCTTCTAAGGAAAACTGATCACAATATTTATAGCCACAACTAATACATGGTATCATTACCCGACACGTGATCCTACGTCACGAGAACACGATACTAGGACCCGCCTGTTACGGAATTTATTTGAAAGAGTTTCCGTGGCCCTGGAACGCAAAGGGCATTCGGATGAGTTTTTCTCTGTAAGAGTCTGACACTCCAGTGCGAAAAAAGTTTGATGATTTCCTATATTAAAAAAAGGGCCCGGCTCGTTGTCGTATTTCTATAACAACATAATTATGTAATTACTGATGAACATACCCGCCAGGTGGGTAAAGTTTATATAATTGTTACAAAAAGCATTGCCAAGGAGTGGTCTCAGCCGTGGGATTACTTATGTATTCATAAACTAATATATTATATTATTTTCTTACTTCTTACATTTTGGCCTGCACGTCATGATGATGATTTTTTTTTTAAATATCACTATACTTATTGAAGTATCAAGAAAAAACATCATTAAAAAAATACCTTTACTAAGGCTTATATTTTTCAACATTATCATCAAAAAATCTATAATTAAACTACACCACTTAATTTTGTTTTATAAACATGCTATTACGTATTTGCAGTTCCGACTAACTTTTCTAACGCTTTCGATAAAGTGAGTAATCACTATAAATATATGAATCGGAATCTTTTAACAACTATCAATGGTTCTCGCTTACTTGCTCATTTGGTTGTAGTCGTATTTGTGTGAGAAATATATCGCAAAAAGTTCCAGTCAAAATGTTAGGTCTAGGTAGTGTCTTGACAAATCTGGGGTACTACAGGGTTCGCACGTGGGTCCCGTTCTATTCAATACTTTTTTTTTCAAGTCTCAGCTGTTAAAGGTATCACTTTTAAGAATTTTAAAATGAGAAAAAATAATTTGTATATGAATTCAAAAAGAAATAAAAAAAAAGTTAAACTTATATTACAATTTACTTACATTAATATTATTGTCGAACAGCAAAAAAGATATGAGACCAACACGAGCGGCATGCGGCGATCTAAATTACTGACAGTTATAAAACCGCCCAAATAACCTTGTTTTACGAATAATTAAACGTACAATTATCTATGAAATTACGAGAATAACCTGACTCCCATAATTCCAGGGATGACGTTTGTATACAATTTAATGATGATCAATTTTTAGAATTAAATTTCCCAATGTTCTTGTTCCGGTTTTTTAATAATTAGAGTGCAACATAACAGCAAATTATTTTATTTCGTTACAGTAATATTTTTCTACGTATAGCGCAGGAAACAGTTCAATTACCATGTATATAATATACCACCAGACGCGCAGAGCTACTTAAAATTCTAGAACCCTAGATCCTTGGAAGGAGACTTCCAAATGCTACAGCTGGCATAAGGATAGAATGCTATAGCTGATCCAGTTCTGTCCGGGGTTTGGAAGTAGGTGGTGTAACACCCCCTTGACTGGAAGAGCACGTAAAACCGTTGGTTATGCGCCTGATCTCTCCTGATGTGTCGGATTGCCACCTTATCGCACTATGAGAGTTATGAAAAAAGAAGTGCACTTGTTTATGCACAAACTTGAGAACTAAAATATCTCCTGCTAGATTTTTATTAGATGTCTAAATTATTGGATGTATGGAGAATATTATTATCATTTATTTGATGGTGACTTACTTTGTGAGCAATTTGATGTCGGGTTTAGTGGTCCACCACTTCCGTGTAATCTGGTAGGGCCACAGTCAAGCATATTTGCGTCGACTAGAAGTTTCATTTATCTCCAGTAAGTTGCTTAGTTAGCTTTTTTTACTGCTTATAAGCCTCTGATACATCACTAAATTAATTAATCATTAATACAATTTGAATTTTCTCAGTGCGTGTTTTGTTGTGTTATTGTTGTGTGTTGTTCCAGTGTAACCAAGAGGTATCGTGTTGCCTAATAACTGGGTTGTGGAGGTCAGATAGGCAGTCGCTCCATGTAAAATACTGGTACTCAGCTGTATCCGGTTAGACTGGAAACCGACCCCAACATAGCTGGGAAAAGGCGAAAAAGATGATGATGAATTTGAATGTTCTCCATCTGGCATGTTTTAAACGAAGGTGAAACTATAGTACACACACGCATATAAATATTCTATAGGTGGTTAGATTAAACAAGGGATGTACCACGTACTATGAGAGAACCATGACATAACAACATTCAACATTCTTGTTTATCTTTGGTGCGCCACCATGACCTAATTCCCTTGAACACAAACTTATTTCAGCGAGGATAAACAAAGAATGCGCCCAGTGTGGGATTTATTAATAGAATTGGGAAACTGTTATTGATTTCTGAGAATACAAATGGTTGTATTCTCAGAAATCAATAACAGTTTCCCAATTCTATTAATAAATCCCACCTCCCATAACTCTCTCACTAATCTATGGAGATTAGTGAGAGAGTTATGGAATAGATACTGTGACCATACCGAGTTCTACTTTTCTTCACGTGTAGGGCTCCAATTATAATATTTAAAGGCGCAAAACTTTCAGTAGTCTTTTTATTTCATATTACTAAGGTGGACTCGAGCGTGTCCAAACAAGTGCCCCCTTTAATTATTTTTTTCTTTTCCTACATTCGAATCCCATAAAGAAATCTGCCTGCGTGTTTGCGATAACACAATTTCAGCCAGGTTTTCGCGGTATACAATCTTCACAGTACTGTAGATGCTCTTGCTTGATAACCATGTTCAGCCTCATTTTAATAGTTTAAATATTTGAAAATGGAAGAGTAGAAGACATAATAGTTGGTGAATCAGATATGAGTTCCATAAAAATCTTTGTTTGTTGATATTAGAGTTTAATTTCGGTAGTAATTATTGATCCCAAATGAGGACTCTACGTTTTCATACATGCCTATTGTAAATAGTGATGTACCCATGCAACATGAACAAGACCTAAGGAGCTTCGTATTTTATTAATTAAGTACAATATCACATGGAACACAACTAAATGAACTTGAACTTCTCCAATTATTTGCCTCGATTAAATACTACCGTAATTAGCGTCATAAATTGTTTACCGTCCCCGTGAGGCGTACCGTCACGTCGCGTCGCCCATTCCACGTATTCGGTCCGCGTTTGCCGCTCACTTGGACGACAAGCCGGACTGTGATATGTTCGCGAATGGGAAGCCATCTTGTTTGGAGTATTGTGAGATGAGCGTGTCGTGAATGTTAAAATGGTTTTAACTAATGTCCGTTTTATCTTAAAGTAAAATAAATAAATGGATATTTTCAGGAAATAACTGAAATAGGAAGAAAATAAAACAAAACCGAATTAATGGATTATTACGACTATTTCTCTCTAGTCAGAGAAAAAATGTTAAGCGGCGCACCCAAAATTTTAAAGCCCAAATAAAATATCTTAAGGGGGCTTTCGCGCCTGGCGCCATGGCGTCATCGCTACTTTCGCCAGTAATCCAGTATACGCTCAGTCGAACACTTGTCTTGATATAGAGCGCACGTCGTTCGCGCTTCTGCGGTTTACATTCGGTACTTTTGTTTTGTACGTTTTCGCATATCTAGTGCTAATACTTAACTGTCAACAGTGACGTAGGTACTTCTTTCCTCCTCTATTGACCATCGTTCTACCCTTCAGAATAATCTTATCTGTTCATTCTATAAATACATTTTGTATATTATTATCGTACTGTTTACTTATTTATTTATTTCAAACACGTTACATATCATGACTTTGTGCGTATTATACAGTTATCGGCACATGATAGATATTAGGTTAGAATTAGATTATTAAAACATTGTTGTTATTCAGATTGTTGGTAATATTTGGCAAAATTCCAAGCCCTTATCGTTCCAAGTCCCGGACGTACTCAGTAGTATCTCTGAATTTTACGTTGTTAAAGGTTATGTTACATTAAAAATAGTTATAATGATTATATATTCCTATTTTAATAGAATGAACACAATCATTTACAGCATTAGACGTGTTCAGAGTAGAGGTTGATTTAATTCATAAGTGTTATTTTATTTTTTCAATAGGATCCTAATAGTTGAAGTGATTTTTGTGTCATCTAGCTGCACAATAACTCTGTCCGAAAATATCAAGGATCAAAATGGCATTGGAAATACCGGAGTTTAAAAGATGTTGTTTCTGTTTGCCGCTCCGAGCTGGCTTGCTTGCGTGGGCCTATATCAAAATTGTGAGTACATTTATTAATCATTTAAAAGTAGGTATTATTCTGCTCATCAATGAAGGTGACCCTTCATTGCACAGCCGATAGAGGGCAATCCTAGTCAATCTTGAGGGTAATTCTACAAACTTTTATGAACTGTCACAATCTGTCAAAAATATCTTTAATTTTGACATTGATGGTTGCTGAGATGAGATTGCAACTAAAATTTGAACGATTTTGATTACTAGAATTGGCCTCCTGGTTTCAAAAGTCATGTGCGAGTTTTACAATGTTATTTTCGAACATGACTGGATAAAAACATTTGTTGTTAGTTGCATGAGACAGCTATGAGTCATGTGAATGAACCAGACACCGTGTTAGAGTACTATGTATACATCAGCGTACGATGGGTTTTACCATGATTATAATTATGGTTAGACCGTCACCATGCTTCTTCTTATGTGTAATATCGTGTATTAGTACCAATGCAAGTTTTTTAATTCATATGTACACTCTTTCTTATCTTGGACATCACTAACAAAAACATCGTGAGGAAACCTGGATTTATAATAAGTCTGAAATCGCCAATCCGCCTTGAGCAAGGGTAGTGATCAATGCCCGCAGTGGGACAGTAATAGACTGTATTATCTGTTTGTGTAAACTAGATTGTTTTACATTCTATCTTTTTTAATATGTAGTAGGTATATCTAAAATTAGTACAATTAATTATAGTTTTTCTTTCAGTCTAGCTACCAAAGCGCTTCTAAACATAATATTGTAATTTAAATGTTTCTATATTATTAATTAAAATTAATTAATATTATTAATTAATTAATTTAAATGTCTCTATATTATATAGCAATACGCAAAAGTCAAAAATTTTACGGAAGTCAAATATGTTTGGTATTGACGCTACATGTTTTTTGTGACCCTGCTATAATTTGAAATAAAAAATGGACACACAAGTAAATTAAAAAAAAAAACCAAACAAACAATGAATCATTCAAAGGTAAAACCTGTATAAGATCTTAGGATACGCCAGCAATATTGCTACAATATTATTTCAAAATTACTTGCTATTTTGCTGTCTATCCTGTAAAAATTTCCTCCGATGAATTCAGGTGAATTTAGGCTCCTCCACGGGGTGGACCAACAACCTGGTGAAGGTTGCGGAAACCGCTGGATGTGGGCAGCGTAAGACCGGTCATTGTGGTGATCTTTAGGCGAGGACTATGTCCAGCAGTAGACGTCGTTCAGCTGAAACGATGCTAGGGACTGTCAGCTCGGTGAGCTAGTGACGAAATCTCACGCTTGACATCAAGCTCGAGATTACTGGCACTGGCACAATTTTTTTCTTCAGTTTGACATTTGACATATCTACCTAATCTATTAGTGTACGTTAAGTAAACTTCTTAACTAAATACAAGTTAATGTGGGTACGTATTTAAACTAATCAATTATAATTCAAGGACGCTACGCGACTACCCGGTCATCGGTAGCTTCCAATTCCTAATTCAGTTGACAAAATTCATGATAAGAATAATAAAAATCATTCCTTATGCTTCGGTTACCAATACACTGTAGCAACCCAAACCCATAGTCCATATTTTTAGTTTCAATGACATTTAAAGGTCCTACACCAACCGGGGGTTGACGTTGGGTGCATTTGCATACAGGAATAATCGTTGATGTACTTTATTTTTCAAACATAAAACTTACTTACAACTGCCCTATTGGTCTCGTGGTCGCAAACGCGACTGATGAGCATGGGGTCCTGGGTTCGATTCCCAGGTCGAGCAAAGTGTTATTGGGTTTTGCCATTAGGGATTTCTCAGTAGCAGCTCGGAGTTAGGATTTGTGCCCGGTTAATGGCAATAGGTTTGCCCCCTATTACATGGGACCTAAACATACCGGCGAACTGTGGGTGTACATTGGTACACTTCTGCCTAACCCTTCGGGGAATACAGGCGTGATGGTATGTATATAAAGTTACTTAAATAATAATTAAATTATAAACTATGTACAGTTTATAAAAAAAAAAAAAAAAAACAAATAAGGAAGCTCATAGGGCATCAAAAAACTCATCCGCATCTCTGTCAATGGGCCAAGTGCCCAAAAGGCTGGCAGCATTGCCACGTTGTATGGAAATGCTGATTCTATTGTTGATTGATATCTTATTTCATATAAAGTTACCTAGCGGACAGCACAGGACCGGTCAATGTGTCTCTCTTTGGGGATGGCCTATGTCCAGCAGTGGACGTGGTTTCGCTGATACGCAAAGGGGACCCTGTGAATTTGTCTTGGCCCTTCGTTAATTAGACAAGAATAAGTAATTATACAATTGTGTCATAGTCACAAACAAAGCATTACTTGCATTATTAGGAATGTGTTCAAGTCTTTCCAGGGACTTTTAAAAGTCCGTTGATCGTGTCGTTGAATCTTGGTGTCAGTTTGAAAGCCGTGTTTAGTAGTAGTAGAGCCCTTTGTGAAGAAGCTCGTTCGGGGAAGTACTACCACCAAAATATATCTATTTCTGTCGCAAACGCATGTTTTAAAAAAAAAAGTATAGATTCCTAGACGTAACTAACTATACCTCATGTTTTTTATGTTTCAGGTAGCAAACACGATCATTATACCAATCCTGGCGTACTTTCTTTTAAGTAATATAGTACTGGGTTTATATGCCGGCAACAAAAGATATATACCCTGGATCTTGTTCTACACGTTCTTGGGACTCGTCGTATTCATTTTATTCATATCTGATTTCGTTGCGACTATTGTTTTTATCGTCGCAGGTCATAAGGTGAGATATGAAACCTAATTTATTAATTCTATTGTCGATCATTCATATGTCGGTACATCTATAGGTACAAATAAGTATATTAAACCTGATAAGGCTTTTTTTCTTTTTTTTTCTCTGGAACGACGAGTCGGTTTAGAAAAAATATTTTTGAATGTAATATCTTGATTAATGGGGAATAGTAAACGTACGACCTATTGGAGCGGAGTAGTAAATTAACGCGGATGAAAAACCAAAAGGCGAATTCTTAGGTAGAAGCTATATTAGTTATACATATCCAATTTAACAGATAAACGACGATATATACAAAGTAGACGACGGTCAGCTAGGCAAATGGACCCTAGCGTGTGTAGGTTCTGCGTGCACATTCTACACAGCAACATGAGCCGCGTGTATACCGTGCGCAGTGTTGAAATGCGTGGGCGATAAATCCAAACAGCCACGCGTGTATCAATGACGTCACTAAACACGTAGCGTATTCATGCAGTGGATGTTTTCACATATATTTTCATACATAGCAAAGTGTATAGTGTGCCCGTGTGACGCAGTGGAACAGTCTCATATACCATAGTAGGTATGAAAAGCCCTTGAAGTCAAAATCGAAGCATTTATTTTAGTTAAACCATTTACATGCGCCTTTAAATTGTCAAGAAGAGACACAAAACTCAAGTTAGTTGCTCGTTCCAAAATATAGGTCTCTATGGAGAAGAACGAGCAAGAAACTCAACGCACACTCCTTTCAATTTAGTTAAAAAGAATCCTGGTTACAATATCTTGTATCGTGTTGCTTTTATATGTGAAAAAAATGAAGGTGAAATGTACGATAAACTTTTCTCTTCAACAGAAAAACGTGAAGCTGATAAGAGGATACTATATCTACAACATTGTGGTGTTGGTAGTGACGGCGCTTTTGATTGTTGTGGGAGTGGGTATGGCTATAGTGGAATGGATCAATACGACGGTGAATTTACTATTGTTCGCAACGTATCTCTTGATTTTAGGTGAGCATAATTTTTAACTAACTTTAACATACTTTGACGAAGTCGTGTAATAAAAAGTAGCCTGTATCCTTTCTTGGGGTAATCCCTTACCCTGTAGGTACCAAATGTCATCTAAATCTATACTAAGATTGTTCTTAATAATCAAGAGGAAGAATGAAAGGCAAACACAAGCGTAATGGCCCAATGGTTAAGGCTGCCTGTCCACAGAAACCGAGCGAGGCTGCGGAGCGGGGAAATAACCAACACGATTGCATAACTGGAGCTGAGCGAAAATTTTATGCAATCCTATTGGTTAATATTTCTCCGTTTCTCCGCTCCACAGCCTCGCTCCGCTTCTATGGACAGGTAGCCTAAGGCGCCAGCCTCTCATGCATGTTGTGGCTTCCATAACAGGCAATATTGTTTTTCAAGTCATATATCCTTTCTAGCGAAAGTGAAAGAGATGGTAAAAAAGAAGAAGGATGAGAAGGAAGAAAAGTATAACAGGAAGTTCGCTGATAACTTCAGAGCCAATGTTAAGCTGTTCTGGAAACAGGTAAGATTGGCTCGAGGGGTGACAGGAACATCAAGTATGAACGTTGTAAGAGCAGAAGATGGATGCCTATTAAGTGAAGAATGTAAGGTTTTGGAACGCTGGAAGGGATATTTTGAAAGTTTGTTTAGTGATCAGGATAGCATGCAAGGAGTGGGCAACTGGGCGGAGGCTAGTTCTGAAGACCCAACCTCAGATGTTGATGAAGAGAATGAAATAAAGATGGATGAGATTGTAAGAGCATTGAGAGGTATGAAAGTTGGCAAAGCTGCAGGCTATGATAGAGTGTCTGTCGAAATGCTAAGAAACGGTGACGGGGTGGTAGCAAGCCTGTTGTACCTAATCTTTAATATGTGTTGGAGGTATGGTCGTGTGCCGGATGACTGGTGCAAGGCTGTTATTGTTCCACTATATAAAGGAAAAGGCTCTCAGCAGGAGTGTAAAAACTACCGCGGCATTAGTCTTTTAAGCGTTGTCGGCAAACTGTATGCGAAAGTTTTAATTAATAGGGTGATAGGAGTGACTGATGAGAAAATCTGGGATGTACAAGCTGGATTTAGAGAGGGAATGGGCTGTATGGATCAGATCTTCTCCTTAAGGTGCATAGCCGAAAAACATCTGGCAAAGCACAAGAAAGTCTACTGTGCTTTCGTAGACTTGGAGAAGGCCTATGACAGTGTGTGGAGGGAAGAGTTATGGTCAACTCTATCCATGTATGGTGTGGACGGGCGCTTGATACGAGCACTGAAGTCTTTATATAAAGATTCCAGTGCTTGTGTTAGGATAAATGGGGCATACACTGACTGGTTTTATATCTCAAGAGGTGTAAGACAGGGCTGTGTAGCGTCTCCTTGGCTGTTCAACCTATATATGGATAGTTGTTTGATGGATTTGAGAGAAAGTGAGAGTGGATTAAGAATGAATGAGTTGCCTGTCAAATGCCTCTTATACGCAGATGACCAAGTTCTTCTTGCATCGTCGGCGGAGCAGTTGCAAGACATGGTAACATTAATGAATGCAGCGTTTAAAAGAAAAGGGATGAACATAAATGTAAGCAAGACGAAAGTAATGGTTTTTGAAAGAGAAGAGGATGTATCGGTGTGTGATGTGAAAATAAATGATGTGAGTGTGGAGCAAACGAACGAGTTTGTATACTTGGGCAGTATGTTTACAAGAGATGGAAAGATTGATGCTGATGTGGAAAGGAGAGTAAATGCGGGAAATAAAGTGAATGGTGCTATACATGCGGTTGTGACCAATCAGTCGATGTCCAAAGAGGCTCGACTGGCTGTGCATAATGGTGTGTTGGTGCCTACACTTATGTATGGAAGTGAATGTTGGGTGTGGCAAACGAGGCATGAAAGTAGGATAAATGCTGTGGAGATGCGTTCCTTGCGAAGTATGTGTGGTGTAACTTTGAACGATAGAGTGAGGAATGAAACGATACGAGAACGTTGCGGATTAAAAGAGGATGTAGTAACAAAAATAGAAAAGAGTATGCTTAGATGGTTCGGTCATGTTGAGAGGATGAGTGAAAGGCGACTAACGAAAGGGATTTATATGGCAGATGTGAGTGGCAACGCCGGGAGAGGACGCCCTAGAAAGACCTACCCTGACCTTATTGGTGGGGTTCTTCAGAAAGGACGTGTGCGCAGTACTCGTAACCGGCGTGCTTGTATGAACAGATGTATGAACGTGGTCGAGGCGAAAGAAGTATGTAAGGATCGTAGCAGGTGGCGTTCTGTGGTTTCTGCCTACCCCCATGGGAAAAAGGCGTGAGTTTATGTATGTATGTATATCCTTTCTAAATTTACTTTGGACGTCAGTAACATCGCTAATGGAAAATATTCTGAAGAAACTTAGGCTTTCAAAATTTAAAATTGTCAATTCGCCTTGTGCAAGCGTGGTGATCAATATTCGAACCTTCTTTGTATAAGAATGGTAGTTTGCCCTGCAGTTCACACTCTGTGGCTCATGTGCCACAAGAGTATTAGGCAACGATCAGAAGTTTAGACACCAAAAACTAAATTGTATCAACATATCTAATCCCAGACGTTACTTCTTTACAGTTGTGCAAGTTTACTTCATTGTGCTGCTGAGGAGCCAGTTCATCAAACTGAAGAGACAAGGAGAATTCAAGGTCATAAACAATTTACCAGAGGCCGAATGCATCATGACAAAGAAAGACAAAGAAGCTGAAATGCAAGACGTTTGAAAAGAAGAATAAGCGAAACTGAAGGAACAATTCTAAATACACGAAGGCGACGTGTATACCAAAACCTTTGAAGCTAAGAGTCATGGATACGTCACGTGACACTGCCATGTAGAACATGAAAGAAAGAGAATAATACTAAAATGTTGTACAAAATATAATTGTTATTGTTTTAATAATAAACGATTTTGATCCTGAATTCGTTAATTACATTAAAAATATAACCTTTTAAGTAGTGGATGCTTAGTGATGCATTCAGCAATTACATATATTTAACTACCTCTTGGCCGCGTCTTTGTCCGCGTAAATGTCATGACAAAGTCGCGGTATAAAATATTGATTGCAAAATTTTAGAACATACAAACAAGTTAAGTTAAATATAAGCTTTTAAAAAATAGCCTTAACACTAGTACAGGGTTCTTGTAGGGTAGTCGCTTCTTGGGGTTCAAACTTACCCTGTGTGTCAACAAAATCGGTTCAGTGGTTTCTTCGTGAAAGCATAACAGACAGAGTAACTTTCGTATTTATAATATTAGTATAGATGTTTTTTATTAATAAAAGTTCGGACCTAATGGAACTTTGACATGATGGTATATTAGTATCACAACATATTATTATAATCACAGTACATTATCTAGTTATAAACGCCATATTGTAGTTAGGCATGAAGAAGATTTAATTAATATAGATAGAATTAGATCACTCGGGGTCAATTATAAATACAGATTTTCTCACGATATTTTCCTTGCATGAAGGCAGTGATGTTCAAGATAAACTTAGAAAATACATTTGAATTGAAAATGTCACATTGGTACTTACTCAGTATGGAGACCAAAACCTGAATTGTTAAATTATTTATCGCTGGCAGTCGCTGTATGTAAATACTGGTATGAACGTGCATCCATGTAAGGCTTTCGCCCACGTTCAACTTTTTGTGGGACATTTGCGATGGCATATTAGAATTCATATGCCTCGGTAGCCTAGTGGTCCTAAGCGCAACTGCTACGCTCGAGGTCTTGGGTTCGTTACCTAGGTCGAGCAAGGTGTTATTGGAGTTTTCAATGAAATTCTCAGTAGCACCTCGGAGTTAGGATTTGTGCCCGGTTAATGGCAATAGGCTCGCCCCCTATTACATGAGACCTAAACATACCGGCGAACTGTGGGTGTATATTGGTACACCTCTGCCTAACCCTTCGGGCTTCAACAAAGTTGGGAAAAGACCAAGCAAATGGACTTCTCTTAAAACAAAAGCAGTTCGCAACAGTCGGCCGTAGCAAAAGATATGTCCACAGGTGGGGGTGCTCTGGATGTTACCAATCTTCAGTGTCTATGCGGCGCCTCGCCGCAGACTATGATGCATTTTTTGTTTTACTCTGCATGCCCTGTCAACTGCACACGTGAGGACCTAAGACTGCGACAGCGTAAGGAATTACATACGCTCTGTATTTCCAAAGGCATTCAACCGTAATCTCTTCAAAGTCAGAGTGAACAGGTTCCCTCTGGGTAAGCTCAGTCCATCGTCAACTTTGTGTCTGTCACCACAAATAAAAAAAAAATTAAAGTGTAGGAAATAATTATTTATTGTGCGGTAATTCATCTTCATGTTTATAAACATCATCTATATCTTCATCCATATTTCTACCTTCACATTCTATCGTACATATGGTTTCAGTTACATTGTTCAAAGAGTGATCACTTGGTCCTTCCTTACTTAAATCTTCTATGTCTTCTTCTATATGCTCTTGTCCTTTTTCAAGTGTACCTTCTTCCCCTTTTTTCTCATTCACTACTTCATTTTGTTCTACACACTCTATTGTACATTTAGCTTCAGCTGATGTATTTACAAATCTAAAGAGATAGTCTTTCGTCTCAAGTTCTTTCATGTCATTGCATAATAGCAACATGGCATAGGCAATTACTGAAAATAAAACACAACTATTTAAAATGAATTGATCTCGATGTAGGTAATTACGTTATTTACTCCCTCCTTTAGATATATATCGTATCTATCTATTATAGACACTCGCATCCATCTATGTAGTCTACAGCAGTGTTTATTTATATTTGTAATGAGCTATGGGTAGTTTTATACGAGGTCTAAAAATACACAAATCTTTAAAATCGCATCCGTGCTAAGCATGGGCTTCTTCTACTATTATGAATGCAAAATTTTGGATGGATAGAGGTTTGTAACTCATTTACGCCAGAACGGTTGAACGGATCTGGATGTGGCACTGAGATACATTTAAGTCTAAAATAGCACATATTTTTTATCCCAAAAAATGTACGGTTCCCATGGGTTAATACTATCAACTTCGACACGGACGACGTCTTGGGCGGAGGCTAGTTTTTACAATCATACACTCACAGATTTCTATACTCGCTCCAGATGTTACTATTCCAAGGTTCCCGAAAAGGGGTTTGAGGTACTTCCACTTCACCGACACTTGGTACTGAAGGTATAAGTAACAGGAGTAGTAACCAAACATACATAAGGAGTAGACTGTGAACACTGTCAACAAGGTAACATTTCCGATCAACGATATCTTCAAAAGCTTCGTGCTTTCCTGGAACATGCAGAAGATACTTATATTTTTAGTGATCTGCAACTAAAGGTCAGTCATACGGATATCTGGAAGGGAATAGGGGAGACCTTTGCCCAGCAGTGGGATAATACAGGTTGAATAAAAGATAAATAACCAAAAGGCGCCAAGGGGTCCACAAGACTAAACCTCCGCTCGCCGTTCGTTTGTCTGTGAGCGGAATGTATCTGATGAACTGAAATAGGTAAAGAGTTAAAATTCTTACGGAGTGTGTATTTCTATTGCCGTAATAACAACCAATAATAAAACATAGAAATTTGAGGAGTTAGGGTCGTACTTCGCCGGTTGTTAGCAAGCGAAATCCACTCGAGAATACCATTTTCTTTTACGGTGGGTATGTCATCAACCATTTTAAAAATGCGCTCATTTTTATCAAACTTAATGTTAAACAATGATTACTTACTTTATGAGTTGCTAAGACAAATATGATATTGAGCACCACATCTACTATCATCACTAATAAATTTACTGTTTCGTTAAATATTCTGCCATCATTTTCATTTTTAATTAATATGCTATTAATTCTCTCTATCCTCCAATATACGAATAAACAATTTACGACCTGAAATTTAAAACATAAATAAACCATAATAAAAAAATCGAATTAGTAGTTCAATATTGGCAAAGTGTTATTGGGTCTTTCTGTTAAATTCTCAGTAGCAGCTCTGCCTAGCCCTTCAGGGAATAAAGGCGTGATGGTATGTTATTAGTATTTGAATAACAAAATAGTTTTCAGGGAAACTTATAACATTGTGGTAATTTTTCTGGTAATTCCCATACAATCAAACCATATCGAGGCAGGAAACGGACGAAACTGCTTATATTCCCTGGCTGGACACCCGGCATGATGGTTCAATTGTCCTCCAAGGAAGGGTTCGCACATATGAAGAAGAATCTTCAGAAAAAATAAGAAACAAATTATGATTACTCTCAAAAAACACACACACGCACAGTATTTTTTTAAAAACTATCAAATTAAAATATGTATAAATAAAAAAAACTGTTTATTTTGAACACAGCTCTTTCCGATGATAACCAATTGACCATTACGACTGTATAACTACTAACTAAAAGCCTATGACGTCATCAACAGAATGATAAGGAAAGGACCATCTATATAATAGAGATTTTTGTTTGTTTGTGTGTTTTCTGAATCGCGCTAATCTTTAAAACTACAAACCTGATTTGAATATTTCTCCCTGTATAATGATAGCTAGATTCATAAGAAATAGCATAGGCTATATAACATCACGTTACGACATATGGGAGCGGAGCAGTAAACATAGACGTAACAACGCGAGAGATCAAAATGATGCATTAGAAGTCGCGGGTAGAAGGTAGTATTTTATACAGGGTGAATTTCCAAACAAGAATCACTACAGCAGCCATACAAATAAAATCATGCAAAGGACAAAGGCTCATTAAGGGTGTTATCCGGTGTCAGTAATTTCTAATACATAAACTCACGCCTTTTTCCCATAGGGTTAGGCAGAAACCACAAAACGCCACATGCTACGATCCTTACTTACTCCTTTCGCTTCGTCCACGTTCATCTACGTCATACAAGCACGACGGTTACGAGTACTGTGCGACCTTTCTGAAATAAATGATGTCTAATATAAACTTAGAAACAAAACATAACATACCATCACGCCTGTATTCCCCGAAGGGTTAGGCAGAGGTTTACCAATTAAGTTTCTACCTACTTACCTGTTTTTTTAACTGCCTCGGTAGCCTAGTGGTCTTAAGCGCGACTGCTACGCTAGAGGTCTTAGGTTGGATTCCCAGGTCGAGCAAAAAGCGTTATTGGGTTTTTCTATGGAATTCTCACTAGCAGCTCGGAGTTAGGATTTGTGCCCGGTTAATGGCAATAGGCTCGCCCCTTTTTACATGGGACTTTAACATACCGACGAACTACGGGTGTACATTAGTACACCTCTGCCTAACCCTTCGGGGAAAACAGGCGTGATGATGATGGTATTAAATATATAAGACTTGCTTTTGCCCACAACGTCATCCGCAAAAATGGCGGTTATCACGGAGGCAGACAAAGTCACGGATCAAAATGTAGGCTATGTCCACTCTTGGAGTTCAAACTTTTCTCGTAACAAGTTTTATTAAAATCAGTTCAGCTGTTTAGGCTTGAAAACGTTACAGATAGACAGATAGACCGATTGGTATGCGTCTGTTCCACACAAAAACCCAATCAAAATGTAGGGACGAAACAACTTTTTTTTCTTCATATTTCAGAGTTGGTCATAAAAAGTTGGTACAAGTAGTTCATATTTATGTATTCTCTCACCCCCTGAAATATTGCCAATGAATTAACAACCAGCCTGTATCACAATGTACAGGATTTTATAAATTTCGCTGACGTGATTCATGCGGATGTAGGAGTATTGCGGATGCAGCAGCCAATTGTGATTACTAATCATTTTTTAGATATAAACGTAAATTCTAATCCGTAATCCTTAAATTGTGTCAAAATGGCGCAGTTGTTAAAGTGTCCACTCTCATGTATGAGTGCATGCAGCATGGTTGTGGGTTCGATACAGGACAAGTACTTTTGGGACTTTTACAATTTATATTACGTAGGTACTTTCTAAATTTATCTTGGACATCACTGACATTTATTTGTCTTCATCATCATCTGCTTAGCCTTTTCCCAACTGTGTTGGGGTCGGGTTCCAGCCTAACCGGATACAGATGAATACCAGTGTTTTACATGAAACGACTGCCTACCTGATCTCTACAACCCAGTTACTGCGCAACACGATACCTCTTGGTTAGACTGGTTGTCAGACTTCCTGGCTCCTGACTATCCGTAACGACGGTCAAAGATCTACGAATGACAGCCGGGACCAACGGCTTTACGTGCTTTCCGAGCCACAGGGGTGTCACACCACCACTTGCCAAACTCCGGACTGCTACTGAGCAAATCCTAATGGGAAAACCCAATAACACTTTTTGCCAGACCTGGGAATCGAACCTGAGAATCAGTCGCGCTTGCGACCATGAGACTAACGGGACATTTATTTTTCTTTTTTTATTTAATCCATAATTTGAAATATCCATCTATGAAATTAGCTGACGTGGTGAGCTTGAAGTGAGCTGTCATTTCAGCTAATGCTTAGGACTTAATTAGGGTTCCGCGCAAAAATATGAAACTACCGCAGATATCATATACAGAAACATCTACGCGGACGTAGTCGCAGGTATAAACTAGTTTAAGAACCATAAATGGCAAAATTTCACGCTCTTATCATATTTGCAAGTCGTGCAACTACTATGATGTAAACAAAATCTTGGAACTTCATGTTAGTAATTAACATTATTATAATTTTATCCTTAACTAGCTTCTGCCAGCGAATTTGTTCGCGTGGTTTTTTTCACCTGCGTTAAGTTACGTCTTTGATTACTGCTCCTCCTCCTCCTCCTGTCATAGCGTGATGTTATAAAGCCTAAAGCCTTCCTCGATAAATGAACTATCCAACACAAAAGTATTTTTTCAATTTAAACTAGTAGTTCCTGAGATTAATGCGTTCAAACAAACAAACATACAAACTCTTCAGCATTATAATATTAAGTATAGTTTGCATTAATAGTAACCTCACAATCATTGGCAACGCTTGTTGTGTCCGTAGGCCACGGATTAATTGTCTTGTTATTGAGTGTAATGAAATAAGTGTCATGGATTTAGAGTATTGACAAAGAGGTGATCTAAGTGCAGTTAACTGTTAGATTTTCGAGAGTACCGAAGGTCAAAATGAAAGGAGAAATTCCTGTCTGCAAAAGATGTTGTTTCTGCTTGCCTCTACGGCATGGTTTGCTCGCGTGGAGTTACATCAAAATTGTAAGTTCCTACTTATCTCCAGAACCACAGGTCAGATTCCGAAAATTCTGACTTCTTAAAATTTTGAAATCATACCATACATACCACCACACCTGTATTCCCCGAAGGGTTAGTGTGTGTACCAATGTACCCACAGTTCGCCGGTATGTTTAGGTCCCATGTAATAGGGGGCGAGCCTATTGCCATTAACCGGGCACAAATCTAAACTCTGAGCTAGTACAGAGAATTTCATAGAAAACCCCAATAACACTTTCCTCGACTTGGAAATCAAACGTAAGACCTCTAGTGTAGCAAGACAACAAGTCGATGATCCACCTGATGTTAAATGGTCACCGCTAGCTATAGATATCTACAATACCAGAGGCCTTGCAAATGCGTTGCCAACCCACAGAAAACTATGACATATCTCATGTGCCTGTAATTTCACCGGCACCATTGAATCCGGAACACAGCAACGCTGCTTTGCGGTAGAAATAGGTATGGTGGTAATACTTCCCGAGACGAGCTCCTTCACAAAGAGCTCTACTACTACTAAAATTAATTCTTACTACATTCGTGGAGCCCTTAACACCACTTATTTTGATATTCTCTAAAGTGCTTACGTGTCTTCTGTTTCAGATGGCAGAGGCGGTCATAATTCCAGTAATGGTGGGACTGTTCTTGAATTTAATAGTGCTATACGCTATTTTTATTAATAAAAGAACTATTTTGGTCCGGGTCTTATTACATTTTCTTTTGTCACTTTGTACATTCGCATCATTAATAGCGGATTTCGTGTTCACCATTGTGTTTATCGTCGGAGTTCATAAGGTGAGATTTTAAATCTTATATTTTTATGCTTTGTGCGAAAATGCTAAGAACGAGAATGAGTTGATCATTTATTTGCATGAATAAATGAGTGAATGAATGAAGGATAAATGATTATAGGTTTATTACATAGTGGTGTGAAATTATTCATTGTCACAAATATATCCGACGCTTTGGTTGCTTTCGTTAGCGAAAAGCCAGATAAAAGGGGATCAAAATGGGGAATGAGATGTTTGCCAATCGCTGAGGTTTTACTTCTATTATAAACATGAAAGTTTGTGAAGATGATGATGGATAGAAGAAGAATGGATGGATGCTTATTTGTTACTCTTTAACGCTTAGACGAGTGAAAGGAATGAGCGGAAATTTGACATTAGATATTGATCTTGCTTAATTAACACATAAGATAATCTTTATGCGACTTTTGTGCCACAATGGAATAATTTTGGAGTATGACTTAATTCTTAAGTTTACCCAGACGAAGTCGCGGGCAGAAAGTAGTATGGTAGCCGTAGCCGCCACGAGTCGTGAGCACAAATGTCAAGTTGACGCAGTAGACGCTGCACACGATCGGCCCGACGCGGGCCAATTGCGTGCAGCATCGGCGCCCCAAAAACCCCTAAAATTTACTTGACGTTTATGCTCACGACTCGTGGCGGCTACTATAGGTACATGTTTAAAATCATCTAATCAGTTGTTTTAGTGAACTAATTACCAAGTTATAGTAGCGGTGGTCCCCAAACTAGGCAGAGCATGTATCTTGGAGGCCAGAGTTGCGTTTATATAAGTTTAAGTAGCAAAAAAAAACAGTGAAAGAGAATGATGAAACAAAAGAAAATAAAAGTAGTTTTAAACAATGTGGAGGTGTATATGCCTATCCCTTCGGGGAATATAGGCGTGATGGTTTGTGTGTAAAGTGAGTAGTGTGGGGAATACGTGTAGTGAGTTGTGGGTGTGATGGTGATATGAATTGTGATTGTAATGGTGAGTATGGTGGAGAAATGGTGTATGAGTGTAATAGAGAGTGTAAGAGTGGGAACTTGTGTGTGGGAGGACATGTGTAAATTTCATAGTTTTGATTAATTTTTCAAAAACAGCCGCTAATACAAACTTTGTATAACTAATGGACCTTTTTCTTTTACAGAATAACGTAAAGCTGTTAAGAGGATTCTTTTGTTACAGCATAGCAATGTTGATGGTGACGATATTATTAATTATTTCGTCCGTCTGTGTGATTGTTGCGTATTCTAACGAAGAACCAATATTTCCATTGCAAATTGATAATTTAGTGGTCTACTTAATATATTCCGTGATTTTAGGTAAGCGATAAGTTTTATTATTCATTCTTCATGTTCTTCATTTACACGTATTAAAAAACACATATCTTGGGCGCTTAGCCCACTGCACCACGGCCCGACGCGTGGCGCGGGGCGGCAGATTTTAAAACGTATACAAGAGTTTCAATTTGTATAGAAAACTCGCCCAGGACCCACACACTGCCGACGCGTCTACGCGCGGGATTTTTGTGCCGAGCAAGGCGCCCAGCGGCAGGACGCTTTGCCAGTGGGTGAACCGCCTTACTAGATTGCATTTCATAACATACTAACATGCCTGTATTCCCCGAAGGGTTGGTAAACCCGTACCAATGTACACTCATAGTTCGCCGGTATGTTTAGGTCCTATGTAAAAAGGGGCGAGCCTATTGCCATTAACTGGGCACAAATCCTAACTCCGAGCTGCTACTGGGAATTCCATAGCAAAGCCCAATAATACTTTGCTCGACCTGGGAATCGAATCTAGAACCTCTAGCGTAGCAGTCGCGCTTAGGACCACTAGGCTAACGAAAACAAACAAAAAACAAAAACAATGGAAGTCATACCGCAGTGAGTTGGTAAAACTCAAGCTGCCGGTGGTTAGGGATCCAATATGAACCCTGCGCCTGATCTCTGCCTAGTCGTGTCGGGCTCTGTTTGCGCACACACTTGTGCACTATATCTTTTGCGTACTTGGTTAGTTTCCATTGAGGCCTATGGAGTTTGTAAAGACACATTACATAACCGTTAACTGCGTATTCTGCGTATCAAGCGAAGTAGCCTTAAGCAAAAAATATTGACTATTATTAAAAAAAAAAAATATACCATCACGCCTGTATTCCCCGAAGGGTTAGGCAGAAGTGTAACAATGTACACCCACAGTTCGCCGGTATATTTAGGTCCCATGTAATAAGGGGCGAGCCTATTGCCATTAACCGGGCACAAATCCTATTAACTCCGAGCTGCTACTGAGAATTTCATAGAAAAACCCTATAACACTTTTTGCTCGACCTGGAAATCGAACCCAAGACCTTTAGCGTAGCAGTCGCGCTTAGGACCACTAGGCTACCGAGGCAGTTGTGACTTTTATTTTTGGTATGAAAAATATTTTAATGGGAGTGGCCAATGCGACACACGGACAACATTGTGTATGCAATAGTGTAGGCATCGTGAGGATATTTTAAATGTAGATTCAACTTTCAAAACTTGTTTTAGTAAGGTGTGGCCGAGAAAAAAATAACGGGTGGGACTGTGTCGGAGCACACAGCCGTTGGTTTAACTTGAAACGTTTACCTCAGCGAGTCGCTTTTAGTGTTAAAAATTAATTGACTGATGTATAATAGATGACAAACCAAAATGTGCCCAGGACGGCACGGTCACGTTCCCCTGACAGATTTTTACAAAATATAACTCATATAACAACATCGATATCATTCCGAACTCGCTACTATTTTGTAGGTATTGAAGGACGAATTCATAGCCTGGCGCTTTTTTTCTTTTTACGGATGGGGAATCATCTTGTATTGTATGTTATTTGAATGCTTATTTTATTTTAAAATTCATAATTCTATGTTAATTAATGTAATTGGACCTGTGCCGTTTTAATTAACTATAAATAAATAAATAAATAAATCTAATGACTTCCCCCGCCCTGGGCGGGACGGGAGGGAGAGACAGACTTTTACTGACTAAAACCCATACATGTTCCTTCTTGTGCCCTTTGTGTACCCCCCGGTATCTCTTTCGAACTAGATTCAATATTTTTAATTTAACATGTAATTGACGTTCAAAAGTGCCTTTTAATGGTCTAATTGAGATAAATGATTTGACTTGACTTGACTTGAACAACCTGCAGCCCCGGATAGCTTGGCGCTGAGGGCACGTTTTTGCTTTTTTGACATGGTGGTCAAAAGATTAATCGTCTTTTAACTTTAAACCTTTTCTTTCCAGTTCTTCAAACCTACTACCTCCTACTAGTGAGGAGTGAAGTCATCAAACTGCGGAACAGCGGCCAGTTCAGATTCCTAAACAATACAGGTGAAGCACAATGCACTATGATATATGAGGAACAAGGAGCGCGACACGTAGCGGGAAAGGAGACTGAAGAAGTTTGGAGAGTAGAAACGACTCCGCGGGGATCTATGGAAAAAGATCAGACACGACTTGTTAATTAAGTTCTTAAACTAGAAGTAAGCGCACACCAAACACAAGATTTCTGGCGGTCTTGCTGAAAAGGGCCAATAAGGCGCAGCTGTCAGGCACACAATAATGTTCTTTTTTTAAAATTTTATTAATCGAATAACCGCCTTATTTTTGTGTGCACATGGCCAGTGTGAAATAAACATTTATTTTTTCTTTTCTTTGTTTTCTTTAAGAATCAAGACGTATAAGTTTAAAGACAATTAATCTGCTGTTTTGATTTCGATACGATTTTATTTTTATTTATTTATTTATACATGGATTGGTAAAGGTCGCTGGAAATCGCTGGATGCGGGCAGCGCAGGACTGATAATTGTGGCTATCTTTATTGGAGACCTATGTCTAGCAGTGGACGTCATTCGGCTCATAATGACGATGATGATATGCAGAGGCAGCGGTGACTCACTATTAGAAGAAAATATTAAAATTGATAAAAGTCTAAATCAAATATTGAAAATCAGAGGAATATAATTACAACATATACATTTATTATCTACATAACTAAATCATTTAAGTACAATCACACAAACTAAACTTAATTAATATCACAAAGTACCCAAATTTCTTATAGTTAACTTCGATGGTTCTTGTAACAAAGCAATTCAGCGACAAATTCTTCATTCTGTTCCTTCTTCTCCGTTCAGTTCCACTTTACACTGCAAGACGCACTCGGCGTCGGTCGCGTTGTTCACGAACCTGAACTCACAGTTGCTCCTCAGCTTGACGATCTCACTTCTCACAAGTAGCAACATGTAGATTTGAATAACTAAAATATTAAAACAATTATTTAAGAGTTGCCTTATTTGGGTGAAATCATGTTTTACTTTTGGGCTAATTTAATAATAGCTTTATCTCACGATTTCATCTGCATAGTATTCAGAATTATGTGTTAAGTTAAAACAATATTTATATGTCTGTCAAAGTGTCAAGCTTTCATCCATCCATTCTTATAAACAACAATGACATTTACAATCGCAGTAGGACGGATGGTATGATATAAAGTTATTTCCACTGCCGAGGTGCAGGCCTTTCTTTAGTATGAGAAAATAGGCTGTAGTCCACCATGTTGGCCTAATAATAGTTGGTGGATGCCACTTACCGTCAAATATATTTTAGGAACGAGCTTTCGTTGACATTTCTCCTCAAAGAATACCTACACTAAACAAAGGATACTAGTGACTGTTGAGGAGTATCATGCAGCATTTTAAGTGTCCATCTAAAAAAGATAGAAACAATACGAACGGATAGAAACAAGTAAACCCATATCATCCCAGTGTTCCATTTTTGAAAAACACTAATTTAAAAATGCGTTCAAAAATTATAATAAAATAATAAAAAAGTAACCGTTTCAAAAATGGAACACTGGGATGATATGGGTTAAGTTGATAGGTATAGAAGAAGAGGACCGGGGTGCGATTGAAGATGGTTTAAATTCCATCAAAGCTTGTAATAAAAATGTACTTACAGACTTGACCCCATAAAGCGGTGACGTCTGTGGCAAAGATCCAAACGTTGAGTACAAGGTCTACCTCCCCGATCTCGAATAAAAACAAGGAGTACACGGTGAAGATGCTGCCAATCAGCCCGGTCAGGGTACACAGAATAATGCTGTAGATGTAGTATGCTCTCAACAAAACCAGGTTTTTCTGAAAAAGAAAGAAATAAATATAAATAGTTATGATTTAGATTGTAGTGTGGAACAACAAATAGGATACTTTTAAGCTCGGAAAAATGTACGGTTCCCGTGGTATAAAATATCAAATTTGACCCGGACGAAGTCGGGGGCGGAAGCTAGTAATATTATAAATGCGAATGTAATTTTGTTTGCTACCTTTAAACGCCTGAACCACTGAACCGATCATCCGGAAATTTTGCTTATATACGTTCTCGGGTGTACAAATCGGACACAAAAATACTGTTCTCGAGGAAAACAACAATAACGCTCTTACGATAATAGATGGCGCCACGTGTCTTCCGAATCAATTGAATAAAATACAACCGATCTTTACGCGGACGCAGTCGCGGCCAAAAGCTAGTAATTTACATACCATCACTTCTGTATTCCCCAGAGGGTTAGGCAGAGGTGTACCAATGTACACCCACAGTACGCCGGTATGTTTTTAGGGCCCATGTAATAGGGGGCGATCCTATTGCCATTAACCGGGCATAAATCCTAACTCCGAGCTGCTACTGAGAATTTCATAGAAAGACCCAATAACACTTTTTGCTCGACCTGGGAACCGAACCCAAGACCTCTAGCGTAGCAGTAGTAATTTAGTTAGCTAGTAATTTATATTTCTATTAATTATATTACTTACTGGCGATTTTCATAATCTAACGTAAACTTTACTAACTAATTATTCACACTGACTCTGTCTGACCTTCTTCTACTGATAATTATTATGTATTTGGTTAAATCATCTTTTCTGGTCTTCTTCTCTTTGTCTTCATATTAAGTTCTATGCTATTCTGATAATTTGATTGGTAATATATATCTTGAATGAAAACTCACCTTATGCCCACCAACGATGAGAATAGCGTTAAGCACAAAATCTGTCATTGCCAATAGAAGCAGGATACCTAATATTATAAAACTGGTATTAAAATTCCTACGCTCTGCTGCATACATAGCCCACATCGAATAGAAGCTAACAGACATTCCAACCATGAAGAACATGGACACGCCCTGAAAAAAACAAACAGAACTTTTTAGATTTAACCAGAAAAGAAGTGAGATGAGACAATTTGAAAATCATCATCACCTTTAGCCAGACTTACATTTGGCCAGATTGCATTTGTAACCAACCTTTACAGTACTTACCAGTCTGAGATATCCCCACGTGATCAAGCCGTAACGTAGCGGCAAACAGAAACAGCATCTTTTACACACTGGCACCTCTGTACGCATTTTTTTTTTTCAAGTAATTAAACCTTTCTTTTTAAACTATACCGCTTTTGGAACGGATCAGCTAAGATTCATAAAATTAGAATATTTAAACACAGCTGATGGGGTCAACCGTTCATTCAGGACTGATATAGTTTATAGATAGCTATACAATATGTGTAGGTATATTTGGAAGATACGCGCTTAAGATTTATCTCCATTCGTTTGCCAATAACAAAAACAAGCGGTTTTTACAAAATATTTAAGTTTTCCGGGACGTGTTAAGAATTTCCCAATGATGGAATAAATGTGAAAACAAAATGAATTAAATAACAAATACAAAATAATGGAAGCATAAAAGTAGAAAGTAAAATTGCAGATGCAGATACTAGAACAGTAGGTAGACAAAGTTATGCCCGCGTGTAACTTAAACATAGCCAAATAAGTGCACAGCTGATCTACACTACGTATATGGAGTGAAAAGTCAATAGGTCTGTGAATTGATCAAACTTCTAAGTTTACGTAAACAAAAGATACGGCCGTTTATTCAGCGAAAAACGCATATTTCGACATTATCAAGGGAATCAAAGCTCATAGGGTTGTTTCCGTTGATAACTATGAAATTTGACAAGTAGCAACTTTATAGACCACGAGTACAAGAAACTGTCTCAAAACTATACATTTTAAATTAAATCTTAAAAGATAGGAACCTATATTTTTTATGCGGGACAAAATTTCAAATTGAAGCTACTAGTACAAATGGGGTATCATTTAAAAGGACTTGATGTGCACATTGCAAAATATATTTTATAATTTTTTCCGACGCATATTTTTATATTTATAATGGAAAGATATTAAAAAAAAATACCGTTCCTCTTTGTCTCCGAAGTCTGTGAAACGAATTTTTTTAGCTACGCTATTCAGATCTTGAGGGTGCAGGTGAATGGACAATTGGGACACTCCAGCATATGGGACATTTTCCGATCAGGGGCTCCGCAGTTGCACTGAATGCCAGACGGCTCTATGATATCCCATTTCGCCAGATTATGTGTCAGGTCATTATGTTTCGCCAGATTCTGTGGACTAGTGGTAAATTCAGGGTTATTAGTTAGGAAAAAAAAGTTCTTTACTGGGCTTTACTAGGTAGGTAAAGATACAGAAGATCGAGCATTTACATTAACGCTAACGCATGCCTTAGAAACATTTGTTTGCAGGGGTATAGGCCCCGTCAGTCCGTCGCCCGAACAGAGATAGGCACAAGTGTAAGCAACGAGAGTAAGGAGTTTTCGTCGATAGATGTCCGACACAGTCCTACTCCGGGAGGGGGCCCGGGTTGGAAGCAGTCCTTGAGGACTTCACACGGAAAAAAGGGGAGGTATAGGTGTCAAGATGGAATAGAAGAACAGAATGGGAAAATTTGTTCGAAAGTACCACCGGCCTTGGAAAGCAAAGAGCATTAGGAGGGACAAGGGTGGGTTTTAGTCGGTAAGAGTCTGACACTCCCTTCTGCACCTTGAAACCTTGAAAAACAATAAAATAAACAAAATAGTTCAGATAAGATAGTTATTATGATTTATTATATGAGAATACGTTAACTTTTTTTATACTCATAAGTACCTAAGTGTCTTCCCCCATTTATATAGGTACAATAACAACAACAAGCGATAATAAATTAGCAGAATTAACAGTAAATAAATAATAATTTAGACTTTAAATCTGTAATCATAACTATCTTTTTGTTATAACGGAATTTATATTGACGTCGTTTGTAAATGATGGGAACACTTTAATGTCTGGTGCAGGGATGATCCTGCTTTACAGTGTCTTAACCACAGCACAGATACAAAAGATAAACGCCACAATTTTTATTTGTTTTGAAACTTTAATTCTACATTCAAATGGACACATAAATAAAACTGAAGCACAGCCGATTAGGAGATACCGACGTAGATATTCTTCCTCCGACAACTATAAGTAGGTACTAGGCAGTAGATGGACTCCAGTGCGCGTGCGCTATGTTAGTGGTACCGAACCTGTGTAGTAGCGACACAAGTCGATGGTAAAGTGCCCAATAGCCCGCGCACCAAGGATCCTGCGGCTTCTAGACATTGTTGACAATTTTAGGCAACTATGTATTTAAAATTAATTTAGGTACGTCGAACTTCGTAGTTTCCTCCCTACATCTATACAAATAAATAAAATTGAAGTGTCTGTTTGTAATTTCAAATAACAAGCTTTTTACTAAATGCATATGAAAGTATATACGGTACTAACATAAAAAAACAATTTTTAAAATTTTTGTCTGTCTAGCTGTTTGTTCCGGCTTATCTCCGAAACGGCTGGACCGATTATGACGGGACTGTCACTCGCAGATAGCTAATATTACAAGAAGTAACTTAGGCTATTTATATTTTTATTTACTTTAATTTAAAAAAAAGAGGGTTATGCGAAAACAAAATTGAAACCAATAAAATAGTGAACGCTAGCGAAGTCGCGGGCAACAGCTAGTAGTACTTATATAAAAAGGAAAAAGTGACTTATACAAAATACATCGTACATACTAATGTATAAATGTAAATCTATTTCCAAAATGTAAAATTTATACACATTTTACATTTTGAAAAAATGTACGCTATAGACTTTGTGTAAGCCACTTGTTATTATTTTTTTTTTTTTCAATTATGTTTAACAGTATTGTTTATTTTCCTTTTTTTTACAAATATAAAAGTATTACATATTTTTAATATTCAAAAAAGGTTCTTTACAGTAACTTTTTAATAATAAATACAAGCATTTATTCTACCAATAACACGTCTTCTAATTACTTGTTCTTCTGTTTGCACTATCAATCATTCCTTCTTCACCAGTTCCATGTTTCCCTTCATCAACTATTTCTTCTTCAGAATGCATCGTGCATTCACATTCAGCTGCATTGTTTATAAATCTGAACTCGTAGCCTTTCTTAATTTTAATCATCTGACTTCTTATTAGCAGGAGAATACACGCCTGAATCACTAAAAGACAAAAATAACGTTTGGTGATTCTTTATGGCCTATATCTGTACAATTTCTTATTACTTAATAATGTCTGTGAGAGTAGGTGGATGGACGGAGATTTTTATGCTTACTTAATACTCTTTCTTACTTAATATTCTTTCTTACTTCTTAATTAGCTAAAATTTCATCATCATCATCTGCTTAACGTTTACCCAACTATGTTGGGGTCGGCTTCCAGTCTAACCGGATACAGCTGACTACCAGTGTTTTACATGGAGCGACTGCATATCTGACCTCCACAACCCAGTTACTGGGCAACACGATGCCTTTTGGTTAAACTGGTTGTCGGACTTCCTGGCTTCTGACTATCCGCAACGACTGTCAAAGATCTGCGAATAACAGCCGGGACCAACGGATTTACGCGCTTTCCGAGGCTCGGGGGTGAAACACCACCAACTTCTAAACTCCGGGCTGCTACTGAGTAAATCCTAATAGAAAAACCCAATAACACTTTTTTGCCATACCTGGGTATCGAACCCGGGACCCCACGCTCTTCAGTCGCGTCTGCGACTACGAGACCAACGGGGCAGTTAACTGGGGAATTAGCTAAAATGTAGATCACATAAATAGATATGTCAATAGCCTTGTAGTAGACATTAAGATAACTTACAGACTTGAGCAAGAAAAGTGGCCAGGTCTACCAGCAGCACCCAGGTGCGAAACTCATCAATCTCTTGCAGATTGAACCAGTACACAGTGTACGCAGACAAGCCGAAGCCTACCAGAGCCGTCGTTATCCAGAGGACGAAACTGTACAAATAGTACGCTCTCAACAGCTTCAGGATTTTCTGAAAAAGATAAAGAAATAATATTCAAAGTCAAAGCATTTATTTCAATTAAACCATTTGCAGACACTTTTGAATTATCAAGGAGTCGGTCAGTTAGTCAGAAAGTTTATTAGAGTTAAGTACCAAGCCCTACTAATGTTATAAATGAGTATGTTTGTTTATTTGTATGTCTGTTGAGCTTTCACGGCTAAACTGCTAAACTGATTTTGATGGAATTCAGTACAGACTAAGACCGAACCCCAAGAAAGACAATTCACGATAACTGGACAAAGGCTAGTATAAAATATTGAAGAATGAAACTTATTTTTGTTTAAAAATGTCATTTAAATAAATTGCGATACAAGGCCATTTGGTGTGCCGTCCCATCGGACGGAAAGGAATTCTTGACAGAAGCAATTCTCACATCTACTTCTTCCTACAGACCTTCCTATAGACCCCTTCTTCCTACCTAAATGATTCATCCTCGTGGTTGGAGTATACTCACCCTATGTCCACCAATAACAAACATAATGTTCATCATAATATCGGCTAGTGTAAATAGCATTAAACATGCTAACAGTGCTGCATAGATTTTGTAACTTATGTCTGGTTCAGTTTTGGTCAGACCCAACATTGTAGAAAATGATTTTTCGGCTCCAACCATCACTAGGGCAGATATAACCTGAGGAAAAAATACCACATAGCTTCGGTTTCATTATGATTCATCCAGTTACAAAAATACAACTTTATAAAAAGTTACATAATACACACATACCATCACGCCTGTATTCCCCGAAAGGTTAGGCAGACGTGTACCAATGTACACCCACAGTTCGCCGGTATGTTTAGGTCCCATGTAATAGGGGGTGGGCCATTGCCATTAAACGGGAACAAATCCTAACTCCGAGCTCCTACTGAGAATTTTATAGAAAAACCGAATAACACTTTTTGCTCGACCTGGGAATCAAACCCAAAACCAGCAGTCGTACCAGTCGCGCTTAGAACCGCTAAGCTACCGAGGCAGTTGTATAATGTGTGATATTAATACAACCTTTAACTACTTATCACTTTATTATCTAAATATAAGTGTAAATATAGCACAATAGACAGACACCCTGACTCACTGTTGAAAATAATGAGTCATCTAAAATACAGGGTAAAAAAAACACATCACGGCATCTATCTGTACAGGGAGTTTTAGGGGTATTTCCTAGTCAGTCTGAATATTAAAAAACTGGTTTTCGCAAAAAGACAATTGGCATTTTGACTTTCGATATCTCCATAACCAGAATTTTACCACGTCCACTGGAACATATCCAGAACAATCAAAAAATAGCCATGATGGAAACAGTATTTAAGTTTTAGCTTGTGTTTTAGCATCCGTTATTATGTACCTAGTAGCTACTTACCAATCTGACATATCCCCACGCGATCAAACCATATCGCAACGGCAGACATAAACAACATCTTGTGCACACCGGTAGCTCTAAGCGCATCTTGCTGGAACACTTTTCGATATCCCACTAATACACTGAAAGTTTTGGAATCGTAACTTAAAAAATGAAGACACCCAGTTGTCACATGAGCCATAAAAACATCAGTAAACACACACTCACTTATAAACATAAAAACAACAGAATTTAAGTACCTAGATGAAGGTATGTTATTTTAAATAGAAGCAGTAACACTTGCAAGCGCGCTCGCGGTTAGTAAATTGTAAACGACACACACAAGACTCTGGCTAAGTGGTGGCTCCGAGGAATCTTGCGCCCGCGCATATTAAAGTGGCCATTAAAGAGCTATATAAGACGTCTGTTATAACATAATAAAGCTGAGATAGACACATAAAATAAACAAAATCCGTCATCTTTACGAAATGTGGAATATCAAAGTCTTGCATGGTCCTTTTCCATCATCTATTTCTTTATTTACATAATCATGGTCTTCCTAAAAAAGTCAGTCATATCATAAAGGAAATGGATCCGGTTAAATTCTTAGAAAAACTTGACGATTACCTCTTAGACAACTAAACTGTATGGTGACGCGTCCTCCGGTCATATCCTTGTTAGCGGGCGGTTAATGCGACCGCAGCAATAGACCCAGAAATTACGGCTTGCGCAGTTAGTTTCGGTTCGGCCAGTGACGGGTTTATTATGAAGTTGATTTCTGTGCGAGTGGTTTATTTCGTGTCTTATTCTAATACTTTCTCATCGTGAAGACCAAGATCCAAAGGACCAAATACCCTCTATTGCATATTACCAAGACTGGTGATTATAACAATACCAGATGAAAGCCAATTTGTGCCGATTCCATCACTCCCGAACAAAAGATCTACTGTAGGTACGTAAGTAGGAAAGATTGACAAGTATTCTTGTTTGTTAACAGGACATCACATAGCTAAGAATAGCCACTGGTATGTAGTCATGTAGGATTTAAAAAAGGAAACGCTTATTTAAAGGTTCGGGAAGGACCGAGCGGGATCATTGTGTTTACTGCGAATAAAACCAACTCTGTTCATGGACATACTTACATAGTATACTATACTCCATTTAATATAGCGTTCGATTCGGCTTCGTCTATGTAAGTTATTTTACGGATCCCAAATTTTTCAACAAAAACACAAAATTAAACATTTTAAGCAACCCCTGACAGAAGAATTAGAATCCCTACCGCAGCTAACAAAAGAGCTGATAACTTTGAAACCGCTGAACCGATTTCCAACAAACATAGCTAAGAACACTCCCGATTAATTCACTTTTTAAACAAAAAAAAATCAAGATTGGTTCATGCGTTCGGGAGCTACGATGCCACAGACACACACACACACACACACACACAGGCACTTTGAACTTAAAACACCACGTCGTTTTTGCGTCGGGGGTTAATAAAAAAAATATAGTCTGTGATAACGTAGGTCAGTAATAGTAAAAGAATTTTTAGATTTACGAATCGTACCTGTAGTCCCGAGAACAGCGCGTTTAAACAAATTAACAAACGAACGAACTCTTCAGCTTTATAATAATAGTGTAGATTCTTGTTTTGGCGGTTTCATTCTTGTCCGCAATTTAGATCACCGCGCTCGTCTCTCGTGTATCTGTTTTGCTATTCTTCAACAATATTATTGTAAGTAAACGTTTTAGTTTTTTTTTAAAGTGATATCATCACAAACCCACATGTGCAGGGTTTCGAGAAGCAAGATCCTTGAAAAATTTTTGAAAAGAATGGGGCCCACGTACATACCCTGTGGTATTCCAGATTTAGCATGATATCAATTATCCTCGTGATTTTTGACGGGTACCAATAAATATGACTTCATCCAAGTAAGCAACTAGTGAGAATAATTGATAGTTGTATTACTCACTTTATCGAAAGCGATTGAAAAGTTAGTGAGAACTGAAAAAACATGGTAGAATTTATTCGATTATTGACGCTTAGTGCTAGATCTGAAAAGTTACAAAGTGCGAGCTTAATCTTAATAGCTTAATGCCTTAGAATCTTAGTGCGGTTTTTATTGACCAAGATAGTGTTTAATAATAGTGCATACAACAAAATTCCGGCTCTTTATCACGTATTTAACTAGTACGTAGTAAAATTATAATCCCGGATTTTTTCCTTTCTTTTTATTTCTTCCATGGTTTTTCAGGTTAAGCTATTATTAATAATACTATTATTTTCGACAGATACAATCAACAGATCAATCAGTTTACCTGTACTAATTCAACCAACAAAATCTACAAGTATATAAGAATTGCGCACAACAGTTAGCTCTAAATCTTTGTAAATAGGTGATACCGTGAAATCCAGAAATACCTGACTGTCGGACAGTATCGAAGATCAAAATGCAAGGAAAGATTCCAGTGTGTACAAGATGTTGTTTCTGTTTACCGCTGCGATATGGTTTACTCGCGTGGGGTTATTTCAAAATGGTGAGTTTATTAAGACTAATCGTTAGAACGATGAACTAGTAAGCCAACTAATCTGGCAGTTTGGTTAATTAGTGCTACCACACAAATTTATTCAAGACCACATAAATTGATCCATCTTTTATCTTACGCCGCATGTCTTGTCACCTGTAAAATTGAGGACCTAATGTCAGCGTCAGCGGATGATGTTACCGTAGCTAAATACGAGCCCAAACTAAAAAATTAACAAAATTATATTTAGTTTTTATATTTGCCATCGATACGTTAAGAAGAAGATTGATTTGTGCGGCCAACCCAAATATCAATTCTTGGTAATGTTGCCGCGTCGTTAAACTCCTTAGCCTATAGTTCAAGTTCTATGTTCTGACACATGCATGCACGGTCAGTTCTTCTCAAAACTTTGTCTTTCTGTAATGCTACCTTATAAATGAATCCTCTCATAATGATCTGACAATTACGAGAAACTGTTTGGACTTTAAAAAACGTTATCCTCTGTGTTTATATCTGTTTCTTCTCAAAGTAATCGGGGAGAAAACGCCGACCTAACCTATTAAAAAAAATGATGTTTAAAAGCATGATTTCAATCTATTTACAGAATAAATTATAGATCATTAATCAGGCTACACGGTCATCTATCAAGTCCATACTAAAATATTAAAAATGCGAAAGCAACTCTGTGCGAACTGTCTGTTACGCTTTTACGCCTAAACCGCTGAACCGATTATGATGATATTTGGTACAGTGATAGATTAGACATTTTAAAAGGACATGGAAAATGAAAGACAAGTACAATCATAAAACTTTGTATATGGGCACTTGATAAATAACTTATTAAAATTATATCAAGCCTTTTTGTATTTTTTTGCTGGCCGTTACTGTTCTACTCCTGATCGATGGCCTCCCCCACTCCTTCCGCTTTCTTCTGTGTTGTGCTTTCTCTGCTGAAAAAATTGTATGTATCTTAAAAGAAAAAAAGGATTCTCAAAGTAATTATTCATCATGGACCGAGTCATATGCAAAAGCTAGGGCCTAATATTTATTTATGACCTCTCAGCACCAACACGTGTGTTTCTATGTTCCAGATAGCAGATGTATTGATAATTACGATACTGGCGTCCTCAACGATATGGACATTAGGACACATGCCAAGCAATCCCGACTTTCATATCAGTGTCTATCAAGATATGGTGTTACCATTTATTTCCCTTGTGGTGTTGTTAGTTGATTTTTTGGTGACCATAGTATTTATCATTGGAGGACATAAGGTGATTTGAAATTTAATAGTATTATGGACCTGATGTTTGGTCAGTTGAAACTGATTGGAGGTTAATACCAACCTATTATTGTCCTGCTGCAGGTCTTTGCCTTGCAGTGGGACATTAATAGCCTAACTTCTTCTCTTTAAGAAATAGATGTTTTATAGTATTTTATAAACCGAATCATAGAAGATTACAAATTTAAATATACACGATATTTAAATTTGCATAGAATTACGAATATAGAATTGAGTGATAAATCCGCATCGCCGTCAACTGAAAATGTGGCCAAAATAGTGGTAGCATTGCCACGTTGAATGGCAAAGCTAATCCTCTGGACAAGGGAAACGAGGCAAAGCCAGCTCTTGGGTCACGAGGAGTGCCAACCAACCGTATGGGCAATGCGAAAATTTGTTCAAAGCTGCATAGTGTTTGTGTGTGTACAAAATCGGAACTAAGAAAAAAATTCTAATTAATATTTTTCATTTACAGAAAAACGTGAAGAAGATAAGAGTGTTCTATTATATTAGCATAGTGATGTGGTTACTCACATTCCTGGTGACTGTCGTATCAGATGTCATGATGATAGAAGGGTATATGCTATCCGACACGATATTTTGGATTCACTTTTTTCGGAGATTCTCATTTCATTTCATAGCTTTAGGTACGCATTTTGTATTTTTTGTTTTTCTAAATGCCTCGTTAGCCTAGTGGTCCTATGCGTGACTGCTGCGCTAGAGGTCTTGGGTTCGATTCCCAGGTCTAAATTAGTTCTAAATGACATGTCATGCACTAAAACCAAAATACTTTCTTTAAACATATTTTTGCTAACTTAACTTAATTATTTTCCAGTTGTACAAACTTACTTTATATTTCTTTTGAGAAGTGAGATCATCAAACTGAAAAACATCGGTGAGTTTAGATTCGTGAACCATGCAGCGGAAGCTGAATGTACCATGAAAACTGAAGATGTAGCAGCAACAGCGGAAACGGGAACAGAACACGTTTAAATAGACATGCATGTACTTAAATAAGAAGAAATGAAAAACATTAATTCATAACAGAAACATTTTGTTTCCACAAGCCCAAGACAATAAAAGTTAGTATTAAAAGCGTATAAACAAACAAAAAAAAAAGAAAAACAATATAATTATTGTGGATATAATTATGCGCCACTACCGTGCAAAACGGCTGACAATATAAAGAACAGTAACAAACGATGAGTGAACAATTAGGTTAACAGGAAGTGAATAATTTTAAAGAAAATTAATAGAAATAACTACATATTTAAATAAAAAGTCAAAGTAATAGTACAGACAGCGTCATCAACTAGTAACCACCTTTTTGTAAGAATTTTAATACAGGAGGGGTAACCAATTCGATGACGCTATCTGTACATTATTTTTTACTTGTTGATGCCCGGTTTTTTATTTTTGTGCACAGAACTATAGTGTACTTACTAAAATAAAAGCCTAAGTTACTCCTCTTCTTGAATCCATGGACTGTATAGAGTCTAATGGCTGTGAATGAAGTACATAGATGAAGATGTATTTTGTACTAGCATTTGCTCGCGAATCCGTCCACGTGAATTTCCTACGGATCCCTTATTTTTTTCGCAACAAAATAGAACACTTACTTGTTTGTAAAATCGTACCAGTAATTCCGGAGATTAGCTCATTGAAACACACATTAACATATTCTTCAATAATAATGTAAATGACCTTGTTTTGGTAGTTTTATTATTGTCGACAATTTAGATCGCTGCATGCCGCTCGTGTGTGCCGCCAATCATTTTTACTATTCGACAACAATACTGTAAGTAAGCTTTTTATTATTCTTAAAATGTTTTAAAAGTAATACCGTAAACAGCTAAGACTACAGTTCCAGGTTTTGGAGCAGCAATATCCTTGATAAATGTATTGAATAGAAAGGGACCCAAGTGCAAACCCTGTGGCATCCCAGATTTAGCAACACACAAGCTTATTTTTTCTTATATTTTAATAAAACTAAATGATATATATTTCTCACACAAATTTGACTTCAACCGACTAAGCAACTTGCATGAATCATTGATGTTGCTCAAAGAGAGGATTATAATAACAATGATGACTCACTTTATCAAAGGCATAAAAAAAGTTAGTGGGAACTGCAAAAACATGGTAGCATGTTTAGTAAAATTCAAAGGTGTAGTTTATTTATACATACATTTTTGTTTCACGTAATGTGGACCAATGGTGCTGTGGGTGCTTCTTTTTTATGAAGAGTTTTTTTGGTCACTGCTCTGCTTCCTTTGGTCTTAGCGTGATATTCTAAACATATAAAGTATCCTCTTGAATCAGAGGGACAGACGGCGGGAAGCGACAAGAACATAAGCAGTAAGAATTAAGTTAACAAAATGTGCAGACTAAGGTGCAAATTACCCCGTGTCGCCGGCGCGTTCGTGTTCCACGCGCGCCTCAAAGAGATGTCAGCAATTGGAGGGGGCCACCCAGGGCCAATGCCTGCCGGGGCTGCAGGTTGTTCGAAAAAGATACCGCTCCCCCGGGACACAAAGGGCACAAGAAGGACATGTTCCTTATTGTGGTGGATTTAAGTCAGTAAAAGTCTGACACACCCTCCTGCCATGCCCGGGGCGGGGGTTCCGTTGAAGATTTCCCATCCGGAACGAAAAAAAAATTAAAAAGGTTTAAATACGTGCATAAACCCATAGCACACCCTGGCAATGCCGTTGAAATAATTGATAACCCCTTACTCACTAACTAGTGAGATTGACAACAAAAATCCCGCGCCTTATCTTGTGTTTAAGAAATACGCAGACATTAGTATCTCGGGAAATGCTTGACATAAAGGTTAAGTTACTAGTATTAATAATTGTGTTATTGTCAACAGATCTCAGTTTATCTACACCAACGCAATCGTTAAGTACATGTACAAGTATAATAAAATTGAGCACCACAGTTAACTTTTTATATTAAAAAAGTGATATAAAGTGAGATCCAGAAATAACTGACTGTCGGATACTATCGAAGATCAAAATGAAAGGAGAAATTCCAGTGTTTACAAGATGTTGTTTCTGTTTTCCGCTGCATTATGGTTTACTTGTGTGGGGTTATTTAAAATTGGTGAGTATAGTAACACAAAGTATTCTGGTAGTTTGAGAACTTTGTGCGGCCAACTCAAATATCCTTTCTTGGTAAACGTTCGTTGAGTTCTCGAGCTTCTTATGCTCTAAGTTGAGCTAACGATGACACATGCATGCACGACCTAGACATATCTACTCAAATCTGTTGCTTTCTTTAATCTCACTTCATAAATTATCCTACAAGGTTCTCGTAACTCTGAGAATTACAAGAAACTATATGGACTTTAAAAAGACGTTTACCTCTGAATTTGTTTTTGTTTCTTCACAAAATAGAGGCAAGGAAACGCCGATCTCATCTTGTTTAAAAGTAATACTTATAAAAGTATGATTTGAATAAAATATTTATCATTTATTATACCATATACCTGAAGTTGGTAAATTCTCGCCACTTACACACAACCGTTTTTTCATGTTTCAGACAGCAGATGCATTCATAATAACGGTATTGTCTTACTCTATGGTATGGACAATAATGGATTTAGGGAAGATTTCTGGCAGCGTTGACGACTTACAGAGCAGGTTCTGCCAAGACATGTTGCTACCAGTCATTGCACTTGCGGTGTTCATAGCAGATTTCTTAGTGACCATAGTATTTATCGTTGGAGGTCATCAGGTAAGATATAAGGATTTTAGAATAATTACTTATAAATCCAGGTTTCCTCACGTTCTCAAGATGTTTTCTTACTGATATCAGAGATGTCCTAGATAAACTTAGAAATTAACTACATAATAATGATAAACGAAAATATTGCATTGGTGGGGCTGTATTTATTATTGAAAGACATAAGGTGATTTGAAATGTAGTAATATTGTATGGAACTAATTGAATGTTAATATAGTAGCCACCATAAGTCGTGAGCACAAACGTCAAGTTCATTTTTGGGTTCGCGTCTGAATTTTTTGGGTCACAGACGCTGCACGCGATTTGTCCGTCTGTTGGACCGAGTGCGTGCAGAGTGCGCGCCCCAAAAAACCCAAAAATGAACTTAACGCTTGTGCTCACGACTCATGGTGGCATACTATACCAGCCTATTATTGTCCCATTGCAGGGCAAAGAATTAGCCAATTCGCCTTGTACGAGAGGAGTCTCGTACAAGGCGAATTGGCGATTTCAGACCAATATTAATTTAGACGTCCGGGTTTCCTCACAATGTTTTAGAATGAAAAGGGTTTGATCACGTAGTGATCATGCCACCCCACAATGTTTTCCTTTACCAATTTTACCAACGTCAGTGATGTACTAGATAAAGCTAAAAAGTACCAACGTCATGAAAAAAGAAAAAGTCACATTAATACTTCGGCGTGACTGGTTGTGAGTCCACAGCTTCGTACATGAGAACCGAGTGCTGTAACCAGTGGGCAATCACGACATGCAATACATCCAAACATGTCGTGATTGCCCACTGGTTACAGCACTCGGTTTGAAAATTTGGGAATGGCTTATGCCCGGCAGTGGACTTAGAACGGCTCAGTAGATTATGATTTAATTTTGGTTAGTCATCATAACATACAAAGTGGGAAATAAATTCTAATGAATATTTTTCTTTTGCAGAAAAACGTGAAGCTGATAAGAGCATTCTATTTCATTAGCATAGCGATGTGGATATTCACATTATTGGTGACTGTTATGTCACTCGTTTTGTTTATAGAGAGCTTCATGCACTACGGCAGTTACATTTGGTTCAGATTTATGATTACATTCTCATTTCATTTCATAGCTTTAGGTAAGTACTTTTATTTTCTTTCTTTCTTTTTTTTTCTTGCACTTGGGCTTTCTATGAAATTCTCAGTAGCAGTTCGGAGTTAGGATTTGGGCCCGGTTAATGGCAACAGACTCGCCACCTACTACACGGGACTTAAAAAACATAGCGGTGAATTGTGGGTGTACATTGGTTACACCTCTGCTCAACACTTCGGGGAATACAGGCGTGGTAGTATGTGTGTGCTTTGTTGTATGGTAGATTATATTTGATAAACTTAATAACGACATTACAAGAATTCCCGTTATTAAGATTAATATCATGCAATATAGAAGGGATTCAATTCTGAGTCAAAATATAACTATAAAATAATTCTAAAATTGTGAAAAAGTATCATTTTTTTAGTTAACTTTAACTTAATTATTTTCCAGTGATCCAGACTTACTTCATATTTCTTCTGAGAAGTGAGATTATCAAACTGAAGAACATTGGAGAGTTTAGATTCGTGAACCATGCAGCCGAAGCTGAATGTACCATGAAAATTGAAGATGTAGCAGCAACAGCGGAAACGGAAACAGGACATAACAGACAAACATGTACTTAAGTGGAAAGAAAAATAACACGACGTCCTAATCTATTAAAACTCTAAATATGAACTGGTAGTGAACAATTTTAATGGAAGTCATACAGACTCACGCCTGTTTTCCCCAAAAGGTTAGGCAGAGGTGTACCAATGTACACCCATAGCCAAAGTCAAAGCATTTATTTCAATTAGACCATTTACAGGCACTTTTGAATTAAGAGATGACCAATCCCAACTGACAGCGCCCGTTCACGAATATGAACAGTTAGCCGGTATGTTCAGATCCCATATAATAGGGGGCGATCCTATTGCCATCAACCGGGCACAAATCCTAACTCCGAGCTGCTACTGAATTTCATAGAAAAACCCGATAACACTTTGCTCGACCTGGGAATCGAACCCAAGACCCATAGCGTAGCAGTCGCGCTTAGGACCACTAGGCTAACGAAGCCTAATGACCTAATCATATTAGGATATTAATATAAATTACGTAAATATTTTTGGCGCCAAGCGCGACAAGGTTAGGTTCGCGTAAATGTTGGTTCTGTGAAATTCGATGTTTTAGGGTTCTGCATCCTAATACTTTTTCTAAAATAAATATAGAGTCAGTTACTCCTTATAACATAGCCATTTATTTATTTTATTTGGCGGTTTCGGAAATAAGCTTACTCAAACAGACGACATTATTTTATTTATTTTTTTTACTATGTAAGCTAATATTTTGACATAATATTGTTCGAATTTCTGCCAACTTAAGAGAAGTATTTTTAAATATTATGTTTGTATGTGTGTGTGTACGATGATAAGATTAAAATAAGGCCAGTAAAGTCCATAGCAAATGGGGTTCTGTTGTTTCTACTTACCCTAGTAGGAAAAATGCGTGAAGTTATGTCTTTCTGGCTGTGTAAATAACGTATCCAAACAGACTGATTTGGCTTTATATTTTTCTGATAGAGAAAATAAAGAATGTAATAAAGACGTCGAATGTTAATTTAACATTTATTACAATTTAATTAAACAGTACATTTTTAATTTGATTATTATTTAATTAAGTAGTACATTTTTAATCATAGTTCTAATGTATGACCTAATAAAGAATAAGTACTTAAATATTTTTTTTTTTTAATCCTATCGTCTTTAGTACAATATTATGAAATAATAAAAAATTAAACAATTTGTTCATCCCAGTTCTGGTGACCTATATTTCACGAATTATCTACAAAAATGGTAACTGTAGACTGGGTTAACCCATATCATCCCAGTGTTCCATTTTTGAAAAACACTAATTTAAAAATGCGTTCAAAAATTATATTAAAAAAATAAAAAAGTAACCGTTTCAAAAATGGAACACTGGGATGATATGGGTTAAATATATAATGAGATTTGTGATAAAAAAAAAAATTATACTACACTAAACAAAATAAATTTGGTTTCTATATTCATTCTCTGTAACCAGTGATCAGAAAAACGGCCTGCACAGACTGGCGGACGGGAAGGCCTCGGAGCTCGGCACCGATTACTGAGCATTGAAATAATTATATAGGTACCTTATTTTGATTGGATAACTGTTAAATTTTATTGATTTTATAATCCTCTGCCATCCCGTCCGTCAATCTACGCAGGCCATAAGTAGGACTAATTTACTTTAGGTAAATTTACGACAATTTTAATTTTTATTACTATTACACATGATTACTCACACTATTGGATTCCGTAGTGTGACCAGTGTTCCCAGGTGTTCAAGTGCGAATTATATGACCTCGGACTTCGATAAAGGCCGAAACCGAAAAGTCCGTACCTAGCTTCAATTTAAAATTGGTACCTAGCGGAATAAATTGTAGGTATAATAGATTTACAGTTAAAGTGTTATATCGAACATAATTTTCAACGAAATCATTTTTTTTTTTTTTTATTCTTTCCTGTCACGTTTTAACCAATATATGTGTAGTGCCATCTTGCTACCTTAAATTGGCCCTATTTCTATATTCCCATTTTTATTCCATTTATTTATTTTTATATAAACATAAGTTACATATTTAAATATTAATTGAAAAAAAAATTAAAATTATAAAAATAGTAGCCCACCGCTGTCGGGAACAGGGTCCAGGCTACCGGTGGTCAGCGCTCCTGAGAAAGGAATCTCCTAACAATATGCACCGTGTCTCTGAGTACCGCATTCTGAATTAAGTCCTTGATTCAACTGCCCAACGAGAGCCTCCTGAGGTGTAGGACGAGGCTCTTGGCTATTACGCCATTGCCCGTCACGACTATCGGTACAATTATTGCTGTACTCACATCCCACATGTCGACAACCTCGCGAGGCAGGTTGATACTTAATTTGTTTATCTTTCTCAGCTTTCACGAGATTCTCGTCATGCGGGACCGTAATATCAACAATCATTGCGCGACGCTCTCAGCAATCTACCACCACCGTGTCAGGCTTATTGGCAACAATAGTACTGTCAGTGATGATAGATCAATCCCGATACAACGTGATATTGCCATTTTCAAGAACTGGGTCGGGCACATACCTATTGTACGGGACTTCCAATTCAACAAGACTGTATTTCAGAGCAAGTTGCTGGTGGATAATCTTGGCTACAAGGTTACATTAATATTATTTACATTTATTTATTTCTCATACATATTAAATACATTTTTAAATATTAATATAAAAAATAAAAACATTTAAAAATATAAAAAATAGTAGCCCACCGGTATTGGGAACAGGGTCCAAGCTACCAGTGGTCAGGGCTCCTGAGAAAGGAATCTCCTAACAATACGCGCCGTGTCTAGGAGTACCGCTTTCTGAATCAAGCCCTTGATCCAACTACCCAACGAGAGCCTCCTGAGGTGTTGGTCGAGGCTCTTGGCTATTATGCCATTGGCCGTCACGACTATCGGCACAATGATTGCTGTACTCACATCCCACATGTCGACAACCTCGCGAGCCAAGTCAAGATACTTAATTTGTTTATCTTTCTCAGCTTTCACGAGGTTCTCGTCATGTGGGACCGTAATATCAACAATCATTGCGCGACGCTCTAATCGATCTACCACCACTATGTCAGGCTTATTGGCAACAATAGTCCTGTCGGTGATGATAGATCGATCCCAATACAATGTGATATTGCCATTTTCAAGAACTGGGTCGGGCACATACCTGTAGTACGGTACTTCCAATTCAACAAGACTGTATTTCAGAGCAAGTTGCTGGTGGATAATCCTGGCTACAAGGTTGTGTCTATGCAAATAGTCTCCGTTAGCCAGACGAGAACACCCAGATATAATGTGACGGATTGATTCCCCCGGACGGTGGCATGCCCGACAGATGTCAACCGTGCCGTCCTTCACAATATACCTCCGGTAATTGTTCGTCATCATAACTTCGTCCATAATAGCACAGACAAAACCTTCGGTTTCCCCAAAGAGGTCACCAAAGCGCAGCCAGGATACGGACGCCTTGAAGTCTACATCCGGCCCATGTAGGATCCGGTAGTAGCGCCCATGAAGCTCCTTGCTCTTCCATACCTCCCTGCGATCATTAGTATCTAATACTATAGGTACACATATACATTAATATTATTATTATGGATTAAAATTAAATTATTTATGTTTAATCATTCTACTTAATTCACACAGAACCAAGATCTTCATTTCAGCATTTATCTATCGTTTTATTTTCGCTCGTTATTCCTTCACATTCCATTCCATCATATACTTTGTTTCAGTCATATTATTCAGAGAATAATTGCATTCTTCTTTTTGGTATGTTTCTTCAATTTCTTCTTCTTCTGATCTTTTATCAAATGTGTCTTGTACTCCCTTTTCCTCATCTTCAATATTTTTTATTTTTTCTTCTCTTTGCATCGTACATTTTGCCTCAGCCGCGCCGATCACATATCTAAACTGACAATCATTTGTCTCAAGCTTTTTTATCTCATTGCTTAATATCAACATGACGTAAAATTTTACAACTGAAACAAATACGAACACGAAGTTCAGACAAATCAAAAAGGCGCATTTAAATATTTTTTTAAGGAAACGGTTTATTATTGACTGTAAGGATGGAGGACTGGAGGATGTAAAAAGACACGTAACGAAAACTTGTCTTGTGTCTTTTTTCGCCTCGTATAATTACAGTGTGAAACGAGCATTGACGCGCAAATACCATAAATTTTAGTACATGATTGACAACCCAGAGTTTAAATTATTCGTCATAAAAGAAGCTGTTTTATTTAAAGGTGAAAATCCAAATTCTTAATCTTATTCCTAATCTCTTCGAAGTTATAGTGAACTGTCTGCTTCTATGTAAGCTCACTCCATTGTTGACTTTGTCTATGTCACCTCTGACCGAGACTGGGGTCAAGAGCTTAACCATCTCGAATAAAAAAAATAATAATAGTGCAAAATCGTCACGATCAAAATATATGATATAGCTGATTTTTAAAATCCATGGTATAATTTTGCGTGTAGATAGCTGACTACAATAGATAAGTATGTAAGTATAGACCAAGGCTGCTTAACCGCAGGCCCACGGGCCATGATGTGCCCCGCGGATGAATTTTAAATGCCCGCGAATATCAACATCTGTTATGTCGCCTAACATAAGCAAACTATTACAATAAAAACATTGTCAGAAATTACATTGATTGCATCTATTGATACGATCAATTTGATGTCTAACAATGCTTATGTCACTTGATGCTCTGTAATTTATATATTTTTTTAATAAACAACTATTACATTTCAAAATACCTTTTTTTTTCTTGCACAAGTCCCATAAATAACTAAAATAAGAATCTTTGGTGGCCCGCCGAAAATTTCTAAATTGACCTTTAGCCTGACTGTTAACAAAGTTGAGCACCCTTGGTGTAGACTCTCGCATCTGCTCGTTGTTAAGGCTTTATGTATATTGAGCCATTAGAAACTACTAGGATCAGCACAAACAACACTACATGATGGACTGTGTAGGAAAAAAACTTACGTATCTCAATAGCTGCTGCGAAAGCCAAGAGCACAATTTTCCAGACGAAGGGCTCGATGCTAGACCACCCCGAGAGTTGGTATAGAAAGTTTAACATGTGAAAGCAGTAAGTAAACATGTATATACAGTACAATGTATAGAATATCACTGAGGATAAGTTACACTTCAAGGATAACTTTAACAGTTTCACGTTATTCTGAAATATATAAAAATATTATTTAAAACCCAGAGACGGAAAATTTACTAGAAAGTGTTTGGCCAAAGTGCACACACCTTTTTGAAAACATTGATTTTTTTATCAAATTTGGTTACAAAAGTTCTTACAATGGTCTCTATTCAAATCGTAGCTTTACATATTTAATCACAACATAATGAAATGGATATTTTTGTGTAAAATTTGGAATTATTTTATAGAATACCAGTGTAGCGACATCTATCGCTCAGCATGCAAACTAACGTTGCCTAGATCGCGATATTAAAGTTCGGCGCTACAATTAGCACATATACAAGAATCCCGACAACAACCGTCGGGCAGTAGCCCACCAGACACAACACCCGTCTGGTCGGAGGATCCTCCCTTTTCTATGGGGTATGAGGAACTTTACACCCTGTTTCTCATACCTCCAAACTGGTGACCCCGAGCATGAACAACAGTGCAGCCTTCGTGCTACTTCGTGCAGACGTCATCGCCATCACTTCCTCAAGCTCTCGAGCACCGAGTCACACCGCCAGCCAGCATCCACGGCTTCAACGGGTTTCCTGACCACCAGCATGCAGCGGACGCGCATTCCTGGTCATCACCCTCAGCCTCAACCGCAGACAGTTCCGACTCACCGTGAACTTTGCGGCATCCGGTTCCGACTCACTGGAACCCTCTACTGGCCCGGCACGCATCACAAGATGTATGGACGACTCATCGTGCTCCGACTATCGACCTCCGGTCTCGGAGGGGAGTGATGTAGCGACATCTATCGCTCAGCATGCAAACTAACGTTGCCTAGATCGCGATATTAAAGTTCGACGCTACAATTAGCACATATACAAGAATCCCGACAACAACCGTCGGGCAGTAGCCCACCAGACACAACACCCGTCTGGTCGGAGGATCCTCCCTTTTCTATGGGGTATGAGGAACTTTACACCCTGTTTCTCATACCTCCAAACCAGGAATACTCAATTAACCACCTGTGTTCCCCTTCTGAAGCGGACCATTGGAAGTACTTCGATTATTTTACTTTGTTAATTGAATATTTTATAATTATTTTAAACATCTTACCTTATGAACTGCTACGATAAATAGAATGATAAATCCCATGTTTCCTATTATCATTATTACATCAAAACTTTCTAAAAGTATACTGCCGTCCTGTTTTTTTTTAAGTAATATGTTAATGGCATCTTTTATTTCCCAACACAAGAACAAAAAACTTGCAACCTGAAAGTAAAAATGAAGAAATTTTAGTATAAAAATCGTCGAAGCAAAAACCACCCATCACGCCTATATTCTCCAAAGGGTCAGACTGAAGTGTACCAAAGTACACCCACAGTTAAAAAAAATTAACCTCACACTAGGGGCAAAGTTTTCTTGTAATTTCTCCTGTATTGTGAGTGCGTTTACAAACATATACATGTACATAAACAAACAGGCAAATTGAACTAAGCATTTAAAAAAAAATGAAGTAACATAGCTCCTGACTAATTCTCCTTTCAAACAAAAAAACTAAATCATAATCGGTTCATGCGTTCGGGAGCTACGATGCCACAGACAGACACACATGCACACACACACACAGGCACGTCAAACTTATAACACCCCGATTTTTTTGCGTCGGGGGTTAAAAATGGTTTCTAAATTGATCTGTAATTTATATTAGCGATTAGAGTTGGACAAAATACTTACCAGGCTAATATATCCCCAAATAAGGAAGCCATATCGTATCGGAATACAGAAGCAAAACTTTTTAAACACTGGCAGTTTACAACCCATGATGTTTAGGATAAAAGTTGTAAGGAAATTAATAATCTTTGAATTTTGAAAAAAAATGCTGTGCACTTTTAGTTTTCCAAGATAATATTTTGATATGTTAGACACAACTATTCCCAGTGATAGTTAACTGACAATTGAATTGAATTTTCTCATGTAAGTCATGACAAATTGAAATGATAAGCAAGGGAAAACCAAATAGGTACCTAAAAGCCGTTTTGCACTGTTTCAAGCTTTAATTTATAAATGTTTTGAAGGTACCTATTTGAAACCCACTCTTGTGATAAGTCCGGATGTAAGGATAGGCCGATAGTTTTAACTGAGTCACTCTGGGTGAATAATGACCCATGGTTTGATAACTTAATCTAAAGTAAAGATTTTTTTTTTAAATATTGTTGAGAGTAACTAACTGCCAAAAGAAGATCCTCAACTATCAAGATCGTCAGCATAAAAATATTAGTAACACAGCTTGTGGAACCAAATAAATCAGTCGAAATATATTGTATAGAATGGGATGGACCCAAGTGTGAACCTTGTGGTACCCCACAGTTTAAGCGTAATATTGCATATAAACTTATGATCATCGAATGAAACGTTTTTTCTCGATTAAAACACGATAAGAGAGAGGTGAGGAGAGAACCATGGATACTAAGATTTCTAATATTTTTAATTCATAAACTCATTGTTCAGTTTATCAAATGCTTTGGAAAGACTTACTGTGGGTATAATGCGTCAAAAGCATTGCATGATATCTAAACGAGGATGGTGAACAGCATAAAATCCTATCCTACCTAACTACAATTTATAAAGGCGACATTTCGAGAGGATGGATGGGAAGATGTATGGATGGATGTTACTGTTTCACGCATAAACGAGTAATCGAAATTAGCTGCGTAATAAAATAGATATCGGTCTAGCATGACACATAGGATATGTTTATCCTATTTTTGTGTTCCGTTGGATAATTAAGGACTACCTATAGTTTAATTTTGGAATCTATATAAAGTCACAGGCACGTAGCATTAGCGGAAGATAGTACTAGGATAATTACGTCGTCGTAGTTCTTCTGTATATTAAAAAAAAAAGTTAATTCTGTGCTATCACGCATAATTTCCTATTTCAAAAATTGTATGCTGTTTGGTGAAAAAAGTGAGTTCTTAATCGAAATTCCCGCCTTTTATTATCTTTTTGCAATACGTGCGCTATTACTAGTAAACAGTAGGTATATCTCGATGTATGCTCGATATAAAGGTTAGGTTACTATAAACATTACAACGATATCAGCAATTGTCATTTTAACAGTACCCACGCAACGATATTATCCATTATTGTGTTCAGAATTTTGAAATTCATTTAAATCTTATTCGAATAGTCGTTTATGACTTCTACTTACCTTTATATAGTCATGAATGAAGAGCTCTTCTCTGACAATTGAAATAGCTGGGCAATTCCGAAAAAGAGAAGATTCAAAAAATGAACGGAGAAAATGAAACCATGGAGGAAATTCGAGAGGGCAAAAGATGTTGTGTTTGTTTTCCACTACGATATGGATTGATTATATGGGGGTATTTTAAAATGGTGAGTACATAATTTTAATACTGATTCACTGCCAAGGGCATAATTTGTCTTGGGCTTTCATCCGGTTCCTTATCTCCGCTACTCAGCCGTTGATGTAGTTTGAGCTTCTAGGTTCTTCTGCTGACATTATTAGTTCTTCAGAAAGGCAGAGAGTTTCTTCATATGCCAGTTCAGCAGACGAAATGTTGACGCAAGCTTTCTAACACAACGGGATCGTGCTAAGATCTCTAGATTATTTAAACCGCAGACTGACGTCTGGGAGGAACTTTTATCCGAATGGCAATGTAGGTGGGATAATTCCATTAAGGGCCATCAGTTCTTTCCTTCAGTTCGTGAACGGCTGGCCAGAACATGGCTGGAGGTGGACCACTGTGTTGCCCAATTTCTCACAGGTCATGGCAACTTTAAGAGTAAATTGTTTTCTTTCAAGCTTGTTGCTTCTCCCTTGTGTCAATGTTCTACATCTGACTGTGAATATGAACAGTCTGCTCATCACATCTTATAGGAGCGTAATCTTTGGCAGAATGAACGAAATATTATGTTAAACAGTATACTGGTTACATCCGGAGTAGTTTATTACGCGGACCTCGTAGAAACTAGAACTAATTTCCGTGCGTTCAGGCGTTTTTGCCATACCGGTTGCTACAGAAACATCTATTCTCTTGTTTGCTCTTACTTTCTAAATGGTTCCGCGAAGCTCAAACTTGGACATTATTCCGCAACGAAGTCGCTAACCATGGGATGTCCTCAAGGTTCGGTTCTCGGTCCTTATTTATGGAATTTAGGTTTTGATGATTTCCTCGCCATTCCACTTCCATGCGGCTGTTCCTTAACCGGTTACGCGGACGACGGCCTTCTGCTCATTCAGTCAAGTACTCGGGCTGGACTTGAGAATTTAGCTGACACATGCCTACGTTTAATATCTCAGTGGGGCGATCGAAACCGTTTAACCTTTGCACCGCAAAAGACCTATCAACTCATTTTAAAGGGTAATCTTAAATCATGGCCTAGTATTAAATTTAATAATGTTCCCGTTAAACGAAAACAATCCGTGTGCTATCTTGGTTTGATCTTGGAGAAGAACTTTTCATTTATTGACCACATTAAAACTGTAGGAGAAAAAGCCAAACAAAATTTTTATGCCCTAACGAGAATTTCTAAAGCTATTTGGGGTTTATCCTTCTTAACTCTAAAAACTATTTATGGGGCTACTTACCTAGGTTGTATGTGCTACGGTGCACCTGTTTGGGCCGATAGGGCCACCATAGGGGCGGTACGACGTAAATTGCTCCAAAGTCAACGGTTAGCTTTAATATTTTTATGCAAAGCGTATAGGACCGTTAGTACTGAGGCGCTACCAGTACTTGCAGGTGTACTTCCAGTAGATCTTGAGGTGCAGCGACGTGCTGCAATGTACTATTCTGCACGAGAGACCATGGACGCAAGCTTTCTGCCATACCTATTACTGGAATCAAATGTAACAGCTCACATTAGGACCCATTAAGTTAATAATAATTGCAAACCGTGGTGCTTGGCAATCTGGGCTTCTCCCAGTTGTAAACATCCCCTTGTGCCTATTTGCCTAGTTCTGTTCTGTCTCCTGCTTGTTTGGAGGGAAGTGGAAACTATATTTTTTCCTACTCCTCCACTAATCTTTTCTGATTAATTTTGTTGCGGGATCCAAGACAGTTATATCGTTTCTCCGGGACTCGTCGAGCTTCATTGCCTCGGCGCACTTCTGGCGGTCTCCACTGTTGATTCTGGCTTACAGAAGTTGCAGTGGTTGGGAATTGTGTGGCGGGCTTGTCCCATAAAAAAAAAAGACGAAATGTTGAGCTACAAGTTAAAATACACAAATACCATCATATACCTACTTGTAAAAGCTGTTTCTATTTCATTATCTAGTTCTAGCATTTACCCACGAATACACCCTCGTCGATTTTCTTGAGGCATTAAATTTTATTAAATAATAAAATATTATATTAGCACTAAGAAATAACGTAGCTTCCTATAACCGAAAAAGTATCAGAATTGGACAAGCAGTTCCGGAGATTAACGCCTTTAAAAAGAAATGCTTTAAAAACTACCAACTCCTACCCGTGATTTTGTCTGCGTAAAAATTGGTTATAGGGAAAGCAGAGAAAGGCGTAGAATAAAAATTAGCCTACATCCTTTCTTGGGGTGCAAATTTACCCTATACCAAATTTCATCAAAATGGGCTCAGTGGTTTAGTCGCGAAAGCGTAACAGGCAGACACACTAACAGAATTACTTACGCATTTATAATATTAGTATGTAAAATAATCTTTGCCTATTTTAATATAATTTCTATAAACTTATGAAGATGGTGATGTTAACTTTTAATGTTACAGATATTATCAGCATTTTTCATACTAGTCATGTCGTATGCATTGTTACATACCTGTATGATGCTTGGGTACAATGGAAATGAAAAAGTGTGGAACCGGATCTATGCAGACATCGGAATAACAAGCGTTGCACTTACTTTATTCTTGACGGATCTCCTACTGACTATGCTGTTTATCGTTGGAGCACATCAGGTGAAGTTTTAAACCTTTTTAAACGTTAGCTTTTGCCCGCAACTTCGTCTGCGTTTAAGGCTAGTATCTACATTAAACATTTCATATAACACTCAGCAAAAGTGTAGCTTTATGTCAGCGAAATATTTTTGTAATTGAACCAGTACCTCCAGAGATTACCTCGTACAACCAAACAAACCTAAAATTTAAAGTCTTTATAATATGAGTTTATAACCATAGATTATAATTAGACCTAATTATTATGCGTTTTATAATATATTTGACTTTGCAGGAGAAGTGACACATTTAAGCTAATTTACAATATAACTTTCTCTTTCCAGAAAAACATGAAACTGATAAGAGTGTTCTACTTCTTCAGCGTAGCAATGTGGGTAGTGACGGTACTGCTGACTGCTATGGCCATCAGTTTGTCGATAGAGAGCTGGTTGTCACAGTATATGTCGCGGCGTTCCTTGGTCATTAATTTACTAAACTTCTCAGCTTATTTCGTGATCATAAGTAAGTAGAGTTTAGTTTTGAAGATTACCTAACATTTCATCATAAAAGATGATATTTTATAGACGTTTGTAAACTCCTACGTGAGCGCTATCTCTTGCATTCATTTATATTCCCTTTCTCTCATGTTAGTGTCACATCATTCTGAAAATGAAATCACAATCCCATCTCAACGATAATCATGATGGAAAACTTTAAAAAAATGTGGGTATATAGGCATTTTTGACAGATTGGCACTGAGATTAGAATGTAAACGTTTTTAAAAATAAAAGAATTGCTCTCAGATATCCAACTTCTTTATCGTCCTCGTCCCCTCCATCTTCACACTATTTTCTGACAAACGTCAAAAATTCTTAAATTGGAATGTTTTTATTTTCTAGTTTTACAAACTTACTTCCTGCTGCTACTGAAGAGTGAGGTTATCAAATTGAGAAGTAAAGGCGAGTTCAGTATAACAGTTGTAAACAATGCTGTTGACGCTAAGTGTACCATAAAACGTGAAGAGAAGGTGGTGGAAGATGATACGACGGACACAGAAGATTTTTGAAAAGGAGATGTTACACATGACATGCCAATTGAAAGGACACGATGAAAGGATGATAAGAGAGTGATGCATGGGATAAATGCGTCATTAGAGACAATGTTTACACAAGGAAAATAAATGCTATGGTTAAGTTTGTTGTTGAAGTTCTAGTAATAAACTATTTTATAACAATCTCGTATTCTTTTTTTCTCCTCAGTTTTTTTGCCTCGTTGGTCTCGTCGCAAACGCAACTGCTAAGTGTGCGTTCCTGGGTTTTGAATCCTAGGTTGGGCAAAGTGTATTGAGTTTTTCCATCAGGAATTTCTCAGTAGCCCGGAGTTTGGAAGTTGGTAGTATGCCTCCCCATGCACGGTCCTGTATCTGGTTTTACCCAAGTTGTCCAAGTTGTCAGCTGGCCGTCCCATCGAACTATGAAGCCCTAAGAAGAAAAACTGCACCATTGGTTGCGCACATGTTTTTGTGCACTATAATATTTTCTGTGTACCTACTTTTCTTCTTGTGACCATTGAGATTAACTGCCGTGACCGAAATTGAATCGGGACAGATTATTTATATTGTTTGATATCGGCAAATATTTCACGTATTGGGTTGACGTTGAAGAGCGGGACTATCAAAGAGTCGAGTAGATCATTTGCGAGATAAGCTGTTAATAGCTACAGTTGATTACTGTTAATCAACTGTAGCATGTGTAACATGCTTAAAAATAGAAATAAGACGAATGCTGGAACGCCGAAACTCACACTTGACACAAGAGGATGCTGCCAAGATGCTGCACATTGACATATTGAATCATTGGCAATTGGCATTAACATTGACAACAATTGACATTGACATTAAGTCAGTCGGGAAAGTTTGTTTTGGTTTGGTTAAGAAAATGAATTGCGTATGCGTTTCCATTTTTGCCCTGAGTTAGAAACCATAACACTGCTTATTTATTTCTAAATTTCCCATATCAGGATGACAATGGGTAAACGAAAATTAACTAGACATGGCAGATATATATTGTTTATTAAATGGCAAAGAAGCGCATCCACGTGGAATATATCAACACAGACGCCAACTATGTATTGTACATACTACTTTATGGATATATTAAAGAAAGTATGACTCATCTTGACCGCCATCACATAATCAAAACCGGTAGGTGCCCCAAAATGTAGGTTACAGACTAAGAATAAAGATTTAGATATATATCTTTACCATTTTTAATATGTCTATCCTTAACAAAACGCACGCACGCCAATCTCCTCTCCGTTGATCCGTTTCTATTTTTAGATATCACACACAGCTGCAGTGTATAGCCACTATTTACCGCAAATAGCTGCGTACGAAACTCTCAGATTATTAAAACCTATTTTTAAAATTCAAGATTCATGTTTTGACGAAGATTGTGGTCCTTTTCAATGAAACGGAGTTGGCTTTGTGACTTGAAAAGTACATTCCTGTGAAGATTGACGTCTGACAAAATGGATAATCTGCCAGTCTGTAAGAAGTGTTGTTTCTGCTTGCCACTGCGATATGGATTACTTGTATGGGGATACCTGAAATTGGTAAGTCAAGTGGAACATTTCAACAACAACAGTAGCTTAATAATTAAGGAGTTAGTCTGGTCTGCGTAGGCCAGGTAGACCATCTTTGACTATTTCTTTAAATTAAAGGTTATGGTTACCACTTAAAGTCAAAATGAAATTATTTGTGACGTAGACCAGGCATATTATAAAATTAAACAAATGTCTAGGATATATCTATTACCTAATATTATAAAACTGAAGAGTTTGTTTGGTTGAATGCACTAATCTTAGGAACTGCTGGTTCGAATTGGATATTTCTTTTTGTGTTGTATAGTCCATTTATTGAGGAAGGCTTTAGGCTATATAACATCACTCTACAACCAATAGGTGCAGAGCAATAATCAAAGACGTAACTTAATGCGAGTGACTTAAAATTACTTGGTTAAAGTCGTGAGCAAAAGCTAGTTAATAATAAAAATAACTTTATTGTAACTTAAACCCAGATTACTGACAAGGTAGAAGTAGCACAGACATAATGTTTCTTAATCTTTGTGTAAAAGAAATAGTTCCAAATCTCACATAAAAGCAAATAAATATATTAATTACTATTACTCTATCACAGGATGTCTTAGAGCATGTGTTAAGTCAGAAGAATCTGAAAATCATTAACAAAAATAAAAATATTTCTTTGTGTGTGTGTTCACATCAGGAAAACAGCAAATGCAACATATATTTGACCTTGTTCTATCTTCCTTGTATTATCTTCTCGTCCTCTCTCATTTACATGCTAGGCATATCGCTGTATAGCCACAACCATTCAACAAACTTCCTCCAAATGCTTGCCAAATCTCTAACAATGTATTGATAAAAATATTTAAAAACTACAAAATTAATGTGTTGACTGTACATTTTTGACAATTTTTTTACATTGTTGCTGAAATGAGCTGACCGCTATGTGTTGCCAGTAAAATGTTTTATGTAAACTGCTATGCTGATCAGGGATGGCAAATGTTTTGTCATAAATCTATTTTAGGCTTAATTTTTGTAACTTATAACTTACTACATGCACATAAGACGTTTAAAGTTTGTCTCTGGGATGTCAACGCATTTGCAAGGCAGCTGGTATTGCAGATGTCTATAGGTAGCGGTGACCACTTAACATCAGGTGGGCCGTCGGCTTGTTTGTCATCCAATGACATAAAAAAAAGAAAAAAAACTTTTACCCAATAAAATTATCAATATCTAACATGTTGAATACAATAATTATGTTCTCTAAATACTGTGCACTTCTCTAAGGGACAAATTCACTTTGCTGAAAACAATATGTAATGTATCTTTGTGTATGTTTTAGTAAGTCATTGAAATGCCTTATAAATAAACAAATAAAATATATAACTCAAAGGTGACTGACTGACTGACATAGTGATCTATCAACGCACAGCCCAAACCACTGGACAGATCGGGCTGAAATTTGGCATGCAGGTAGATGTTATGACATAAGCATCCGCTAAGAAAGGATTTTGATCAATTCTACTCCCAAGGGGATAAAATAGGGGATTGTATAAATCTTCTTACATTTTCGACTGATTGAACTGACGGATTTTGACGGGACTTTCATTCACAGATAGCTAATGTAATAAGAAGTAACTTAATCTTTTTTTTTGCTCTAATTTAAAAAAAAAGAGGGTTATGCGAAAACAAAATGGAAACCAATAAAATAGTGAACGCGAACGAAGTCGCGGGCAACAGCTAGTAAACAAATAAAATGAATACATTTTCAGTGAGCTGCTTTGATTAAAATATTTATTTTAATTGGATTATAAGAGTAGCCTACTTGGGCTTTGGGGATGTCCGTCACTCCTTATTCAAATGGACCCGAGGCGGCGGCGCGTAGCGTTCCCGGGATCCCCGGCGTAAGTGTTGGAACGGAATACTAGGGTGGTTTTTATTCAGTAAGAGTCTGACAGACCCCTCCGCCCTCCCCAAGGCAGTGGACATCAATGAGGATTTTCCACCCTGACAAAAAAAAACAAAATAAAAAAGGGTGCCAAGGTGTCTTTTTAAGTTCATCTTGGACATTACTGACATCGGCCTGATACCCTGGCAAAGGCCTTTGTCCTGTAGTGGAACACTAATAACTCAGTATTATTTTTTATTCATCAATAATATTTATAAAGTCTCAAATATTTGTTATCTTTACAGGCTGCAGCGCTCACGGTATTATCTTTCTTCATATTCATTGTGGTTGCTTTATCAAGCTTTATTGGATATAACGATGTCTTTATAGTTTCAATAATTTCTTTGGTGGCTGTTATATTGGCTACAGAAATTATATTACACATTGTATTTATCATTGGAGCACATGAGGTAAGCTTATAAAATAAGTAACAATACAGCGTGTAACGGAATGGGTATATACATGTCAAAGGCACGGATTCTATAGGTGTTAACAAACCAGATAGTAACATTTTTTAATATCTATAAAAGACTTAAGTAAAAAATCAAATGTTTCCAATTGAATTCTACATCACTACACCAAGTCAGCTGATCGGTGTCATTAAACTACACATAAAGAAACAACTCTGTAAAAGATTAGTTTCTCCTGACACATTTGTTATGATTTAAACTTAATTTTCAACGTTTTCCAAAGCTGAAATTTTGTATAGAGATTCAGTATCAGATACTCTCTTCACCCTGTTTGTATGGATATACCCTTTCTGTAACACGCTGTGTAATAAATTTGTTTTTTTTTTGTTTGATAAACTCGCTTATTTCTGGAACTGCCAATCGGAATGAAACAATTATTTTTGTATATAATAGCCGGATTCATAAGAAATAATATAGGTAATATCACGCTACGACATACAGGAGCGGAGCAGAAAACATAGACGTAACTTAAGCGTCTCCGCACACGACCGATTATCATGCCGATTTTTGACAGATTTCATCTCACCGACGAATATATCTGTCAAAAATCGGCCTGACAAATAATCGGGCAACAAGTCGGTCATGTGCGGATACGCTAATGCGGATGGAAAAACCACGCGGACGAAGTCGTGTGCAAAAGCTAGTGAAATATAAAACATAGTCTTACTTATTAGAGTCGTACCCATCTGGGAAGCAGCACTTCCAACAAAATGTATAAATGTTTGAATCACCATGCAGTACTGTGTCTGCTAATCTATACTGTCTAATCTATACATGTGTGCTGCCGTGGCGACCCGGCGATTTACGCCCATACGGTCTAAGGGTCAGTTCACACCGAGACGCGACGTAACGAGACGCTGCGCGCACATTTTATTAACAAGCACACATTTTTTGTGAGAATTCAGCGCTGCAGTGTGTAACGTATTCTGAATTCTCACAAAAAATGTGTATCTTTTCGTGTAGTAAATAAAGTTATATTTTGAGTAACTTACGCGCAGCGTCGCGTCACGTCGCGTCTCGGTGTGAACTGACTCTGCGGGTATGGTCAGACCAGTAAAACCCTACGGAATAATATATTATGGTTGTCGCCAAATAGATACATTTCAAAATCGCTATATCTAATTAGGGACGCTCGGATACGTGTTGCGAATTTATGTTCTAATTTATTCTTTATTTATTTGTATACACATGATTAAAATTGAAATATTTGCTTGTATTGTCAAAATAACTTGTTTTTACTAAATACGCATTGTATAAATGTTTACTTGATACTTATGGCAAACAGCTAATTTTTAAACATTCTATCTGTCTACCCCGGCTAATAATGAAATCGGCTGGACCGATTTTGACGGAACTTTCACTAGCAGATAACTGAAATTACATATAAGAAGTAACTTACGATTATTTTAGAAAAAGGACTACGGTTCCGCCCAAAATATAATAGGTAAAAATCCCGCAGAAACTGGACATTCTCGCTGGTCTAATATAATAAACCTGATAAGTTTGTTTGTTGATCGCTCTAATATTTGTAACTACTAGTCCATTTCTAAAAAATCCTGTGTTTTATTAAATAGAGTAGCAGTGTGCTTACATATTCAAATAATTTGACTATTATGTTTTTTTTTGTTTTCAGAAAATGGTGAAGCTGCTAAAAATTTATTATTGCTATGCAGTGTTCATGTGGGTGGTTATGGTATTAGTAGGTGTCGTCGGCACTGTCTTTCTCGTAATCAGTTTGTACGATTATCAACCTCGAAGTAGTCCAGCAACATTAATCAGTTTGGATGCCTGCATCGTTATTTTCTCTATTAGTAAGTGCATATTATCTTTGTAAACTTAACGCTACGATAAGCACAAAGGTGGCCTTAGGCATTCTCTACCAGTCAACCAAAGGAGGTGCAAATAATTGGGTAGGTGACACCATTCAACAATAATTCCAAGACATAACTTCACATAAAAAGCAGTTTATTGTAGCCCTGAAAACCCTAGGAATTTTAAATAACTATAAAATTCGATTTTTGTTTGCTTTAAAATCAATAAATAGTGAATAGAGATGGCCAAATAACTACGTCATAGTTTAGTATTGTCATACAAAATCTATGCGCGATTCGCGTTTTGACAGTTAAAAAGTACGTCGATTGATTAGTGGTGTCATCTACCCAATTGTACGAGGGAGAAACAATAAAATTTAAAAATAAAATGAAAGGTCATTCGTAGATCTTTGACAGTCGTTTTACGGATAATCAGAAGCCACGAAGTCTGACAACCAAGCGACCAAGGGGTATTGTGTCGCCCAGTAACTGCGTTGTGGAAGTCAGATAGGCAGTCGCTCCATGTAAACTACTGGTATTCAGCTGCGTCCGGTTAAACTGGAAGCCGACCCCAACATAGTTGGGAAAAGACTAGGCAGTTAGTTTTATTTTCGCGAAACATTATTAATTCTCTAATTTTCTTTCTAACAGTGTCATTTCTATTTTCAGCTGTGCAAACATTCCTCATACTATCTCTGAGGAGCGAAATTATCAAGCTAAGAAGCAACTGTCCATACAGATTCGTCAAAAGTGATAACAACCCAGAAGGCGCTATCAATTCAGTAAAAGATGAAGACGATGTGTCAATGTACAACACTACAGTTCACATTTTGTGAGATTTAAAGAGTTGATTGAATACTCGTCATAATGCGACGAAACTGAACGTGAATTTATGGATCAAGAGACAATATAACTAAAAAATATTTGACAATAAGCTTCCGTCGCGCCTTACTATAAGGATTATCAAGGCGTGCGAAAGAAACGGTACCCTTTTTAGGATGTACGGGCATTAAAGTCAACACAATAAGTCTGATTCAAAGTGTCCTTATGTATAATAGTCGCCACGAGTCGTGAGCAGAATGTCAAGTTATTTTTTGGGTTTTTGGGTTCCTTTCGGGGTTTTTTGGGGCGCCAATGCTGCACGCGATCGGTCCGACTAACGGACCAATTGACATTTGTGCTCACGACTTTTGGCGACTACTATACAATGTTTTTATATTGCGTTCTTTTTATAAATTGGATAGTTGACAGATCTAATCAATTGACATACTTTTTGTGAGCTGTCAAAACGCGATTCCCCCATATATTTTGTATGGCATTTGTAAACTGTGACGTCACTGTTTGCCAACTCAATTGGCTAACTATTTATTGTAAAAAAAAGTAAAAATCTCATTTTACAGTACACTGAAAATTTATCGAGTTTTCAGTGCTAAGTGTATTTTTTACAGAAGTTAAGTCTTAGAATTATTGATCAACTACCCAATTGTTAACAATTTCACTATCTACAATAGACTGTACATTACATAATTACTCAAGTTTGTGCCATAATCTATTTAAATTTAATGAATTTATTTGTTTGAATCGATACAATTCATCTGCAAATATACAAAAAAAAATAGCCAAGCTGAAAATATAAAAATTTTAACAATAATTATAAGTAGGTACATAGAAAATAATCTAAACAATGCGCTTTTACGGCAACAGAGTTGCTACACTCGGCTGATATATTTTTCTAAGAGTTACCGCTGGTTCAGACAACGTGGCAACCGCGCGGACCATGTTTATATTCGTTTAGTAGTAGAGCTCTTTATGAAGGATCTCGTCCTGGGAAGTACCATCACCATACCTATTTCTGTCGCAAAGCAGCATCGCTGTGTTCCAGTTTGAAGGGTGCCAGTGTAATTACAGGCACATGAGACCCTTTCAACTTTGTCTCTGGGATGGCATTTGCAAGGCTCTGGTATTGCAGATGTCTATGGGTAGCGGTGACCACTTGAAATCAGATGGGCCGTCGGCTTGTGGGCCACGGTTTCATAAGAGTCTGAACAGCCAGAACTGTACTTGTTATAAGTGAGAGTGAGAATATATTATTGCTTTATTTCTGTACTTATTCAATAAATTTTTTATAGTGCTACGTTTAAGTAAGCGTTAACTAAGTTGTTTTCTTCTTTCTTTGGCATTTTACACCCTTTTCTCCCGAGTTCTGTAGCTACCCGAAGAGTAATGGGATCCTAGTACTAAACCTCCGCCGTTCGTCGGTCAGTCTGCCTGTATCTCATGAACATGAGAGTTACATGAGTTGTGTTAGTATAGCCATATTCACACGGACATAAGTCCAGGACATAATTTATACTAATTTAAAAAACAGCAGTTCCATACATTTTGACCTTGTACTTTTGTTGAAAATTAAAAATTGTAAGTAACCGACAGAAAAGTTGAAATCCTTACCGCAGCTAACAAAAGAGCTAATAACTTTGAGACTGCTGAACCGATTTCCATTAAACATAGCTAAGAACACTCGCGACTGATTCACCTTTCAAAAAAACTATCAAAATCGGTTCATGCGTTCGGGAGCTACGATGCTACAGACAGAAAAAAAGAAAAAGGTTTGCCACCCGTAGGTACCTACGAACTATATATGAAGTCATTTTTGTCTTATATAATAATAATTATTTATTTTGCTGTGACCTACAGGGTCCACAATTGTGTCAACAATATTGTTCACCACCACCTACTCAAGTACATTGTGGAATGCAATAAACGAATTGAATTGAGGGCAATTCAATAAAGTAGGTACCTACTTACTTTAAAATACTTTATACCAATTTTGGATTTGAAAGGTTTTATTTAACTGCCTCGGTAGCCTAGTGATCCTAAGTGCGACTGCTGCGCTAGAGGTCTTGCGTTCGATGCCCAGGTCGAGCAAAAAGTGTTATTGGGGTTTTTCTATGAATTTCTCAGTAGCAGCTCTGAGTTAGGATTTGTGCCCGGTTAATGGCAATAGGCTCGCCCCCTATTACATGGGACCTAAAAATACCGGCGAACTGTGGGTGTACATTGTTACACTTCTGCCTAACCTTTCGGGGAATACAGGCGTGATGGTATGGTATGTGCTATTTAATGATTTACTAAAACAAATAAAATAGTTCAGTAATTTTTTGCATGTAGCGGGACGGATTATCGTGATAAAGGATGTACCAATAATAATAGTTTATTTTTACACTATTTGACAAAAAACGTGGCAACCCTAACTGAAATCCATGGCAAAACTGCGCGGTTTTACCCTGTATAACTTATATATCATGTCCGCAAGCTATTATCTGAGAGTGAGCAGTAAAGGTTAACTTAGTACTTATCTACATTTAACTAATCTATATACTTACATATACATAAGCCGAATAAACAGCTTCAATTATCAGTTCCGGAGCGGCAGTGGTCGGGAATAATTGTGTTTCAACAGTAAAATTTTAATAATATTATTGTTTGAAAAAAAGAAATATTAATTTGCTTGTTATTGAAAAAGAAAATAATTTGAGGTCTTATGTTTTGTGGCATTTTCTAATGGATCTTTTAAAATTTATTATCATTAAAAATCAGTGAAAAATCTATAAAAAAACATATTCAAAATGCGTACAGAGGTGCCGGTGTGTACAAGATGCTGTATCTGTTTGCCGCTACGTTATGGTTTGATGACGTGGGGATATATCAAATTGGTAAGTACTTATAGTATCTGCCCACGAGTCGTGAGCACAAACGTCAAATTAATTTTTAGATTTTTGGGGCGCCAAAGCTGCACGCGATCGGTCTGTTTGACGGACCAATTGCGTGGAACGTCAGCGCTCCAAATAACCCAGAAAGGTACCCAAAAATCCAAATATTAACTTGACAGTTATGCTCACGACTCGTGGCGGCCACTTATATCTACTTGATAAGAAATGTTTCTTTTGTTTATTAACTGCCACTGTCTATCCCTTCCGGGAAACAATATCTAATACATTGTAATTACCTCGTTAGCCTAATGGTCCTAAGCGCGACTGCTACCCTAGAGGTCTTGGGTTCAATACCTAGGTCGAGCAAATAAGTGTTATTGGGGTTTTCTATAAAATTGTCAGCAGCAGTAGAAGAAGCAAGTGTGTAGTGATCTTATTTATTTATTTATTACAGCCTGGAATACTGACAGCTAAAAAAACCCTAACAACAATGTAACGTAACAATAGTCGACGTTAATGACAAGTCTTTATTAGTCGCCACGAGTCGTGAGCACAATTAATATCAAGTTAATTTTTCGGTTTTTGGGTACCTTTCGGAGTTTTTTGGGGCGACGACGCTGCAGGCGATCGGTCCGACAGACGGACCAATCGCGTTCTCCGTCAGCGGCCTAAAATACACAGAATGGAACCCGAAATCCCGAAAATTAACTTGACATTTGTGCCCACGACTCGTGGCGACTGCTATACCTGTATGTCTGTCTGGTCTATCTTTACGATGTTATGTTAATTTTCCTTTTTTTTTGTTTTCAGATCGTAGGTGGCATACTGTCGATATCAGTCGCAATATCATTGTACAATATAGTAGCTATGGCGATACGGTACGGGACCAGTAGCTACTATGTGAAAGACATTGTAATCGTGACTTTTATACTACTGATGTTACTGACAGATGTGGCCCTTAACACCGTTTTTGTGGTCGGAGGACATACGGTACGCTTTCTGTATTTCAATTTCAATCATATATTGCATTCACGTGTATTTTAACAAAATCTTAAATAATAATATGTATATAGTTCACATGAACCCTGTCGGCCACAACAATTTTAAGCATTCAAAATAACTAAATGTAAATTATAAATTAATTCATTGGGTAATATTCAGTTCGTTTAAATAATCAATGTCACAGGTAAAAACACATAATTTTAAGTAACCCCTGAAGAATGAAAAAAATCACTACCGTAGCTAACAAAAGAGGTGATAACTTTGAAGCCGCTAAACCGATTTCCATCAAACGAAGCTAAAAACTCTCCCGACTCATTTACCTTTCAAACACAAAAAACAAAATCAAAATCAGTTCATGCGTGCGAGAGCTACGATACCACAGACATACACACACACACGTCAAACTTATAACAACCCGTCGTTTTTGCGTCCGGGGTTAAAATAAAATAAAAATATGCCAAATGCAATAAGTTAAATACAATATTTATTTATTTAACCATTTATGCTTGTCCATAAACCTACACACATGTCGACAATCCGTTAGGAAGGCCACTTACAACTGTAGCGACATTTGTCCATACCACACTTATTGTCATACCAACCTATTATTAGGTATCCCACTGCAAGGCAAAAGATTTTTTCTATACAGAAAAGACACGAGGATTGAGCACCACAATTGCTCAGTAGGATTGGTGATTTTAGACTTTCTGTTATAAGTCCAGGTTTTCCCACGATGTTTTCTTTTACTGATATCAGTGATGTCCAAGAAAACTTAGAAAGTACATGAGAAATAGAAAAATCCACATCTCGGGCATGAGAGGCGGGCGCCTTAACCACCATCTTCATCTTCCTGCCCTTATTCTATGTTACTTGGGGTCGGCGCAACACGTTTTCTTCTTCCATGCCGTCCTGTCAACCGTCACGCTATCACTGACTCCTCTCTTCTCTTTCATATCGTTAGCCTTAACCACCATAAATAAAAAATGTTGGTCCATTTCTGTTTTAGAAAAACTTGAAACTCCTCCGCGTGTATTACATCTACAGCATGGTCATGCTGGGGCTGAACATTGCCGGGGTGCTCGGCATGGGCGTCTTCATGGTGGTGAATGTGATGCCCAACAGGATTCTGACCTTCAGAACCTGGATACTGGTACTGGACTTCTCGGGCTGTTTTATTAATATTGGTAAGTATTACTGTCTGCCTCGTTACTTCGTTAGCCTAGTGGTTCTAAGCGCGACTACTCTGCTGGAGTTATTGGGTCGAGCAAACAGTTATTGGGTTTTTCTGTGAAATTCTTAGTAGCAGCTCGGAGTTAGGATTTGTGCCCGGGAAATGGCAATACGCTCGCCCCCTATTACATGGGATCTAAACATACCGGCGAACTGTGGGTGTACATTGGTACACCCTTATGTTACTAAGATTTTTTGTAGCGTCAAGCGGACATGTTTTGTGTCTGTGTGTGTATGTCTGTCTGTGGCATCGTAGCTCCCGAACCGATTATGATTTTGTTTTTTTTGGTTTGAAAGGTGAATTAGTCGGAAGTGTTCTTAGCTACGTTTGATGAAAATCGGTTCAGCGGTTTTAAAGTTATCAGCTCTTTTGTTAGCTGCGGTAGGGATTTTTATTATTTTGCCCATAGACTTTTGAGATAGACTTTTGTATGACAATACTAAACTATGACATCACTTTGTTGTCATCGCATTTCATTAACTATTTATTGATTTTAAAGCAAGCAAAAATCAATTTTTATAGTTATTTAAAAAATCATCGGGTTTTCAGGGCTAAAATAAACTGTTATTTTTAAATTACGTCACCTACCCAAATAGAAAAATTATTGCCCTTCTAATATGGTGGATATTTTTTATTTATCTTTGGACCCCTTAAACCAACAGTGCTATACTATTTAAAATTTCCAAATAAAACGCTTTAACAAAATTTCACTTTTACAACGAGCTATTTACTTTCACAGTAACGCACGCCTATTTCCTGCTGTTAGTGAGAAGTGAGATCATCAAACTGAAAAACAACTGCGAGTTCAGATTCGTGAACAATGCAGCTGATGCTGAATGCACCATGAAATACGAAGATCGGTTGGTCGGTGAAGAGAAAGAGACAGGAGATGTCTGTTCGAAGGAAAATGTGTGCGAGATTACATGTGAATCTAACGGAACATGTCATAAAAATTATAGTAAAAACTAAAGATAATTGTACAAATACATACAGGATGGATTTTTGAGACGGGTCACAAACAGAAATACGATTTTGTCGATTCTGTAATTTGTAGTAGTCAAAACTTTTATGGTTCCATAAAGTCTTTTTAATTCCTACACGAAATAGAATCGACTGGCATTAAAAAAAATATTTTCGTGATTTAGCATTTTTGTCGATGACTGCACCTTTCTTCCAAAATCTGTGAATGCAGTTCAGAATATCTCAAAAAGTTATGGATGGTCTCCTAGGAACGTTTTCCTGTAACTTTAACGGTTAAGGTACCTGCCCTTAGTGACCCGGTCTCAAAAACCCATCCACGTGGATATCAAATATACCATAAAACATATCCTATAAGACTCAGCAATAATATAGCTTCATATCTGTCAAAGAATTTTTGTATTCGCAACAAAATGTCCATAAATTTTTAACAAAATAAAAAATAAAATATTAATCTTTCTTTCTATTTCTAATTATTAGTAGTATAGATTTGACAAGTTGTCAAGGACTATTCTTAAATATTTAAATCCATTATGTAATGTAAATTTACACAATGATTATGTACGGAAATTTGTAATTGGCTTATTTTTTTAATACTCGAATGTACGAGTATTAGTTGTAAGCTTTCTTAAAAGCAATAAAATAAATGTAAATAAAATTAAGATCATTAAACTGTTTTGTACATCTGTACTTTTTACTTTTACAAATTCCTATTCATCATATCAGCCGCAGGAAATCCACTGCTGGACATAGGCCTCCCCCATAGATTTCCAAAGAGACCGGCTAGAAATTCACCCAATTAAAACAAATTGCGCCCGACTAAAATCGAACGCAAGGCTTCATCTTCAGCAGTCGCGCTTGCGGCCGTGAGTCCGACGGCAGTCAAACCCCTATTAATTAATAAGAAAGTCTATTAAGATCTCCTAGATTTGTGTATAACTTTCTTTAAGGTATTAAGTACATACAAGTATATATGAGGAAAAGATGATCTCAACAAGTAAAACATGAACAGACCAGTCTTATCATATTGGTCGCTGATATCACTGTTAATTAATATTAACAAATACAAATTAAGTGTAGATTTATCAGGAAACATTATGTAAGTAATCTCTCTGCTACGCTTGAGGTTTTGGGTTGGATTCGCAGCTCGAGCAAAGTGTGATTGGATTTTTCTATAAAATTCTCAGTTGCAGCTTGGAGTTAGGATTTGTGCTCCGTTAGCAATAGGCTTGCCCTCTATTACATGGGACCTAAACATACCGGCGAACTGTGGGTGCACATTAGTACCAACACCTCTACCTAACCCTTCGGGGAATACAGGCGTGGTGGTATGTATGTATTATGTAAGTAGATAAGTCAATCAATATACAATAACGAATGTAAAATACAAAAATATTGATTCAACTGGATTTGTGCCCGGTTAATGACAATAGGCTCGCCCCCTATTACATGGCACCTAAACATACCGGCGAACTGTGGGTGTACATTGGTGCACCTCTGCCTAACCGCTTCGGAGAATACAGGCGTGATAGTATGTATGTATTATGTAAGTGGGTAAGTATAAGATCAATATTGAATTACGAATGTAAAAAATAAAATACTAATCAAGTAGTTATCTACAATTGTATTTACTGGTATTTAACTAGGTACTTAGTTACTTAAACGGGTGTAAAAAAGCACTTAACTTTATTACTTATTCTCCTATCTATTTTTTAATTGGGCTTAGTTCTGACAAAACAAGCCAACCTACAATCTCTCAACAATTAAATAAATTATGTGAAACTAATTTAAATGAGCATTGGAGCGCAGCATTCTGGGTACAAAAACAACAGACAGGATACACAACGGGGATTAAGGACGTGGGTGACAAAGACTGCTAGGCTCAAATGGTATTGGGAGAGTCACGTCAGCCGTATGCACGGCGACCGCTGGCCACATGTCCCCATGCAATGGGTGCCTGATGGACGGTGTCGCCGACTCCGGCCCAGGAAAAGGTGGCTAGATATCCTGGACGCACCAAGAGAGCTGGTTCGTCGTTCATTAAACAAGCCGCTTCCCGCCGTCTATCCCTCTGTACGCTTAGATTTGTTAAACTACGCAAAGTATTTTTTTGCGATAACCTAAGATGTAAATGATCGCCGTTTACTCCGCTGGGTATGTCACTAGTAATAGATACATATAATCACGCCTGTATTCCTCGAAAGGTTAGGCAGAGGTGTACCAATGTACACCCACAGTTTGCCGCTATGTTTAGGTCCCATGTAATAGGGGGCTAGCCTATTGCCATTAAACGGGCATGAATCCTAACTCCGAGCTGTTACTGAAATTTTCATAAAACAACCCAATAACATTTGCTCGACCTGGGAATCGAACCAAAGACCTCTAGCGTAGCAGACGCACGCTATATATCAGGTTATCGCTAGGAATATTTGTAAAATATTGGATCTAGAACTACACTCAAAGATGTACAATATTTAAAAACTTACCAGCTTTAAAAAAACAGTACCTACATGATTACGAATCATTTACGTAATAATTTCAGGGAAAAAATTCTAAATGGGAAATACAAAAACATCATAAAAAATAGTAATTTGTCCACTTTGTTATCAGCCGGTCAGTAGGTACCTACCTAACGCTATCATTAGATGACACCACATGCCAGTGATGTCATTACAATAAACGACTTTATTTCAACTACCGGAAGCTTTCATTATCACTAACACACTCGGGGATTTTACTAGGAACATTATATTTTGACAACAATCATTATTCGCTGAATTTTTCTAAATCGACGTGGGTAAGCCACAAGGTCACGGGGCTTAGCGATGTTTTGATGATGGTCGCAGGAATCCGCCAGGGTCAATTGATGTTGTTTTGTTTTTTTAAAACGTTGTCCTATATTAGGAATTTTTCCTATATCGTGGATGCGTAAACAAACATCCAGACCCGGAGCTTCTATCTGTAGACCATACAGTTGTTTGTTTCGTGCGGGAGTTGAACCCAGGACGCGCAACGCAGTAGCCAATCTCTCAGCCGCTGCGCCAACCGTGCCACCATCACGACTGTATTCCCCGAAGGGTTAGGCAGAGGTGTACCAGTAGACCCACAGTTCATCATCATCTGCTTAGCCTTTTTCCCAACTATGTCGGGGTCGGTTTCCAGTCTAACCGGATGCAGCTGTATACCAGTGTTTTACATGGAGCGACTGCCTATCTGACCTCCACAACCCAGTTACTGGGCAACACGATACCTCTTGGTTAGACTGGTTGTCAGACTTCCTGGCTTCTGACTATCCGTAACGACTGTCAAAGATTTACGAATGACAGCCGGGACCAATGGCTTTACGTGATTTCCGAGGCACGGGGGTGTCTCACCACCAACTTCCAAACTCCGGGCTGCTACTGAGCAAATCCTAATGGAAAAACCCAATTACACTTTTTGCCCGACCTGGGAATCGAACCCGGGACCCCACGCTCATCAGTCACGCTTGCGACCACGAGACCAACGGGGCAGTCAGTGTAAACCCACAGTTCTTAGTACAAAATGAAATAATGAGATGATGTGGATATCCATCAAGTGATGATGAATTAGGTACTGTAATCTATACTAATACAAGGTAAAGTTTTCCATCCTTGTCAAATTCAAGGAGACGCTAGTGATTTTCAATTTACAAGAATTTCTTTAACTTTTAACCGTCTTCAAAAAAGAAGAAAGTTGTCTATTCAATTTTAATTTCATTTCTTTTTTGTTTTCTCTATAAAATAAATAAATAATCTTAGTCTCAATCTGTCTAAAATATTTCTATTTTACATACGCTTTATGACATTGATGTGTGTGTTAGATGAGATTGCGACTGGATTTAGTAAAGTTGGCCTTCCGATTTCTTAAGTCATAATTATGCAATTTCTCCACTTGAGTATTAGTTACCAAGTTTAACTATCATTAAAACTACATTTTTCTCATCTGCGGCTACGAAATCTTCATTTTCGTAATCTACGGAAATTAAGGCTCTACGGCGTAGAGCGCCTACGTTGTCTACGCCATCGATTTGTCAATGCTACGCGGTCGCTAGTGTGCTTGTTCTAGCGCTCGCGCACAGATCTGCTCATGTATTTTTATAGCCATGATTGAGGCGGATGGGATTCAACACTTTATCAGTTAGTTTAGCACTTGATCCAGACTAATTTTGTATCAAATTAAAAACAGATGCGAATTAATATGTTCGATCATTGTTCAGTTGACAAACTTTGTTATCTATTTTTGATTGCGAGTTTTCATTGCGTATTAGCGGACTTATCGAACTGAATTGCACTGGGCGGCTGTTTTTTCATAAAATGTGTAGCAAAAGTACATACAAGATACTGCTGGTAATAAATACGGCAGTGTGCAAGTTATCTGGGTATTTACCACGGACTAAAAAAGAGTCCGTGAAACGGTCAGCAACAAAAGTACAATACAGTTACATTTACACACCAACTAAATTCTAAATAGCTACAAAATAATAGGTATAGTAACCGCCATGAGTCGTGAGCACAAACTTCGTGTTGATTTTTGGGTCTCTTTGGCGGAATGAAGGAGGCGGGGGCGCCGACGCTGCATGCGATTGGGCCGACTGAGAGACCTATCGCGTGCAGCGTCAGCGACCAAAAAACCCAAGAATTAACCCAAAAATTAACTTGAAGTTTGTGCTCACGACTCGTGCGTTGCTAATTTCGTAAAACATTTTTAAGCGGCACACTTGGCGCTGTATCTGAGCGAAAAAAGAGTAAATATGGAAATTCTTGGCCATTCTTCACCACAAGAACCTTCCATTTGGAATATTCTCTCGACTAGATTCAATATTATTACAATGTACACTGCGATCTGGCGTTCAAAACTACCCTAACTGTATAATTGAAATAAATAATTTTACTTTGATTTTGAATGGCAATTATGTTACGTTTAGAGCCTCCGCCCACGTCCGACTTTTTATCGGACCGTTCAATAGATCCATAGTTTTGTGTGACCGACTTTCTGTAGGACGTGTGCGTTGGTAAATTAGAAATCTTATATTCCATTCTCTCCGAGAATAAAATCGGTTACCGATTGTCCGACGTGCACGGACAGCCTTACTCCGCGCGCTTGCGTCAGGCTCTCTGAAATAAATGGTACCTACTACATAATGTCAATCATACATATCAACAAACAATTCAATATTTGTAAATAAAAACGCATAATAAATTAAAAAATATCATAATTTATTGTAAGTATATCACAATTTTATTTATCTTAAACTATATACAAAATATTTACAAATTAAGTTATTACTACTAGCTAGATACCTAAAATGAGAGAGCGAACGTCACATCGAGATTATCAACATCGTCGCATGCGCATGACTTTTTATTATGGCACTTTAAATTTAGAACATCAATATGGCCGGTTGCATGATATCAATTACAGTGAGAATTAAATTGAAGGTTGATGATGTCAAAGGTAAAGGTCGTGGGCAGCAGGACCGGTAATTGTGGCTGTCTCTAGGGGAGGCCTATGTCCAGCAGTGGACGTCGTTCGGCTGATATGAGAATGATGAAGTCCACTGGAGATTAAGGGCCCACCACCGATTTTTTACTGATTTTGTGTCGGCCGTGTGCTTTGGTATAAAAGAATTCATATGTTCCATTCTCACCGACAAGAAAATCGGTCGAAAAATTGGTTGTAGGCAAAGAGGCAAAGGGTCATGTAGCAAAACGAAGAAATGACTAAAAGTGAGTAGGTACAGTCAGCAACAAAAGTAGATTAATATTTCAGATTTCTAAATCCTTAATAATATCAAAGGAAATACGAAATGGATCTAAAAATAAGATGAAATTAACACATAACATACCATCACGCCTGTCGACCACATTCCCCGGTATGTATTATGGTCCCATGGGGGGTCCAATAGGGGGCGAGCCTATTGCCATGAACCGGGCCCAAATCCTAACTCCGAGCTGCCACTGAGAATATTATAGAAAAACCCAGTAGCATTTTTTGGTCGACCTGGGAATCGAACCCACGAACTCTATCGTAGCAGTCGCGCTTAGAACCACTAGGCCAACGAGGCAGTAAGATCAAATTAACTCTTAGATGTTGTCTTAAATTCTGAATAGCAATAAGTTGTGTATTTCGTGTCTATTTAAATGATATTTAAAAGTAACATTGTTAATCGACTTTTGTTGCTGACCATACCAACTCTGCTATAAAACTGGGTGTAAGCAGACACTAACGAAGCCAAAAGGTAGGACATGTTCTTCTTATCATCGCGAACATACACATATTTTGACTACACCCTGGAACCTTAGGTTACGGAGATATTGATGGTCAAAGCTCCAACATTATTTATTTACAATGTAAATTTTTCGTTCTAATAAATAAAGTATTTTGCTCTTTTAATTGGCCGCCATTTTATATGCATTTTTTAATTTAAAGAGAAGCTTTAAATTAAGAACTCTTCTTGCTTTGGAGTCTAACCCAACCCGACCTTCATAATAACCTTGTATGCTATTTAAATATCTACAGGTACTACTGTAGGGTCGTACACCCCATTAGCTTCCACCTTCCCTTCGTATACGATCTGTTGTAGCTGGTTCTCGTACGCATTAGTACCTGACACCTCCATCTTCTTCAGCAAACTCCTTATTAAGATGATAAGGTAGACTTGGATAGCTGTAACAAAAATAATGTCCTTAGTGTTACTTTAACCAAGCGACGACTTCCTCCATGAGCAATATTAGAAGAAAATGGAGGGTATACTGTTCCAGCTCCATTTTCTACAATTCTTCTTGAAATTAATTAAGTTAAAGAGGGGGGAAGAACTCAAAAACTTATATCATTTTCGGGGAAATGCTATATCTGAGGCTCCTAATATTAAGGGTACTAATCAATTTCCAAATCCCCCAATTTTAATAGGTATTACTAAAAAAAAAAATATAATAAAAGCATGAGCTGTAACAATAATATTACCAATTAAGTATAAGGGAGTTTAGTGCTTATGAAAATAAACCACTTTCACTATGAAATCAAACTACATATTACAATAAGACCAGCTGTTCTTTACATGTTGCCGATTTATGCGAACATAAATGTATGAAGTACTTGATATTTTTTTGAGTCCTGCACTCCCTTAAAATATGTCGTTTACCGAAAAAACAAGGGACATATTTCACTATCTATTTACATATTTTACTATCTCTGTCCCTATTCGGACAGAGATAGTTAGGCCATATCAATTCTTTGGAAAGTTATTAAAGACGCTGGACCTTTGGTCCCGGGTTATTAATAGGTAGTCAAAAGCCCGAAACTCTGACAACCGCCAGAAGAGCGCCGAGGCAATGAAACTCGACGAGTCCCAGAGAAACGATACAATGTCTTAAATCTCGCAACAAAATTAATCAGAAAATATGCCATCAGTGGATTTTTTATATCCACTAACGTGCAAGTGTAGGATCACCTTGGGCACTGTAGAAAGTGGGCCATCGTTTGGTCGGGAGCACCGCACTCACACTGGGTGTCGAGTTTCGAAAACGAATCGTTAGAAGGCAACAAAAATTAAAAATAAACTGGTTAGGTTACTTACCGAGAGCAGCGAACATAAGTGGCATCATTTCGAAGATCATGTAGAAGCCCATCCTATTCACGGACACGGAGGCAGCGAAGTCAATGATCTGGATCAGAACAGACGACACCGTCGTCGTCACCGCGAAGTAGTAGTATACCTTTATGTATGTTATTAGTTTCTGGAAAAAAAGAAAGAATTCGGCATAAACTACTAGCTATATATCCCGCGTAACTGCCCCGCTCCCGTTGGCCGTAGCGTGATGTTCTATACGTGTAAATTTTCCTCTTGAATCGCTCTATCTATGATGAAAACCGCATTAAAATCCGTTGCGCAGTTTAAAATATCTAATCGTACAAAGGGACAGACGGCTGGAAGCGACTTTGTTATGTTCTATGTAGAGATTAGATAATTTTTTGGAAGAACTTCCAACCCACCAAGCGGCCAGTACTTTTGCCCTATTGTCTGTATCATTTACTGGAAACGCTCTTTGGTCTTTTCAGATGGCATTTCCAGGTCAGGGCTTTCCAGGTGTACCTACATTGCCTGGATGAGTCCGGAAGGATCTATATTATTACAGTATCTGCCTACGTACATTATTTTACGGTGCGTGTCCAAAGAGACTTTAAAAGTCAAAGTCAAAGTCAAAACATTTATTTCAATTAGACCATTTACAGGCACTTTTGAATTGTCAAGAAGTTACTCACACAAAAAGTTGAAGCTAGTTGCTCGTTCCAAAACGTAGGTCTCTATTGGGAAGAACGAGCAAGAAACTCCATGGACACTCTTTTCAAATTGGTTTTTACAAAATCTTGGTTACAATATTCTTGTTGCTTCTTAGTAACAATGGAATAACTAAAGCAGAAGAACTAAATAGTGTGTGTCTGTGTGTGTGCTAAAAAGCTATTCCATTAGGGAATGGAACTAGTTGAATCGGGCGTTCTCTGCTCTTCTCGTGATTACTGTAACCAAAATATGATAAAGTACGCCAAATAAATGAATACACATGGCCATACTTATCGTCTGTCCAACGTACATACCTGATATACATTTGTCACCACATGAAAATGGTATCTATTAAAATGTTAATCTGTCGTATTTTTGTCTGACAGCGTTTCAATATACACTGGTCAATTAAATTTAATGATCGCAATTCTGAGTATAGGTTTAATCTGTACTGATATAATAAAGCTGAAAAGTTTGTTTGTTTGAACGCGCTAATCTCAGAAATTACTGGTCCGATTTAAAAAAATCTATTAGCGTTATGTAACCTGGTTATCACGGAGGCGAGTGAGGAGCAGTAATCAAACACGTAACTTAGGCTGCCCGTCCACAGAAGCAAAGCGAGACTGCGGAGCAGAAAAACGGAGAAATATCCGTAGCTCCGCTCTGCTTCTGTGGACAGGCAGTATTAACGCAAGAAAAACTGCGGAGTATTCCTAGTTTAGAATAAACAATCTCTTCAAGAGGTCTATGTTTGTCATTATCACGCCGACAAAGAGTTTATAACCTCTCTATTGCAGTATTTGTTGTCAATAATTGCAATTATGCAGTAAAGTAGCATCAATCATAATGATAAATGGCACTCGCACAAGTTCACACATGATAGCAATTGTGTCTATCCGCACATTATCATTTTATGTTCCTACTTCGTGACGTAAGCAGACAACTAACCTACGTCGCGTTGCGGAAAGTTCAAGTTCCCAATAGGTACATACAACACAACAAACATACACCAAAAGGTCTTTGCGATAACCTAAGACTAGAAGAAACTAAACAGACTATTTTGTTAGTTTTTTTTTTGCCTCGTTAGCCTAGTGGTCTTAAGCGCGACTGCTACGCTAGAGGTCTTGGGTTCGATTCGCAGGTCGAGCAAAAAGTGTTATTGGGTTTTTCTATAAAATTCTCGGTAGCAGCTCGGAGTTAGGACCCGTGTCCGGTTAATGGCAATAGGCTCGCCCCCTATTATATGAGCCTAAACATACCGGCGAACTGTGGATGTACATTGGTACACCTCTACCTAACCCTTCCGGGAATACAGGATTTGTTTTATTGTTAGGATTTCCCTAACAATAAAACAAAGTTCAAAATATTAAACGACGCTCCCCATACAAGCTACTATTTTTTGTATGTACGGTCAACAAAAGAGATAAGTGATCGACTTATATAGTTGAAGTTTTCTTTGAAACCGGTGCTGGTGGTCGTTTTGAAATGAAATTTAATTTAATTGATAAACTGTTCATTTTCTATTAATAAAAATAAATTTCATTCAAAAACATCTATCGGTTTTAAAATAACTTTGAATTGATTAGGCGACGCTGGTTACTTTTTTTTTTTTTTTTGCTGACTGTACCTGCGGTTCAGTGGATCGGTTCAATTAGGCAGCAATTAGAAAATTGGATAGAGGGGCAACCAAAGATATACTAGATCTAAATAGTGCTATATAAATCCTGCAGTTCCTGCTATTCGTGGCCCATACATAGAACGGCTTGTTTAAAAAAATATCCAGATCTTCCAGGCTTTGCTTTACATCTTTAGCATTGGATCACTAGTTAATTTCACTCCAACGAAGACGAAATCAGTGTGGTAGATGACACCATTACACAATAATTCCAAGACACAACTTCTCAAAAAAAACAGTTTATTTTAGCCCTGAAAACCTGATGAATTTTTAAATAACTATAAAATTCGATTTTTAGTTGCTTTAAAATCAATAAATACCTAGTTAGTGAATTGAGATGTCAAAAAAGTGACGTCATAGTTTAGTATCATTGTCATACAAAATCTATGGGGGAATAGTGTTTTGGCAGTTCATAAAAAGTACGTCAAATTGATTAGTGGTGTCACCTCCCCAATTGTTTTTAATCGTTTCTTTTGAACTAGTATGTTTTTCGTACGATAAAAAAGGGACAGCACAATTTTATTGTGAGTCAAACTAAAGTGCTCAAAGAACAGCAAGTAGACGTATTACTGCTGTGCCCACAGTTCGTCGAAAGCAATAATGCAATGAGTGGATAATTGACACAATTCCTATCTTGAACTAGAGTACTAAACCATTTTAACTGTGTACCCTTTTTATCTTATATCCTTGACACTGAACAATACTGCGAGGATTCGCTATGTGTTCCGAAGATAGACTCAAATCCTTTGAGTCTGTCCATAGCATCGTACCATACCATGACCGTGCTATTAACGTATCAGTCACGTCAAACATGACACAGAGTACTATGTCCACTAGAACATATCAACCGACAATTGTTAACGTTCCGTGGGTGGCACGCGACAGTGTTGCCCGGTGACGGAACGGTCTAGTCTGCATAGTTTTTTGCTTGACACGGTCCTAGCACGATCATAGTATGGTGCGGTGTGGACAGAAACCTAAATGGCAATAGGCTTCTCCGATTGCATGCATTTGGAGAGGCTTAATTACGTCCAGACGAATAGTCATAAACAAATATTAACAGGCTTACAAAAACGAATGATAAATGTACCTTATGAGTTCCATAGAGCAGGATTGCACTGAACACGATTTCAAAGCAATAGATGGCGACACACACGCCCTCTGGTATCGAGATGCCGACATTGATTCCGTGGTAGATCGCGTACAAGCCAAAATCAGCATTTACCGAATAGCTGTAGATCCCCACCATAAAGGCACTGAAGATCTGCAAAAAAACAATGTAAATAGATTATTTAAAAATCGCAGAAAAGATAAGTATTCTGAATTAAGTTTGACCAGAGTATAATACCCTTAAAGATGTCTTCTGCTGGCGGGCCAACGCCAGTTGGGGGCGTGGACCGTGCGTCAAATTAATACTAGGCTCCCGACTCATGATGGTAGAAGAAACCCTTCGTTTTCGCCAGATGGAGGGTATCCATGAGGATTTTCCCATGAAAAGGTAGGGTAAAGGAGCCGGTAAGATTTTTTTTGTTATGTCATTGGATAGAAACTAGCCAACCTGAAGTTAAATGTTCATCGCCACCAACAGGTAACTGCAATACCAGAAACCTCGCAAAAGCACTGCAGGGCAAATGCGTCTTCTCATACAGAGAAGGCATTAGCATTTGGATTGCTCACCACATTTGCCGACGACCGTGTGGACGATTTCAGACTTAAATTCATTATAGGAAGATTTAAAGACTACCTCGTTAGCCTAGCGGTTCTAAGCGCGACTGCTACGCTAGAGGTCTTGGATTTGATTCGCAGGTCGAGCAAAAAGTGTTATTGGGTTTTTCTACGAAATACTCAGTAGCAGCTCGGAATTAGGATTTGTGCCCGGTTGATGGCAATAGGCTCGCCCCCTGTTACATGGGACCTAAACATACCGGCGAACTGTGGGTGTACATTGGTGGACCTCTGCCTAACCCTTCGGCAATACAGGCGTTATGCGTTAGGCGGATTTATGTATGTCCAGGTTTCCTCACAATGCATTTCCGTCACAGATCTCAAGGATGTCCAAGATAAACTTAGAAAGTACTTATTACTTTAAAAAGCCACATTTTACACACATACCATCACGCCTGTATTCCCCGGAGGGTTAGGCAGAGGTGTCCACATTTTTACTTGCCAGGAATCGTAACTACAACCTTATGCATTACAAGCAGGCACCCTAACAACTTGGTCGATAATAATAATAGACGATATAAGTTACCTACAATGCACATAGTTGCATGTAAAAAGTATTTTAAATATCTCAGTAACATGTCAATGTAAATCAGGGAGATGTTAATTGAATCAATTGAGAGACTTTGTGTGGCTACTCCAACATTACCTACCTTCTATTAGCTTAAATGCATGGCACTTAACAGAGATGGGTACGGTCAGTTTCAAACGCTTCAGTATTATGTTTTCTCGCAAGAACTTCCTCCTTAATAGTCTACATCATCCTGATACTTACCACGTTATTATTTCAAAATATTATATTCAAGATTATTAGTGATTAAATTGCACAAGGGGATAAATACAACTTGGCAGTGCTGCCAGCCTTTTGGGCACTTGTCCAATTGACAGCGATGCGAATGAGTTTTTTGATGCCCTATGAGCTTCTTTTGTTATTTTTTTTATTATATACTGTACATGGTTTGTAATCTAATTATTATTAAAGTAAGTTTTATGATTAAAAATAAATGATGTTATAGTGAATAAATGAATGTAATTTCTATAGTTTAAAATAAATTATAGATTAGTAATGTTGATTCTTTGATTTATTTTATTTTACTGAACCATAAAATGTTGCAAGCTATGTTTTATCTTAGCAATACATGTTTGAACCATCCTTATTTTATCTAACACCATTGTATACCATGTTTAACGCAAATAATTGATATAATGTTTTATTGAACTTACATAGAGTTCAAAACGTCTTGCTAGGTTTTATAAAAGTAAACGAAAAATACGGTTAATCGGATCGGATTGTAATGTAACTTTGGAATAGGTAAATATACAATATCAATAGCCTCATATTTGTAGTATTTTTATTCGACCTATGGCCATAGGTAATTAAATGTAATATAAAAATTTGCTACCGTATGTTTCTGACCGAATAGTAATGGATTGAATAAATTTTTTACAACATTGCAGCATTATATCAGAAGATTGTTATTATTATTTTATCAGACTGAGCTTACTGCGATGCGTGGCCGGATTTAGCTATTATTATTTATACTAATATAACCAAGCCTAAGAGTATTTTTTTATGTTTGTTTGTGTGTGTGTTTGAACACGGTAGTCTCTGGAATTAACAGTCGAATCTTTTGGTATTTAATAGCCAGAATCATGAGGAATAGTTTAAGCTATATAACATCACGGTGAAGTCGTAACTTGACGCGGGTCAAAAAATCAGGCGATCGATGGCGCGGGCAAATGCTAGTATAGATACAAAATACGAAAAATTTGCAAATAATATTTTTATGTTGTCTGTACTGCAGTCTGCGATGCACTATTATTGATCTGAATCTACATTTTTCTTAATGATCGATAGGTCTACTTGATCGTTGGACTTTTACATACATACATAAAGTCACGCCTTTTTCCCATGGGGCTAGGCAGAAACCACAAAACGCCACCTGCTACGGTCCTTACATACACCTTTCGCCTCGTCCACGTTTACACAAGCACGCCGGTTACTAGTACTGTGCACCCGACCTTTTTGAAGAACTTCACCAATAAGGTCAGTGTAGGCCTTTTTAAACTTTTACAACTTTACGAATGACACGCTTGTCATTGATTCTAGTCTACAGGTTAGTCTATCAGCAGGCCGTGACCTGAGAGAGGCGCATTGACTGGTTAGTTATGGCGCCCTATCATTCTTAGAGCAAACCGTTTTTATGAAAACAAACTTTGAGGACGTTTTAGGCAGAGTCCAAAGTAAAAACAATATTTTTTTTTATCACAAAGTTCACAAACAAAAAATAAATCCTTTTTTTTTTTAATTTCATTGGATGGCAAACAAGCTTGCGGCCCCCCTGATGTTCAGTGGTCACCTCTACCTATAGACATCTGCACTACCAAGGCGTTGTCATCTCAGAGACAAAGTAGAAATGTATCATGTGCTTGTAATTTCACTGGCACTTATACTTTTCAAACCGGAACACAGCATCGCTGCTTTGCGGCAGAAATAGGTATGGTGGTAGTACTCCCTAGGACGAGCTCCTTCCCAAAGAGCTCTACTACTATAAAAGAACACTTAGTCACATCACAACACAAACTCGTGCCGCGATTACCGAAAGTAATACGACTTTGCCTTCAATTCGTCTCCATGAGTCCGTAGGCGTCCGAAAGTTAACACGCGATTAGCCACATCCGGAAAAAATTACGTCGCAAATACGGAAATGAAATCTAAAACTTACGAGATTTATGTATCCAAATGTGAGCACACCCCTTCTCAAGGGCATGCAGAAGCAGCACCTTCCAAGGGTTGGCCAGTCGCAGTACATGATTGAAAAAAGAAAACAGAAAGTTGAAATGAAACTTTTTTTTTTCTGTAACGCGCGCGCGTTGTGCCGTGTTATTGTCAGAACTGATGAATCAAGCTATTTGTCAGTGTATTTATCTAATGGAGATGTCTGCCTACAGTGCCGGACATCTGACCAAGTGTTGTGCTTCATAACAATGTATATGACCAGTTTTGGTTGAAAAAATCTTTTTAAATAATTGTCATTTTTATGGTGTATAGTAATTATGACGGGATGAGATCTTTCTATTTATTTAAAGGTACTCTAAAAATGTACCCACTAATAACATACATACATATCTATACAAATATTTAAAAAGCTGAAGAGTTTGTTTGTTTGGTTAAACGCGCTAATCTCAGGAACTGCTAGTTGGAATTGAAAAATTCTTTTTGTGTTTGATAGTTCATTTATCGAGGAAGGCTATAGGCTATATAACATCACGCTACGATACACGGAAGAGGAGCAGTACGAACTAACTTAATGAGGGTGGAATAAACCACGCGAACAAAGTCGGTGGCAGCAGCTAGTTGCATAATAAGACGAGCATTTGTTGGGGTACTGGTGAAATGGTCAGTTACACACATATACTTCTTAACTAGTTTGTTTTTGTATAATAGTACTTGTAGTGCGTTCTAAATTCTAAACTTGAACAATAAGTATCTCCTTTGATTGTCAGATTTTTACGTACACCTAGTGACGTAACAATGTATACGGCCCTATGACAGACAGATTTTTTTTCGTTCCGAATGGGAAATCTTCAAATGACTTCCCCCGCCCTAGGCGGGGCGGGAGGGAGTGTCAGATTTTTACTGACTAAAACTCACCCATGTTCCGTCTTGTGACCTTTGACCACCCGGCGGCAGCGGCGTCGGCGTGACAGACAGATGGGCTTATAATTAGGACTAAGTTGACAATTGGCACCCTTTAGGTAATTGTTTTGTCACACATTTTATAAATGTAAAAAATGACTTGTAATTATGTGTGAGAAAATAAATATTATTATAATTACCATCATACCATCACGCCCGTATTCCCCGGAGGGTTAGGCAGAGGTGTACCAATGTGCACCCACAGTTCGCCGGTATGTTTTAGGTCCCATATAATAGGGGGGAGCCTATTACCATTAACCGGACACAAATCCTAACTCCGAGCTGCTACTGAGAATTTCATAGAAAAACCCAATATCACTTTTTGCTCGACCTGGGAATCGAACCCAAGACCTCTAGCGTAGCAGTCGCACTTAGCGCCACTAGGCTACTGAAGCAGCTATTATTATAATTATTTATTTGTATTGCAGAAAAGGTGATATCAGGACAGTTTGGTTCCGTTTCCACAAATATAAAATTCATGTTATTCCAAATTACACAAATGCCACATACTCAGTTCTGAATCAGATTATCCGCTAAACTGCATAATGACGGAAACTCCGATACTGATCTCAAACATAATTTCAACTCTATTCCTCAGAAATAAGGACGTAAATAAATTGATGTAATAATACTATTTACAAACTCTCCACTGATAATAGTGATAACAAATTGACCTCCTGGAAAATCATATTAACCCAGTCGTTTGTTTTTAATGAGAATTAAGAAATTCTTGTAATACATTGCTGTTTATGTATGAGTACTAATTCGTAGCGGTCTTACTAAGAGCGCAACGTACTAACAACTTATTATTTAAATCGTTACTAAAGTTCCGGCAAGCAAAAATCTTCTCGGAACCGATTCAGACTTCCCTAGTTAATGATTTACATAGAATTTTTATAATGACACGCAGTATTATTGTTGACAATATTATTTAATCTGGTTTTTTGGTAAGTATTTTCATTGTTTTACTAATTTTACGTAACAAAAGTCTTAATAAACATGTTTTCAATCGAATGATAGATACCTACGAATAATAAAAATAGTAAGTGCCTGCCTAGGTACCATTACAATATGACATATACTATACCAAGAATGCAGTAGTAGGTAACTATGTCAATTAATTTTATCACAAACCCGGAAATTGAATCCAGAATAGCATACCGACAAGACCAACAAAGCAGTTAAGTTTCTATATTACCTGCTTAGGCATCATGACATAACACATACCAGCACGCCTGTATTTGCAGAGGTGTACCAATGTACACCCACAGTTTGCCAGTATGTTTAGGTCCCATGTAATAGGGGGCGAGCCTATTGCCATTAACTGGCACAAATCCTAACTCCGAGCTGCTACTGAGAATTTCATAGAAAAACTCAATAACACTTTGCTTGACCTACGAATCGAACCTAAGACCTCTAGCGTAGCAGTCGCGCATAGCACCACTAATCCAACGAGGCAGTTAGACATCATATTTGTGTTACATTTTACCTTCCAGCTTGACGTACAAGCAAAAAGGTGACATTCTAGGTCCAGGGAGAGGCTCAATTTCCACCGACTGCCGTCCAGTAGTCTGTCACACATGTATACTTACCCAATGAGGCAACGGGTATTCGCAAATAGGAAATGCGTCAGTGATGACAAGCCATGTTTAAATCACTTGTTTGTTAATCTCCACAAAAATCCCAAGCGGGAATGGTAGATAAGGCGGATGTGGATAATAGTAGATAGTACAAAAATTCCAGTATCTGTTTGGAACTTTCTTATTGCCAATGCGTATTTTTTTGTTTATCAGCTTTGCGATTCGATTCTAAAATGGGTGATTTATTTCATTATTAAAAAAAAATTAGTAACCATAAGATTAACGCTAACCAAGTCACAGGTAAAACTTAGTCTTATTCAGAGGAGATGGTACTGGATAATGTATTGCAATGCGTAAGCAATTCAAGGTGGACAAAATAATTATTATCTATCGGAAGTTACATTACACAACCGAGACGAGGAACGGGGCCTCAGCGCCTCGATTGTGTAATGTAATAATTATTTTATATTTATTAACCTACATATATGCCCCGCGGTATCACCCGCGTCTTTGTTGATCATGGCTTGATGTTCTATTTTAAGTATAAAACGTCCTCTTGAATTACTCTATCTATTGATGAAACCGCCTCGGTAGCCTAGTGGTCCTGAGCGTGACTGCTACGCTAGAGGTCTTGGGTTCGATTCCCAGGTCGAGCAAAAAGTGCTATTGGGCTTTTCTATGAAATTCTCAGTAGCAGCTCGGAGTTAGGATTTGTGCCCGGTTAATGGCCCCCTATTACATGGGACCTAAACATACCGGCGAACTGTGGGTGTACATTGTTACACTTCTGCCTAACCTTTCGGGGAATACAGGCGTAATGGTATGATGATTGATAAAACTGCATTGAAATCAGTTGCGTTGTTAAAAGCTCTAAGCATACCTACAAATGGCGGGAAGTGATTTTGTTTTATACTATGTAAAGAATAGGCCGGAGTTAATGCATCGAGCATACTAACGACAATACCTGCATCTGACGCAGCTTTCGACCCATATGATTAGCATGCTGACAGGTCTACAACAAGTGAAGTCTGATCTTTGACTGTAAATCCTAATACTTACAAGAAAAAATTCTACTTAAAAAAAAGTAACTCTAATGTTTATGGTTAGATAATGTCAAAAGTCGGATTTTGACTTGAAAGATAGATAGTATACTCTTTGCTTTAAAGCAAACGCCAATACTCACTAATGCGGGGCGCCAATGTTCAATAATTTGGCAAAATTGTGGTGTCCCCTTCACAAATGAAGAATTGAAGTTCAAAGACTTGACTTATATACCTACCTACCTATGATTTTACTCTCATGATTGTAGATGTGTAACATACCTGCTAACCTTCCAACAGTCGCGTCCTTTTTGATACTTTTTAGTTTGAGATGTGGATGCATATTCATTTGTGTATGGACCCTGGTAATTATCAAATAAAACGATGCGTAGTGATTCCCGGTTAAAATACCATCTTTGCTCAGTCCTATGATATCCTAAAATTGACCTATCGATCAGTGTTTTGTATTTATTAACTAGCTTTGTCTTCCACGGTGTCGCCCGCGTTTAGTTACGTCTTCGGTTACTGCTCCGCTCCAGTTGGTCGTAGCGTTGTATTCTATACGTATAAACCTTTCTCTTGAATCACTCTTGCGCGGAAGCGACTTTGTATAATACTATGTAGAGACAAGTAAATGTTTCCCCACCCTAGGAGGTTCTCCTGTACGTTTATTGACAAACATATTATTATAAACTCACTATACGAACAACCAGATCCGGAAACTGTAGGCTATACAAATAAACGCAGCGCAACAGCCAGTCACTCAGCCACTGCGTCAAATGTGTCGAGATTAGCATACAAAAACTGTTTTCCTATCCACCAGCTTCGGTCCATACTCTTCATCGTGTTCTTCCTGATAACTGCCACGATGGTGTTCACGCCGACTACAAAGGCAGACGTAAAACCACCGACTGCAGACTACCCCGTGGCGTTCCTAAGCAACATCGCCATGATCGTCACTGAGTGCTTTATTCTCATGTTTACTATTGGCCTGGGAAAGGGAATTTACTACGTATGTACTTAGATTTTAACATGTATGCAATTAGTTCTGGTTTCCTGACCACGCGTAGGGCTCTCCCAAAAAGTAGACTAGCTAGCGCGCTGCCCGCAAGCCCTTTCTCTCTTATCATTATAAAAAGGAAAAAGTACTTTAGGAAAAAAACTAAAAGTTACAGAAGTCAGTCGTAGAGATCTCCACAACATTGAAGATTTCCTAAAATAAGTACCTACCTTTAGATAAGGCATAGGGTTGTCTCAAGCCAACTGAACTAAGTCTGATTAATTTTTCAGGAAAGCCTATGCTTAGTGAAGAACTACTTAATATGTCGTTTCGGCACATGGAGTTTTGAGAGCACATTCTTAATAGTACTGTGCATCTGTCAACACTATTATATGGGGTTTTACTTAGTCATCCTTATGATTAATAGTAAGTATTCGGACTAAATTTAAATTTACGTACAATTTTGAGGGGTTACTAAAGAATATTTTATTTCGTTGGATGGCAAACAACCTGACGGCCCACCTGTGACCTGATGTTAAGTGGTCACCGATGCCTATAGACTTCTGAAATACTAGAGGCCTTGCAAATGCGTTGCCATCCCAGAGACAGAACTGAAATGTCTCACGAACCTGTAATTTCTCCGGCACCCTTCAAACCGGAATATAGCAACGCTGCTTTGCGGCAGAAATAGGTACAGTGGTAGTACTTTCTCGGACAAGCTCCATCACAAAGAGTTCTACTACTACTAAGTACGTAGACCCTTCGTCTATAAAACCGGTCAGTGCTAAAAATTCGATGTGCCGTCTAAGGTCGTCGTCCGGTAGTGGCAGGCGCTGTCCATATAAAACGCGAATATGCGATAAACGCGCGAGTAAGCCACGCGACCATCGCGAATAGATAAGAAACATTTTGGTCGCGCGAATGTCAATTAGGACACTTATTCGACAACAGTATGTTTGATCGCAGATTCGTACGACCAAAATTCGCGCGAACTTGCGATGATCGTGCAGTCTCGTTTTATTAGGACAACGCCTTAAGGTACATATCAAGCTATACATTTCCAGTTTATGCTAATCACTCATTGTATAGGATCTTCATACAATGAGAGGTCAGCTTATACTAGAATTGTAGCCGTGTGTACGTAATTTCGCATTTATTTTAACTGTGTTTTATTATGATTATTCAGTTCTTGAATTCTACGCGTTCATCGTAGTGAACAGCTATTACATGAAAATGGTGGAAGAATTTAAAATGAAACAGTGCGGGGAACTAAAGCATAAATGTCCAGAGTGCGGCCTGAGTTCGCGAGACATGCAAAAGTGTCGAAATACGAGAGACAATCCAGAAGTGCGATATTGGTACTATCCGCGAGATCGACGAGATATGCGAAATTCGCGAGACAAACGATATCCGCGAAATATGCGATATTCGCGAGAAACGCTTAATTGGCGAGAAATGCGAAATTCGCATCTTTCGCGATCGCCGCGAAATTCTCAACATATACGTTCACCGCGAAATTCGCAAGATATGCGATTGCCGCGAAATTCGCAAGATATGCGATCGCCACGAAATTCGCTAGATATACGATCACCGCGAAATTCGCAAGACGTGCGAGATCCTCGAAATATGCGAGATCCGCTAGAATTGCGAGATCCGCGAGATATGCGAGCATTGTGAGATCCGCTAGATACGCGAGATACGCAAAATAGTCAGTATGTATGATACAAAGCTGCTCAATATCCCGACCCATTTTGACTTAGAACTGAAAAAATGACAGAGGAGCCCTTCCGACATCTTCTGTTCATTTACTTTCTAGAATTTATTCTGTGCAGTACAGACATGCGCCTTCTCATCTACCTCTAAACGTATTAAAAAACTAGCTTCTTCCAGCGACTTCGTTCACGTGGTTTTTTTCACCCGTATTAACGTATGTCTTGGGTTACTGCTCCACTCCCGCGTGTCGTAGCGTGATGTTATATAGCCTATAGCCTTCCTCGATAAATGGACTATTAAACACAAAAATATTTTTTCAATTCAAACCAGTATCTAGTTCCTGAGATTTGCGCGTTCAAACCAACAAAGAAACTCTTCAGCTTTATAATATTACTATAGATAAGGTTTCACATCACCTTTTTAACCCCCCTCGCAAAAACGGCGGGGTGTTATAAGTTTGATGTGTGTATGTGTGTCTGTTCGCATCGCAGCTCCCGAACGCAAGAACTGATTTTGATTTCGTTTTTTTTTTTTGTTTGATCGAACTCGGTTCAGCGGTTTCAAAGTTATCAGCTCTTATGTAAGCTGCGGTAGGGATTTATATTCTTTTGTCGGAGGTTACTTCAAATTTTTAAATTTGTGTTTTCTTTAAGCAGTTTATCAAACCAACCCTAACCTGCAATATTGCACAGATTTGCTCCACTGTTACTATCAAAGTATCGTTTTTAACTAGCTTTTAGCCGCCGCTTAAAGTTGCCTGTGTCCTTTTCTTGTGGTTCAAACTTACACCGTACTGAACTTTGATCAAAATCGGTTCAGTAATTTAGCCATGAAAGTGTAATATATAGACAGAGTTAATTTTGCATTTGCGACCGAATTTGAGGCATACATTTACTTATTTTACTTTAATATAAAAACGGCCCTTGGCCAATTGCATTAGTTAAAAATATAGAATTTACAATGATAATAAAAAAAAGGATAATATACAGATGTATAAGATAAATTACTAACAATAAATTAAATACTATTGTTTTCACAAAAATGCAGGCACATCACCATTAAATCAACAAAACACCAACATTTCATTGAGTAAATAATTATGCTAGCATCCTGAAAGTTTGCATCATTATTATTTACAGATATATGATAAGTCTTTAGATAATGTCAATATAACACTTGCAGTACCAGTATCTACTTATTTAGGGTTCCGTAGCTCAGTAGGAATGTCAGATCATGATCACAAAATATCGCCACTCAAAAATTAATTTTAATTTTTCTGGTTGTTCGATCGTAATAAAATATATATATACCATCACGCCTGTATTCCCCGAAGGGTTAGGCAGAGGTGTAACGATGTACACCCACAGTTCGCCGGTATATTTAGGTCCCATGTAATAAGGGGCGAGCCTATTGCCATTAACCGGGCACAAATCCTAACTCCGAGCTGCTAATGAGAATTTCACAGAAAAACCCAATAACTCTTTTTGCTCACACACACAATAACACTTTTTTGATACAAGTGTGATGGTATGTTTGGTGTTATTTTTTATAATTTGTAGTCTAGTTGTAGTATAGACAAATTTAAGTCAACCTAAATTTAAATATCGATTTCATTACATAAGTAAACCTATTTAATCCCGAAAAAACGTATGGTTCCCGGGGAATAATATATCAACTTTGAGTCAAAGATGATATATTATTCCCCGAATGCGGACGAAATCGCGGGCAAAGCTAGTCTAATAACTACAACTGTAATATTTGTGCACCTTCGATGGATAAATATAATTATTAATTATATAATATTATAAGGATGTATTACATTACACGCCTGTATTCCCCGAAGGGTTAGGCAGAGGTGTGCCAATGTACACCCACAGTTTGCCGGTATGTTTAGGTCCCATGTAATAGGGAGCGAGCCTATTGCCATTGACTGGGCATAAATCCAAACTCCGAGCTGCTACTGAGAATTTTATTGAAAAACCTAATAACACTTTACTCGACATTGTTTTGTATTACATTATAAATAATTAACACAGTTGTAAGCATTTATTTGTATTGTAATTTGTTAAGTATAGTAGTCGCCACGAGTCGTGAGCAGGAATATCAAGTTAATTATTGGGCTTTTGGGTTCCTTTCGGGGTTTTTTTGGGTCACTGACACGGCATGCGATGGTCCGTCAGTAGGACCGATCGCGTGCAGCGTCGGTGCCCCAAAAACCCTGAAAGGAACCCAAAAATTAATTTGACTTTTGTGCTCACGATTTGTGGCGACTACTATACAGCAAATATCTTTATATCAATATAAATATCTTCGGCGGCGGCGAACTCTCGCGTCCGGCCCTGGTGCAAGCCATGGTCCGGAGCGAGAGGGAATGGGATGCAATCGCCTCCTTCTGCGAGGCAGTAATGCTTGAGAAGGAGGCGGCGCGCGGCGGGACGGTTGAGACAGCGGTTCTCCCGTCCCAGCCGCCGCGGTAGACGCTCCGGACGTCGGGAGCCGCGAAACGACTCCCGGCCACCGTAGATACGGGCCTGTGGACGGTGAGCAATGGGTAGCTCACCGTCCTTACGTTGCATAACGACAGGCCGTGTCGACGGCGCGTTCGTGTTCCACGCGCGCCTCAAAGAGATGTCAGCAAAAGGAAGGGGCCACTGAGGGCCGATGCCTGCCGGGGCTGCGGGTTGTTCGCAAGAGATACCGCGCCCCCGGAACGCAAAGGGCACAAAAAGGAACATGGGTGGGTTTTAGTCAGTAAAAGTCTGACACTCCCTCCCGCCCCGCCCAGGGCGGGAGAAGTTATTTGATGATTTCCCACCCACCAAAAAAAAAAAAAAAAATATACATATCTTTTTTTTTTTAGATCTTTATCTTTATAGTAATTCCGAAATTTCTTCGGCCTTTTTCTTGGCTCTGTGTTTTTGGTACGGATCGGAACCCTTTGTGCAAACCTGACTTGGTCTTGGCCATTTTTTTTAATTGGATCACTTAGTAACGAAGACTAATAGATAAACCACCCAATTTTGCAACAACGTAAAAACACACCCAAAATAATCGAGATTGATATGCAACCGAAATAGTTTACTTACTAATGGTTCATTGGTCATCCGTTATCGACATCGGCCTTCCATATCCATATCAGATAACCGATACTCGGCTAAGTTATTATCAGACATAAACCCAACACGGCGACATACTTTTTTAAAACATCGTTCGCTATTTTTTTAATTAAATATATGTGAAATATTAGGTATTTGAAAAAAGAATCACTTTAGACTCTCGCTTGTTTTATATTTTAGACATTCTATTTTTAAATTTTTGTTGTGTTAGTGAAGTACCTATAGAGCCATGGGTATTCAACTGCCGAGATACAGTAAATGCTGTTATTGCGTTCCCTTGAAGATTGGAGTGTTAATCATTGGATATGTTTCCATTGTAAGTACTTGATGTTTTTTTTTCAATTTAAGTTATTGAAATACAACGTGTACTTGAAAGACTGGTCATATTAAGGATCATGAGAAGTGTCCTAAATACCTACTCAATGAGGGTTATTATGTAAGGTCACAAATTTTTTTTAACCGAAATATTAATTTTCCTTTTCTATCGTTAAAAACATCGATATAAACATCTTTTCTTTTTCTTTTTAGATCTTTATCTTTTTAGTAATTCCGAAATTTCTTCGACTTTCCTATTGGCTCTGTGTTTTTGGTACGGATCGGAACCGCTAGTGCAAACCTGACTTGGTCTTGGCCATTTTTTTTAATTGGTTCACTTAGTAACGAAGACTAATGGATAAACCTCCCAATTTTGCATATTTTATTTAATTTTATTTGATATATAATTAGGCTATGCTGCAAACAAACCTTAAACAAACGGTTTAATATACAATAAAAATCAATCTTTCTATTCGACCAAGAAAATTTTGCCCTTTAATTAGTGTCTTGAAAACACTAATTATTAATTAAAGAGTTAGGAAACACTGTCTTCTAACTCTTTTAACGCCCGTTGTTTTTGATTAGCAATGATTGTCACAAAATCGGCATAATCGGCAAAATAAGTAGGTACCTACAAGCTGGTTCTACTATGAGTACGTAATTGCTATTCTCAATTGACCTGCAGCCATACTGGTGACCCAGCGATAACAGTAGCGTAAACCCAGACAGGCATACGACAACAACTTTCTAAAAGGGTCGGCTGCTGATAAATTTTCGACGTGCCTAATGTATTTGGATTATAATACACTAGCTGCTGCCAGCGACTTCGTTCGCGTGGTGTTTTCCACCCGCATTAAGTTAGGTCTTTGGTTACTGCTCCTCTCCCGCGAGTCGTAGCGTGATGTTTTATTGCATATAGCTTTCCTCGATAAATGAACTATCCAATACAAAAAGATTTTTTCAATTCCAATCAGTAGTTTCTGAGATTAGCGCGTTCAACCAAACACACAAACAAACTCTTCAGCTTTATAATATTAGTCTAGATTTTAACTTCTATACGTAGCCTTATTTCTAATTAAATGTTTTATGATTGTGTTATATTTTCAGATCGCGTCCTGCCTGACCCTCGCTACAATTTCGTATTCAATCTTCAGAGTGTCTGAATTCGTAAAGAATAATAATAACAGGCCGCATCCTGAGCATCCACCTAATGAAGTATCGAAGGCTGCCCTGGGCCTGTACCTTTCCTTCGCCTACTATCTTTTTGTGTTCCTCTTCAGTTTTGCAATTAGTCTCATTTTAATTATTGGAGCTCATGCTGTAAGTATCTACCTTTTTTCTACCTACCAATTTGTAAATGAAGTACTAGCTTCTGCCCGCAATTTCGTCCGCGTTAAAACTGATAATAGTAGGTATATATACATATTATCCCAGGGGAATCGTCCATTTTTTTCGGGATAAAAGTAACCTTGTGCTATTCCAGACTATAATCTATCTCTGTGCCCAATTTCATCCAGATCAGTTCAGCCGTTCTCGCGTAATTGAGTAACAAACATCCATCCATCCTCACAAGCTTTCGCAATTATAATATTACAAGCTTCTGCCCGCGGTTTTGTCCGCGTCATATTTGATATATTAGGTAACCCACGAAAACTGTAACTTTTACCGGGATAAAAGTATCCAATGTATTATTTGATGTTATTTTACTTAAGTACCATGTCAAGTACTTACTTATTATTACACGGCTGTTTGTTGTTCATAAGCAAATACTACAATCTATTATTTACCCTTCTAATAGTGATGTAAATGTGTAAACTTTGAACTGTCAACAGACACTGAGTCACTGAGGACAACACTATTCATTTGACATTGCTCGTGGCGGTCACTATACTAATGACTTAGGATTGCTGGGCGACACAGTCAGAGACTAGGAACTGAGTCACTAAAGGTTCCATCCAAGAAATACAGGAAATTAATCATTTCGCGCTGTTCATAATTTTTCTACGAAATTATTTTCAATAATGACAAACATTAAATTTATAGAGCTACGTAATTATTTACTGTGAAAAAACTACAGTAAACACAAAGCAACACAAAATAACAAGAATGAATGATATTAAAATGTTATCTTATCTTTCACTTAGATACACGTGAACAATAAAATAAAAGAAAAAAAATAATTAATGTAGGTCTCAATCTCATGTGTTTTTTTTTACTATATTGTCTGGACTTTTATCAACAAAATTTGTTTAGAAACATGAAATAATAATTAGAAAAAAAAAAAAAATTGGTGCCAAAACTTCTTTAAAATTGCGGCTCCCTAGTTCCCCACGCACAGACTACAATCTTTGGATACTAATATTTTAAAAACGAAAAGCTTGCGCGGTTTTAGGGGGTAATCTCTGGATCTGCTGAACCGATTTTGAAAATTCTTTTACCCATAGAAAGCCGCGTTATTTGGGAGTGTCATAGGGTATATAACATCATAATGTTATGCTACGTTACCAAAGACTTAACGTAAGGCGGGTGAAATAAGTCACGCGGACGAAGTCACGGGCAGTTCGCTATGTGTTATAACCACAACGCGAACGCAGTCGCAGGCAACAGCAATTTAAGACCCCACGTCTAGTATTCTATAGACTCTGACTGGCCAATGAGAACGTAGCGTGTCATGTCTGTTACTAGTCTAATAAAAACTCTTTTCTTTTTCAGGGCAAGCCCAATTACCTGAGGTTTTATTTCAAAGCAACCTTTTTATTGTTTGCTTTGAGCATCGTTTTGGTTGTGGTGACTTTCGTGTTCATGGGATTTTTAGCCACACTTCCCGTTCTCAAGTGGTCTTGTAAGTATACTTAATTATTAGAATCTGTCTGTAACGTACATAAGAATTGGGTAGATGGCACCATTAAAACAATAATTCCAAGACATAACTTCACATTAAGAGCAATATAGTTTAGCACTGAAAATCCGATAAATTTTTAGATAACTAAGTATGAAATTCGATTTTTAGTTGCTTTGAAATAATTGAATAGGTAGGTAGTAAATTGAGATAAAAAGTGACGTCATCATCATGTATTGACGTACAAATTCGATGGGGGAATCGCGTTTTTACAGCGCATAAAAAGTACATCAATTGATTAGTGGTGTCATCCACCCATTTAGTAAGATCATAGGCTTTTCAGATCAGACATTGAATGCTGATATACTATATACTAAATGGGCAGTTTCTGATTGCGCTACTTAGTGTTGCCAAGGTCTCCAAAGTTCTATAATGCTCCTATTCTTAATTTCGAGAATCGAGGCCTTTTGGAGTTTTAAAGAAAGAACTTCTTCGTTTATTTTGTGAGTTTTGAAGTTTTTGTATTGATTTCAGATTGGTTACATGTAAATGGGCTTTTGTCTTCTGTCCGGCTCTGCGGTGATTATTTTTATAGTCGGGAGTCTGTCGGAGACTCAGAAATTTCAAAAAAATTTGAATAAGTTTTTTTTTCTTTCAGTTACGCTGTTAGTTTGTATGATAATGGTTCGCAGCTACTATTTGGTGTTAGAAGAGAGAGAAAAACCGGCGGCTTTTGAGCTACAACCTTATGTTCCTGTGCAACAAGCACCGTTAATGGCGTAATTTACTTATGGACTGTTTTACTAATTACCTACCTATATTTTTTTAAGTACCTGCCTGTATTAGTTTAGTAATTTATAATGAAATGAATGTTAAGAATTTGAATTTTGTTTTTTTTATATCTTAGGTACCTAATTAAAAGGTTCAACAAATTTAAAATGGCGCGCCCTTCTGATATAATAATAATACCCGCCTATTATTGTCCCACTGCAGGGCAAGGGTCTCTTCTCATAAAGATTTTTTTTTTTTTTTTTTTTGGTGGGTGGGAAATCATCAAATAACTTCTCCCGCCCTGGGCGGGGCGGGAGGGAGTGTCAGACTTTTACTGACTAAAACCCACCCATGTTCCTTCTTGTGCCCTTTGCGTTCCGGGGGCGCGGTATCTCTTGCGAACAACCCGCAGCCTTCTCATAAAGATAAGGCACGATTATTGATCACTAAGCTTTTTTGAGGCGGATTGACAATTTCAGACTTAAATTCATTGCAAGTCCAGGTTTCTTTACGATGTTTTCCTTCACCGATATCAGACCGTCTTCAGGCACCCGTCTACTATCTACTTTTTTTAAGATCTAGATAAGTTTGTCTAATCTTAGGCATACAAAATAATATAGAGAATATTCATCAGATATCCGAGGATGGCCGCTTTCAACGATTAACGGTTTCGGGTTTGGCCAAGTAGATATATACGCAGAAGGTATTAGATTGCACTAGTGTGAGTAAAAATTCGTGCCCTCCCTCTATACCCCGTCTCATGAATAGTTGATGGGACGAAAATCCGCCGCGACTCTAAAGAGTTCCGATACAGAAACTATTGTTTCCCGTGCCCCCTTTCCATTCCATAGAAATCTATGGTTAAATCATAGTAACGGACCATTAAGTTGAAAAAAGCGATTTGATTATCTTTTTAATTGTTTAGTTTTTAGGATTAACTAATAACTTTTATTGAAGAATTTGGGCCCGTACTCACTTTTATCATATATTAATTTCAATGCAAATGCTCAATTTTATTATATTTATAGATAATGTAATAATCATTCAGATCTAATAATTATGTTACTAAATAACATTAAAAATAAGTATTCATTTTGTGTGTTTATGTGACCAAATGATATTCTTTAAAATATTTAAGTAACTGATGCGTTCATTTTTTTATTGTTTTTCAGACATAGCAACACTACAACCAAATGTCAAGTAGCAAGCTATTACTTTGCCAAATAAAAAAATTTCAAAATTGCAATGTTTATCGGATATCTCTTTTTGTCATAGTATGTTATAGATATTCTGCCTCGTACTTACAGAACATTCTAATTTATTTATCTAATACGTTAAACGTTGCGATGTGATTGTAGCTTTTCATTAAATTTTCTTGATTTCTTCGTTTTTTAATGATATAAAGCAATGAGAACGGCTTAATTTATCATTTTTTCACTATAAATCACCTAATCATAATACAACATGGCAAGTTTATCTGGCAAACAAAATATTAGCGCTGCTCAAAACCAGGTTCGTAGGATATGCCTGAACGCGCGAACTATATAAAATACCTTGTATTTGTGTTAAAATCAATTGTTTGAATATACAACAGCGATTATAAAGATAGTTAATGGAAGGAATCGTATGGTTTTTAGGTAGTACAATGGATAAACGAAGCGGGAATGTTAGAAGGAGGCCGGAGAGCAGATTGTCTGAGGAAAGTAATGGAAATCTTGATTCATCAGTGTTCTGCAGTGCTTCCACAGTATATGGAAAACATCCTAAGCTATTACAATGACAAGTCTACAGAAGTGAGGAAGCTAGTCATTACTTTCATTGAAGAATTGAGGTGAGTCCGTACTATGATATTGAAAATGGTTAACCAACTCACTAGCTACCTGTGACAGTAGGAAATTGACCCCATCTCTAATAGTCTCCTCGTGGCGGCCATCGGCGGCGGCGAACTCTCGCGTCCGGCCCTGGTGCAAGCCATGGTCCGGAGCGAGAGGGAATGGGATGCAGTCGCCTCCTTCTGCGAGGCAGTAATGCTTGAGAAGGAGGCGGCGGGACGGTTGAGACAGCGGTTCTCCCGTCCCAGCCGCCGCGGTAGACGCTCCGGACGTCGGGAGCCGCGAGACGACTCCCGGCCACCGTAGATACAGGCCTGTGGACGGTGAGCAATGGGTAGCTCTCCGTCCTTACGTTGCATAACGACAGGCCGTGTCGACGGCGCGTTCGTGTTCCACGCGCGCCTCAAAGAGATGTCAGCAAAAGGAAGGGGCCACTGAGGGCCGATGCCTGCCGGGGCTGTGGGTTGTTCGCAAGAGATACCGCGCCCCCGGAACGCAAAGGGCACAAGAAGGAACATGGGTGGGTTTTAGTCAGTAAAAGTCTGACACTCCCTCCCGCCCCGCCCAGGGCGGGAGAAGTTATTTGATGATTTCCCGCCCACCAAAAAAAAAAAAAAAAAATCTCTAATAGTCGCATCCTGATACCTATTAAAATAGGTATGAATGTGAATGTCTAAGCAAAATTATATTGCAGTCAATGTCAATCATTGCTCTTCCAAATATAATCTCCCAACAATTTTTCATGAAAATTTGAGATCAGTGCTAATTCAATAAGCTATAGTATTCTTTACAAAATGAAACATATTTTGAAAATTATTTTAAGAATAATAAACAAAGATCATTCGGTAATTTTGTCCTTCTACGGTATTTATGTAGATACATTTCGGACTTCAGTATTAGTGCATAGTATGTAGTTATTACAATTTCACAATATTAGGCAATCAATAACTTCATTTGCATTTTTTTTTATTGAAATGAAGAATAAAATTATAATGATATATTTTATCCACCTCATACTGTTGGTAGTACTTCTCTGGTAGTAACACAAGTGGTGACAGATTGAGCTCAGCGCTAAGCATTTTTATTTGAAAGACCTATTTTCAGCTTGGAACTGATCACACACACTATTTTTTTAATAACATGGAGAAATAAAACATCTTTGATTTAATCAGGGTAATCAAAAACTCGTTACATAAAAAGAATACTTTTTATACTTTGCCATTATTTTTTTCTGTTTGCATCGATGATACATCCACAATAGTATAAACTACTCAGGTGCGGTAGGTCGCCATGTTTATTGCTGTGTCAGAAGCGCTGCACAGGTTACCAAAGGTCAGATGATCGAATAATTGGGATACTTATTTACTTATTAAAATATGGTTTGCCAACAGTTTCTATATATAACATATCATAGGCTAATACCTATATTCCAGCAGTTCTGGACGAAGAAAGTAAGATTAAAACTAAAATTGAATAGAATAGGAACTTAATTATAAACTACTGAAGACAAAAAGGTACACTTCGGAAGGTCCCTTTATGCTGGATACTCCAGCATCGATGTTGAGTAATCAGCTCTTCAATCGCACTAGGTTTCAAATTTTGCCATTTATTTAAACCAATTTCATTGTTGCAGTAAGCTCCACCCACAATACTTACCGAAGATTATTGCACAACTACGTCAGCTAGTCAGTGACTCGGTGATTGCTGTCCAAAAGAGAGCCATTCAGGCCTCCAGCATTGTGTACCGTAACACTCTGATGTGGATATATCAGGGTGCTACAGAAACTACTGAGATGCAATTTGTTTGGAAGAATATCACAGAGTTGAAGGTAATTATTTTGTTCGTTAAAATACAATTTGCAACAGTAACCCTGGTTTAATGAACGCAACATGAATGTGACAATTTGTCAAGCTTACGTAAGTTGATTGATATATCAACTACCAATCACAGCAGCTTAACAGTTTGTCACGTCAATTTGTGTTGATATAAGGGATTGGTATTCTTCCTTTAACACAGTATATTTACATAGATCTGTAAAGAATGTTTAACAGCGTGTCACCATGATGTATTCCCCGAAGGGTTAGACAGAGTTGTACCAATGTACTCCCACAGTTCGCCAGTATGTTTAGGTCCTATGTTTTAGGAGGCGAGCCTATAGCCATCAACCGGGCACAAATACTAACTCTGAGTTGCTACTTAGAATTTTATAGAAACACCCAATAACAGTTTATGCTCGACCTGGGAATCGATCCCAAGACCTCTAGCGTAGCAGTCGAGCATAGGATTACTAGGCTAACGAAGCAGTCTTGAGTATTATTAATTAGTGTTGAATTTAGAGACTACTGCCATACAATATAAGAATTGTTTTTGTCAAAACTGTGAAGTCAGCACATGAGATTCTACTAAAAGGCACATACAAATTAGATTGCTATTTTACTTGTTTATTTTATTTCACTAGCTCGTAGTCCTGAACATGATAGACAGTGACAACGAGGGCATCAGGACCCACTCCATCAAGTTCTTGGAGGAGGTGGTCCTACTTCAGACTCCTAGCGACGGAGCAGGAGATGAGTTCAACCTGGATAATCTGCCTGCCAACATGACGTTTATCAACAGACGTGCTTTGGAAGAAGAGTCTGAGTGAGTCCAGTTTATACTTTGTTTATTAAAGAATGAAAAGTAAAATACTAGTTTTGCCTGCGACTTCGTCTATGGGAATTTTTTTACCTACCCCTAATTATTTGTCAACTAGTTTCTGCTTGCGACTTCGTCCGCCTAGTTTTTTCACCCGCATTGGGTTACGTCTTTGATTACTGCTCCGCACCTATTAGTTGTAGCGTGATGTTATATAGCTTAAAGCCTTCCTTAATAAATGCACTATGCAACACAAAAAAGAATCAATTTAAATCAGTAGTTCCTGAGATTAGCGCGTTCAACCAACCAAACTCTTCAGCTTTATGATATTAGTATAGATAAAAAAGATAACTTTACAACTCAAGGATAACATTAGCGAAAGAATTTTCAGAATTGGAAGAGTTTTTTCAGAGATTTTCGCCTTCAAACAAACCAACAATATTCTTAATTACTATAAAATATAGAGAAGTCCCTTACTGTCAAAATACAACATCTCGAAAAGTACCTCTGAATGACTACCTACTGATTTTGGCAGGCAGGTAGTTTATAGATAGAAGATGACAACTAAGAATAGATTTCATCGTCTACTTAGCCTTTTCCCAACTATTTTGGGGTCGGCTTCCAGTCTAACCGGATGCAGCTGAATATCCATGTTTTACATGCAGCGACTGCCTATCTGACCTCCACAACCCAGTTACTGGGCAACACGATACCTCTTGGTTAGACTGGTTGTCAGACTTTCTGGCTTCTGACTTTCCGTAACGACTGTCAAAGATCTACGAATGACAGCCGGGACCAACGGCTTTACGTGCTTTTGCTTTTTTTCTTTACGTACAACTAAGAATTGATTTGACTGACTTAAATCAAATCAAATTGTTTATTACAATCCATAATGTACACGTACAGGTGGTAAATAATAAAAAATATAGAAACAAATATGGACCCTATTGGGTACAGCAAATTTTAAATTACATGCAGATGAAATTGCTAGCAAAAGTTAAACTCGAATACTTGTTTGGGTTTTATATTTGAAATTCAGCATTTTTTTTTATTCCCGCTTTCCAGGACCATATTCAAGCTATTGGTAAAATTCCACAACTCCCAACACATATCTAGTGTAAACTTGATGGCTTGTATGACGACACTGTGCCTCCTTGCCAAATTCAGGCCAAAGTTCATGTCCCGAGTCATACAGGCTTTAGCTGATTTGCACACGACGCTACCACCAACGCTATCGCAATCCCAAGTCAATTCCGTACGGAAACAACTCAAAATGCTGCTTTTAAACCTAATAAAGCATCCATCTTCAAACGATATGATGCCACAGTTGACCCAACTGTTAATAGACATAGGAATGACTATACAGGAGATAAATAAGGTGTTGCCTAAAGATAAAAGGAATAAACGGTTGGGAGAAATTAAAAATGGCGACACGCCGGCTAAGAGGATTAGGATAGACTCCCCTCAAAGTAACAGTCAGGGTAGTGACAGTAATAGTAACAGCAGGAGTGAATTCACCTTTGACGATGATAGTCTACCTGCTATGGGCATTGCTTCATCTAGTGCACCGAAACAACCGGTAGTTCCAACCGAGGACTCGATATTCGAAGGTCTAAACAACGTTGAAGATGTCGTTAACCTTGTCACGCACACTCTGGTTAATTATCTGCCTATAGAAATGCCTAGCACCTTTGTAAACGCCTACAAACCTATCCCTAACTCCGGTACTAAGGCACAAAAGAAAAACTTAGCGAAAATGCTTCTTGCCTTAATCAATAACAAGGAAGAGCCTGTGCAGACACCTGCTATTGTGCCTGTACCCGCACCTCCGACTCCTCTGCTCTCTGATATAGCAGCGAAAATACCCTTACTAAGAGACGATGAAGAAAAAGTCACGCTCAAAAATGCTGTAGCCAAGTTACAAGAGTCGACCAAAGTAGAGAGACAAATCGAAAGTGCTGTGTCGAAGCTTATGGAAGAAACGAGGCAAGACCATTTGAAAGAGGAAGAAAGGAAACAAAAGGAGAAGGAGAAACCTGTCCCTCCGCCAACACCTACGGTTCCTAAGCTAAAACAGAAAGTAAAGTTATTAAAACTACAGGAAATTACGCGTCCTATTCCTAAAGAGGTAAAAGAGAGGTTGATGACGCAAGCCGTCGGGAGAATCCTGAAAGCGGAAACAGAAAGTGCGATCGGTGGAGCGGCAAACATTCGCGCGAAGTTCATCACGATATTCGCATCGAGTTACACACCAGAATTGAGGGAGTTAGTGTTGAATTACATACTAGATGACCCTACAAATAGGATTGACTTGGCTTTGTCGTGGTTGTACGAGGAATACGCGTTCATGCAAGGGTTCAACCGTCACCCGGTGACGTTGCAGCCGAAAGTTCACGAGAAACATGATCAGAATTACAATCAGTTGCTATGTGCGTTGATCACACAGATTTGTGAGAGAGGAGATCCTTTAATGGAGAGCTCTAAGGACATGCTCTTGAGGAAGATTTACTCGGAGTGTCCGGTGGTGACGGATGAGGCTGTGGATTACTTGAAGCATTTGGTGACGGAGGATAAAGTGGCGTTGTTAGCGCTTGAGTTGTTGGAAGAGCTGTGTGTGATGCGACCGCCGCGTGCTCATAAATATGTTACGTCGCTGCTGTGTCATATTTGTGAGTAGTATTTGTTTATTTATTTATATCACTGTCAGGTCGTAGTTACGCCGTACTCCAGTGCGATGACCAGTGTAACTAATGCTCCGGGTGCCCGAATTCGCGGAAAGTCTTACGAGTACCCGAATGCGAGGTAACGACAAAGTGCAATTGCGCCCTTAGTCCTAGCAACTCAGTCCCAAAATTCCCAATGATGGTTTTAGGGATCCTTGTCTGATAATAGGAGAATGCAATTTAAAACAAAAAGCTTCTTTGGGTAAAAGACAAAACCTTTTTTTTTTTCGCAACACGAATCTGTGCAATGAATAGTAGGGACCTGTTTATTACAGCTAAATTGGTATAACTTTTGGTTCAATTATATTATTTAAAGAGCTGAGAAAACTTTCATATTGATTTTCTATAATCGGTAACATTACGAACTCTATTTCCAGTGATCGATAATGAAGAAATACGCGAATTGGCTTTGAAATCAACTCTAAAGATCTATAAGCGCGGCACGGACGCCGTCCGCAAAGTCATCGAGAAGCATGCGCTGCTCTATCTTGGGTTTATATCGCTGAACCACCCACCGCCAGAGATGAGCGATAACCGGAGCGGCAGGACCGTGTGGACCGATGAGATGTATCAAATGTGTCTTAACCTCGTGGTCGCTCTGTTGTCAGAGAATGAAGGTAAATAAGGGTTTTTTTTATTACTTTAGATCCTTCAAATCTTAGTGGTAGACTCTTTGTGTTGTGAACTCTATTGAAGTTATGCTTAGATGCTTTAGATTTCTTTGGCAGATAAATAGTCTTGATTTGAAAAATGGCAGCCTTTAGTATTAAAGATACTTTATAATATCGTTATATTTTTTTTTAAATCAAAAATGACTTGTTGTCCCGCCATATGCAAACGATAAGCTTATTAAAAAAGAGTAAAGAATATAATTACCTATGCATTATCTAAAACCCTTATCCTTATTTAATTAAGGCTTAACTATAAAATGTAGAAATAATGTGCGAACTTTAACATGTATTTTTGGTGGACGCTTTGTTGGTTGTCCTTAAATAAATAAATAAATTATCCAAGATCGGCACGTCACGACTTTTTATAAACTAAATACGCTAATATCTTTTACAGAACTAATTCTCGAAGTAGCCCGCGTCTACGGCTGCGCGGGTTCCGAAGCGAAGCGTTGCGTACTTCGCGCCATAGAAGGGCACGTGCGAGCGGTCGCGGCGGACCAAGCCACGGAGCTCAGCCCCGCCTTCGTCGCTCTGCTGGACGAGTGTCCGAGAGGAGCCGAGACCTTGCTGACGAGACTTGTTCATATTTTCACTGAGAAAGGTAATTTTTAGAAGATTTCTTGAACTAAAATAAAGAAACTGCTGCTGAATAGGAAACTGCTTCGTTGGCCTAGTGGTCCTAAGCGCGACTGCTACGCTAGAGGGCTTGGGTTAGATTCCCAGGTCGAGCAAAAAGTGTTATTAGGTTTCTCTATGAAATTCTCAGTAGCAGCTTGGAGTTAGGATTTTTGTCCGGTTAAGGGCAATAGGCTCGCCCACTATCACATGGGACCTAAACATACCGGCGAACTGCTGTTGTACATTGGTACACCTCTGCCTAACCCTTCGGGGAATGCAGGCGTGATGGTATGTTGTAGTATAGATTTTTTCCGAAGCATTATATTGCTTTTCAAAGCAAAATAGGTTTGTGTATATATGATAAGTATTTATTGAAGAAGGTGAGTTTTCTTCCGAAACAAAGTGGTTTTCGAAGCGATGCGGTGCATACTTCTGAAGCGTAGTCGTCCGTACTTCCGAAGCGTATGCGTACTTCTGTCCGTTTGTGCTTTCGAAAACGAGGCAACGCTTAGTAATCAACCTAGATTCCTAAGCGACGATGTATTATATTTTATTTATTATTTTTACCATTATAGACGACCCTTTCAGTTAGCGCCAAGTAATATACTAAGAGTGGTTTATTTTTTTGTCCCCAGCACCACCATCACATGAGTTGGTATCCAAAGTGCGCGAGTTGTATGCGACGCGCGTGTCCGACGTACGGTTCCTCATACCTGTGCTCACTGGACTCTCGAAGAAGGAGGTAAGTAGACATCGCAGTCCTTATAAAGATTTTTGTATGACGCTGTGATACAAGAGCTTGAAATCTGTTTTTTTTTTAAGAAATCTGCTTCGCACGCTATCGATTTCTCCTATATTGTGAGTGCGTTTACAAACATACAGACATCCAGAACCGGAACAACTACCTGTAGGCATACAAATATTTGTTCCGTGCGGGAATCGAACCTCCGACACGCAGACGGCAGCCAATCGCTCAGCCATTTCACCCACAGTGCCGTCTTCCTGTACATTTTAGTTGAAATACGAACCAACCTCAGTACCTCTCTCTCGTAATAATAATATCTTGGCTCTCCATAGATCCTGGCAGCTCTGCCGAAGTTAATAAAACTGAACCCAATGGTGGTGAAAGAAGTTTTCAACAAGTTGCTTGGACTACAGAACCCTCACGACGAGAACTCACCAGGTAATAAATATACTAAATACATAATAATTATCATGTCTGCTGATGAAATAATCTGCTGACATAGTATTTTTTTAAGCTTAACTAAATTGATAAAATGTGATATTAACCCAAAGTGAGTCTAGAAGAAAATTATAATAAGTGGATTATTTTAATTTTCTTCCGGTGTTATAATAAGAAATTAATATCTATTACTATTCATTAAAGCTCATTATTAAGAAAACTATATATTGTTATTTACATAATAAAAATTCGTTAAACCTAGAAATGCATTAACTTACAGTCAGCAAAAGAGATAAGTAACCAGCGTCTCCTAATAAATTCAAAGTTTTTTAAAAACCGATAGATGTATTTGAATAAAATTGGTTTATATTTAAAAAAAATGAATAGTTTATTAATTATATGAAATTCATTTAAAAAGACCACTGGTTTCAAAGAAAACTTCAACTATATTAAACAATCTGGTTACTTATCTCTTTTGCTGACCGTACATGATGCGCACGCGCAGGTGTAATATAACGTCTTCGTTTCCATGTTAAGGTGCTCCTAAACGGACATTACTATTACTGCTATATGTAGCTACTACATTTTCTTATATGGATCGGCCATAATTAAAACGTTACTAGCAATGTGTTGCAGCCACACATTGCCACGGAAATATGACCCGTACAGGAGCGCAGAAAAATATTGAGCATTCATCGTCATCGTCATCATATCAGCCATAGAAGGTTCACTGCTGGCCATTGGCCTTCCCCATAGTTTCCAAAAGGACCGATCATGAGCATTGAATGATCATAATGCAAAAAACTTCAGTTGTGTCACTTGTGGAAGAGAGAAAGAAAATGAGCGCGCGCACTGCTTTCTCTTGCTTCTACAGTAATATACGAAACGTAACTCTCTGTTTCTATCTTCACTAACTTATATCTTCCTCCCAACTTCCTCATTTTAACTAATTTCCGTAACGTTCTGGTCAAGCATTCACCAGGTTACTCCCCAAGTCAAGCGTGCGTAAAGAAGTTTTACTTCAAAAATGTTGCAATAATATTTATCGTCACTAGTGGCCGGGCTACACTGAAAATATTGCCTAGGATTTTAATAACATTTGAAGTCTTACCTGGCCATACAATCCTGGGAAAATATGTCTGTTTTGAAACACCATTATTTAACTGTACGGTTGTATGATTAAACGTTATCAGTAAATATTTTAAATAAAATATTTGTTTTTAATTTCAGTCCATCCTATAATGATGAGTAAGTAATTAGTTCATATTATCTTAAAAGCACACATGGTTTTTTTTTATTTTTTTTCTGGTTTTTTTTTTTGGGTTTTTTATGGTTATTTTGTAGTAACATAACATACCATCACGCCTATATTCCCCGAAGGGATAGGCAGAGGTGTAACAACAATTTTGTAGTACTTACCTGATTATCATCATTTCTTATTATTTATTGGTATTGGGAAATTCATAAAAGATTGTGTTTTTGTATTAAGCACCAGAAAAAGATTCCCAACTTCAAAGGTTTTGAGAAAATATGACTTGAAAATAATATAGTTAGTGACATAATTATTATAACTTATCAGTGTATTGTACTTATTAAAAAAAAAATGAAATATAAAAAAGCCTCTTCTTATACAAAGAAGGTACTTACGAGTATTGATCACCACGCTAGACCAAGGCGGATCGGCGATTTAAGTCTTAAATCAATTATAAGTTTAGGTTTGCTCGGGATGTTTCCCTTCATGTATTTTAATAACTAAAGTAAAAATTTTACGTAATTTCTAAACAATTTTACTACGAAATGTCTACGTTTGAACCAAGTTTATCATTGAAGTTTCATCTATAGGCTAAAATTAAGCTTAACAGAAACGACTATGATTACTGATTGTTTTTTTTTACACATCCACAAGGAATATGATAAATGCGAAAGTCTAAATTATTATATTATTTATTATATTTTATTCCTGGAAACTTTCTGTTTCTTGCACCTACTATGTTTTGTCTCTGCATCACCCTAAGGTTGACTGGTAGAAAATGCCAAAGGCATTAAGTCCGCCTTTGTACAGTGTATTATTTACATTATGTGCAAAAAGTTTTAATAAATAAATAATAAATTCTGCTTACAGAAAAGCTCTCTTGTTAAGAGAGTGACCCAATATCAGACTTATTTATTAAAAAAAATCTCTAAGGACTACGTGCGAAAGCGTGTTACTTTATTTTGTTACTTTTTTTTTGTATTCTTCTTTTGAAATCTTGTTTTAGTCAGAGCAGACAACGCAGCCTTTAGTTTGAGTAGTTAACATTAATTAATTAATAATGAACTTAATAAAAAGAGGTCTAAAGTTGAAAATGGCGTAAAGCCGCGCGGAATTATATCTTGCACAGAATTGGGTAGTCGCCACCATTAACCAATAATTTCAAAACAAGTTCTCAAAAGAAAGTCACTGTATTTTAGCACTGAAAATCTGATTATTTTTAGTTAACTGTCAAATTAGATTTTCAGTTGGTCTAAAATCAATAAATGGTTAGTCCATTGAGTTCTAGAACAAGTGACGTTACAGTTTACTGTTGCCATACAAAATCTACGGGGGAATCGCGTTTTGACGTCTCCTAAAGAGTATGTCAATTGAGCAGTGGTGTCGACTATCCAATTTTCAACTCTATTTGTGTCGCATTTTAGTTCATTATTAATAAATAATAAAAACTGCTCGTATTCGTACAGAAATCGCTTATTACAATGCTTTAAATTTAAACATTCTACGCTCCCAACAGATGTTAAAAAAGAACTTTTTGCTCTAGTCACACCAGCGGAACTGTTAGTGGCGCTACATCTCATAGACCCGAGCAAGGCGGACCTCAAGTACATTATCAAGGCAACCGCGTTATGCTTTGCTGAGAAACAAACCTACACGCAAGACGTGAGTATTAGAAAGAAAGCTTGTTTTTTGCGTATAGTTTATGCCGTGGTATGCAGGATTTTGCGATTACAGAGTTTACCCCCCATCGTTATTTTTATATAATACAAAATGTTTAATAAAGCCGTTGGTCCCGGCTGTCATTCGTAGATCTTTGACCGTCGTTACGGATAGTCAGAAGCCAGGAAGTCTGACAACCAGTCTAACCAAGAGGTATCGTGTTGCCTAGTAACTGGGTTGTGGAGGTCAGATAGGCAGTCGCTCCATGTAAAACACTGGTATTCAGCTGCATCCGGCTAGACTGGAAGCCGACCCCAACATAGTTGGGAAAAGGCTAAGTAGATGATGACAGAATGTTTAATACAATGACCCCTTTCCGTTATGGAAAATCCAAACCAGGCAACTACGAGTTGGTCCCAAGAGGTCTTGTATTTGTTGACTTTCAGTCACTTTTGTGGGAATTCCAAGTGGACGCATGCAGCCCTTTCACAGACAGAACAGACATCGGTCTTTGGGTCTTTGTAATAGGGTCCTATTTGGTACCCTTTGGGTTCGAAACCCTAAAAACTAACGTTGCACTTTTATTTTAAATAACTATGTCAATTGTCCAGGTGTTATCAGCAGTACTGCAGAGGTTGACGGAAGAGCCGGAGATACCCGTACTAATGATGCGGACAGTGCTACAAGCGTTGACGTTGTACCCGGGCCTGGGGCCTCTCGTACTCAATATATTGCAGCTACTCATTGAAAAAGAGGTAAGTAATACGGGGTCTGCCAGTGTTGCGAAATTTGGTTGAACGGCCCTGGAACTCAAAGGGCATTAGGAGGAACACGGATGAGTTTTAGTCAGTAAGAGTCTGACATTCCCTTCCGCTCCATCCAGAGCGGGAAAAGTCATTTCATGATTCTCCATCCAGTAATACAAGGTCGATGTACATGATGTATCCGTGAAGCCTTTTATTTATGGGTCTTAGACGGTCTTCTGAACGGACGGGTGTTGCGGATAGTGGACTACTGCCCGACGGTTCTCCTCGGGATTTTGTATAAATACCAATGTGGTTGGAAAAATGTGATATCGTGATGTAGGAAACGTCACTTGTGGTTCGTATGTGGTGCGATAGATGTCGCCACACATCTAATGAAAAGCTAAAGCTGTAGTGAACGGAAAAATGATGCGCGTTAAAATATATTCTTGCTAATTACGAATTTTTTTAAATGACACACACTATTCTGTCCAGTTTTCTTAATTACTGTATAATTGAGCAGGTATGGCTGAACAAAGTGGCGTGGGAGGGCTGGGTGAAGTGCTGCGAGCGGCTGGTGCCGGCGTCGGGCGCGCTGCTGGCGTCGCTGTGCGCGCGCGCGCTGGGCGCGCTGGGGGGCGCGGGCCCGCGCCTGCACGCCGCGCTGCTGCAGCACGTGGCGCAGCTGCCGCCGCACAAGCGCGCCGCGCTCCCGCACCACGTGCGCGCCTTCTGCCAGGTCGGTGGCCCACAGGATAGGCAGAGGTGTACCAATGTACATCCACGGTTCGCCGGTATATTTAGGACTCATGTTAATAGGGACCGAGCCTATTGATTGCCATTAACCGGGCACAAAAATCCTAACTCCGAGCTACTGAGAATTTCATATAAAATCCTAATAACACTTTGCTCGACCTGGAAATCAAACCTCTAGTTATAATAATACCAACCTATTATTGTCCAAGCTACTAGTCCAATTCGAAAAACCTTTTTTTACATGATAACTAGTTTCATGGGGCATAGGCTATATTTTTGTTTTGTTTTATTACGCTGGATGTCAAACAAGCCGACAGTTCTCCTGAAACTAAATGGTCACCGCTGCCTATAGACATCTGCAATACCAGAGGTCTTGCAAATGTGTTGCCATCCCAAAGACATAGTTAAAATGTCTCATGTGCCTGTAATTTCACCGACACCCATATTAACACGTTTCGATCCATAGGAGCGGAGCAGAGGTAATGAAACGCGGGCAAAACCGCGGTATATAGCTTGTGTTATATAACCTGTCTTATTTTTTCTAATTTTACTACATTTGTTTAGCAGGAGCCACCACAATTTGTGGCGCCCATGCCAGTAGGCGTGCCCACGCCGGCCCCACCACCCAACCTCATGGAGCCTCTGCCACCAGGCATGGAGTGAACAACAGCAACTCCTAAGCATAACATGAACTTTACCTTATCGAAACCCAATGTTAAGTGTACAATACAATGAATAATAATATTTAACTATAAAGCTATTTTTAAATATTTTTATAAACGACGTGTGCTGTGTAGGAAAATTGGAAAAGGGATTAATATGAAATTGTATATTGTGTTTCAGAAAATATAGATGAATACAAGCACACTCGTTTCTCAAAATATTTTGAAACAATACGTCGATTTTTAATTATAATGACTTGTTAAAGTGAATGTTATACGGTTTGAGAAATGGAATGTTTACAGCTAAAGACTGCTTTAAAGGCTGGAAGAGATGCGTCGGAATAAAATACGAATAACGTCGTAAAAGTTGTTTTATTACATAATTCAGCGTTGCGTTGCCCCTCGACTTTTACTGGGGAAGGTTTTCATTAGGGTAAAGGTCAACGCAAATAACAGCATTTTTTTTAATACTCCCATTTTAGATTTAATAATTGATAATTAAATAAAATACATCACGAGTAGGTTTGAAACTTGTGAGCAAGATATAATACTGCGCAATTTTTTTTATCTTAAATACATTTATGCAATTTGCAAGTCTGTTTCTGTTGCATTTTCATTAAATATCAATAAATGCTGCTCGTTGCTGCTTGACTAAACAATAGGTTTAGTACCCGATACACTTATTTAGGTAAGCTGTTGCGTCGGCTTGGGACAATATTCTCTCCGAAAAATTCCACTGATATTGCCATTGAACAAGCTCACAGGTCCATAGTCATTTTCTTATTAAACATTTCTAGGTACAGACCTATGCTACGTTAGTTTGAAGTTTTCTATTTTGGGCGATATCGCTTTAAGTATATTTTCAACGTTATATGGAGAATCTGAAAAAAAGAAACAAAAAGTAAATATCTAAATTAGGCATAGATAAATTGATCTAAAAAGGTCGTGTGTTAAAGCCTAAAAAAGAAGAATTTGTCTCTGAGAGGACTTCTTCTGTCAATTGTTTATTTACGGAATATGATCGAACGATTTGAATTGTTTTCTGTCTTTATTAAAGGAATATTACACGAATATAAAACTTTACGTTTGATGAAAAAGAGATTTCCTTCATAAATATTACTTATCATAAAATTAAATTAAGAATCTAAATACCAGTTTTAAATATCACGAAACTTACCTACGAAAACCCAGTCCTTGTCGTTATAACTGAACTCAGTTCGTGCATCAAGGATGGCGTCGTGCAGCGAATGCGTCACCACCACGGCGAGGACTAGGGCTGGCTCTCCGGTCGCTGAAATATCATCAAACTAGATTTTAGGCTGGCAACCAAGCGGACAGTCTACTTAATGGTAAGGCGCTCGAAATCACATACGGAACCAAAGCGAAAGTAACGCGGATTTGTGCCCGATTAATGGCAATAGGCTCGCCCCCTATTACATGGGACCTAAACATACCGGCGAACTGTGGGTGTACTCTGGTACACCTCTGCGTAATAGTTTTCAACCTTTAACACTGAAAGCTACTCGCTGATATAGACAGCCGACTGCCGGCACTGTCCCTAAATTTTCTTCTATAGATAGATTACTCATGACATCCCCGCTGTTTAATACATAGGAGGGTATGTAGGTACTTACTGATACATTAGCACTGGCTTGGTAATTTATAAATTAGGTCGGGAAATCACAGAGTGCTCTGTATTTTATAAAAATGTGTAGGTTCCTTGAATGTCGCCGCATCTTATACTTTTTAATGTGGTGTCGGTAATGTCAAGTTAATTTTTGAGTTTTTGGGTTATTTTCTGGGTTTTTTGGCCGCCGACGCTGCACGCGATTGATCCGTCAGTTGGACCGATCGCATGCAGCGTCCGCGCTCCAAAAAACCCCGAAAGGAACACAGAAACCCAAAAATTTACTTGACATTTGTGCTTACGACTCGTGGCGACTAATAATCTGCTATTATTTTTTCTTTTTTTACTCTATATTATTATCTTAATTATTTTATTAAGTTTTAGAACGTTTTTTTTTCTTCTACGAATCCCAGATGAACTCTTTCATACAAAGCTCTAGCACCACGTGACGTGTGTGGACAAAGTATTGTATGCAACTTCTGAAATACTTAATGAAGATGACTTGATCAGTACAGCATTCTCTTTACCCTTAGACCGAAGCACTCCAGCAGGATTGCTAGCATTTCGTTTAAACATAATTCTGAAATCTACAGGAATGTCTTTAGCGCCAGGCGGCTTGTAGGTCCAGGTCCGGTCTGTGAGCAGCCGTCCGGTTGACTCTTCGTAAACGATCTTCTCGGACGTCCAGAGACCTAGGCCCATGACGAAGGCGCCTTCAATCTGTAGGATGGTACAGAATAGCTTTTTTGTAATATACCTAGAAACCAAACCATCCTTCTCAAAAATCTCCCTTAAATCCCAATGTACCTGTCCCACATCGATCTCAGGACTCATGCTGACTCCAGTATCTTCCAGTAAGTCCAATCTTCTCACGACGTGGTTGCCTGTCAACACGTCTAATTCCACTTCAGCTGCGCAGACGCCGTAAACATTGTAGCCGACGAGGCCGTCGTTTGGTGAGGTCATGTAGGTGGACTGCAGGTTTATACCTTTTGGTCAGGAAAAAAATGTTTAAAATTATAATATGTAGGTATACTAATAAAACTTCCGGTTATTGGAGCTAAAATCAACGAAAATTCGCTCTCGACAATTTGTCATATTCATTTTTTTGCTTTTTGCTTGAGAAATCGGGCGTAAGAAATTCAAATAAGCTACTGCAAATTACCTATTTCATACGCCTTCTTAACGACTTCCTCCCACATAGGGTCAACAAGATCCTTCTTCGCTGCTTCCAATCTCTTCGTGAGATCTTCACAGGCTTTGACAGTAGCGTAAGCAACCGAATCACTGGTAATACTCCCGTTAGAAGCCATAGAATTAGGAGACACAAAGCTGTCGCTCCCTCGAACTGTTACTTTCTCCAACGGAACTTTCAAAGCATACGCACAAACTTGGGCTATTTTAGTATTGATCCCCTGTCCCATTTCAATTCCCCCATGGGATATGGCGATGGTACCATCAGCATGGTACACGGAAATGGTGACAGGAAAGTTCCCTGAATATCCTATAGGGTAGGACATGATAGAGATCCTTAACCCTCGTTTCTTCCAAGCATTTTCTTGGTTAAATTTGGTGATTTCGGTTTTTCTATCGTCGAAGGTGGTGTCCATTTTGAATGATGAGATCATTTCTCGGAGGGCATCGTGTTTTGGTGATAGGTTTGTGAGTCTGACCTCGACGTGGTCCTTGTTCGTGGCGTTGGCAATACGCTCCATTATGTGTTCTGAGAATGCTGTGCCTTCCGTAGTTCCTGAAAGTAAAAATAGTATAAGGAAACAAAAAAGGGGGTGGTTTAAATAAGGATACTGTTGGCTTAAGTCAAGAATTAATCCTACCAGGTGCTCTACACCAAGTCTCGCATGGCTTGTCAGTGAGGACGCTGTAACCGGTGATCTTCCACCTTTCACTGGAGTACAAGTTGGTGATTGCTGATGCGTCACCAGCTGGAGAGTCATTGAACGAACTGCCACAGTCTGCGTAAAAGGTCACGTCCAGATATTGAATTAATCCGTCGCTATCCACGCCAACCTGGAACCAGAAAGAAAGACTCGTGTGGTACTACAACTACGAGATACTTTAGAACAAAGGTGTGCGCGCAAACACAGATGGTAGTGTATCTGACTTTGCGCACACACTTGTGCACTATTATATTTTTGCGTACCTGTAGTTAGGTACGTTATTACTGTTTGAAGGGCAGTTTAGGTATGAAACTGGAAGTCGAGTTATACGGGACATTATATATTCGCCTTATTGGCAATATTTCGCCGAACCTATTCGGTTTGTAGGTGCAATAGGCCACTGCATTTTTGTTTGCAGGGCATCATCATCATCGTCATCAGCCTGTAACAGTCCACTGCTGGACATAAGCCTCTCTCATCCAGTCGCTACGAGCTACCTTGTGAAGATCCCCCCAGGGGCTGTAGGGCTTCTGTCTGTACCTACATATTACAAAAATGGACGATTTCCCTTACCTCATACTGAAACTCACAAGCATGTCGTTTGCCCACGGCGTGCATGTTGTGTGTGATGGGCATCACGAGTGATGCGCTCCTGTTGAGCTTGTGAGCGACTAAAGCGCTTGCGCACGCTATGAGCGATGACCGGGATGCCTTGCCGCCATACGCTCCGCCTACTCTCGGAACCTCCACTAGGATGCTGGAATCAGGAGTTGAAAGATTTAAAATTGTCTCATTAGGTTAGGTCCATGGCCTACTTTTGCGTTAAAGATATTACATACATACTATCACGCCTGTATTCCCCGAAGAGATAGGCTGAGATGTACCAATGTACACAGTTCGCCGGTATATTTTTTAGGTCCCATGTAATAAGGGCGAGCCAATTGCCATTAACCGGGCAAAAACCCTAACTCCGAGCTGCTACTGAGAATTTCATGAAAAAACTCAATAACACTGCTCAACCTGGGAATCGAACCCAAGACCTCTAGCGTAGCAGTCGTGCTTAGGACCACTAGGCTAACGAGGCGGTACGATATTAATTGCTGTTATTAATTATACCTATATATATTTAGATAGGTACATTTTGTTTTTACAAGATTTTACAACTATTGGGGTTTAAAACTGTCCTTATCTTCCAAGTATCTTTTGGCTATTGTTCCACTTTTTTTGTGTAGTCACGTACCTACATCTAACAGCGTTCGTGCCATTATAAGCCTAGTGACTTGAAACATCAATCCGTCAAAAAGCCCTAAAGAAGCTTGAGTTCTGGTTATTGAATCCGTAGGTATTCCAACTGTATTCAGACAGACAAACTTACCGATTTTCATCAATATTCAGCGCCTTAGCCACAGCCACATTGACCAGGTCCATCCACTGTGTAGAAGACCTCACCACCAGCCCGTTCTCAGTCACATGGGTGGAACAGCTCTGAGTCTCCATCGTGTAGTGGTATTGGGTAGGTACTGCGAAGGTTCCGGTGATGGTGTGCTGAATGTCTGTGCCTTTGGCAGTCGGTTCCACTGTCACGTCCTTGCGGACCTGTGAAAGTTATCGTAAGCTTGAATCTGATGTTTACCTTCACCGATGTCAGTGATGTCCAAGACTTACTTAAATTTATAAAATACGTATACATAATATGACATAGAAAAAGTCACATTCACATTTGCCCGTGCCCGATTGCGAACCAACAGCCTCCTGCATAAGGCCACACAGGGTATTCCTCGAAGGGTTAGGCAGAGGTGTAACAATGTACACCCACAGTTCGCCGGTATGTTTAGGTCCCATGTAATAGGGGGCAAGCCTATTGCCATTAATCGGGCACAAATCCAAACTCCGAGCTGCTACTGATTATTTCCTGCTTACTTTCTTGATTATAGATTTTTTGATTATTTTCATTTATATGCATATTATTCTAAGTAGTAGTAGAGCTTCTTGTAAAGGAGTTCGTCCGGGGAAGTACTGCCACCATGCCTAATTCTGCCGCAAAGCAGCGTTGCTGTGTTCCAGTTTGAACGGTTTGTATGCGGGTGAAATTACACACACATGAGACATTTCAACTTTATTTCTGGGATGCCAACGCATTGGCAAGGTCTCTGGTATTGCAGACGACTTTATGCAGAGGTGACTACTTAACATCAGGTGGGCCGTCGGCTTGGTTGCCATCCAACGATGGCAAGCAAGCCGACTTTTTTATGGGCCTTGTAGCCTGTACCAAAAAAAAAAATATATAAAAAGCACTTACTCGTCTATCCTTATCAGGGGCCACCAGCGCATCTTTGATACTCAACACAGGTTTCACATCCAGCTTCTTGTACTTCACTTTGACCAGTTCTGCAGCAGCCTCGGCCGCTCTCCTCGTGACTGCTGCCACCACCCCCAAAGGCTGACCGTAGTAGAGGATGTTTTTCGACGCGAAGATTTCCTCATCGTTTCCCATCCACGGCACCTCTGAGGGAGTAAAGGAGTTCCTCCCCGGAATGTCTTTGGAGGAGAAGAAGGCTATGACTCCTGGAATTTTCTGGTTAGGGAAAGAATGACAGTTAAGTTTTTAAATTTGATTGGGAAGATCAAAAACCAGACTTTTAGCTCAAATTGTACACAAGATTATAATGACTTGTAAGGAAGTAGGTGCCCACTTATCACAGTACAGTCGAACAAATTATTTGGTATTCTGGCAAAATTATTCGTCTTTTTACTACACTGACAATATTCTTTTTATTATATGCTTAACCTTAGAGAGTGATTTATTTATTTATTTCCCATCATACAATTACCTTTACAGGTTTAACACCTAATAAGATTATGTAGATAACTATTATTTTAAAATTCCGCTACACCATTACAAACTAACAATTTTTAATCATCATTATGTAGGTACTTATTGCTATTACACACACCATATCTATGTCACAGTAGGACCATAACTTATCTCAAAGAGAGCTCTCACTATGAACCCACCCAGAGTACAACAAAATATACCTATGTCTTCTGCTATACGGTTGAGGATACGGAGTGCGCGCTAACGGCGCCTCATGCGTTAGCTTAGTATAATAGTCGCCACGAGTCGTGAGCACAAATGTCAAGTGATTTTTTGGGTTTTTAGGTTCCTTTCGGGGTTTTTGGGCCGCCGACGCTGCACGTGATTGGTCCAAAAACCCAAAAACCCAAAATTAACTTAACATTTGTGCTCACTACTCGTGGCGACTACTATACGATGGATGGCTTAGTGATGTAAAAGAATTGACTGCTTAGCACTTTCACAAGATTGTTCAAAAGTAATTGCCTGTATACCAAAAAGTTTGTTTGACTGTACATATTACAAAAATTAATTATAATTATTTAATATTACAAACGAGGTTCCTTATTCAATAATAACCGCATGTTACTAGCGAGGTCGCGTTCAATCATCGGTCAAAAATGACGCACTAGTGCGCTCACTATTACGTAGAGACGTGCATAATGTAACGAGGTAAAAGATATGAATAATTAATGAATGTTCAAGATAAAAAATACAAGACCCAGATCAAACTTAAAGTAAAAATCAAATCATTTATTTCAATAAGACCATTTAAAGGCAGTTTTTGAACGTCATTTAAAAGGTACAATTAATAAAAATAAGAAAATAAAACAAAAAGAACAAAAGATTCATCCGCATAGCTGTCAATGGGGTAAATGCCTAAAATGCTGGCAGCATTGCCACGTTGTATGGCAATTCTGATTCTTTGGTCAGCCCTCTAGCCGTATGAAGAATCGACCAGTCGCTTGAAGATGTCCCGAAAAATTTACTTAGTTCCAAAAGGTAGTTTCGTATGGAAAAGAAAGGGCTAGAAATTCGAAACTTGCTCTTTAAAAAAATGTATTATGACCTTGAAAAGACCTCGTGCTTACCAGGGCCTCAGTAGCATCAAACTCCTGTATTTCAGCTCGACAGACGTCAGAGAGCACGAAGGCGACGTGCACTGCGCGAAGACCGTTGAACACGTCACAGGAATACTTCGCCTCACCGGCACACTGCCAAGCAAATATTGATGGTAATTTTTCAATGGGTATAAAAAGTTGCAAAAAGTTACTAGTTAAATACAAATCATTGGGATTTTATTTTTTCTTGACCACTTCTGGGAAACGGATATATTGAGGGTAAAATGGCAACTTTTTTCTACGTTTTATTAAAAAACAACGTGTTTTAAATCACTGAGTGAGTCCATCGCTCCGTCTGCCTAAATCTAGCGGCAAGATGACTAGTTTGAATTTGAAAATCAAATACTAGAAAAGGAAAACTTGGCCTTCTTATTACGGAGATATTGAAGGTCAAACTTACAACATTTTTCTACGTTTTTTTACGAAAATGTGTTTTAAATTACTGTGTGTAATGTAAAGCCAACGGCAAGTTCGAAATCGAAAACCCAACCTTTACCATGCCTCAAAGAGATGTCAGCAAAGGGAAGGGGCCACTGAGGGCCGATGCCTGCCGGGGCTGCGGGTTGTCCGCGCCCCCGGAACGCAAAGGGCACAAGAAGGGACCTTTACCATAATCATCATCATGTCAGCCGATCGACGTCCACTGCTAGCCAGGCGTTTTCTAAAGATAGCCACAATGACCGGTCCTGCGCTGCCCGCATTTTCTCACTGATTTATATTGAGAATCACTAGCATTACCTTCATGAATTTGACATGCAAAACTGTACCTTGTAGAGATTAAGAAAAGGCATTATTTACCTGAGAGAGTGCCTCCAGCTTAGGAACAGGTTTATTCAGTGGCCACAGAGTCTTATCTGTCTCGTAAGTCTGTGTTCCTCGAGATACTGGTCGTTCTAATACACTGCCTCCAGATTTGTACCTGCTGTTAGCATCTGGGTATAGAGAAAGAACTGCCTGAAAATGAATAAGGGCGATAAGTTTGAGATTGTGAAGGTACAAGAAACAACTAATAATCGACTTTTGAAGAGAACAAAATTGACCTTAGTTTTGTCAAATTTCACGTCAAAATTCTCCTATTTTTCGAAGTCATTGAAATAATTTTGAATGTTAAGGCTCTATCTATTACGACCAAATTTTTCGGTCAAAATATCGGACGTGGGTAGAGAGAATTAATTTAGGATACATATTGGACTGTCACACCTGGATCGTAATGTGTGTCACATAATACATTTTGAATTACCACATACCATCACGCCTATATTTCCCAGAGGGTTAGGCAGAGGTGTACCAATGTACACCCACAGTTCGTCGGTGTGTTTTTAGGTCCCATGTAATAGGGGGCGAGCCTATTGCCATTAACCGAACAAACTTAACTCCGAACTGCTACAGAGAAATTCATAGAAAAAGCCAATAACACTTTTTGCTCGACCTGGGAATCAAACCCAAGACCTCTAGCGTAGCAGTCGCGCTTAGGACCACTAGGCCAACGAGGCAGTTGTATTTTGAATTAACTTGACGTAAGTAATTTAATTATTGAGACAGTCAAAGACACTGACATTGACGAGACGGTTGGCGCTGAAGCTAAGCGATTAGCTGTTGTGCTGCGTATGGCGGCTTCAATTCCCATGGAACAAATACTTTTATTTCCAGTAGTTGTTCCGAGTTTGGCTGTTTGTGTATGTGACTTTATATGTTTGTAAGCGCACTCACTACGATACAGCAGAAATGACTACTAGCATGGGAATACGTTTTTCAAAAACGAACAATAAACATTTAGAGTTGTTTTGGCAGAATAAGTCCAAGTTCATAATATACTTACTTTATAGAACAGCCCTAGGGCCAAGGTCTTCCTACAACTGACAGATGGTTCTGGTAACATTTCCACCGGAACAATCTCCTCTTCCAACTTCTTCAGGGCTTTATACAAAACCTCATTGGTAAATAGATTCTGTCCAACGAGCAAGCCCTCAGTCTGTACCGCTCTGGTGAAAGTAGGACTGATGTTACCATAGACTATTTTGGCGGATGTGACAGTCTTTGCCGTGTCCAGTTTAAAAAAGAAACCCGCGTTGACTATGGCATGAGCGTTTTGCGCGCGGGGCATTATCTGGGAAATGTTAAAGTCAAAAGTCAAGCATTTATTTCAATAAGACCATTAATTTACAGGCACTTTTGAATTGTCAAGAAGTCTTACTTCCTACTTATATTATAAATGCGAAATTTTGTGAGGATGGATGGATGGATGTTTGTCTGTTACTCTTTCACGCTTAAACGGCTGAACGGATCTGGATGAGATTTGGCACTGAGATATATTGCAGTGTGGAATAACACATAGGTTACTTATTATCCCAGAAAAATGTACGGTTCCCGTGGGATTATATACCAACTTTGATGCGGATGAAACCGCGGGAAGAAGCTAGTTAGTCGTAAAGTTAAAGATAGTTGCTCGTTCCAATGGAGAAAAACGAGGAAGGATATTTAAAAACGTTGATATTATTAGGTACGGTTAACTACACTTTACGATTGACAACAGATTGTAGTTCAAGCTTTAGGTACTAATGTGCGGTTGTCCGACAATAGGGTATAAAATAATGTTAGTTTTTAGTTCTAATTTCTTTCAAATTTATTGTTATGAGGAAAAATTAAAAATGGTTAGGCAACCAGATATGTAATGTTTCAGAATTAAGTAATTATTCATATAATTTATATTGCTATCATACGAAGAAAAACGAAATATAAAATGATAGTACGTTCTGATACAAGTAAGTTAAGTTTGTCATTGCGGTTGAGGCCGAATTTCAGCTTGGGTCTACGGTGAGTTTATAATGGAGAGCGTAATGGTAAATGTTCACGCGTGTCATACGACGTTCTTTAAAACACTAGTGAGAAATGAACATTGTTATAAATTCATTGATAAATATTATGAAAAGAAAAGTTTAAAAACTAAAAATTTTAAAGTTATGAAACTTCTCGAATTAAGATTATTAGTTCAGATGGAAATGCATACATACCAGTCAAAATCATAACCCAACATTTTATATTGTAGTAGTCGAGTAATAAACAAATTATATTTATCATGAGTCAAGAAGTTACTAAGAACCAAAGAGGTGAAAAGTTGTAGGTTGGTAATAGGTGCCATAAACTGAATAACGAAAATGAAAATAAACATAATAAATGTTAATTAGTTATTTATAATTACCTTATACGTTCTAAGTACGTTGTTGCTAGACAATGGAGGAAGCTTCACGTCAGATATCAGTTTATCAGTGAGGACTGTTTTTAAAAAGTCTTGAGTTTGCAGCTCCACTTTACTTAAATCATGATTTACTGAAAAAAAAATATTGAAATAAGTTTCAAGTTTTCAGACAGCGGATCTACGTAAATGAGGTATCCCCAAAAACCCGAAAAAAGTACGTTGAAATTTGTGCTCACGACTCGTGGCGCAACTATATCAAAAAACCGGAACCAAGAACAAAATTCGTAGAATTATTGTCTGCCTGTTTGTTCTGGTTACTGTAAGAAATGACTTGACCGATTTTGACGAGACTTTCACTGGCATATAGCTGATGTGATAAGGCGTAACTTAAGCTATTTTATTTTAGCCGATGTTTACACGGACGAACTCGCGGGCAAAAGCTGGTCTATATCAATATATAAAAAAAAAAACAATCACGCCCATGCACCCAAACCCTTCAAACAGGAACGCAGTAACGTTGCTTTGTGTGTAGTTTGAGTATTCGATTGTTAAATCTAATCATTACAAAGAAACATTTACAGGCGCTTTAAACAGTCACAAGTTGAAGCTAGTTGCTTTTCCAAGCGATAGAGGTTTCTATGAAAAGGCACGAGCAAGAAACTCCATGAGCACTCATTTAAAATCAATACAACATTACTAGCTTTCTACGGATACAATGTGAAAACAATGTAACAAGTTGTCAATGTAATGTTTCGCAAGGGCTAATAAGTTATAACTAGTACCTATAGTAACGGTGGCTCCAATAGTTTCCAAAATCAGGAACAAATCAGACGGAAACCCGTGATGCTGATTTTTTAATGCCAAATTTCCCCCTATTGTTCCAATCTGAAACATAGAAAGGATATCTTTATTTCAGTAGTGTGAAAGACGAAATATATTGAAATAAAATATAAAATTGAGATGGATCCTTCAACTGCCTCTGTATACCTTTTCGGGAATAGGCGTGATGCTCCTTACAACATCAATTCATTTTTTACGTAATTGAGGCAATCACAAAACAATATAATTTACTTAAAGAATCTTGAACTCATAACTAATGTGGCATTGAATACTTAATTTCCTAAGTTACACTAAGGCCCACGTCAGCGAAGCTGCGGGCATCAGCTAGTAATAACTAATATAAGTCTTAAGTAGCCAATCCGCCTTAAGCAAGCATAGCGAACAATGCCTTCCCGGCCCTGTACCCCGCAGTGGGACAATAATAAGCTGGTATTCTTATATTTGCTATTAATAAACCTCTACGAGCCCTCGTAGCAGTTGTGTACTCATGGAGTTAATTTAATATTTGCGATTCATAAACGCTTTTCGTAGTAGCTAGCATTGCCCTCTACAAACGAATAAAGGTGGTCTACTCATCAGATCGTTATAATAAATTGCAGTAAATAAACCCCGTTCTTTTGTAGCAGCTATCTATGACCTATACGAACTCTTGTAGCAAGCCTACAAAGACCCATTTTCCTCGCTGACCGTTGCTACGCGGATAAGGAGTGGTTTATGGTTAACGTGTATCAAGGTTACCGCGGTCCTGGAACGCAAAGGGCATTAGCAGGAATATGGATGGGTTTTTGTCAATAAGAGTGAGGCTCTAGACAGAGCAGAAGAAGTCATTTGTTAATTTCCCATCCTTAAAAAAAAGTATGGTTAATTTGAACCACTTACATTTCTAACAGGTACATGTGCAACTAAGTCCAGGTGTTTAAATAACGTCTCTAAGTATCTGAAGTCTTCGTTCTTCTTACTCAAATCCTGAAAGGTCTTCATGATCTCGGTGAGGGACAGGCCAGCTCCCAGGATCAGGTTTTCATCAGTTTGGACAAGTTTTAAAATGTCTATCGATGAAATGTCTATCAAGATTTTTGGTTCGACCTTAATTGGGTATACTCCTGAAAGAATCGAGGTAGATTTAATAAAAAATAATTAATTCTAATTTTACTCACATACCATCACGCCTGTATTCCCCGAAGGGTTAGACAGAGGTGTGCCAATGTACACCCACAGTTCGCCAGTATGTTTAGGTCTCATGTAATAGGGGCGAGCACAGATCCTAACTCCGAGCTGCTACTGAGAATTTCATAGAACTAACGAGGCAGATAAATAACCATTTAATAAAAACAATTAACTTACCTCTGCCAGTATTGCCTGCAATGAGCCTGTAACTGTTCGAACCTTCTCTCGCCAATACCTGAAGACATTTATTAATGAATACTCTGCCATTTAAATAATACTTTTACTTATATCACCTACACCTGAAGACCAATTCTCCAAATTAAAATTGTTGAAGATCTAGTTGCAATTGCTTCTCAGTGACAATCAATGTCAAAAAATGTTGGTAAATTAGAGGAATTCTTGACAGATTGAGACTAAGATTAGATTGTAATCGTTTTAAAAAGTTAGTAGAATGATATTTGCTCTTCTGATCTCACCTCGGTCGTGGCCGATTGCCGTCCCATCGGTGTACGAGAGTGAGGGAAGAGAGAGTACTCCTGTGTTGCACACATACTCATATACTACAATATCCTTTCGTACTTGGCTAGTCTCCATTGCGTTTGGCCATCGTGACCAAAAACTGGTTGGGAGAATATTATAGCCTACCTTAAAGACATCCTCCACACTATACGCTTTGTACCATCTTCCAGCTGCTGTGTTGAGTTCCTTAAGCGATTCTTGAGTATTTTCTATGAGACACCACTCGTCATCAGAAGTGCTACACTTACGATTGCATTTCTTCGCACATTTCCTTATGTGCAGGTCTTCTAAGTCCTGAAGATGAGATTTTGTTCTTTAGTCATTCTCAAATCTTAAATCGAATATTGCAATCCTTAATGTGCGCTTACAGGTGGTAAATAAAAATAAGAAATAATGGAAACAATTATGGACCCTGTTGGGCACAGGTTTTTTTTAAATTTTTAGAGAGAGCCACTTTCTTGCAATCGCTAAATCTGCATGGAACCTGATTAAGAGTCAGAGCCTGATGAAGAGGAAAGATAATAATTTAACGTAGGTTCAAGTGAAGGAAGATAAGCCATTTATACCTGTGGAGACATCTCATACAGCTACAGCTGACACCGATGGGGTATCGAACCCAGCCGCACACGCACTGCCATCGACCACTCAGGTCATCACCACGTTCGACAACGGTGTCCTCCTTACCTGTAACTTATCCTTAAGTCCAGAGTCGGTGTCTGTGGCGAAGCTTTTGAAGGCATCCAGGATAGGCCTGTATCCAGTGCAGCGACACATGTTGCCGCCAAAAGAATTCTCTACTTCCTCAGTCGTCAGGCTTTTGGTGGATTTTTCAAGACTGTGAAAGGATTTTTTTAGGTGCTTTGCAAGTGAAAGGAAAATCTTTATCTAACAAATAAGAAATAACATAATGTATAACGATTTAGGGTCATCGATCACAGCAAATGTTTTTTTATTTAAGTTCGGACTTTAAATAGTGTGTGTCAAAATATTTTTACCCGACTGCGTCAGAAGGAGGGTTATGTTTTTTGAGTGTATGTATGTATGTCTATTTCTTTGACACGCCCTACAGACCATTAAAATATAATATACCATCACGCCTGTATTCCCCGAAGGGTTAGGCAGAGGTGTAACAATGTACACCCACAGTTCGCCAGTATATTTAGGTCCCACATGTAATAGGGGGCGAGCCTATTGCCATTAACCGGGCACAAATCCTAACTCCGAGCTGCTACTGAGAATTTCATAGAAAAACCCAATAACACTTTTTGCTCGACCTGGGAATCGAACCCAAGACCTCTAGCGTAGCAGTCGCGCTTAGGACCACTAGGCTACCGAGGCAGTTCCATTAAAAATCGGCTTAAATCGCCATAATAATGGATCCCGGCTCTTACTTACTTGAATTCCAGATCCAGACTGCTGGACTTGGTTTTTCGTTTCAGTTTTTATTTAAAGTTCCTGGTTTACGCAGTCGGGTTTTTTATTTATATATATATTTTTTTAATTTACAACATGACGTGTGTTACATAATGTGGCCAATGTTTCCTATTTCAGCATTGAATGTCAATGGGCATGGGAAGAGGAGGGAAGAAAGTCATGTGTCCAAAACAGTTATGAATTTAAATGTGGATGGATAGAGAGGAAGAGGGAGGCCAAAGAAAAGATGGATGTATTGTGTGATGGATATGAAGACGGGAGTCAGTGATACCAGGACGGATGATAGGACGAAATCGAAGAAGAAAACGTGTTGCCGATCTCAGGTTGACATGGGATAAGGAAATATGAATGTACGTGTATAATCAAGAAACTTCACAATGCCATTAAGGCTGTTGTAGTGATGATTGTATATTGGAAGATGGCTTGCATTTAAGGTATACCTGTACATATTCATGACCCAGCCAGGCGTGCAGTACCCACACTGGGTGCCGTTGAAGGTGGCCAGGCGATCCTGGATGGGATGGTATCCATCCTTCCGGTTGCCGATACCTTCTATTGTCGTTATGTCCCAGTCGTGACACGAGAGGATGTGAACTAGACACTGGAAAAAGAAATGACAATCTAAAAAGATGTTGAGGGGTCCATTTTCAAAAAATAAAAAAATCTAGATTACATTTAAAAAAATTAATAATAACAAAAATAATCTGGCAACAGAGTATTCCTCCGCATCGCCGTCAAACGGAAAAGTGCCGAAAGACTGGCGGCATTGCCGCGTTGAATGGCAATGCCAATATTCTGGCAGCTACTGAGGCATGAGTGTCAACCAACCGTTTGGAAAAATCCTTATTTAATCTTTAATTTTCAAATTCAAATTTTTATTAATTAATTGCAGATATTTTTCGAAGTAATAAAAAAAACAGTTTTAATGCTAATTGGGCCTCTGTGGAGGATTCTCCACACGGGCCCAATGAGCGCTAAAACTGTAGCCATAATTATGGCTAATTCATTTTTTGCAGAGAGGAGACCTATAGTTATGCTAATTCCCTTATAACAAAAAGTCTTCTCGGTGACAATCAATGTCGAATGATGATGAAAAAATGTAGGTAAAATATAAGGCATTTTTGACAGATTGACATTGAGGATTATAATGGGCCGCAACAATGTAACATCCTATATATAGTTTGTTATCGAAACGGTAAGAAGAATGTTCTTAAAAGTAGTTACTAGAACTACCCCCCTGAGGCTCAGTGGGGGATATTATAGGCTGATTAATTAAATAAACGCCTTTCAAAGGAGGCATGGCGGTGGTAATGCGATCGCCATCGCGACCGTTATTGTTTGGGTACTAACAGATACGAGGTGGCGGTAGAGGCCCTGAACAGTGAACCAAATACTTTCATTAGAGCTATAACTATATAGTACACTAGCTTCTACGCGCGACTTCGTCCGCGTCAAATTTGATATGGGTATAATCCTACGGGAACCGTACATTTTTCCGGGATGAAAAGTATTCTATGTGTTATTCTACGCTACAATATATCTCAGTGCCAAATTTCATCCAGATCCGTTCAGCCGTTTAAGCGTGAAAGTGTAACAAACATCCATCCATCCTCACAATCTTTATAATCTCTTGCATTTACGTATATTATTATAGGATTAAGGATAGTAGGTATTGGAATTCGTAGGATAGTAGGATAATTACGATTAACGTGCCATTTGCCTGATAAATTACGCGTAGTACCCCTCGCGTTTGCTGTTTTAGAAGGTCAGTGATCTGTGTCGCTTCTTGTTCCCTCAAAGACCAGTCGTCGGTGAATGGCGCAAAGCTAAATGTCTAGCCTTTTTGGCGTTTGTATATAATGTGAAATAGAGCAAAGCCTTGTCATTGTCTGCGGTAGGACAAAGCCCTCTTCTCATACATTCAAAGAACGTTACGAAATATTGTTTCTCATTTAATATTATTTACGTCACTCCGGATGGCCTTATTTTCGTTTTTTCTGAGTAGGTTTTATAAGTAGTTTAGGACTGCCCCGTTGGTCCCTTGGTCGCAAGCGCGACTGATAAGCACGGGGTCCTGGGTACGATTCCCGGGTCGGTCAAAAACTGTTATTGGGTTTTTCCATTACGAATTTCACAGTATCAGCCCGTAGTTTGGAAGTTGGTGGTGTGATAGCCCCGTGCCTCGAAAAGCACGTAAAGCCGTTGGTACCGGCTGTCATTCGTAGATCTTTGACAGTCGTTACGGATATTCAGAAACCAGCAAGTCTGACAACCAGTCTTACCAAAAGATATCGTGTTGCCCAGTAACTGGGTTGTGGAGGTCAGATTGGCAGTCGCTCCATGTAAACACTGGTATTCAGCTGCATTCGGTTAGACTGGAAGCCGACCCAAACATAGTTGGGAAAAGGCTAAGCAGATGATGATAAGTAGTTTTTATTACATGTATAAAACTAAGAAGAAAGAACATTAAGGAAAATGTTGTGAGGAAACCTGGTCTTATATAATTTAGTATTCTCCAGATCGATTCCGGCCACAGCGGCTAATTTTAATGCAGATTAGATAGATTTAGATTTAAATATATATATGTCGGAGACGGTCAATAGTGTGGACACGAAACTAATCGCCCGCTAGTTCCGAGAGATGGCAGCACCGTCGCGATGACGTCGCATACTCGGCTAACTTCGTGCAATGTCGGAGCCTAGTTGGTGGAAGAGTGCTGGGACGAGAGCGCACTTATCTTTCTGCCGTCGTGAAGATCACTACCTTCACCTTGGGAACTGTCTGTTGTTTAGATCAGTATCCGTTACTTTTTAAATTTATTTGTGAAGCTAAATAAAAACTTGATTAAAGTGTAACCGCTGTTTCTCTTGCTCGATTACCCGTTACAACGCCCGCACGATTGCTGATGATAGTGCCAATTATTACCGACGTTCCGACATATATATTTATTTCTGGTATAGATTTCGATGTACTCTTTCAGAATTTCAACTTTGCAACCTCGTATCGTTGCCGCTTGCGCCGCCATATTGAAAAAGTGCGCCTCAAAGCAGTTTTTTGAAAATATCTACTTTTCATCTCATTACGTGAAAAATATAATATATAAAATTAAACTAGACAGATTACTCTTACCCCTTTTGAAAGTATTATGTTGTGCTATCGAAATTCACTTAATAGGCTTTCTCAGTAGTGGTTACTAAAATGGAACTTCAATAGGTTACTGTTTTGTTACGATGTTTTAGTTTATAATTTAAAGACGTCCAATTTAGTCGTGAATGTTTTGTTTACAGCTATATTCTAAAATTGTAATAAGTGAACTAACATAACATACCATCACGCCTGTATTTCCCGAAGGGTTAGGCAGAGGTGTACCAATGTACAACTACAGTTCGCCGGTATGTTTAGGCCCCATGTAATAGGGGGCGAGCGTATTGCCATTAACCGGGCACAAATCCAAACTCCGAGCTGCTGCTGAGAATTTCGTAGAAAAACCCAATAACACTTTTGCTCGACCTGGCAATCGAACCCAAGACCTGTAGCGTAGCAGTCGCGCTTATGACCACTAGGCTAACGAGGCAGTTGAAAAAACAAACAGTTTATAATGGTATTGTAAAGGAAAAATATCATGTTTTAAACAGCAAGCTCATTGTTATTAACGCGACAGCTTGTACTTACTGATCGCCTCTGGTTTTCCCTAATGACTGAAGGTAAAAAATCGTTTGCAAGATGAAGGATGGGGTCGGTAATGTGATCTTAAAATAACTTTAGTTAGTAGTAAGAATGCCATCCGTTCAGGATTTCTCAGATATGCCATCTAAAAATTGGTGTTTTTAGGCAGTAGCGTAGCGTGTCTTGAATTCCTGCATCAAAATTGGTTGGGGGCCCAAATGAAGGGTAAAATTATCTCACAAAAGAAACAATTGAGTTAGCCAAACAATTCAAATTAAACACTTTTCTAGACTTTTTTTCGGCAAATTGATTAATTAAATCATTTATTTGTGAAGACGATTTAATTTTTTTTTAAATTGCTGCCTCTATAGACAATATGTTTATTTCCCGGGAAGCACGAGATTAAGTGACATTGTGTTTTCTTTAACAGGTAAAGGGCCTCTGTAGCCAGAGGGCCACGTATTATTGATATATTTATTTATTAAAACTTTTTTGCACATAATGTAATTAATACACTGTACAAAGGCGGACTTAACGCTTTTGGCATTTTCTACCAGTCAACCTTAGGGTGATGCAGAGACAAAACATAGTAGGTGCAAGGAACAGAAAGTTTCCAGGAATAAAATATAATAAATACATATATACATACATACAAACAAAATACACAGAGTAGAGAAGGCCAAAAAAAAATAATGTCAAGTTACTTTTTGGGTTCCTTTCGAGGTTTTTTTGGGGCGCGGACGCTGCACGCGATTGAGTCGTCACTAGGACCGGTCTCGTGCAGCGTCCGCGCCCCAAAAAATCCCGAAAAGAACCCAAAAATTAACTTGACATTTGTGCTCACGACTCGTGGAGACTACAATACGGCGGTAGCTACGCCCCTGTTGTTTTTTATGCCACCAATTCCCAAAATAAATAAACTCCTTTTCCTAAAGTCGGTTCAAGAGCATTGGTGTGAATACAAAGCCAAGAATGGTACTAGAATTCTATGAGAGTTACAATACGGCCGACGTACCTTGGCGGGCCTGAAGTTAGCTGTTTGGCTGAGCAATGGAACTTTTAGGAACAAAATTGTTTACTGCGCAGCTAATCAGCTAACTTCAGGACCACGATACGCGCCCGTACTGTAGATACTGTTTTCATGACACTCATTCAAACTTAGAATGTTTTAAAAACATTCCAATCACTGCCATTGTTCGTTCATGTTATACTTATTACTTCTACGAGTATAAACGATGATTTATGAGAGATGACAACTTGTACCATAGATTCAGTACCTACATTGAATTTAATCGTTGTGTAAAAAAAAAAGCTGTTCCATACATTTTGTTTATGGAATTTTGGTATGAAAGAGCTGAAGATCAATTCTCGTAACTAAAAACGTTTCAAATCTACATACAAAGGCGTGAGTATGTATGTAGGTATGTATGTATCATACATACATAAACTCACGCCTTTTTCCCATGGGGGTAGGCAGAAACCACAGAACGCCATCTGCTACGATCCCTACATACTTCTTTCGCCTCGTCCACGTTCATACATCTGTTCATACAAGCACGCCGGTTACGAGTAGGTACTGCGCACGAAACCTTTCTGAAGAACCTCATCAATAAGGTTAGTGTAGGTCTTTCTAGGGCGTCCTCCCCTGGCGTTGCCACGCAACATCTGCCATATAAATCCCTTTTGTTAGTCGCCTTTCACTCATCCTCTCAACGTGACCGCACCATCTAAGCATACTCTTTTCTACCTTTGTCACTCCATCCTCTTTTAATCCGCAACGTTCTCGTATAATTTCGTTACCCACTCTATCGTTTAAAATTACACCACACATACTTCGCAAGGAACACATCACCACCGCATTAATCCTACTTTCATGCCTCGATTGCCATACCCAACATTCACTTCCATACTATTTAATGTAACTAGTTTCAAATCTAATTAGTCGCATTCTCATCTCAGCTACAATTGAAATCGAAAACTTGTCAAAAATGTATTTAAAATTATTAGAATTGCCCTAAAAAATTTCTAGAACTCCATAGAAATTATCAACTCGACGAGGTTCTTGATAGCAGAACTGTTTGTGGGATGATAATATCAGTCCTTTAAAAATAGCCTACAAAATAGAGTAACTAGGTATGAAGGTTCTGGTCCATTCTTCACCATATGAAACTACGTAGTTTCATAGGAGGTGAAAAAATAATAATATTGAATCATATAATATTATTGGCGATATATTATAGGCGACTAACGAAAGGGATTTATATGGCAGATGTGAGTGGCAACGCCGGAAGAGGACGCCCTAGAAAGACCTACCCTGACCTTATTGGTGGGGTTCTTCAGAAAGGACGTGTGCGCAGTACTCGTAACCGGCGTGCTTGTATGAACAGATGTATGAACGTGGTCGAGGCGAAAGAAGTATGTAAGGATCGTAGCAGGTGGCGTTCTGTGGTTTCTGCCTACCCCCATGGGAAAAAGGCGTGAGTTTATGTATGTATGTATGTATGTATAATATTATTTATTATTATATTATAGTAGCTTCTGCTCGCGACTTCGTCCGCGTAGTTTTATCGCCCGCATTAAGTTATGTCTTTGAGTACTGCTCCTCACTTATTGGTCGTAGCATGATGTTATATAGCCTATAGCCCTCCTCGATAAATGAACTATACAACACAAAAAGAGTTTGTTAATTCAAACCAGAAGTTCCTGAGATTAGCGCGTTCAACCAAACCAACAAACAAACTCTTCAGCTTTATAATATTAGTATAGATTATTTTAATAATATTTATTTTTCTTGCAAATGATTTGACTGGAACTAGTTCTTTTTAAGTAGATAGAATTTAGGCCATCATCATCATCATATTAGCCGTAAGACTTCCACTGCTGGAGATAAGCCTCCCCCATAATTTAGGTATAGGCTTATGAATTGGGCCCAGTAGGTGGACTAGTAAATCGCGGTATCACCAGCTCTTTTCATATCTTTAAGAATGAGTTTGGACACTTTATCAGATAGTATCAGATGAATATGATAATAATATGATAAAGTTTTTGACGGTATCACAAATGCCTTGAGCAGATAAAAATAAAGATTTATTCAAAGAATCGATTTATAACAACTGTACTTTCAAATAAAGTCACGAACACTAATAAATTAACATTTTCAAGTATTAATTTCAACTTAGTCGTGACAAACAATGTGTGTCCATGAACTTGTGTGGTTGAATCACCTCGGTGAGCGACACTGCCCGATGAGACCCATTCATACGAAAAAAATACCCTAACAAGTTTTTATACAAGTTACAAGTGGTCATACCGTCCGCTGTAGCCGGTTCTCTCTATTTCTTAGGAGCTGAGACAATCTTGTTTTAACAGAGTGTGCTGTTGACATTTTTAATTTTATTGGATCCCATCTGAGGGCAATTGGGTAGCATACTTAGACACAAGTTCACAAAATAACACTTAATTTTAGCCCTGAAAACCCGATGATTTTTAAATATCTATTAAATTATGACTGCCTCGCTAGCCTAGTGGTACTAAGCGCGACTGCTACGCTAGAGGTCTTGGGTTCGATTCCCAGGTCGAGCGCAAAATTTTTATTGGGTTTTTCTATGAAATTCTCAGTAGCAGCTCGGAGTTAGGATTTGTGCCCGGTTAATAGCAATAGGCTCGCCACCTATTACATGGGACCTAAACATACCGGCGAACAGTGGGTGTACTTTGGTACACCTTTGCCTAACCCTTCGGGGAATATACGCGTGATGGTATCTATGTTCTTGATTATATGGAATTTTTCAATACAAGGTATCATGTTTATTTCCATAAGAAGTCTTAACGTCAATTATGATACTTCACTTATGTACGTACTATGTAAATCTATTTAATATGTTTAATACTAAAGTAGGTCTGTCTGTCTGTTGCGCTTTGACGCCCAAACCACAGAACCGATTTTGATGTTTGGTACAGAGATAGTTTAGACCTTAGAGAAGGATATAGGCTACCTTTTCTCGCGAGAAAAAAGCTTAAAAGGGTTGAAATAGGGGATAGGGATCCGTCATTATTAAAGATAAAACCATGAAACTTTGTATTAAGGCACTTGATAAAAAATAAATAATATGTTCCATCGTTTTAAAAAAAATAAACAAGGCTGCCCAAAGTAACTATTCCACGTGGACAAAGTCACGGGCAAAAGTTAGTGTCAAATAAATCTGTCACTAAGCCAAGGTCTAAGATCTTAAGCCAAAGAATAATATCTAACTATTATTACGTAAAGAAGCGGCGCTAACTCTTGGCCGCCAACTTATTGAAAGATTAATATAATTGCCGCTTATTGTGGCATGCCAGTTCTGTTTGACGGGCATATCTGTTGTTGGTATTACTGGCATTTTATTGTTTCCTTTTTGTTTGTTAGATATTTGGCATGGGAATTTCGCCCTATTGTGTTGAGCGATGAGCATTGAAATGACGTACAGTGCGGTGAAGCGTGAAGCAAGACTCGAAGGAAGATTAATGTGGTCGCCTTCTGCCACAGCTAGGAGACAGGATTATCTTGCAAAGTTCTGCACCAATCTGGGGGTTGTCTAGGATCTCCAACAAAATATATACATAACATAGCACATAACATCACGAAGGGTTACGTAGAGGTGTACCAATGTACACCCACAGTTCGCCGGTATGTTTATGTCCCATGCCATAGGCGGCGAGCCTTTTTCCATTATCTGGGTGCAAATCATATAAAAACCCAATAACACTTTACTCGACCTTGGAATCAAACCCAAGACTTCTAGAGTAGCAGTCGCGCTTACACAAATTATGACGTTAAAACAATACCTAGCCAATAAAAGGTATTACGTTGGATTACTCCTTCACTTATAGGAGACCACAGCATGCACAATAAAGTAAGAACTAGCTAACTAGGTAATCAGAACAAAATTTGGTCAAATCTAGCAACAGAAAATAAATAAAGAAAAATAACAGTAATTATGTAATACTCGCTCGCTCACCCGCTCGCGACGTCGTTCGCATTAAAGTAAATAATTATATTATTCTACGGGAACCGTACATTTCTCCTTGACAAAAAGTAGCATATATTATTATGTGCTATTTATTATCTATCTGTATACCAAATTTCATCCAAATCCGTTTAGCCGTTTAAGCGTGAAAGGGTTATAAACATCCAGACATCCTCACAAACTTTTGCATTAATTATTATAAAAGTAGGATATAAACAATATTTCTTAAATTTTGTCAGATTCGCAGACATCTACAGTGATTAGCTAACATTACTTGCCTTTAAAGTCTTAGTCATCTTCATCTGCTTAGCCTTATCCCAACTATGTTGGGGTCGGCTTCCAGTCTAACCGGATGCAGCTGATTACAAGTGTTTTACATGGAGAGACTGCCTATCTGACCTCCACAACCCAGTTACTGGGCAACACGATACGTCTTGGTTAGAGTGGTTGCCAGACTTCCTGGCTTCTGACTTTCCGTAACGACTGTCAAAGATCTAAGAATGACTGCCGGGACCAACGGCTTTACGTGCTTTCCGAGGCACGGAGCTGTCACAACACCAACTAACAAACTCCGTCTTCAAAGGCTCAGTACAACGGCGTAATGATTTAGATTTGTTTTGAAGCCAGGGATATAGAATAAGTATAATTAATTATTTTCTTTGCATGTACTTGCATAGTGCATATAGGAATCCTTGTCGGTTGTTGTTTCATTTTATCTTAAATCTGCCTCTGTGGTTGCTGCGAGTTATCTTCTTCCCCACGTACGCCAAATAAATAAAGTCGAGTGGTGACTTTTGCTTTGAAGAAAGGCATACGCATATGCATCACGCCTGTATTCCCCGAAGGGTTAGGCAGAGGTGTACCAATTTACACACACAGTTCGCCGGTATGTTTAGGTCCCATGTAATAGGGGGCGAGCCTATTACTATTAACCGGGCCCAAAACCTAACTCCGAGCTACTACTGAGAATTTCACAGAAAAACTCAATAACACTTTTGCTCGACCTGGGAATCGAACCCAAAACCTCTAGCGTATCCATCGCGCTTAACACCACTGGGCTAACCATGCAGTTAAAGAAAGGCAATTGAAATTAAAACCAAAACCGAAGCCTTTACTCACAGAATTGACAGCGAAGTCTTGTTTCTCTTTAGTGACGGGGTGGACTTGTGACACAGACACCACGCATGCGCCGCACCCCCCCTCGTGGCACATCGCTTTCGTACCATGTAGCTGAAGGTAGTTGCGGAGGTAGTCGTTCAGGGAAGTCTGGGGACTGACTTCTGTTCCCGCTGGAATAAAGAACACTATTATATAATGGGCTTTCGGATTGTAGCCTTGTCTAGATCTATATATCTGCCATTACCTACAACCCCGGACAAAAAATTCGAAATTCCCGAACATTTCGGTAAAATTGGCTTTTTTCCCGGGCATTTGGTCGTCCGCCGTCATCAGTTTTTTTTTGCGGCGCCTCTGTTCCTTTGATACAGTTGACGAAGACAAACATAAAAGTGTTTTTGAAAACACCTTCCGGACGACACGCGGACGCCTATAAAATTTCGAACAGATGCCACGACACATCATTTTTTCAAATCTAAGAAGTGACGTGGTAACTTGAATCTGATTAAGTGGGGTGGTGCGCCTAATTGCCTATTGGGGTTAATGAAGATTGAATGCAGGATCTCATGATCACAGCCGCCACTGGACCAGGGAAGAAGTCTTCCCCAATTATGAAGTTTTTGAATAACTTGTAAGGAAGGAAGGTACTCTGCCACAACTGGGTGTAATTCTGCTAACGTGAACCAACTGACGTCATAATTTTTCCCATTTTTCGGAATAATATTGATAACGTTACGACTATTTTTAAATAATTTCTGAGCGTATTTTTTAGATATGAATTAAACTGTTATTGCTACATAATACTGGGTTGTTAACCTTTGGCATATTAAATTAATTTGACGTAGTTAATTAATTTACTTATTATTAAGAGATGGTGGATTGGCTCGTTTTGGTACGAAGCTCAATTGTTTGACATTTATTGCTGCAAAAGTGGTCAATACCTTCCATTTCTGTACAATACTCTGATCTACTTAAAGTTAAGTAAGTAGCCTAATAAATGCCCTTATAACAAATGAAAGTTGATCTTGTTGTGCAAGAAACTGGACAAGTGGCAATGTAGTCCAAGATCTCGAAGTAACCAGACCTACGTTATCAAATATTTATTTTACATAAACGTTGACCCAGCTTAGGAGTTTCTCCGAGGGTGCCGTACAAACATATAAACTCACATACACAAACAACCCTATCGGAAACAATTAAATGTAGGTTTTAGATTAGTAGTAGTAGAGCTCTTTGTGAAGGAGCTCTTCCGGGGAAGTACTACAACCATACCTATTTCTGCCGCAAGCAGCGTTGCTGTGTTCCGGTTTGAAGGGAATGGGTGCCGGAGGTTTTACATACACTTGAGACATTTCAACGCATTTGCAAGGCCTCTGGTATTGTAGATGTCTATAGACAGCGGTGACTACTTAACATGAGGTGGCCGGCGGCTTGTGTGCTTTCAAATGATATTTTAAAAAAATGTAAATGTTGAACGTATCATTTAAAGAAAGCGTTTGTTCTGAATTAATGGCTGGTTTTTGTTATATTTTACAGGATATTGTAAAAAAACGATTGTTCGTCATTGCCAGACACTTTAGCAAGTACGCATACCTTTTTAACTACATATTCTCATCTTTTTAACCGATTTCAAAAAGAAAGAGGAAATCAACTTGTCTGTATGTTTTTTTGTATGTGTGTTACGCAATAACTTCGGAAATTATAAATCGATTTTGATGATTCTTTTTTTGTTTCGTAGGTCATACTTCAAAGGTGGTTCCATATAAATTTTATTAGCTTATTCTGCTTTCTTGTGACTTTTAAGTGGTGTCTTGTTAATTTACGTAGGATAACTGTTCCTTCATGCATTTGGATGACAGGAAATGAATCTTAAAAATTAAAAAAAAAGAAAACCTTCTAAAAAGTTTCTCTATTAGCTAAATTCCAGTCATGATTATATGACGTTGGTCAGGCGACCTTGGGGTCTTGGAACACTAGGTTGAAATACCACCATTTTATTGGCTCATAAATTGCCTGAACAATAAAAAATATCAACTGCCCATTCGTGTTGGAATTTTACTGTATGTACGATGGCATAATTACCAAGCTACTAGCTTCTGCCCATGGCGTCGTTCGCTTCGAAGGCAAGTTTCCATACCATGAAACATATCCTATGGCACTCGGCAATAATGAAGCTGTCTATCAATGAAATATTTTTCGTAATTGAACAAGTACTTTCAGAGATTACCTCGTACAAACAAACAAACGTAAAGTTTGTTCTCTAAATGTTTACATATTTTTTCCCATTATATGGGCCCACGTGCCACTTTTTGTACGACCGATTATCGGACAGTTAAATAGATCCATAGTTTCGTGGAACCGACTTTTTGTGGGACGTGTGCGGTTGGTATATTTGAATTCATATGGGCGGACAGCCTTAGTCGACCTCTCTCTCATTGTAAGGAAAATCAAGCGCTGCTAGGTCAGTACTTACTGGAAATTAATGGCTTGATATACATAGATAGGTACATACATGGTAGGTAGGTAATGGTATCGTATTTTTTTTCCCAATTTTTCCCATACCCCTGGGCAAAGGTCTCCATCTTTCGCGGTTCTGTACTTCACCCCTCCATAACTTCAACGTTAAAATACAATATTTATATATATATTATTATAATAATATGACAAAATTAAACTGTAAAAAATCATTTTATCCATTACTAATTTTAAAAAACCAATTATGGAACCATTGCAAAATCAATTTATTAAAAATACTTAAATTCTTTTCAGCTTGCGATTGAAATATAATTATGTAGAAAATAGTTTATTTTTATGTGAGTAAATAACTGTAAGTTCGGTGGGTAATTTACGACGTAGATGACAGTAAGTAGGTAATTAAAAAAAGACGCCTCGTGTAGCTTCTACTTTATATCTACATAAATATTTAAAATACTAGAAATTAGGACTTGCTTAAAGGCTTACATTAAAAACCAGTTATGTGCTTTTGACCCCCTTTTTTTTAAGAATGGAAATTCAAATCGATTGACTTCTTCCGCTTTTGGCGGAGCGGAAGAGAGCGTCAGACTTTTACTGAGTAAAACACACGCGAGTTCCACCTAATGCGTTTCAGTGCCGTGGTGACTCTTTCGAAGAAATTCCGCAACCCTAGTAGACAAAGAATACATAGGGCTGCCATTCTGGATTTTCGGATTTACCCTAATATTGAGAGCGTTTGGGGGTCGTCCGGAAGGGGTTTTCAAAAATATCTGGATGAAACTCGGACACTTTTTCTGTCAGGGGAACCTGGTAAAAAATCTCAATTTCACCCTAATGTCAGGGGTTTTGAAGTTTTCGTCGAAAATCGAACAAAAACCGCTTAAAAAAAGTGCGGAAGACCCTCTGTATCTTCAGCTTTATTTTATTTGTTTTTATATCGACCGTAGTAATACAAACTACGACGATACGGTTGGCGCAGTGGCTGAGTGATTGGCTGCTGTGTTGCGTCTAGCGGCTTGGATTCCCTCACGGAACAAATATTAGTATGACCTTAAGGCGGTTCACCCACTGGCGAAGCGCCCGCGGGGCGCCTTTCGCGGTACAAAAATCCCGCGCGTAGACGCGTCGACAGTGTGTGGTCCTAGGTGTATTTTCTATACAAATTGAAACTCTTGTATAGGATGTTAAAATCTGCCGCCCCGCGCCACGCGTCGGGGCGCGGTGCAGTGGGATAACCGCCTTATTTTTCTTTTTTGTCGTGGGGGAAATTCTCGTGGATGTCGTCCGTTTGGGGTAAACGGAGAGTTATGTCGGTTACTTTTATAGAGTTACTTTTACAGACTAAAACCCCACGGTTTCTCCAATTACCATAAGTCAGGAGCCCGGTTTCGCTTGACGCATGATCCGCGCTCCCGACTGGAAAAATTTTGTATGACCTACATATACTTATTCCGGGTCTGGCTGTTTGTTTATGTGATTTATATGTTTGTAAGCGCACCCACGATACAGGAGAATTTTAAATTTTGTAAAAAAAGAACTGTGCTAATTTCAAGTGTCTACATTAATCGATAAAGCTCTGTGAACGACGGCAGAATATTGTTATGTAAACAAATCGACTGATAATAATACTCTATATTTATCAATTTATCAGTTACACAGATAACATTTTCACGTTTCAATAATGATAATAATTGAGGTTAGTTCCGTCCAAAACTAGCCAACACACGATGTATTAATAATTTAATTTGTTTGGTACGATATAGGTAATTCATTATGCCCTATGTGGTACAATTATCCAACATTAACAGTTCAATTTACATTCAAAAGTATACTTAGAAAAGATTTAAAATTAATCATCCAAAATCACTGACTTCTATTTAGAGATATTATAGTGCACAAGTGTGTGCGAAAACACAGCAGGTGCACTTTCCTCTTCCCACTTATATAGTCCAATGAGACCACAATCCGATACGACCGGGAAGAGATCAGGTGCAGGACCAACGGTTTCACGTGCTTTCCGTGCAAAGACATTAAATTAGTATTAATCTCTTTGTTTCCGTGACACGTGGATGTCACACCACCAACTTGCATACTGCAGACTGCATACTAAGAATTTCCTAATGGAAAACCCCAAAACCTCTTTGCTCGACCTAGGAATCGAACCCAGGCATTCAGCAATCGCGTCTGTGTCCACGAGACCATCGGGTCAGTCTCTAGGTACGATACAAAGTACATATCCACATGTAAACTATACAGTTACATTAAGGAGGTCCCCCACATCCGTTAATTGAACGGAATTCATAAAATATTATTTGTTACACCATAAACGAGTCGTACTTCGTACCTTTAACGGCTGGTAAGCAATAGCCATCGAAGATTGTAAAATGTATTTATTTATTTCAAAAATTGATTTGACAACTTTATCTGTCCGACTTGAAATATGTCACATTATATTAATGATTGACTTATTAAACTGTCAATATAGTCTCTGAGAAAAAAAAATGGCTAAGTGCGAATCGGACTCGCGCACGAAGGGTTCCGGATCTTTAAAAACGAGCCCAAAAAAAAATCACGTTAGTTGTATGGGAGCCCCCTTAAATATTTTTTTTAGTATTTGCTGATATAGCGGTAACAGAAATAAATCATCTTTGCCAATTTCAACTGTCTATCTATCACAGTTAAAGAGTTACAGCCTGGTGACAGTTGGACACTTTTATCCTTTGGGTACGGAACCCTAAAAAACACTTAAGTAAATAAAATATTGCAGAATTGAAAAAATACCGGGTGTCATATATTACAACGAAAACGTCAAGTTAATTTTTGGGTTCGTTCCTGGTTTTTTTTTGGGCGCCGACAGACGTACTAATCGCGTGCAGCATCGGTGACCCAAAAAACCCAGACAGAACCCAAAAACGCAAAAAATAACTTGACGTTTGTGCTTACGACTCGCGGCGACTACTAAACGAAGTGGTCAATCCTTTAAGTCATATCTTTATACTCTAATAAACATGCTATTTTTATCCCGTCAAGGTCCAAATTTGGGCACGCCTTAATAGAGGCGGTAAGTCCCCTCTTTGAGGAGTGGCTGGAGAGGCGCCACGGCGCCCTCACCTACCGCCTGACGCAGGTCCTCACCGGACACGGGTGTTTCGGGAGGTTCCTGCACCTCATCGGGCGGGAGGAAACGTCCGGGTGTCACCATTGTGTGGATCGCCCCGAGGACACGGTGGAGCATACCGTGGCGGTATGCCCCGCTTGGGCGGAGCATCGCCGAGTCCTCGTGGCGGCCATCGGCGGCGGCGAACTCTCGCGTCCGGCCCTGGTGCAAGCCATGGTCCGGAGCGAGAGGGAATGGGATGCAGTCGCCTCCTTCTGCGAGGCAGTAATGCTTGAGAAGGAGGCGGCGGGACGGTTGAGACAGCGGTTCTCCCGTCCCAGCCGCCGCGGTAGACGCTCCGGACGTCGGGAGCCGCGAGACGACTCCCGGCCACCGTAGATACTGGCCTGTGGACGGTGAGCAATGGGTAGCTCACCGTCCTTACGTTGCATAACGACAGGCCGTGTCGACGGCGCGTTCGTGTTCCACGCGCGCCTCAAAGAGATGTCAGCAAAAGGAAGGGGCCACTGAGGGCCGATGCCTGCCGGGGCTGCGGGTTGTTCGCAAGAGATACCGCGCCCCCGGAACGCAAAGGGCACAAGAAGGAACATGGGTGGGTTTTAGTCAGTAAAAGTCTGACACTCCCTCCCGCCCCGCCCAGGGCGGGAGAAGTTATTTGATGATTTCCCACCCACCAAAAAAAAAAAAAAAAAAAAAAAAAAAAAAAGGTCCAAATTAAAAAAAACCGTAATAAGTAAACATACTGGCACTAAATTAACATAACAGCTTACAACAAAAAAAAACTTACGTCAACGGACAGTATGACATATTTCCATATTCAAATTTAATAAATAAATAAATAAAAAAACAACTTACTCAGAGAAAATGGCTCTCCGTTTATCGTGAAATTTATTTTATCCATTTTTGTATTTCATCAACACATGCATTATCATCAGACAACGCAATAAAACGTGAAATTAAAATTATTATTATTTGTGATTGTACACTTGTCTTGACCGTAGCGCGCGTCTGCGCATACTGCGTGTTTACGAGAAGGTACCGGCTTGAGCCGTAAGATGTTATCACAAATCATGTAGCCGGCAGATAATGCATTGCATATTCAAAGCTTAACGCACACATATAAAATGTTGTTTAAGGGGGAAATAGTGTAAATGTATTTTCCAGACCGATTCCAGCCACGGCGGCTATTATTTATTCAGACTAGCCAAGTACACAGGAGATATTATAGTGCACAATTGTGTGCGCAAACACAGTTCAGTCACACGTTCACGTGTTTTCTAGGCACGGGGGTGTCACACCACCAACTTCTAAACTCCGGGCTACGGACTGAGAAATTTGTAATGAAAAAATACAATAACACTTTTTGCTCGACCTGGGAATCGAACCCAGGACCCCACATACGCTCAACAGTCGTGCTCGCCATCACGAGACCAACAGCATTTTAATTAATTCATCGTTTTAATATCGGATAATAATTAAATAGGCTGGCGGTATCACCTGCGTTCAGATATGTATTTGGTTACCGCTCCGCTCCCGTAGGTCGTAGGGTGATTTCCTATAAGTATGAACATTTTCCTTGAATCACTCTATCTATTGATGAAAACCGCATTAAAATCCTTCGCGTAGTTTAAAAGATCTAAGCGTACAGAGGGACAGACGGCGGGAAGCGAATTGGTTTTGTACTATGTAGATACTGTAAATTGTAACAATGATTATTATTATTGCAGTCTGTAGATGAAGCCGTTAACTATACATACTGCTCATCATGTTGGATTTTCCACGCTCTGCTCAACACCAAGAGTTGAAAATCCACCAGTGAAAATTACAAAGGAATAGGAAATAGAAAGAAAGAAGAAACAAGAAGATCTCCCCACTAATCCGTCTACCATTGAAGACATTATAATTAGAGATGGATAGGTCCGCAATTTTAGTAGAACCGGATCCCAATGTAGATCCGGCTCTGCGAAAACAGATCCAGGATTCATGTCCTTCGGACCTGTATGGGTCGTGCGCAAACTGCGTATCTGCAAGTCTTGTTGAACTTTGGACAGCTCCTCTGCTTATAGGAACTGCATAACGGATATACACAGACGTATATATCTTTGAACCACTCTATCGTTCGAAAACGAGCGGCATTTCTTTTAAAACTTACAAATCTATTCGCGCGACGGCGGCGGCGGGTTGCGGCTTGTAAGCGGCGGAGTTGTTACATGTCCGGTGATACGGTTCTGACCTGAAGTTGGATATGCATCACGCAAAAACTCAATGGAACCAGATTCTAGGAACCGTATCCATCCGGACCTACACATCTCTAATTATAATAATTATAAAGTTCACTAAAGCATTCTCAATACCGTTGTCAAAGCGGACTGTATATTATAAATATCGGGGGTTTTTTTTAATGTAGAAAAGAGATGGAGCTATACATGGTAAAGAGTACCATCCTATTTTCACAAAGTAATAATGATGGCTATACATTTCATAGTCCGGACCTATAGATAACCTCTTTGTTATCTATGTCTGAACCATGAAATGGTTAAGTGTTCCATGGAAATAGAATGAATTATACAGACAGAATATACTGTTATGGGGCTAGATATGTAAAAACGAACTATCCCGCGTTAAAAATTCTTCCAATATTCGTAATGTAGGTAATGATTTTGGATATTTACATTTTAAAAGCTATTCTAAGCTTTGGGACGTTCATTGAACTGTTATTGCTATCCAGCAAATATTTCGACTGTGTCGCTGAGATGGCAACGCATTTGCAAGGCCTCTGGTATTGCAGATGTCTATAAGCAGAGGTGACCACTTAACATCAGGTGGGCCGTCGCCTAGTTGCTTGTTTGCCATGCAACGTTATTTGATAAAAAAATAAATAACGTCTTTGCACAATTACGTCAGTTAACTAGACAGCAGTAACAGTTAAAAGCGAAATCTTATAAATAAAATAAAGTTTGACTCTACTTAAGAAACAAGAAAATTAAATAAAAAATATAGAATAGAAAACGTCGATCTATCGAAATGTAGGAGCAAATTAAATACAATGAACAATCGCTGACTGTGAAATGAAATCGAGATCAAAATGGAATGTTACCGATAATGAAACGGTAGCATGTTTTATATCGGGAGCAAGCGACATAGTTACAAAATCTTTTACTATTCAGTATATGATCCAAGGCGATGAAACTTTTGGCTTTTGGAACTGCCTCGTTAGCCTAGTGGTTCTAAACGCGACTGCTACGCTAGAGGCTTCGATTCCCAGGTCGAGTAAAAAGTGTTATTGGGTTTTTCTATGAAATTCTCAGTAGCAGCTCGGAGTTAAAAGTTATGAACGGTTATGGGACCTAAAAATACTAGCGAACTGTGGGTGTACACCTCTGCCTAACCCTTCGGGGAATACAGGCGTGATAGTATGGCATGAAACTTTTGGGCGGTTATTAAAAAAAATAGCTGTACCATAAATAAGTGCTATACCTAGAATCCTTCAGAAAATATAAAACGTTCAGAGCAAATTAATATAAAAATATGCAACTGAAATAGTTAATTTAGAATTAGTTGAATAGGCCAGTTATCTAAATAAAGGATCTACTTCAATCTAAATATGTCAAAAGAATATTTTCATCACCTATACATATTGGAATGAGGTGCCAACACATTTGTTTATCTATGCTTAAGTTTCTTAGACTGACTTATAAAAACGCCACTTCATAATATAACATTACAGGGACGAATTTGGTAGTTGTTAAAAAGGTCTGTTAGAAAAAAAGGTCTATAGGGAAAAAAATAAATAAAGATGATTTCAGATTTTCGAAAAAAGAACAATAAATTGTAAATATTGCAGTGTCAATGAATGAGTGGACGTTTAGCACCAAATATGTGTACTGCTGAAGGTCAGTGCGTAATAAGAAACTTCTACCAAGTTAATATTAATTACAGGCAGCTGAGACATTTCAACTTTGTTTCTGGGATAGCAGCATTTGCAAGGCCTCTGGTATTTCAGATGTCTATAGGCAGCGGTGACCACTTAACATGAGGTGGGCCTTCAGCTTTTTTTCCATCCAATTATATTTAGCAAAAACAAAAAAAAAAACTTTAGATATAGCGAGTGTCTCCATAGCAAGTTGACTATAATTCCGGTCGGCCGCGTTTAGCGTACGGGATGCACACTTAACCGGGCACTCGCTGCCATCGCTGTGAGAAATGTCTAAGATAAACTTAAGTAAGTACATATAAATTGAAAAAGTCATATTGGTGTACTTGCCCGGTATGGAATCTGCTACAACAACATACCTTGTAATATATTAAAACTAATTGAAAAACAATTTAAAAAAATTATCAAATGTATACTTTGTAAACCAGCTTATTGCAAATTAGAAGATTATATTCAATATAACAATGCTTGAAAACATGATGGTCCTGCTCCATAGGACCATTTAAAGTCTTGGCAAAATCAACTGGTTGTTAATTTAGTTATATAAGTACTTTATTTTGATTAATTATTTTTCTCTTCGACATTATTTCTACATTTGAGGCATACTCAAATGTAGAATGAATATCGTTTTAAAAAACAAAAAGACCAACAGTACCAAAAGTGCCTTTTAATGGTATAATTGAAATAAATGATTTGACTTTTGCTTTAATTTTGCTACCTCCATTTTTTGCATCCGATCCATTGATTAAAATCAAGTAAGACGAAATCTGTTATTTACTGATAACACTGGAACTGCCCCGTTGGTCTCACGGTCGTAAGCGCGGTCAAAGCACGTAAAGCCGTTGGTCCCGGCTGTCAGTTGAAGATCTTTGACAGTCGTTACGGATAGTCAAAAGCCAGGAAGTCTGACAACCAGTCTAACCAAGAGGTATCATGTTGCCCAGTAACTGGGTTGTGGAGGTCAGATAGGCAGTCGCTAAATGTGAAACACTGGTCCTCAACTGTATCCGGTTAGACTGGAAGCCGACCTCAATATAGTTGGGAAAAGGCTATGCAGATGAATGATGACGCGAACTGATGGTCAAGTAGACATTAATATAACTTATCAACTTAGTCACTATTGATGATTATTTGTGTTAGCGTACCTTTATTTATGTAAGTAACGCAGTAATCAAGTACCGACAATTTACTTTATTTAAAGGAAAAAAAATGTTAAAGTACGGCTCGTTATCAAGCTTTGTTACACATTGGAGATTAGCGATGTTGCAATGCATAAGTATCAGGATTCATAACTGAAGAAATAAAAACTAATTTATTTTAAACAATTTCGTACCTTAATTCGTTTTAAGTTTATTTCTGGACTGTTCCTAGTTTTTTAGGATGTCTAAAAGCCTGTCCATATAAGTGCGCTATTATTACCGAGGGGAATAGTGACACATCTATCCATAAAACAATTTCTTCGATATTTTGCTCAACCCTTACTCATTGGCGGTGTACGTCACTTGAGATATTATCTCCCCTGTGATAATATCACACGTATATACAGAGGCCTTAAAGGACTTGTTACACTTATTCAGCGAAATTCAGCTTTTGTATATAGCAAACACCAGTTTTATACAGGAGATGCGTACGCATTCTTTCATTTTTCCGATCCATTAAGCTGGTTTTTCTATGGACAAAAGCTGAATTTGTAAACTTTATCTTTACACAGTGTTTTTAAAGGTCAAATTTATAGTAAAATTAGCGATGAAATCCGAAGCGACTAGTTTTAACTTCCATATCCAACACTAACTTAGATATTAATCTTAAACTATTTTATTATCATCATCTGCCTAGCCTTTTCCCAACTATAGTGAAGTCGGCTTCCAGTCTATTCAGATGCAGCTGACTACCAGTGCTTCTAATGTAAAATTATTTTATAAAATATAAATAATGCCATTAGCCATCACGACTATCGCCACGGCACGGACTGCTGTAGGTACTCACATCACACGTGATTATAATTGTTTTAACACAATCCCCAAATACGTCCCTGTACAATTTTTGTCACACTAATCATAATAGATTCAGTTTCACGAAGTGTTTATAATCTTATTTGGTTAAGCGACGCGGGGACGAGGGAGGAAGGAATAAGTTACTTAACATTATCCCGTTGGCCATGCACACTATGTTTGGTTCAGTGGCACAGTGAGACCAAACTTAACGCTACGCGAACAACGTCGGGTGGTTCTGTGATTACAGTAAAGGGGTGCTTTGTAAAGATGTGCTGGGCAGAAAAGTGTTGTTACGTTATCCCAGCAAATTTCGGATGCGTGTTACTGGGAATATGCAGTTTTGTAAGTGATTTTTTTTGTGTTTTGTGCCAAATTAGCATGTCTGGCTGTCATGATACATTTTCTCTTTAACTGTTTGAAAATAATTTATTGTTGAAAAGATATTATGAAATTGTGACCGTAAATTTCTTAAAGGAGTTAATATTATTAACCTACAATGCCTTGACTAATAATAATATCAATGTGTCAATAAATATTCATAATACCAGCCTATTATTGTCCTACTATAGGGCAAAGGCCTCTTCTCACTTGTAGAAGGCATGAGCATTGACCACCACGCTTACTCAAAACGGATTGGCGGTTTCAAACTTATATTAAACTCGCTGTTGCCCGCGACTTCGTTCGCGTTGTGTTTCTATAACATAGCGAACTGCCCTCGACTTCTTCCGCGTGGCTTATTTCAGCCGCCTTACGTTACGTTCTTGCTTACTGCTCCGCTCTCGTGGGTCGTAGCATGATGTTGAATAACCTATGACACTCACAAGTAAAGTGGCTTCCTGGGTATTGGGGTGCTGATGATGTACGCGATCGGTCTGACTGACGGACCAATCGCGTGCAGCGTAGGCGCCCCAAAAAACACGACTCGTGGCGGCTACTATACAATTCTTATTATGCTCTCTAGTGTAGAACCCTCGAAATATGGATGGGTGGCTTAATTCAGAACATTTTTTTGGGCTAAAATTTCTTAGATTCTTATTGGATGTAGTCTGCAAACGCTTATAGCATGTCCCGTGCCTCGGAAAGCATGTAAAGCCGACGTCCCGGCGTCATTCGTAGATCTTTGACAGTCATTACGGATAGTCAGAAGCCGGGAAGTCTGATAACCAGTTTCATCAAGAGGTATCGTGTTGCCCAGTAATTGGGTTGGGGAGGTCAGATAGGCAGTCGCTCCATGTAAAGCATTGGTATTCAGCTGCATCCGGTTAGACTGGAAGCCGACCCCAACATAGTTGGGAAAAATAATTATGTATAGTATCTGAACTACTAAAACAATAAGTAATCTAAAGTACCCAAACCTTTGACAGAAGTGTATTTAAAAGAGTATGTATGGGGTTTCCTGTCGGTACTTGTCCATATGAATCTACCTTTTAGAATGGGCAACTAGATTCAATATTATAATTTTTTTCATGTAATAGACGTTTAAAAGTGCCCTTTAGGGCTGATTTTTCAATGGTCAGATAACTTTTATCTGACGGATAAATAGGACAGTTTGACTTAACGTCTATACAAAAACTATCAAACCGCCATATTTATTCCTCCGTTAAGAGGTATCTGACGATTGAAAAATCGGCCCTAAATAGTCTAAGGGCCGTTTTTTCAATCATCGGTTAAATTCTATCTGAGGAATAAATATGGCGGTGTGACATATTTTCTATACAAAAGCTGTCAAAACGTCAAACATATTCTTCAGATAAAAGTTATCTGGCGATTGAAAAATCGGCCCTAATTGACATAAGTGATTTGCCTTTTTGTTTTTGGGGGCTGAGAAATCATCAAATAACTTCTCCCGCCCTGGGCGGGGCGGGAGGGAGTGTCAGACTTTTACTGACTAAAACCCACTCATGTTACTTCTTGTGCCCTTTGCGTTCCGGGGGCGCGGTATCTCTTACGAACAACCCGCAGCCCCGGCAGGCATCGGCCCTTAGTGGCCCCTTCCTTTTGCTGACATCTCTTTGAGGCGCGCGTGGAACACGAACGCGCCGTCGACACGGCCTGTCGTTATGCAACGTAAGGACGGTGAGGTACCCATTGCTCACCGTCCACAGGCCCGTATCTACGGTGGCCGGGAGTCGTCTCGCGAAGTGATTTGACTTGACTTGACTTTATTATTATGTACTAGCTCCAGCTCGCGACTTTCTACGCATGGTTTTTTTACCCGTTTTAGGTTACGTCTTTAGTTACTGATCCGCTCTCGTGTGTCGTATCGTGATGGTATATAGCATAAACCTCCCGAATCTATCTGGCTAAGATATACAAAAATATGTTTTCCAATCTGACTGCTAGTTCTCGAGATTAGCGCGTTTAAACAAACAAACAGAAAAACTTTAGCTTTATTTTTATCAGTATAGATTGTAAGTTATATTAATCCAAGTTGTTCTAAGTACCTACTTCCTTAGGTACCTACTATCGCAAACAACATTGTTTAGGTATATACCAAGCTGTGCTGTGTTATTATTTTTACCTTAATAAAATATCAACATCCGCAACCCACGTTAGGCTGCACACTTCACACTTACAGAAGAGGGCATCCTGACATCTCTTTCTAGCATAATTTATTATTAGCTTGCCGGTAAACCTGCAAACATGCAATTCTTACAATGATCGAGTTTTCCCCATTTACAGCGGTGGTGGTGTTGCCAAATAATTAATTACTGACTACATTGTACGTTCGGTAATATTAATGATAAACCTTTTTTTAAATAACAGTTGACTAAAGTGATATACATACCCACTTCCACTACTAGGTACTAAAGTATATGATTCATTTATATTGAGAATCTAAACTACCTAATATTATAAAGAGACTAAGAGAGAGAGAAGGAGAGAGTGAGGCGTTAAGTGACGACTTTAATTACTGCTTCGCATCCGTGTGTCGTAGCGTGATATAGCTTAAATATGTTAATAAAGAATAATGTAGTTATCTATTGCTGAAAAAATTGTTAAAATCGGTCAAGTAATTTCCGAGCCCATTCATTACAAACAAAAACAACTTTCCTCTTTGTAATATCAGTATAGATAGATAAAGTAAGTTTGTTTCCTTACTTGTTGTGTCTAGAAGTACTAGTTTGATTATAAAAAATCATCATTGATAAAAGGTGCCATTGCCGAGTGCTCTAGGCTGTTCTATGGTATACTGGATCTCCAAGCAGACGAAGTCACGGACTGAAAGCTATAGTGCGTAATAACTAAGGATCTGGTAATTGGATGCATATTTACTAATAAAGTATGGGATGGTAATTCATTATCATATCAGCACCGATCGACGTCCACTGCTACTCATAGGCCTCCCCTAAAGATATCCACAATGACTGGTCCTGCGCTGCCTGCATCCAGCGATTTCCCTCGACCTTTACCAGGTCGTCAGTCTACGTGTTGGTCTTCCTAGTAATTCATATAGCGTTTCCAAACGTCTTTCAGTATGCGCACTGAAAAAGAGTGGAACTCTCTACCTGCGTCTGTATTTCCGAACGCATTCAACCCTAATATCTTCAAAGTAAGAGCGAACAGGTTTCTTCTGGATAAGCTTACTACATCTTCGACTTTGTCTTCGTTACCTCTGACCTAGATTAGAGTCAAGAGCAAACTCATCACAAATAAAAAATAAAATAAAATATTCATAAATCAATTAATTTCAGATGCTATCCCTGTTTGTGCTGACCGCATCGCTGTCATACTTCATCATCGAGACGGAGGAGAGTCAGAATCTATCAGCTCAGAGTGTTCACTTTGCCAAAGCTTTGGGACTGAACCTGAATGTATCCTCGGTACATATTCTTCTGTCAATCGCGATCGTCGTCGCTGTCCTGTGGATGCTGTTCTCCATCTTGCTGGTGGCTGGCGTAATAAAGGTACGGATATTTTTAACTTACATTAAAGCATTGCAGAAAGAAAGAAAGAGTGAGAGAGACCGTAAGAACGAAGAAAAGAGGAAGAAAGAAACCAAGATTTTGTAAAAACCAAATTGAAAAGTGTGTCTGTAGCGATTATTTCTCGTTCTACTCCGTAGAAGCCAACTTGCTATAATTTTAAGACTAACTGACCAACTTCTTGATTCAAAAGTGCCTGTAAGTGGTCCGATTGGAATAAATGCTTTGAGTTTGACTTTGACAGAAAGTACACAAAAATAATAGGTTATTTGATTGAAGCTAACATCAGCACCAAACGAGCCCAGTTCAGAAAAAGATCAGACCACTTGTGCGCTGGTTTTCAACTGAATCTTTAAGTGTGACGTATTACGGAGTCAGGTTACTTCCTGACTCCATTTTCATGGTAGTAGGAGGAACCGTGGGGTTTCAGTCAGAAGATTACGATATAATCCTCCGTTCTCCCCAGACGGGGATATTCACAATCACTTAAACTCGCGAAAAAGGGTAAAGTTCTACTTCTCAAGTGCGAATCAATCGATTCATATTTATTTATTTTTATTTATTTGTGTACCATAATGTGTATTATAAGATGTTACATAAGGCTTTAAGCTAAAGTTATGGACCCTGTTAGAGCGTAGCAACATAGTAATAACTTAAAATTAAAATTTAACAATTCTTATCAATAACATACCATCACGCCTGTATTCCCCGAAAGGTTAGGCAGAGGTGTACCAGTATAAACCCACAGTCCGCCGGTACGTTAAGGTCCCATGTAATAGGGGGTGAGCCTATTCCCATTAACCGGGCACAAATCCTAACTCCGAGCTGCTACTGATAATTTCATAGAAAAACCCAATAACACTTTTTGCTCGACCTGGGAATCGAACTCAAGACCTCTAGCGTAGCAGTCGCGCTTAGGACCACTAGGCTAACGAGGCAGTCATTCTTATCGATGTATATGAAATAAATATAGGTTCTGTAGGTTGACGCCTACAGAAATAGTAGTTTGTCCTCGTTAAAATTGAACAAGGAAAAAGCATTGACGTAACATGATATTCGTGTGCGTTATAAACCCACAAAATAATATATGATTTATATGACCACAGATACAATTGTATATTTTATGTATATAATAATATCAACCTATTATTGTCCCACTGTAGGGCAAACTAACTGCCTCGTTAGCCTAGAGGTCCTAAGCGCAATAAATAAATAAAAAAAAATAATAATAAAAAAGTGCGGTTGTGGTGCAGTCGCGCTTAGGAGAACTAGACTAGCGAGGCATTTATTCTATTCCATTTAATTTTTTTTTCAGAACAAGCCAAACTTCGTTTTATGCTACTTCTCATACGGCATCATTGTTACGATCATCTGTCAGCTGAGTGGCCTCCTGCTACTGCTGCAAAACTGCTGGACACTGGCGCTTGTCCTCTTTACCTCATCTCGTAAGTACAAGTAACTTACGGCCGGGCAGCACGGTTGGCGCCATGGCTGAGCGATTGGCTGCCGTGCAGCGTATCAAGGGTTCAATACATAGATAAACTCACGCCTTTTTCCCCTGGAGGTAGACAGAAACCACAGAACGCCACCTGCTACGATCCTCACATACTCCTATCGCCTCGTCCACGTTCGTACATCTGGTCATACAAGCACGACGGTTACGAGTACTGCGCTCCCGACATTTCTGATGAACCTCACCAATAAGGTCAGGGTAGGTCTTTCTAGCGTCCCCTCGCTGCGTGGCAACTCATATCTGCCATATAAATTCCTTTTGTTGATCGCCTTTCACTCATCCTCTCAATATTTAAAATATGGCCTATAGATCGGATACTTGTTACGAGACTAGCTGTTTGTGTATGGAATCAGTCAACGGCTGTTAACTGAATCTGAAAACCTAGCTTCTACCAGCGATTTCTTCCGCGTCAGAGTTGATATATATTATCTTATACCATGGGAACCATTTACCAGTAGCCCATGTACTATTCCAGACTACAAACTATCTTTATTCCAAATTACATTTAAATCCGGTCAGCCGTTCTGGCGTGATTGAGTAACAAACATCCATCCATCCAAACTTTCTCATTTATAAGTAAGATAATTCATAATTATTTTTTTATCAATTCCAGTGATCTACATACACTTCTTGGTGGTCGTACACACGGTTTATGAACTTATGCTGAAGGGCACTGACTTCAGATTCCAACGGCACGAAGATGACGAGGACCTTCTTGCTGACTGCTTCGATGGAGATACGAGCAGGATTTAGAATCATATGAAGTTGTTCGATTTAAGGCCACAAATACTTGTATGTCATTACTTGAACTGTCATATCCAAATATTCCATTTTGTTTTCACGAAGTATATCGAAGTTGCAATCTGAGTTCTTATTTTTGAATATGAAATCTAAATTATAAAGAGGTTATAATTGTCAAAAGTGAACACGAAAATATGAAGGGACATGAGAGCATCAGCCCATCATCCCTCTTAATCAGTGTTATTACAAATCAACCGCAAAATCAGTGTTATTATCAAACAAAATCCTATAGGTAATATAGGTCCGGCCCTGGTAATTCTAATATAAAAATTGATCGAATTTATATTACGTTTAATCGCACGCGCCCGTGCTAAGTCATCTGCCAAATAGATTTATATTTTATTTTATGGGAAACAGGACGCAGTATAGGAGACAAAAAATTGCATATCTTTTTCTTGTTATTTCGTATAAACGTAGTAGTTTAAGTTTTTTGTACTTACTTATATTTTTACTGACCAAAGTATGTTATAAGTTTAGTTAGGTAGATATTAATTACTGTTAAGTACCTTCTTAATACATAATAAAATTAATTGTTTTATTTGTGGTCTGGACTCTGAAGGTATTCCAAAAAGCTAGTAAGAATCCAAAGACTACTAAAGTAAGTAAAAGAAACGTTCCTAGTTATCTGGTGAAGTGACTTAATATTATGTATTGAGAGGTGAATCTATGGAAAAAACACCGTTTTTAAATAATGCAATAGAAATAAAGATTCGTAAAATTGGTTCTACCGGTAACTGGGGGTTCACCACCATCTCTTAAATATGTATTCTCCAGACCGATTCCGAACACGGCGGCTAATCTTTATTCCGACTAGCCAAGTACGCAGGAGATATTATAGTGCACAAATGTATGCGCAAACACAGGTGCACTCCCTCTTCCCTAACTCTCATAGTCCGATGGGACGGCAATTCGACACAACCGGGGAGAGTTCAGGCGCAGGACCAAAGGCTTTACGTGGTTTCCTAGGCACGGGGGTGTCACACCACCAACTTTCAAACTCCGGGCTGTTACTGAGAAATTCCTAATAGAAAAATCCAATAACACTTTTTTGCCCGGCCTGGGACCCTGGACCCCACGCTCAAAAGTCGTGTTCGTCACCACGAGACCAACGGGGCAGTTAAACCCCATCTCTTAAAACAGTGTTATTATAATACTTTACTTTGTCTTGCGCACTGTTGGATTTTCACCACTCGGCTTAGCACCGAAAGTTAAAAATCCAACATTGGAATTTACAAAGTGAAATTTGTTTGCGTGATTGTGGCATTGACATTGACTAACAATGTGTACCTACATTATAATCTGTAGTTTTTTTACAACTACGGCAAACCCAAAACTAAGGGTTATGTTTTGAGCAGTCTATGCAGGGGCGGACTGTGAACTTATGGGGCCCCGGTGTAACGCTACTTGAGAGCCTACGTAATTAAACAAAGCAATCGTCATTTTGAAAAAATATGTTTGCTATAGTGATCTATAAGACACCTATATAAAACAAACAAACAAATTAAGGCAATAATATTCTATTATAACATTTGACTTTATCTATTATAGGTAGACTGGTAGAAAATGCCTAAGGCATTAAGTCCGCCTTTGTACAGTGTTACATTATGTGCGTAAAGTTTAATAAATAAATGAATTAGAGAGCTAAATTTGTAATTAGACATACATTACATACCATCACGCCTGTATTCCCCGAAGGGTTAGGCAGAGGTGTAACAATGTACACCCACAGTTCGCCGGTATGTTTAGGTCCCATGTAATAGGGGGCGAGCCTATTGCCATTTAGAGTGGACGCTAAATTGCGTAATGTAGCCAAGAGTGGAATAATAAAACACCTGGGGGCCCTTTATATTCACGGGGCCCTGGGCTGCAAAAGCCTATAATTACATACATGCGGCCCTAATGTTTTCATGTATGTTTGTAAACGTATGCTTCACTGTAGCGCCTTAACTACTCATTTAATACTAATTTAGATCTTATTTCATTGATTTGAGGTTTATCATCAAAGAAATTACTAATGTTTATTTTGGAAAATATGTAGTCAATATTGTTTGTACTTATGCTTAACTTCATATTTCATATTTATTTATTTGCATACCATAATATGCATAAAAGATGTAACAAAAAGCTTACAGCTAAAGTACAATTATGGACCCTGTTAGGGCACAGCAACATGGTTTTAAACTAAAGATTAAAATTTATAAAATAAAAATAACAAAATTCTTATAAAATTTTGTAAACTTATGTACCTATTAAAATGTATTGTTAGTAGTTACTTATAATTCTATTGAGATCATTTATTTTTATTAATATAAATAAAGATGTTAAATTTAAAAAATTGAAAGTAATAATAATAACAATTCTTATAAAAAATATGTGAGCTTATGTATTTATCTAAGCATTAATATGAATAGTGTAGTTCGAAATTATCATTATATTAATATTGTTATTTAATCATGGTATATTATTTATGTATTAATATTATAATTATATATTTTTAATGTTTAATGTTTAAGAGAGAGGATAATTCTATTTTGGAATTGATTTGTCATCTAAAAACTCTTTTACTACTTCTGCGCTACTCTGCTTGCCCTTATATATGAAATGATATATTATGTCATTTGATCACTTTATTTCGGAAACCAAAGAATAAAGATACTAATTAGAAATAAAATAACGTAGGTACTAAATTATTATAGGAAAAAAGCATTTGCAACGATATATATTTTATTAATATATTCATACAGCAACAATAACAACAATGATCAAAATGTATTGACTAGCATTTTTAAATTACCTAATAAATATTTTTGTAATTATAATAAAATATTTTATTAACTAAGGGCCGATTTTTCAATCGTAAGATACCTCTTAACGGAGGAATGAATATGGCGGTTTGACAGCTTTTGTATAGACAATACGTCAAACTGTTATATTTATTCTTTAGATAAAAGTTGAAAAATCAGCCCTAACTGTAATAAACTGCTAAGTTAGCTTAAGTAATAATTTGACACGTAATTTAGCACAATTAATGGTAGTTAATTTATTAAAACGAGATTTTTAACAAACCTAGCCATGACACCAGAAAAAGAAAATTATGAGGAGACAATTTAGAAATACACCTGATTAATAAAAAAATCCTCAAGGTACTCCTTATATTTGACAGTTGGTCCCTCAACTCAAACGCGCCTTGATTAAGAATATTGTTAAAGATGAAGAATAAAATTGTAACTATGAATATCAAACGATCTAAGCACAGTTAAGTCGAGGAAATCATCATGAGGTTTTGTCTCAGAATATGGGAGTAAGTAGCAACTACATACAAATAGATATTTAGTAAAACATTGCAACCAGTTGCTGGGCAACGTCGTCGAGCAACTAAGGCTTAAAAAAGTTAACTCTCGGTTTATAAAACACTGTATATTTTTTATAACAGTAAGCGCCCATTTTACTGTATAAATTATCTGGATTACACGTCAAAACTTCACTACATAAACAGTGAAATGTACTAGATAATTTTTTTTATTTTAAAATTGCACTCCCCATTTCAATTTACTGTAAAAATAATTTACAATTGCTTCGTAATCGATAAATACTTAGAAAATTGATTTGGCAAATAAGTAATGTCACAGGTTGCTATTCTCTTACAAAATCTATAGGGGAATTGGGTAGATGACGCCATTAAACAATTATTCCAAAAACAGTTTATTTTTGCCCTGAAAACCCGATGAATTTTTAAATAACTATAATTTAAAAACGTAAAAAATTCAATTTCTTGTTGTTTTGTAATCAATAAATAGTTAGTCAATTGACAAATTACGTAGACTGCAGCCGAAGGACTCAAAAAAAAACCGAATTTATTACAAACTAATTTACTTAATTCAAAATTACAAGTAATATAATTATGTGCTAAGAAATTAAATTGACTCGATCGATGGTGGATACGAAGTGCGCGGGCGCGGTCACGTAGACGGTGTCTTCGGGCCTCGTGTCCTGTGTCAGCAAATTGGTTTCGCAACAGCGGCGATGACGCGCACGCGCCGTGAGTTTGTGTCAGCGCTTTCCTTACTAGTGCTGCGCGTAATAGACATGACAAAAAAAATGACGTCACAGTTTAGTATTGTCATACAAAATCTATGGAGCAATCGCGTTTTGACAGCTCATAAAAAGTACGTCAATTGATTAGTGGTGTCATCTACCCAATTGTTTGCTACAAAATTTGGTGGAGGTGAGTGCAATTTTTAATTGTAACATGTCAACTGTCTAATGCATCGCAAACTTTGGCTATGTAGTGTGTTTTTACTCTATGTTTTTAACCGTTATAAGTTATAAGTTTGACGTGTATGTGTGTGTGTGTCTGCGGCATCGAAGCTCCCGAACGCATGAACCGATTTTGATTTAGTTTTTTTTGTTTGAAAGGTGAATTATTCGGGAGTGTTCTATGTTCGATGGATATCGGTGCAGCGGTTTCAAAGTTATCACCTCTTTTGTTGGCTGCGGTAGGGGTTTTTATTCTTCTGTCGGGAGTCACTTAACATTTTTAAAGTTTATTGTTGTATTGTCTGAGCCAGGTTGGTTAAAACAATTTAAACTTCCTCTCTGCTGTTGAGTTGCTTGTAAAAACTGTGGCACAACAAGATTGTGTACACGTTGTGACCTGAAAACATAAAAAATATCAAAATCCGTGTTATCGTATTTCTCCTCGCTTAGAGGGTGCCTAAAATAACGATACAAATTAGAATGTAGACATAGTGTAGTGTAACTGCCTCGGTAGCCTAGTGGTCCTAAGCGCGACTGCTACGCTAGAGGTCTTGGGTTCGATTCCCAGGTCGAGTAAAAAGTGTTATTGGGTTTTTCTATGAAATTCTCAGTAGCAGCTCGGAGTTAGGATTTGTGCCCGGTTAATGGCAATAGGCTCGCCCCCTATTACATGGGACCTAAACATATCGGCGAACTGTGGGTGTACATTGTTACACCTCTGCCTAACCCTTCGGGGAATACAGGCGTGATGGTATGACATAGTATAGTAGCCGCCACGAGTCATGCGCACACACGTCAAGTTTTTGGGTTGTGGGTTTTGGGTTCGTTTCTGGGTTTTTTGATGCGCCGAAGCTGTCCTACCGACCAAAAAACCCAGAAACCCAGAAAGGAAGCTAAATACACAAAAAATATCTTGACGTTTGTGCTCACGACTCGTGGCGCTACTATATTTATTGTGACAATATTTTTCTCAGAGGCGTCTGGAAAAAAAAATATTTTTACTCAAAAGTCCGAAGCTTTTCAAGTTTTAGTCTGGCGTCGGTAATTTTTGGTGATGGCAACCCTATTCTTAATGTCAAGTCAAAATATTTATTTTATTCAAGGCGCTGAGCAGCGATTCTGGATTAAGGGCCAAATGCAAAATAACAGGCACATTAGAAAAAAAAAAGGACTTTTAATATTTAATGCATCGAATGTTTTAGTGTACTATATTGTTTTCCAGTCTATAGCAATATAGGGAAGCTGTAACCGTACATTAATCACCTAATAAGTTATTTATAGGGCGACTATTTAATTAATATTACGTTCAGGCAGTTATTTCGGATAAGCGCCTGAATTTTTACTCTCGGCAACATTTTGTGTAATGCTATATCTGGTACATTGATATTGTTTTTAGCCTTAGCTTTTTATTTGAGTTGGGTATGCTCTTGATTTAAGTCTAGGTAGATTCTTCAACCAGTTTTAAGTCAAATGTTATTAATATTATTTATTGTTATTATTAGAACAGTCATTCAAAGTACAAAATGAATACCAACGCATGCATAAAAATTTGACTCACCTATGTAAACGATTTCGGTGCAAATAGTCCCAGCGCTGATGCTCCCAGCATTGAGGAAGAAGATGAACATGGAGAGGAGGAAGAACACAATCCACATGATCATGTACGCCTTGATGATCAGGGGCCGCTCCTGGAAACAAATATATGGAAACCTTCGGGTAGGAGCCTGTGACGAGTATTGGAATCGGTACCTACTTACATACATCTTGTTATCTGAATGCCAAATTCTATTAATAGATAATATTCTAAATCTAGTCACAACCTCATCTCAGCGACAATCTATAACAAAAACTGTATGTCAATTAGAGGCATTTTTGACTGAGACAGAGTTTAGATTGTGATCTTTCGTAAAAGTTATTAGAATTGTCCTCCTGTACTTGTCGGTTTCTTCCGTAATAAGCTCCTTTGATGGATATAAGTGAGGCATGAGGTGAGCTGACAATTCTTAGCACCAGCCGGTCTATTATGTAAAGTTAATGACCATAGTAGTTTGATCGAACGCTTTCTCTAAGCTCGATAGATGGTATTGTAAAATACCGACATTTTACTAGAATCTGCTGTTAAGATTCTCTGTGGATTTGATATAGGAAAATGATTTTAATACATCGTTCTATTAAGGTCCGTTTCAGCCTCTCCTGTTAGATATTGTCTTGTCTCAGCGATGCCCTAAGCCGATGTCCATATCCCACCGGGGATGAAATCCTAATTCTTAAGGCACCACAGAAGAGTCCGGTTAAGCAGCCGACAACTTCCTTGGTTGACCTTCGAGATGCCAATTAAAGAAAAATTAAATCCGTTTTACAAGCTTGTACCTTCGTTCCATTTAGGGTTTAATTGGATAGTTGATGGGCCTATGGGCGGCGAACTTGGAACAGTTCGTCCCTCGACCAGACATAGGCCTGTGACAAAGGCGAGCAGTGTTCCGTGCGCGCCTCTCTTGTGGAATGTGCGGTCGCAGGACAGTCCGCGTAATATTATGAAGAGGCCAAAAAGGGCCAGTCGGGAGCGCGGATCATGCGTGAAATGCTCCCGACTAATGGTAACAGGAAGAACCGTGGGGTTTTAGTCTGGTGTTATTTCTATGAGCAACAACATCTTACCGTAGCAACTCCATACACGAAGACGACATCAAAGAGGAACTTGATAAGGAACATGAAGACCAGTATGATGGACATGGCGTACAGTCCCGTGATCCCTGCCTGCATTTCCACGTCACCAGCATACTCTATTGACGCGTCTATGGCTCCTACCTCTGCTGCTAACACTATCATTAGTGATAGTAATGTGAAAGACATCACCTGTGGAGAGGGAAGAAGGAATCAAGAAATAAAAAAGAAGAAGAAAAAGAAGGTAGTAGTTTTATTTGTAGATAATACTGGTTACCACAATGAAAGGAAAGATGGTGATTTATGCCTCATGTTGCGTTGATCTAAACTTAGATTACTAGATTTCTTAATGCATATCAATGTTGTAAAAAGATAAAATGTTAGTGATTGTTGGTTTGTACGAACCTGTTAGCGTGGCTACAGACATAGCTGCAAGCATGACAAGTATTGCGTGAACAATCAGTATGCGCAAGCTTGCACACTTGTGATGTTTGCATAAAATCATGATACAGGGGCTCATTAGCTTGCACAATGTGATAAGTTCATGCAATTCTTTGTCATTGAAGTGATGTCTGTAGCCACCGGTGAAATAAATTATTACTAGAAAGGTATCCAGATGTTTTAAATGTTAGATTTTTTGTAATCGGACCACCACTTCCAGAGATGAAGTACAGTAACCGGCACGTGTCGTGAGGACAAACTTCAAGTTAATTTTTAGGTCTCTTTGGCGGAATGAAGGAGGCGGGGGGCGCCGACGCTGCACGCGAATAGTCTAACGTCGGATCAATCGCGTGCAGCGTTCAAAGCATTCATACATTACTTCAATGACAAAGAATTGCATGAACTTATCATATTGTGCAAGCTAATGAGCTCCTGTATCATGATTTTATGCAAACATCACAAGTGTGCAAGCTTGCGCATACTGACTGTTCATGCAATACTTGTCATGCTTGCAGTTATGTCTGTAGCCACGCTAACAGGTTAATCAATAGAAATACTTCTAAGTATCTACTTATAAAACTTAACAAAGGATCAAGAAAATGTTAGAAATTCTAATGGAAGGAAGATCTTTGCCTTGCAATATTCCTGATACAAAGTACATAGCAAAATGTAATCTTACCGCGTTAATACTGCCCATTATAATGCAGCCTGTCTTCAGGTCGAACACGAAGCAACATGTTGTCAGCTCAGGGAGACCCATTTTGTTCTGAAACCAGGAGTCGTTGACATTTGAACTTAGTTATTTCGTTTTGTAACTTTGCTCTGTAATGTGTTTTACATAACATAACATACCATCACGCCTATATTCCTCGAAGGGTTAGGTAGAGGTGTAACAATGTACACCCACAGTTCGCCGGTATGTTTAGGTCCCATGTAATAGGGGGTGAGCCTATTGCCATTGACCGGGCACAAATCCTAACTCCGAGTTGCTACTGAGAATTTCATAGAAAAACTCAGTAACACTTTTTGCTCGACCTGGGAATCGAACCCAAGACCTCTAGCGTAGCAGTCGCACTTAGGACCACTAGGCTTTTTTTTTTTTTTTTGGTGGGTGGGAAATCATCAAATAACTTCTCCCGCCCTGGACGGGACGGGAGGGAGTGTCAGACTTTTACTGACTAAAACCCACCCATGTTCCTTCTTGTGCCCTTTGCGTTCCGGGGGCGCGGTATCTCTTGCGAACAACCCGCAGCCCCGGCAGGCATCGGCCCTCAGTGGGCCCTTCCTTTTGTTGACATCTCTTTGAGGCGCGCGTGGAACACGAACGCGCCGTCGACACGGCCTGTCGTTATGCAACGTAAGGACGGTGAGCTACCCATTGCTCACCGTCCACAGGCCCGTATCTACAGTGGCCGGGAGTCGTCTCGCGGCTCCCGACGTCCGGAGCGTCTACCACGGCAGCTGGGACGGGAGAACCGCTGTCTCAACTGTCCCGCCGCCTCCTTCTCAAGCATTACTGCCTCGCAGAAGGAGGCGACTGCATCCCATTCCCTGTCGCTCCGGACCATGGCTTGCACCAGGGCCGGACGCGAGAGTTCGCCGCAAGGACCACTTGGCTACCGAGGCAGTTATGTGTTTAATGTGTTTTGTTTTTGTTTGTTCCCTTTAAGTTTATTATGGTGTATGGTTTCTCTAGATATAAGTAGATATGTAATGTATTAAAATACCCTGTTATCGCATTGGGTCGTAATAACCTGTAATGTTAACAGAGAAAGGATAAATAAATAAATGTGTAACTCTCATGCTGGTTGTACTGTTTTGTTAATTTTACACATAAGTTTATATAAGTGGAAACTTGTAATTGGCTGTCGCCTGCTTATTACTTCTCATTACTCGAATGTAAGTTTTCCTAAAAGCAAATAAAATAAGTCAACCCATAATTTCTCAAAAATAATCCAATAATAACAGTTCAGTGTAGTTCGCATGCTATGTGATAGATGTCGCTATAATTTATTTGGAAAAGTATAGAATTTAGAATGAAAAGAAGGGCGTTGTGCAACATTGCTGTGTTGCGGTTTGAAGAATGTTGAGTGCTGGTGTAATATCATACATGAAATGAATTTCTTATAACTATTCAACACGAGTGTTATTCATGAATAGTTGTTGTTTGAATAGTTTTTAAACCTTGCAATAAACGAGTTAAAGTATACTGTAAACTTTTTCCATTTTATTACTATAAACAAAATAGATTACAATCTGGAATAGTACATAGGTAACTCTATACCCTGTTTTTGTGTCCCCGTGAGATAATTTAGGACTTTTACTTAATTCTGAAGTTTACGTAGTAGCTCCATACGTTTTGACCGTGTTGGTGCTATGAAATCGTATGGAATAGCTGTTTTTCTTTTATTACCGATTAAAATTGAATCCTTTGGAGGTCTAGAATGATGAACTGCTGTGACACGATGTCCTTTCGCCTCTATAGGGTTTAATATTATCCAACCAGTACCAAGATCACGTGTGAGTCATTATAGTGCTCACAATCCCACATGAAACAGCCGACAACTGCTACCGTACTTGGCAAAGCAGCGTTGCTGTGTTCCGGTTTGATGGGTTTGGGTGTCGGTGTAATTACAGGCACATGAGACATTTTAACTTTGTCTCTGGGATGGCAACGCATTTGCAAGGCCTCTGGTATTGCAGATGTGTTTAGGTAGCGGTGACCACTTAACATCAGGTGGGTCGTCGGCTTGTTTGTTATCTAATGACATAAAACGCCGTGTCGACGGCGCGTTCGTGTTCCACGTGCGCCTCAAAGAGATGTCAGCAAAGGGAAGGGGCCACTGAGGGCCGATGCCTGCCGGGGCTGCGGGTTGTTCGTAAGAGATACCGCGCCCCCGGAACGCAAAGGGCACAAGAAAACATGGGTGGGTTTTAGTCAGTAAAAGTCTGACACTGTCTCCCACCCCGCCCAGGGCGGGAGAAGTTATTTGATGATTTCCCACCCACCAAAAAAAAAGACATAAAATGATAAAAAAAATATAAGATAGATTAAAAAAATAACTTTTTAAAAACGAATTCAATATTCCTAATGTATGACTTTACTATCCAGCAATAACAGTTCAATCTACGTCGCAAAGCTTAGAATTGCTTTTAAAATTTAAATATCCAAAATCACTACGAATATTGGGAGAATTTTTAACGTGTGATGGTTCGTTTTCACATAACTAGCGGTGACCACTTAACAATCAGATAGGCCGTCGACTTTTGTGCCATCCAGTGGTATAAAAAAAACATGCACACAATACATACATACATGCAATAGTATTTAATTTATTGTTAGTACTTTAGGGTGCTTTTTGGGTTCGTTAGGTCTTGGGTTCGATTCCCAGGTCGAGCAAAAAGTGTTATTGGGTTTTTCTATGAAATTCTCAGTAGCAGCTCGGAGTTAGGATTTGTGCCCTGTTAATGGCAATAGGCTCGCCCCCTATTACATGGGAGCTAAATATACCGGCGAACTGTGGGTGTACATTGTTACACCTCTGCGTAACCCTTCGGGGAATACAGGCGTGATGGTGGTATGTTATACGTCTGCATTTATTATAGTATATTATTATTATTATTTTCTCTTAAAAATTCTATATTATTAACTAATGTAATTGGCCAAGGGCCGTTTTTATGTTAAAGTAAATATAAATAAATAAATGCATATACAACAGTACTCAAACATGGCGCTGGCGGAAGCCTTACATTTAATTTAAAATATACATATAAATATAATATATGTACATAGTCTTTATCTAAAGTTCAAGTTGTTTTTTGTGAGCTAACCGAGGCAAAATTATATGCCAAGGCAAACAAGTATGCATCCAGTAGATATAAATTGAAGTGTGGGCATATTAGAAGCTACAATTGATATTATAGATTGCTTTCTTGTATAAGCTAACTTACTACAGATTTTTCTGGGGTGAATGTGAATTATGAATGAAATAAATCAGAATAAACTTTATTTTGGGATGAACTCTGATATTTGAAAAAACTAGTTATGTACTCCGTAGTGTCACCCGCGTTAATTTATGTCTTTGATTACTGTTCCGCTTCCATTGGTTGTAGCGTGATGTTACATACTAGCTGCTGCCAACGACTTCGTTTTTTACACGCGTTAAGTTAGGTATTTAGTTACTGCTCCTCTACCGTGTGTCGTAGCGTGATGTTATATAGCCTATCTAACTACCTTCTTCGATAAATGAACTATCCAACACAAAAATAATGTTTCAATTCCACCCAGTAGTTCCCGAGATTAGCGCGTTAAACCAAACAAACAAACTCTTCAGCTTTATAAAATTAGTATAGATTACTATATTGTTTGTAAAAGATCTAAGCGTACAGAGGGACAGACGGTGGCAAGCGACTTCGTTTTGTACTACATAATTATATTTGTAGACTTGTAGACTTCCTCGGTAGCCTAGTGGTCCTAAGCGCGACTGCTACGCTAGAGGACTTGGGTTCGATTCCCAGGTCGAGCAAAAAGTGTGATTGGGTTTTTCTATGAAATTCTCTGTAGCTCGGAGTTAGGACTCGTACCCGGTTAATGGCAATAGGCTCGCCCCCTATTACATGGGACCTAAACATACCGGCGAACTGTGGGTGTACATTGTTACACCTCTGCCTAACCTTTCGGGGAATACAGGCGTGATGGTATGTGTGTATGTGTGAAATTATAATTATGTAAAAATAAAAACTGATTTCTATACATTTTGATCGTGTTGCATTTTAATTGGAATAAGGATTTTTGTGCGAATAATAAAAACTATTGAGAGTTCAACTGAATATATTTATAAGAGCCCATCCTGTAAAAATATTCAGTTGAACTCTCAATATTTTACATATGCATGATGGTGTTTGCAATTTGCCAATTCTCCACTTCTTAATTACTTTTATAAAAACAAAAGTTTGTGAGTATGGCTGGACGGATGGATAGATTGATGAATGCTTGTTCCTCTTATTAATTAGCTAATTCCACTTAACGGAACCAACTTATGTGCACACATTTATAGATATTGGTCTAACTCAACACAAATAGTAATTTTTATTATATTTTTGTGGCTCTGTGAGATAAATTAAGTATTCCACTTAGGCTTAATTCTGATACTTCATAAACGAAGTCAGAGACAGAAACTTTTACAAAACAATAGTACAGCTGACTATCGAACTCGCGTCCTCTAGATCAATTATCGGCTGCCGTACCCAAAGAGTTTTACCCACTCAAATTTTAGAATTTACACTTAAACTTGCAAAATCCCCACACAATAAAAATCTTAACAAAACTTTTCATAACACCGTTTCACACAATCCCATAAAAACACATGAAACAAAGATAAAATACATAATTTTAAATATAGAACGTCACAAAATAAAAGCCAAGTATATTATACCACGTACCTTGCTTATACGTTTGCCTACTGGGATGTTCACTAGATACTGTAACTAGCTACTGCTACCCTTAGTAGACGGGGTCGCTATGGCGGTTTGCCAAAGAATCAATCATCACAGAGGGGAAGGTAGGTTTAGTATCGGCGAAAACTCAGAGAGGATCATTGTTAAGTTCTATGTAAAACTAATTGAAATATTGATATCATTTATTTCAGGTAGCAAAGGACTCATAAAATGTTACAAAAACAAACTTATTTCAACAACTGCTTGTTGCGCTGCGAGGTATCACGTAGCCTTCCACAAAATCGTCGAAACATGACCCTTCGGCCAAAATTCATCCTTGAGGAGACCCCACATGCTGAGTCGGGACACGCACCACAAATGACTTGGAATGCGCAACTCTAACTCCATGACCCTCAGAGTCCAGTCGGTCTTTACTCGCACATACTCCATAACCCAAGACTCGTCGAGCTTCATTGCCTCGGCGCCCTTCTGGCGGTCCCCACTGTTGATTCTGGCTTTCAGGAGTTGCAGTAGTTAGGAATAGTGTGGCGGGCTTGTCCCATTCAAAAACCCCTTCAATCTTCGTGAAGTAGTGTAGTCTGGACACGTACAGCTGCGTCGTAGGAATTGCTGGACGGTGCAGCATGTTGGGTCCTGACAGCGCGGTACCGCACTGGTTCCGACAAGGAGGCTAACCGCGACCAAACTTCGTTCAACCCCAGGAACACCTGCCTCTCGGTTGTGATTCGCACTGGCCTATATGGAAAGACTATAATAGTCAATAGACTGCGCACCTAAGCAGGCCGCTGCAAACATTACCTAGCGAAATGGGGTGTATATCCCACCGACACCCAGTGATTGTGCCGTGCTCCTGACCAAACGATCACCCACGTGTTGTAGTGCCCAAGACATAGGATCCGCTGATGCAAATAGGTACGTATTAATGGCGTAATTGAAATAAATTTGATTGTTGACTTGATAAAATATGAAAGGATTCAGAGGGGCTAACACTAATTCAAAAAACAGTAACATTGTTTACGTATTACTTTTTTCCGCACTATTGGATTTGGAACGCTCGGGTTAGCGCCGGGAGTTGAACATCCAACAGTGGATGGCTAACAATTATTTTTGTAGTTTATCTATTTATGACTAACTAACTTCTGCTCGCGACTTCGTCCGTGTCAAATTTGATATATTATCCACGAATCGTACATTTTTCCGGGATAAAAAGTATCCTATGTGTTATTCTACACTAAAATCTATCTCCACATCCATCCATCCATCCTTTCAAACTTTCGTATTTATACCTAATATTAAGTAGGGTAAGATCACACGAAATTCCGAAAATGATTATGATTAATAATAAGGAAAATAATAAATTAAATGTTTTTATATTTTTTATATTAATATTTAAAAATGTAAATTATATGTATATAAAATAAATAAAAGGAAAATAATAATGTTTTGTATTAACTGGATTATAATAAAAATACATTACTTATTGAATTTTCGATACCGGTACGTCTAAATCATGACATTAATATTGAATATATTTTATTTATAGCAATGATAGACATCACCATGGTGCATTATTGTATTTTCTTTATTAAAATCATTGGATTTTCCTTAGTGAGGTTTCGTAATGTAATGATTTTCCTCTACTATCCTAAAATGAAAGCTAATTCACTAACATTATTACTATGAATTAATAATGATTCCGTATTAATGTTATTAAAACGTTAATATTGTAAGTGTTTTTTACTGAAATTTATTTATTTATCAAATCATCTTTTATTTTGTCGTCATGTTTTGTTTTGCTGTCATGCATGAGGTTACAGCTTCGATACCGGTTAAGTACCAATGTCACTTTTCCAATTCATATGTCCTTAATAAGTTTAACATGGATATCACTGACATCGGCGAAGGAAAACATCGTGAGAGACCTGGACAACTCGCCTTGAGCAATGCCTTTTCTACATGAGAAGGTTATATTAATAGGTCATTTTTAATCATTAAATCAGTTGTTTTAGTGAACTAATTAACAAGTTATAATAACGGTGGTCCCCAAACTAGGCAGAGCCTGTATCTTGGGGACCAGGTGCAGTGTGATTCATATTCTTATTGTTTAATATATCAATCAACCTTTTCTTACAAATGCCTATAATAAAAATCCCTACCGCAGCTAACAAAAGAGCTGATAACTTTGAAATCGCTGAACCGATTTCCATTAAACACACAGACAGACACACACACACATACATACACACACACACACGTTAAACTTTATAACACCCCGTCGTTTTTGCGTCGGCGGTTAAAAACATGTTTACAAGTGATGCAGTTCATTCAATCCACTGATTTTGTCTCGCAGTTTGTTTAGTGTGATGGTCAAAGTCAAAGTCAAAGCTGTTCTTTGTTAACTCTTCCTACCTATAACATCAGCGTCATAGGTCAAGTAGTTTTCGAGATAACGTGTTTAATCAGTGAAAGACTTTTTGCTTATATAATACACTAGCGACCTGCCCGCGACTTCGTCCGCGTGTCTTATTTTATTCGCGTTAAGTTACGTCTTTGGTTACTACTCCGCTCCCATGTGTCGTAGCGTGATGTTATATAGCCTATGTTACTCAGGAATAATGTAGCTATCTATTGGTGAAAAAATGGTTAAAATTGATCTAGTACTTTTGAAGCTTATGCTTTACAAATAAACTTTCATCTTGTTAATATTAGTGTTGACGATACCAATAGCAAGAAGGTAAGAACTTTCCAATGGTGTGTCTCATCTGTGTGTCATAAAATATTAGTCTATGTCTCATCTGGCGCCGTTACGTCTGAAATTAAAATCAATAGTATTTACCAAGCTCGGATGCTGGACTAATAAGGTTTTTTTTCATGTAAGTTGGCTAGAGGGACAGACAGAGGCATTTGCCCTCTAATTAGGTTAGGTACACCCGTGGTGAATTAGTTTTAATGTTGTACCATTAAATGCTATTTAGGTAGAAAGAATAGTTGCCGCCACGAGTCGTGAGCACATATGTCAAGTTCATTTTTGGGTTCCATTCTGGGTTTTTTGGATCGCCGACGCTGCACGCGATTAGTCCATCAGTCCGACCAACTTGACGTTTCTGCTCACGACTCGCGGCGGCTTCTATACTTACTTACTGAGAACAGAAGATAAAAAGGCACACCGTTGCTAGCCTATCAGTCTTTTATCAGGTATATTTCGGAGTGTGTCTTGGAATTGCAGAATTAATTTCCCTTATCAACCATCGGAAGAGCAGAGATACGGCGAAGCGTCACCGCTTTATGATTGAAGTTCCACGCTCTCGAACCAAGCGCTTTGGTTCCACATTTACTGTGCGAACTGCCAGACTGTGGAATTCGCTACCTGCCTCTCTGTTTCCTGATAAGTATAATCTCGGTATCTTCAAGACACGAGTGAACCAGTTCATCCTCGACAAGCGTGTTCCATCTTAGGCCGCATCATCAGTTAACATCGAGTGAGTCAAATAGAATAGACAAAAACGAAACCGTCGTCTATTCTGTAAAAATCTTCCTCCGTGAATGTAGGTGAAGTGAGCGTTGAAGAGGCCTACTGACGCGCGGCCAATACCAGCCGTTGGCACGATTCTTGCGTCAAGTGTATTCCGAGCTCCCGAGTCATGGTGGTAGAAGGAACTGCGGGGTTTTAGTGGGTAAGAGATAACGTAAATTAGAATATTTAGATAAAATTTATCCTTCGTTTTGGACATCTTAAAAGGATTTCTAAACAAAAAAGGTGAAGTACATACATACATACCATCGACCCAGTTTAGATCCCATGTAATAGGGGCGAGCCTTTTGCCATTAACCGGGCCCAAATTCTAACTCCGAGCTACTACTGAGAAATTCCTAATGGAAAAACCCAATAACACTGCTTGACCTGGATATCAAACCCAGGACCCCATGCTCAAAAAGGTGAAGTAAGCTTGAGGTAAATAAGAAGATAGGTAGGTACCTTTATTTGTACAAAATATCAATCAAGTTGTTACAAAGTAAATAGAAACACAATGTATCAACACAACATTGTATTATATCTTGCTATTGCATGCGCACAAATTGTATTAAGCTAAATTGAACCTATAAATACAATAATTAAGATTAGTAATCTAACATAACATGCCATCACGCCTGTATTCCCCTAAGGGTTAGGCAGAGATGTAACAATGTACACCCACAGTTCGCCGGTATGTTTAGGTCCCATGTAATAGGGGGCGGGCCTATTGCCATTAACCGGGCACAAATCCTAACACCGAGCTGCTACTGAGAATTTCATAGAAAAACCCAATAACACTTTTTGCTCGACTTGGGAATCGAAGCCAAGACCTCAAGCGTAGCAGTCGCGCTTAGGACCACTAGGCCGCCGAGGCAGTTTAATTAAGATTATGTCACTATGTTTTATAACAGGTTAATGGCAAGATGCTCGCTCCCTATTACATGAGATTTAAAGCAACCGGAGCTGTGGGTGTACATTGGTACACATCTGCTTAATCCTTCATGGAATACAGGCGTGATGGTATGTGTTTTATAATCATTTCATATACTAATATCCTCTAAAAAAGTGACCAACTAATGCAAGTGATTTACAGCTGTTTTTTGTTTGTTTCGTGGTGAAAGCCTCATGGGCTGCCTCCGCTTCAGGGAAGGCAGGGGTGCGTTGGACTCCTACCAACTAAAACCCCACTATGTTTCTCCATGTACCTTTGGCCAGGGCACTGGAGTCGCTCTGAGCATTCTTCCGCATTCCGGCAGATATTGACCTGCCACCACCACAAGGGGGGTCCCGTGACGCACTGACCTCAGAAAAGGGAGTCGCCGAGGAAGACTTTGTATAGAGTGCTGCTGCTAGTACCAAAGCTGACAAACCAGAACTGTTCTCAATACTACCAAATCAAGATAATAATATAAAATGAGAATATTTTTTGTGTTTCCGCAATTTTAGTTACCACGTCTGCAAATTCTTAACATTTACCTACTCGTATAGTTGGTCGGAAAACCCACCGCGCAGTTAAGACAAAACAGAAACGTTAATCCACATTGGCTCCCAAGCCCTGATCAAGAATTCAATTAGCGAGGCAATTGAGGAATTAAGCCACTTAGATACACGTTACATGTCGGCAATAAGTGCAGCGAATTACCTATTATAGTTTAGAACATTTGACTAACACTAGGCTTGTAGACTAGAGGCCTGTTGGGGGAGCGGTGAATGCTCATGCGAATCGCGCACCCTCGGCAATGGGCAGAGGTGGAACACCGCGGTGGTTTTAGCCGGTAAAAGTCCGACATGTCCCTTTGTCAACCCCCATGACGGAGGAAGTCCATGAAGATTCCCACAGCGCACCAAAAAAATAAGGCTTGGAGACTAGACTCATATCCACACGACGCCGACGTCCAAAATCAGAATATCATATCATATCATATATATACACGCGAGAGCGTAATGAATTAGGGTCACCAACAACATTTAATATTTAGTTAATGTTAGTTTAGTTAAATAAAAAAGTATTTTAATAGTATAGTATGGTAGTATGGAATGAGGAGTAATTACCCGGCTGCGTTTTTTCTATATAAACGGGGATAGTTTTGCTGGCCTTGAGAATACGTATATTCTTTAGATTCCGAAAGTTTATGTTCGTGACCCAGATTTATTGCTCCCGAGTGTATATACATTAGCATCTACCCGTTACTTCGTTCGAGTGATTTTTTCACCAGCCTTACGTGTTTGGTTACTGCTCCGCTCCCATGAGTCGTAGCGTGATGTTATATAATTATCCTATACTACTGAACCACATGAATCTGGCTCTCATATACAACAATATTTTACAATCTGACTGATAGTTTCAGACATTAACGCGTTAAAACACACACACACACAAACGAACAAAAAATCTTTGCAGTTTTACTATATTAGTAGGGAAATATTTCACGAGCGCGCGTCAATCACTACAAAGGACTATTGATGGTCATTTTTGTGTGAACCTTGGCCTCATTTCTCAACATTGTTCAACAGTAATGAGGACCATGTCATATGAAAGCTCTTAGGGTGCACTTCATTTCATTTCATAGCAGCTAAGTTTAAATCCAGCGCGAAAACAATAATGTTAATAGTAAGTACTAATTAGCACACTCACGCCTGTATTCCCCGAAGGGTTAGGCAGAGGTGTAACAATGTACACCCACAGTTCGCCGGTATATTTAGGTCCCATGTAATAAGGGGCGAACCTATTGCCATTAACCGGGCACAAATCCTAACTCCGAGCTGCTACAGAGAATTTCATAGAAAAACCCAATAACACTTTTTGCTCGACCTGGGAATCGAACCCAAGACCTCTAGCGTAGCAGTCGCGCTTAGGACCACTAGGCTACCGAGGCAGTTTAACTAATTAGATATTGGCAAAATTGAGTCTTCCCCAGAAACCATTAATTTAAAATTAAAGGTTTTTGAAACCTTCGAAGCCCATGGTGTTCCAAAGTATTTGCCTACATCACTACAAAAAACTCTATAAATATTCCGCCCAAATTTTCGATAGAGAAAGTCGCAAAACGAGGGTGTGACTATCGATCAGAATGCCGTTGTCATGGTAACCCATACAAGTATGGCGCGTGGGCGGCGAATGGCAATGGTTTGATTGACACGATGTTTACGCAAACGCAAACCATACAGTTTGCGTTAAGTGAGTTTAATCATGGTTGCGTCAACAACGTTCGAGGGTGATTATTCTACGATATAAATAGAATATTCTTTCTTCGAATTGATATTTTTGGATAAAAACATGAATACAGTTAGAAAACTGTCTATTTGTATCACTGCTCAATGATAACAAGATACACACAGCTGTGAAGCTTTTGCTTATCAAACTAAATACCATTTTGAGGGGCCAGTCAGGGCCGATGCCTACCGGGGCTGCGGGTTTTTCGAAACAGATACGGCGGCCTCGAAACGCAAAGAGCACAACAAGGAACATGGATGGGTTTTAGTCAGTAAAAATCTGACACTCCCTCCCGCTCCGCCCAGGGCGGGGGAAGTTGATGATTTCCTATCCGGAAAAATAAATACGATTAGGCAAAAATTATTGTTGGAAAACGACTTTTATTTTGAGTGTGGAAAATCACTGTTTATGGTAAAGCGCAAAGACACGGAAAACATTGTTTACTGCTCCACTCCCGTGTGTCGTAGCGTAATGTTATATAGTCTATGAGACTCACAAATAACGTGGCTTTCTATGGGTAAAAGAATTTTCAAAATTGGTTCAGAAGATCCAGAGATTACCCCCTACAACCTTACAAACTTTACCTCTTCGTAATATTAGTAGGTATAGACTTAAATATAACATTTGAAACTTGTTATCTGGAAAACAACGAGGGACCTTTGACCTTTGATATCTACACAGGCATGAAAACGTGTGTCTTCGTAGGTGTGGTGAGGTAAAAGCTTTTAAGTCAAAATTACTGCCATAATAACGGGTCTTTCATTAAGCGCTTCCTATCTTTAAATTTAGATAAAACAAAGTTTGTGTGAGATATCATCGAAATTTTTTTATGTATATAAAAGGCTTATCAATTCCATTATGTATAGAATCATCAAACATGATGTTATCACTCAAATGTTCACCGAGGCTTCGCTGGGTGGTGCGCATCCGAAATGTCCAATTTTCCATGACCCTGGCAAATAAATCCATTGGATTCAGGCCAAAAGAAGTTGGTAATCATCGATCTATAGCGCTTGCCGTTGACAGTGATGGCCTGACCAACGTCGTACTCAAAGAAATATGGACCGATGACCCCGCCAGTCCAAAATCAGACAGTGACTTTTTCGGGGTACATTGGACGCCCTTGGATCTCATGTGGACCAACATTGTAGACTTAGTTTACAATAAACATTTTTGACCTTGACTTATAGCACTACACAAAAAAAAATTACAGTGATGAGAAGAAATACAATCCGAAACATAAAAACCTTTTTTACAAAAAACACAACCTCCTTCAATAACTAAAAAGTGAAAAGTAATTTTAGCGGAAAAAAAAAAGCTTTGGAAGTCGACGGCTTTGGTTCTGTGTGTTGTTTTGTATTACCACCGACTTCCAAAGCTTTTTCTTCCGGATGGGAAATCATCAAATGATTTCTCCACTGAGCTCGTTGACTTCCAAAACTAAAGTTATTTCCACTTTTTAAATTTTGAAGGAGGTTGCGTTTTTTGTAAGCAAGTTTTTATTTTTCGCTTTTTAGCATCTATTTCCTGTCATCCAAATCCATGAAGGAACAGTTATACTACGTAAATTAACAAGACACCACTAAAAAGTCACAAGAAAGCAAAATACGCTAATTCGTTCACTTGGATGACACATTTTTTTCAGTAATTTTTTTTTTTACCAAACTGATGAACCAAATTCGATAAATGTATTTGGGACCACCTTTGTCACCTATCAAACAAAAGAATAATCATCAAAATCGAATCATGATTGGCGGAGTTACTGCGTAACACACATACAAAAAAAGCAAACAGAGGAATTGATAACCACCTTCTTTTTCAAGTCGTTTAAAAAATAGCATACAACAAGAAAAACACAATCTGTGTCGAGCAAGCGTGACGATCAATGCTAGTGCCTTCTCTGTATGAGAAGAAGACTTTGCCTTGCAGTGGGACAGTAATGTGGAATATAATGATGAGAAGACTGCCTCGTTAACCTAGTGGTCCTTAGCGCGACTGCTACGCTAGAGGTCTTGGGTTCGATTCCCAGGTCAAGCAAAAAGTGTTATTGGGTTTTTCTATGAAATTCTCAGTAGTAGCTCGGAGTTTGGATTTGTGCCCGGTTAATGGCAATAGGCTCGCCCCCTATTACATAAGACCTAAACATACTGGCGAACTGTGGGTGAATATTGTTACACCTCTGCATAACCAATGGCGTGATGGTATGATGTTGTTGATAATGATGAGAAGAGCATGTAATTTTCAGCAGAATTTGTACACATGACATAGGTACGGTATTTCAATTATCATCAAAATGTCGACCTTGTCCATTTATAATACTTCACGATTGAAGCGCCCATTTAATAGTTTACAGACATAATAATGTATTGTGCATGCATGCCTCGTTTTCCTAATGCCAAACCGGTTTGTTGGCTAGTGCTGTTACGTATAACAAATATTCTACACATACATAAACTCACGCCTATTTTCTATGGGTGTAGGCAGAAACCACAGAACGCCACCTGCTACGATCCTTACATACTCCTTTCGCCTCGTCCACGTTCATACATCTTGTCATACAAGCGAGCCGGTTACGAGTACTGCGCTACCTCACCAATAAAGACAGGGTTGGTCCTTCTAAGGCGTCCCCTCCTGGCATTGCCACTTACATCTCCCAGATAAATTCCTTTTGTAAGTCGCCTTTCAATCATCCTCCCAACATTACCGAACCATCTAAGCAAGTAAGTAAGCAAGTAATCTATACTTACAAAAAGTGGAAAGGCTTTGCTTGTTTCTTTATCCATACCGAATAAGCCCCAAAACTACTAGACCGATTTTAACCATTTATCACCAATAGATAGCTACATTATTCCTGAGTAACATAAGCTATATAACATCATGCTACAACACATGGGAGCGGAGCAGTAACAAAAGACGTAACAGAACATCATCTGCTTCTGTTTAGCCTTTTCCCAATTGTGTTGGGATCGGCTTCCAGTCCAATCGGATTCAGCTGAATACCAGTGTTTTAGAAGTCGCGACTGCCTATCTGACCTCCACAACCCAGTTACTGGAAAAAGAAAAATGATACCTCTTGATTAGACTGGTTGTCAGACTTCCTGGCTTCTGTCTATCCAACGATATACGAACTCGACTATCAAAGATCTACGAATGACAGCCGGGACCAACCGCTTTACGTGCTTTCCGAGGCACAGGGGTGTCACACCACCAACTTACAAACTCCGGGTTGCTACTGAGCAAATCCGAAAAAGACGTAACGATCGTGGGACGAAAATATCCAAGCGGACGAAGTCGTGGGTAGAACCAAGTACAATAATACATTAGTACAACAGTCAATTGGCCTTCAATAGACCTTCCGCGTTGATCTAGTCACGTCTAGTGTAACGAACGTGAAAGCTGATTCTTGTAACTAAAAAACAGATGATGATTCGGATGGTGATTAGATGGTTCGATCATGTTGAGAGGATGAGTGAAAGGCGGCTAACGAAAGGGATTTATATGGCAGATGTGAGTGGCAACGCCGGGAGAGGACGCCCTAGAAAGACCTACCCTGACCTTATTGGTGGGGTTCTTCAGAAAGGTCGTGTGCGCAGTACTCGTAACCGGCGTGCTTGTATGAACAGATGTATGACGTGGTCGAGGCGAAAGAAGTATGTAAGGATCGTAGCAGGTGGCGTTCTGTGGTTTCTGCCTACCCCCATGGGAAAAAGGCGTGAGTTTATGTATGTATGTCACTAAAAACGTCTAAAATTTAGTCGCAATCTTATCTCAGCAACAATCAATGTCAACGTGGCAATGCCACCAGTCTTTTGGGCACATTTCCAGTTGACGGCGACGTGGGGGAATTTTTTGATGTCAAGTAGGTTTAGTTTTTTATTAAGTCTGTAAAATGTAGGTAAATTAGAGGCATTTTTAAAATTTGCCATTTGAGTGTTTTTTTAGGGTTCCGTAACCAACGTATTACTAAGACTTCGCTGTCCGTTTGTCCGTCTGTCACCAGGCTGTATCTCATGAACGGTAATAGTTGGTCAGTTGAAATTTTCACAGATGATGTATTTCTATTGTCGCTATAACAACATAATACTAAAAAAGAGAATACAATTAATATTTAAGGGGGCTGCCATACAAGAAACGTGATTTTATTTGCTCGTTTTTATAGATAATGGTACGGAACCCTCGTGCGCGAGTCCCACTCGCACTTGATATTTTTTTATATTATGCATTATTATGATAGTACATCGGTAAGAATCCCCGGAGCGTTACTTGATAACCGGTCTAATCAGACCGGAAATAAAATAATAACATTATAGGGGGAAAACCTAACACCATTCAATGGCTCCCTTTTATTATCGGTCATGTTTCCGCCAAGCAACATATAGCAGTCGCCACGAGTCGTGAGCACAAATGTCAAGTTTATAATTGGGTTTTTGGGTTCCTTTCTGGATTTTTTGGGGCACCTACGCTGCACTCGATCAATTCGACTGACCGCCAATCGCGTGTAGCGTCGGTGACCCAAATAACTTGACGTTTGTTCTCACGACTCATGGCGGCTAGTATACCTAATTATCCAAAGGCCTATTACTTTATTATTACATGTTTTTCAATTAATGTATTTTCTAATTTTATCTTAGGCATAACTGACATTGGTGAAGGAAAATATTGTGAGGAAACCAGGAATTATATATGCTATATAATATTATAAAGAGGAAAGATTCTTTTTTCAAAGACGTTACTTGACACGGGTAAAAATATCCACGCGGATGAAGTCGAGGGCAGAAGCTAGTATAATAAATTAATGTTAATACAATTTGATACTAAATGCGAATATTTGTAAGGATGGATGGATGGATGTTTTTTACTCTTTCACGCTTAAACGGCTGGACGGATCTGGATGAAATTTGGCGCTGAGATAGATTGTAGTGTGGAATAACACATAGGATACTTTTAAACCCGGATAAACATACGATTCCCGTGGGATACTATATATCAAATTTGACGTGGACCTAATCGCGGGCAGAAGCTAGTGATAAATAACTGAGTGTAATATTTGTAATAATTTTAGTCACAGTACTTAACAAAAAATTTAGATAAAAATAGATACAAGATTTGTTTACTCATTTATTGTTATATTCAAGCATCATCCTTTATTATATATAAATAATAAGTGTGTTTTTTTTTTTTTTGGTGGGTGGGAAATCATCAAATAACTTCTCCCGCCCCCCAGTGTCAGACTTTTACTGACTAAAACCCACCCATGTTCCTTCTTGTGCCCTTTGCGTTCCGGGGGCGCGGTATCTCTTGCGAACAACCCGCAGCCCCGGCAGGCATCGGCCCTCAGTGGCCCCTTCCATATGCTGACATCTCTTTGAGGCGCGCGTGGAACACGAACGCGCCGTCGACACGGCCTGTCGTTATGCAACGTAAGGACGGTGAGCTACCCATTGCTCACCGTCCACAGGCCAGTATCTACGGTGGCCGGGAGTCGTCTCGCGGCTCCCGACGTCCGGAGCGTCTACCGCGGCGGCTGGGACGGGAGAACCGCTGTCTCAACCGTCCCGCCGCCTCCTTCTCAAGCATTACTGCCTCGCAGAAGGAGGCGACTGCATCCCATTCCCTCTCGCTCCGGACCATAGCCTGCACCAGGGCCGGACGCGAGAGTTCGCCGCCGCCGATGGCCGCCACGAGGACTCGGCGATGCTCCGCCCAAGCGGGGCATACCGCCACGGTGTGCTCCACCGTGTCCTCGGGGCGATCCACACAATGGTGACACCCGGACGTTTCCTCCCGCCCGATGAGGTGCAGGAACCTCCCGAAACACCCGTGTCCGGTGAGGACCTGCGTCAGGCGGTAGGTGAGGGCGCCGTGGCGCCTCTCCAGCCACTCCTCAAAGAGGGGACTTACCGCCTCTATTAAGGCGTGCCCAGCACGAGGTTGCGACAGTCGCTGTCTCCATGTCGCCATGAGATCCAGCCGGAGGTCGGCCCGCCGAGCGGCAATTTGCCGCGGTGGCGGACTCTCCCCCCGGCCTACTACCTCCACGCGCCACTTGTACAGGCGCGCGAGGACCAGCGCCTCCATATCTCACGGCGGCAATCCGGCAAGGAGGCTCGCCGCCTCCCCCGAGATCGTGCGGTATCCTCGGATGACCCTTATGGCGATCACCCGTTGGGACGCAATGAGGTAGTGGGCGGCAAGTCGCCTTAACCCCTGCGCCCACACCGGGGCCCCGTAAAGGGGGAGGGGGGGGGGGGCATCGACCGCACAAATAATAAGTGTTACGAACTACTTTCTGTTGAGTTCTGTGAAACAATACTTGACTGACGTTTATAGGAATATGGTCAATGATGTGTAATATCTAGAATACTTTAGATAACGCTTTATCTGTTTAAGTAGTTAGCAGTAACTGAAATTTAATGCGTCATGATAAAGTGCAGTAACTAAACGTTTAAGAGCCCTGTCGTAAGCAAATGTTAAGGTAATTGATAATAACGCATAGCGGCAACACATAAGGTTCAAAATAGCGATACGCTTGATGTTAGTTGAATCGGATAACCACAAAAATAACAGTAATTTTGAAGTTTTCTTTAAAACGTGAAAACACTTAATTCCAGATTATTAAAGATTAAATTGTACAAATGGATAAAAGAATGTAGTTTTTATAATTTAAAAGAATTTATGGATAAAAAATATTGATTCTAAGTCCTTAAATTGCTTGCAACCTGTAACCCTTAAATTTTGCATGCTATGTTGTAACTAGCTAAACATGTTTGTGCTTTTTATTTTTTACCACCATTAATACCATGTTTTACGCAAATAAACGATTATTATTATTATTAAAAAATACACGGCTCAGTAGAATAATTTATAAGTATGTCTTTAGCTCATGAAATTCCCTATAATGCCGTTACATAAAATTATATAGTTTACGCTCAAAATTCTGAGATCTATGCGACGAAAAAAATGTTTTATGCTCTCCTTTACGATTTTTTTGCCATGATACTGTTATACCTTCATGAAATATTTATAGATAAGTCTTTTCTTTAAACCCTTGACTATACACTTAATTTTTTTCGGGCGTGTAATATGTACCAATACGCCAGACTATGCGACAAAAAATGTGTGTTTTACGGTGTCCTGTGTGCGGACAGCCCCTTAAGAATTATTACCCTAAAATAAATTCATAATTATGTACTTTCTAAGTTTATCTTAGGCATCACTGACTTTGGTAAAGGAAAACATAGTGAGGAAACCAGGATTTATAACGAATATAAGTCTGTAGTCGCCAATCCGCCGTGAGCAAGCGTGCTGATCAATACTCGTGCCATCCCTGTACGCGAAGAGGCCTTTGTCTTGCAGTGGGTCAATAATAAGCTGGTAATATAATATTAAAAACTCGTTTTCGTAAAAAAATGTAAGCTAAGTTAGAATTTCAATATCTCTTTTAATATCAATACTGAATTAGATAAAAACTTTATTGAATTAATAAATATGAACTGCCTCGTTAACCTAGTGGTCCTAAGCGCGACTGCTGCGCTAAAGGTCTTGGGTTCGATTCCCAGATCTAGCAAAGTGTTATTGGGTTTTTCTATGAAATTCTCAGTAGCAGCTCGGAGTTAGGATTTGTGCCCGGGTAATGGCAATAGGCTCGCCCCCTATTACATGGGACCTAACCATGCCGGCGAACTGTGGGTGTACATTATTACATCTCTGCCTAACCCTTCGGGGAATACAGGCGTGATGGTATGTTATGTGAATTAATAAATAAATAGTACAAAATACGTCACTGAATAAAACAAAAGAACAACGCCTTAAAAAAAATGAAAATTAAACACAAAACCTGAACGCAGGTCACATCTATGATGCCTAAATGTTTTATTAATTAAACACTACATAATATAACGTCTGTTTTTATTAGTAATACTTAACATTCAGTGTTGGAGCTCCCAAAATAGTTGGCACAATAAAATGACATCATCTCTCATGGCAGCCTGGCTGTGACCTTGTGGCCGCCCGACTGGAACGAAACGCCATAGTAATTATGTACGTCCTTAGGCTGAAGCCACACAGCTCCACTTTCGTGCTACTGCACGCTTCCTGACGAAACGTTCAGTGTGACTTTAGTGCTAGGCGTTGGTGCTAAATGAAGTGCGTATGTATTTTATGTGATACGTGCTGCATTTATAGGCTGAAGTAACACAGCTCCACTGTCGTGTGACTTTAGTGCTAGGCGTTGGTGCTAAATGAAGTGCGTATGTATTTTATTGGATACACCATTTTGATAAATAATATGTCTTTTAACTTTGAGACTCACACCAGGTTTCTCGACCAAAATAATGGGACAAATTGCAATCTGAAACGTTTTACCAATAATTTATTGGTCCATGAACCAATGGTCAACATACACATACCATCACGCCAAACTACTGAACTAATTTCAATAAAATTATATAGGACTACCTTTGAAGCCTACCCTTACCTACCTTTACCTTTTTACCTTTACCACTTTACTTTACTTTTTTTTTTTTACCTTTACCTTTTTGTTTTTACCTTTATTTTACTATCATACAAAAAAAGAATCATTAAAATCGATTCATAATTGGTGGAGATATCGCGTAACAAACAAAAAATAAAAAACATACAGACGAATTAACAATTCGTCGTTTTTTGAAGTCGGTTACATATGTAATAAAATGGAAAAGTATTAAAGAGCTCTTCCTCTTGCCACCTGTAGATATGTTTTACATTATGGATGGCAATAAATATTTGATTTGTGAAATGTATGTCACATACATGGTGACAAGAATGCTCTACAACACGACCAGAATATATAAAATCCAAAGTAGGTATTAATGACTACTTTCAGCTCTTGAAAGATGCGAACTGGAAAAAATAGTCACCTTGAATAAATAAATCATTCGTTAGTTGCTAGATCATGCCCAGCTTTTAGTGTAACAGCTCTAAGCACCAAGCGAAGCGAACCTCCCTGTGTGGCTTCAGCCTTATGTGCTATAGCTTTTGAATACTTTTTTTCTGTCTGTATGTTCGCGCGTGTCATGTTTTTGGGCTGTGTAGCCTTGCCATACTTTATACAGGGGAGACGTCGGATCTCAGATAATTTATACATTATTGTAAGTAATTCCTCTGCGCAACTCTTCAGCCAAGATCAATAAGACAGAAGATTTTTTGTTTTATATGATGTTCTAGCTAAATCTCGTGGTTTCACCCACTTTAAGTTATGTCTGGTTGCTGCTCCACTCCTGTGCGTCGTAGCGTGATGTTAACCTTCTTCGATTAACGGGCTTTATTAAAAACATACTAGCTTCGTCCTCGTGGATTTTTTCACCCACGTTAAGTTACGCCTTTTGTTACTGCTTTGCTCCTGTGGCTCGTAGCGTGATGTTATACAGCCTATGTTACTCCCTGATAATTTAGCTATATATTGATGAAAACTGCCTCGTAAAAGTAGTGGTATTAAGCGCGTCGAGTAAAAAGTGTTATTAGGTTTTTCTGTGAAATTCTAAGTAGCAGCTCGGAGTTAGAAGTTTTGCCCGGTTAATTGCAATAGGCTTGCCCCCTATTACATGGAACCTAAAAAACATACCGGCGAACTGTGGGTGTACATTGTTACATCTCTGCCTAACCCTTCGGGGAATACAAGCGTGATGTTATGATGTTATGTTATTTATGAAAAAATGGTTTAAATCGAGCCAACACAAAAAGTCTTTCCTCTTTATATATCAGTATAGATGAAGGCAGATATTTCCAAATCTAACCAGTAGTTTCACTCAGAAATGCCTACAGAAATGACTTGTCAGTACCATTGTACTTCATCATTTGATCCCGCCATATTTTTCTTTGCGTGGCCAATACTGATATCGTGTACTCTAGGTATTGCAATATTAATGTAGAAAAACCCAATGTTAAACTGTTATGTTGATCCGTAGCAAGTATCTACATAGGTCAGCGGTGTATGATAAGATGTTTTTTCTCTTTTTACTGTGAAAAATAAACGATTGGTTCATCTTATCTCTACATAATATAAAACAAAGTGGCTTCCCGCCGTCTGTACCATTAGATCTTTTAAACTTCGCTACGAATTTTAATGCGGTTTTCACCAATAGATGGGAGTAATTTCAGAGGAACATTACGCTTCGATCAACGGGAGCGGAGCAGTAACTGAAAGCGTGTGACAACGGTTCCCGCGGTACTTTTACGCGGACGAAGTCGCGAGCAAAAGCAAGTGTTCACATATTTTTTCCTGTACCTATTCATGAAACCCTTTCGACATGAATGTTTTTGTTTCTTTTTATCAGCGTTCAATTGTTTTAAAGAGGTCATCTTGAAAAGGGTAGTGTGCGATGTGTCGTTGCACTTAGTGACCTAACATACCATGACGCCTTAATTCCCCGAAGGGTTAGGCAGAGGTGTACCTATGTACAACCACAGTTCGCCGGTATGTACCACTCAGCTCTCACACTCCCCCCCTCTCTCTTTTGGCAATCAGTGACCTATATTCAGTAACTTTTTGAGGACTTGAAATAAGGCGTGATTAATAAAACTCTCTTAATATTTGAAAGCTGAAAGGTCTCTTTGTTTGTAACGCGCTAATCTCAAGAACTGCTGGTCCAATTTGGAAAAAAAATATGCGTTATATGTATGGCCCTTTTATCAAGGAAGGCTACTTATCACCACGCTACGAAGCATGGAGGCAGAGCAGTAACCAAAGACATTTTACTCTGTTACAGCCATTGTTGTTTATTAAGGAATATAAGCGACTGGATGATTTCTCTAAAAAAATATGGTTGTAGTAGGTAGGTCCCTGCTGGTCACGTGGTCGCAAGCGCGACTGATGACCATTGGGGCCTTGGTTCGATTCCCAGGTCGGGCAAGAAGTGTTATTTTATTAGGAGATACTCAGTAGTAGCCCGGAGTTTGGAAGTTGGGGTGTGACACCCCCGTTGCCCCGGAAAGCACGTAAAGTCGTTGGTCCCGGCTGTTATTGGTAATCTTTCGCAGTTGTTACGGATAGTCAGAAGCCAGGAAGTCTGACAACCAGTCTAACCAAGAGGTATCGTGTTGCCCAGTAACTGGATTGTGGAGGTCAGATAGGCAGTCGCTCCTGTAAAACACTGCTATTCAGCTGCATCCGGTTAGACTAGAAGCCGCCCTCAGCATAGTTGGGAAAAAGGCTAAGCAGATAATGATGAGTTAGGTACAATTTCACAGAACGTAATGTAGGTGTCTAAGAAAAAAGTCCGGTTACGAGTAAAGATATTACTCACTAATTAATGACTAGTTGACAATGTTATGTTTATTATTTAAAAAAAACACGAACAGCTGCGCATTATTCTCCTGCGTATAGAAGTTTTTAGAATAAACTAGCTTCTACTCGCGGCTCTGTCTACGTAGACTTCAGAATTAAAACTAAAGTGTAAAAGTTCTAAATTATCCTACGGGAACACGAAAAACCGGTGTAAATTGTCCTATGTGTTAAGCTAAAGCAATAGCCGTATGTATTCCGTCAAATGGGTGGGGTGAATAAGGACGCAGGGGTCAATCGGGATGAAACTTTAATAGCGATTTTAACGTTGATATCATATAGTTGTTCCTTGCGAAGTATGTGTGGTGTAACTTTGAACGATAGAGTGAGGAATGAAATTATACGAGAACGTTGCGGATTAAAAGAGGATGTAGTGACAAAGGTTGAAAAGAGTATACTTAGATGGTTCGGTCATGTTGAGAGGATGAGTGAAAGGCGACTAACAAAAGGAATTTATATGGAAGATGCGAGTGGCAACGCCGGGAGAGGACGCCCTAGAAATACCTACCCTGACCTTACTGGTGGGATTCTTCAGAAAAGTCGCGTGCGCAGTACTCTTAACCGGCGTGCTTGTATGAACAGGTGTATGAAGGTGGACGAGGCGTAAGAAGTATGTAACGATCGTAGCAGGTGGCGTTCTGTGGTTTCTGCCTACCCCCATGGGAAAAAAGCGTGAGTTTAAGTATGTATGTATGTTGCCAAAGAGAACTGTAATGTTTTACCTGGATTATAATTAATGATTTAGTGTCTTTGTTTTTTTTTTTTTGGGGGGGGTGGGAAATCATCAAATAACTTCTCCCGCCCTGGGCGGGGCGGGAGGGAGTGTCAGACTTTTACTAACTACAACCCACCCATGTTCCTTCTTGTGCTCTTTGCGTTCCGGGGGCGCGGAATCTCTTACGAACAACCCGCAGCCCCGGCTACTGTCTTTGTTGGCACTAAACTACATTATGTCAAAGTTTAAATCCTCTTTAAAGTTTCGTCCAGATTCTCCCCTGCGTCCCTATTCACCCCCTTACTAAATTTAATCTAATTCCGTTGAAAGAGTAACAAATATACATCCATCTATCTTTCCAAATTTTCGCGTTTCGTACGACATGACACCAATTTTTAAGCAATGGCACAGTTAGATCCAATTGAGACTGAAATGAAACGCCAATTAATGATCTTGAAACGAGCTGGTTTTATCAGTTTTAACGAATTTGGTACCTACCATTGCCATCAATCATCGAATTAAGGATACGGATTGTTAACAATTCTAAGATAGGATAAGACTAAAATATTGTTCAAAAAACAGACAAACCTCAATAAATATCGTAATAGTATTATTAAGTATTTGGCTAGTTTACCAATATACAACCTTATTGCTTATAAATATTGAGATCAATTCTGCTTAAAATATAGGTATAAGACTCGATATGTCTCAACGAGGGCTCACAAGACGTATTTGGCATCTATACTAATATAATAAAGCTGAAGAGTCTTTGTTTTTAACCGCCTCGGTAGCCTAGTAGTCCTAAGCGCGACTGCTACACTAGAGGTCTTGGGTTTGATTCCCAGGTCGAGCAAAAAGTGTTATTGTGTTTTTCTATAAAATTCTCAGTAGCAGCTCGGAGTTAAGATTTGTGCCCGCTTAATGGCAATAGGCTCGCCCCCTATTACATGGGACCTAAACATACCAGCGACATGTGGGTGTACATTGTTACACCTCTGCCTAACCCTACGGGGAATACAAGCGTGATGGTAGTTTTTATAACCCACTCATCTCTGGAACTAGGTACCAGTCGGAATTGAAAAAAGTATTAAGTAATAATGAGCTCCATAATTATAAAGGACTCCGTTCAAGTCAGACAATCGGTGACCGTTTTTTTGCCGGACAAAAATGTAACATATGACTTAAAATATACCCCGGAATGCAAAGGGCTCAGGAAGGAACATGGATGGGTTTTAGACAGTAAAAGTCTGACACTCCCTCCCGCCCCGCCCAGGGCGGAAAAAAAGATATCCCACAAAAAGTAGATACTACGATACTATGGAGCTACTGAACAGCCTGATAGGCGGTTCTACAAAAAGCTTTGACCTTTGACCCTTATGAATAAAAATTTCATAGGAAACACGTGCCAGTAAGGTTGCATGTTATTATACCATTAAAAAAACCTGATTGGTGATAACATGAATGGATGTGAGCCAACCTACATGTATTCGTTTCATGAAAAGAAGTACCTACCTACAACATACTATCACGACTTTATTCCCAGAAGGGTTAAGCAGAGGTGTAATCAATGAACACCCACAGTTAGCCAGTATGTTTTTAAGTCCCATGTAATAGGGGGCGAGCCTATTACTATTAACCGGGCACAAATCCTAACTCCGAGCTGCTACTGAGAATTTCATAGAAAACCCAGTAACGCTTTGCTCGACCTGGGAATCAAACTCAAGACCTCTAGCGTAGCAGTCTCATCTACGATAACCTCTCTTTCGTAGGTTACTATGCAAGGACCTCTGTTGCCTTGGCAACTGGTTCGGTTACATGATGGAAAACAAGCCCTATATGGCAGTCAGAGAGAGGTGAACACCACCGTCCTACATTACATTTAAAATTAATTATACCTTGTAAGTATTTCTTGATATATTGATACTATTATTTATTTTTGTGAAGTGCTTATTTATTTTATAATTTTATCTGCTACATAATTAACAAGCTATACTCCTCGGTGTCACAGCTTTTTGGTTACTGCTAGGCTCCCGTTGGTGGTAGCGTGAGTTTCTATATGTTTAAATCTTCCTCTTGAATCACTCTATTTATTGATTAAAATCTCATTGAAATCCGTTGCTTAGTTTAAAAGATCTAAGCATACATAGGAACAGACGGCGGGAAACGAATTTGTGTCATAAATACTATGAGAAACGAAGAAAATAAATGTTTAAATGTGTTGCTAAGTGCAAAACTCGAGAACGGCTACACCGATTTGGCTGATTCTTTTTTTCGTGTTTGCAATAATTTTCCGGACAAGATTTACATACAAAAAAGAATTTTGGAAAAGTCAAAGTATTTGCACTCGTGTGACGCCGCGCCGGGACGGTTTGGTAGTTCGTAATAAAACCGCTTTCCGTCTGCTACTTTTACCGCATATATTTTAGAATTGAGCCAACGTCCTAAATTATCCCATGAGACAAAAAGGGATACTAATCCCATCTTTTAAGCTTGCTCGTATTTAATACTGCTACTACTACGTATCTTAAGTGACAAGTCTGGCCACACCGACTTCACTTTTCATTAAAGTAGGCAACACTTAAAAGCAATATCATCATCTACTTCTTTTCCAACTATGTTGGGGTCGGCTTCCAGTCTAGCCGGATGCAGCTGAATACCAGTGTTTTACATAGAGCGACTGCCTATCTGACCTCCACAACCCAGTTACTGGGCAACACGATACCTCTTGGTAAGACTGGTTGTCAGACTTTCTGGCTTCTGGCTATCCGTAACGAATGTCAAAGATCTACGAATGACAACCGGGACCAACGGCTTTACGTGCTTTCCGAGGCACGGGGGTGTGACACCACCAACTTCCAAACTCCGGGCTGCTACTGAGAAATTCGCAATGCCCGACCCGAGGATCGAACCCAGGACCCCGTGTTCATCAGTCGCGCTTCCGACCACGAGACCAACGGGGTCGTCCGGCAACACTTAAAAGCAATAATTATAAAAAAAAGAAATGAATGTTGCCTTACGTATCGAAGCAGGCGACATGATTAACGACAATTTAAATTATTCATTAAGAAGATATTTTGACGTAGTTAATTAATTCGAATGAAACTTAGTCATTAAGTGGCTTACGAATAATGATGGCTGACTGTCATTCTTGATAAGTGATGACAGTTGCTTTAATTTCCGGTGGAAGTGTCAAAGTTCGCAGAATAAATATAAATTGACTTCCAATGTTTATGACTTCAATCATTTTTATGACGTCGATTAAGTAAATGGGTCATAACTCATTACAGCATTCCATTTTACCTGAAGAGGTGCCACCACACTGACGTTTGGTCAGCTAAAATAAATACCATGTGATATCGGGACTGCCTCGTTGGCCTAGTGGTCCTAAACGTGACTGCTATGCTTGAGGTCTTAGGTTCGATTCCTAGGTCGAGCAAAAAGTGTTAAAGGGTATTTCTATGAAATTCTCAGTAGCAGCCGGTTAATGGCAAAGGCTCGCCCCCTATTACATGGGACTTGAACATACCGGCGGACTGTGGGTGAAAATTGGTACCCCTCTGCCTAACCCTTTGGGGAATACAGGCGTGATGGTTTGTACTATGTGACATCGTAAAACTATTTATCTAAAGTGCCACTTAACGACGCAGAAAGTTACACGTTTGCCCCATAACTGCGATGTTTATCCTGGACTTTATATTCCCTAGGTATAGTTCAAAATTGCCTTCCGTTTACGTAGACATTGAAGATCAAAATTCCAACTTTTTCAATGCTTTTAAACAGGATTAGCTGTTGCCCGCGACTTCGTCCGCGTGGCTTATTTCACCCGCCTTACGTTACGTCTTAGGTTACTGCTCCGCTCCCGCGAGTCGTAGCGTGATGTTATATAGCCTTTAACAGCAAAAAACGTGACTTTCTATTGGTAAAAGAATTTTCAAAATCGGTTCAGTAGATCCAGAGATTACCCCCTACAACCTCGCCTGTATTAGTATAAACTCAGTTTATAATATTGTAACTAAACTTCCACGACACTCTCGCTTTTAAATGTATTCCTAAGCTGAATGATTTGTGTTCATTATATTCTGCTGTAAAAAAATAATTAGCCTTCTGCGGAATTTGTTCCCAAGACCGCGGCCTTGGAATGCAAATGGCAGTAGGAGTCGCACGGATGGGTTTTAGTCAGTAATAGATAATAGTAATAGACTGATACTCCCTTCCGCTCCGCTCAAAGCAGAAGAAGTAATTATATTGATGATTTCCCATACTTTAAAAAAAGGTAGTTAATGTGTCTACGATTCAAAAATCGAATAAGTTTACTTTAGTTGTCGACTATTGTGTTCGTGAATTGTATATTCGTAGTAAGTGTATTCGTAGGAAACTTGGGCCGAACTAAATAGGGTCACCTTGACCTTAACGATATTCCACACCACACAGGTCATCGCACTTTTTAGACCTTTAGCCGTATATCTATACTATCCTTTGCTGACCTCACTAAACTTTAGACCGGGTATCAGGGTGTGGATCTTCTTACAGATAGGGCTACCCTTATCTACGTCTATCTATATTTACTTGTTAGGAAACGATTTTAATTTTTATCAGTATGAAACCACTGTTGGTAATTATTTTTATGGGACAAGCCCTCCCCACTATTCTTAACCACTGCAACTCCTGAAAGCCAGAATCAACAGTTGAGACCGCCAGAAAAGGACCAAGGCAAGGAAACTCGACAAGTCCCGGAGAAACGATTCAATTGTCTTGGATCCCACAACGAAATTGGACAAGATTAGCGGAGAACTAGATTCAATATTTTTTATTTTACCTATTAATTGACGTTCAAAAATGCCTTTTTATGATCTAATTGAAATAAATGATTTGACTTTGACTTTGGAGGAGTAAGAAAAACTGACTGTTGGTGACGCTCGCAAAATATTGTCAGAACATTGTTGTTGTCAAAAAATAAATTTTGATTTTGTCCTTCAATATCTCCTTAAACAGAAGGTTTCCAAATATGGTACAGAACAAGAAAATAGGAACAGATAGGAAGGACATGTACTTTTTGGCTTCACTATGGCAAAAACACATTTCGTCATTTGGTACAGGCATAACTTTGATTAAGAAGCCTAGATGTGGCCGAGATGAAAGAGATCAAAGAGATGCCCACCTATTAAATTTATAATAATATCTTTAATGCACTGTCGTAAGCAAATGTTTAGGTAATTGACATTAACTTTATGAACGCATCGCGGCAACAAATAAGGTTCAAAATGGCGATACGTTTGATGTTAGTTGAATCGAATAACCACCGAATTTACAGTAATTTTGAAGTTTTCTTTAAATTGTGAAATAAATACACGGCTCAGTGGAATAATTTAGTTTAAGAAATTCCCTATTCCCAAAATTCTGAGATTTTTTTGTCATGAAACTATTATACTTTTATTTCATACTTATAGGTAAGTCTTTTCTTTGAACCCTTGACAATACACTAAATTTTTCAAGCTTGTAATATGTACCAATACGCCAGACTATGCGACAAAAAAAATGTGTTTTACGGTGTCCTGTGTTCGGATAGCCCCTTAAAGAATATGGTATGGATGGTATTTATTTGATCAAATACAACGCCTCGCTTTTATTTGTATATTTTTATGTCCTTGTTAAATGTCTACGTATTTGTTGTATGAGATAATATGTCTGCAAACGTAACCTTCGACAAAAATGCGAATGCACACATTATCTTTTCAAAGCATATTTGAGCTTAGTTGCGTTGTAAACGAACTAACACACAACCTTTCAATACTTCAATGAATTATCTACGCCAAATTAGTATTATATTACCACATTCTGTTACATAACTATCTAATAAAAATAGTACTTACATCTAAATCGTACGTTTAGAATCGATTTAAATAAATCAGCGTTAAATATCCGAAATCAATACAATTATTAACGCTCCTAATGCCGCTATTAACATGGCCACTTACGAAGAAACATAAAAAGGAGGATTTACTGGAACCAATGACTTGAAAAGAAGACTGCCCCGTTGGTCTCGTGGTCGCAAGCGCGACTGATGAGCGTGGGGTCCCGGTTTCGATTCCCAGGTGGGGCAAAAAGCGTTCTTGGGTTTTTCCATGCGTTTGGAAGTTGGTGGTATGACACCCCCGTGCCTCGGAAAGCACGTAAAGCCGTTGGTCCCGGCTGTCATTCGCAGATCTTTGACAGTCGTTACGGGTAGTCGGAAGCCGGGAAGTCTGACAACCAGTCTAACCAAGAGGTATCGTGTTGCCCAGTCACTGGGTTGTGGAGGTCAGATAGGCAGTCGCTCCATGTAAAACACTGGTACTCAGCTGTATCCGGTTGGACTGGAAGCCGACCCCAACACAGTTGGGAAAAGGCTAAGTAGATGATGCTTGACTTCAAAAGAAGAAGATGAATATAAGTCGTAGTAGTAGAGCTGTTTGTGAAGGAACTCATCCGGGGAAGGACTACCACCATTATTTCTGACGCAAAGCAGCGTTGCTGTATTCCGCTATGTAGGGTATGGGTGCCGGTGTAATTACAGGCACATGAGACATTTCAACTTTGTCTCTGGGTTGACAACGCATTTGCAAGGCCTCTGGTATTGCAGATGTCTATAGGCAGCGGTGATCACTTGACCGCCGACTCGTTTGTTTTAAAAAAAAATATTTCAATACTTTATTTTATGTGTATCTATACGTTTTGTCAGAATGAAATCCAATTCAACACATAGAATATTTATTTGAACGTCATAAGTAGGTAATATATTCTTTTCTTGTAGATACCAAAAAATCATGTTTAACATTTTATCAACGCGATATAAGGTTATGAATGTTAAAAAAAACATAACAGCATCATCACATAAGCATATAAAAAAAAATATGTCAAGCGCGTGACGATTCGCACACGACAGGTTCCATAGGTTGCGTTCCTACGTTATTTAATTAACATTACATTAAAAAAACACGTTGCTTATATGAGGACCCCTAGATTATTAACTTTATTTTATTTTTATTATTTGTTGTTATGGCGGCCATAACAATAAACACTCTGTGAAAATATCAATTATCTACCTATTATAATTCAAAAGATACAGCCCGAGACTGACAGACGAAAAGACAGCGGATTCTTAGTACGGAACCCTAAAAACGTTTTATTACTTGTTAACTCTTAGAAACACAGACAGTTTTCAATTCCAATCCCCACGCGAAAACGTAGGCGCATTATTGAAAGAACTATGTATTGACAGCGCGTCCCATACAAATAATTTGGCCATTTTTTGGCCAATCAATAATAATGCTATAAACTAAGCTTGAACCTCTAGAAAGGACATAGGCTATTTTGTTTTCGTTCGCGATAGCCGACATTTAACCGGACAAAGTCGCGCGCACAAGTTAGTAATAAATAAACTCGATGGTTCAAAATATACAGCAACTAAAACAAAAATATTTTTCAAGAGGTTTTTATGTATACATACCATCACGCCTGTATTCCCCGAAGGGTTAGGCAGGGATGTACCAATGTACACATTGTACACCCCCATATAATTTTTTAAGTTAGTTATTTGACGGTAACCTGACTAACCACTAGCCTAGATATTAGTGCTCTTATCCTATCTAAAAAAACATTAATTTTAAATAGGTATTGACCAAAATATGACTAGACAACAATGATATGAAGCGAGCGCGCGGCAGCGCTCTGTCGATAATATCCTCTAGCCGGTTGACCTTCAACGTAATGTATTATAATAAGTTATGCCATAACGTGATCATTTATTTAATCATTACAGCACGCGGTAGCGGCGCTGCTCGTCGCGAGATCGACGCACTACGCTTGTTCCACTGAATATTGAATATTCGGTCCCTTTTACCGTTCTTTTTGATGTAAAACATCTATAGCCGCACGTAAAACCGATTGCTGGCATGGCGACGCTTGCTGTGGCGACGCGTCGCCATGTTATATGATGGTACCTAAATATACAATATTGCGAAAAAAGCGAGAAATAAAAACATTTTTACAAAAAAGACTCACTTTTTAGTTTTACAAGGAGGTTGTTATTCCGAAACTTTTTTTCATTTGCGACATTTACGTGGGCGAAGTCACAGGCAAAAGCTAGTTCAGTAGAAATTAATATTGTTGCTGTTTGCACGGAAAGTTGAAAGGGAACCGTTTGTCTTGGTATGGGCATGTGAAGAGGAGGGATGAGACGCATGTGACCGAAAGAGTTATGAATCTGAATGCGGATGGATGGAGGGGAAGAGGGAGGCCAAAGAAAAGATGGATGGATTGCGTGAAAAATGATATGAAAGAGAAGGGAGTCAGCGATAGCATGACGGTTGACAGGACAGCATGGAAGAAGAAAACGTGTTGCGCCGACCCCAAGTAACATGGGATAAGGGCAGGAAGATGATGATGATGATGATGCTCTGTTTGCACGGAATACGGATCCTTACTAACACATTTTAATCTAAGCAAATTTTATGGCTTCTTCGTTTAAAATTAAACTTTATGTAAAGGTCATAGGTGTTGTTTCAATTAGTAAACATTCCGGTTATCGACTCGTCTGAGAGGTGACTAGTCTAACGTGAATAGGTAGGTATGTACTGGAATAATTTGCCAAATAAAATGTCACCTCCATGTATTTTGGTTTCTTGTTTGGCTGCCTAGCGTGTTTTGCTATTTAAAAACTTGCCCATTGACCGGTCATCATTAAGAATTTAATTATTCTACTCAGATACAAGTAATTAAAATCATTTGATAAGTTTGTTTTTAGGGTTTGCTCGAAAATCTGTTAAATAAAGGATGCTTTTTTGCGTTTTATTTATATTCTCATCATTAAGATTATCTGTAATCAACTCTAAGTATAGTTTTTTATAGGAATATGCAATACTAGCTTCTGCACGTCACTTCACCCGTATGTACCTAAATCTTAAAACTTTTTATTCCCCCTACAGAAGAATAGCAATCCCTACCGCAGCTAAAAAAAAACAGCTGATAACTTTGAAACCGCTGAACCGATTTCTATTAAACATAGCTTAGAACACTCCCGACTAATTCACCTTTCAAACAAAAACAAACAAAATCAAAATCGGTGTATGCGTTCGGGAGCTACGATGCCACACACACACACAGACAAACTTCTAAAACCCCGTCGCTTTTGCGTCGACGGTTAAAAAAGACAACCGCCTTCAAAAACTACAAAGTGAAAAATTACTTTAGTTTTGGAAGTTGCTGGCTTTGGTTCTGTTTGTTACTTTGTATTGCATTTCAATTAAGAAAAGAATTTTCCAAATCAGTTAATTAATGACGAAGTACTGATGTAACAAACTTAGAAAAAAAATACAACCGAATTAATAACCTCCTCCATTTTTGAAGTCGGTTGAAAAAGAACAGAAAGCTATAGATTCTCACTTGTTTTAAATCAGAAAATAAATGAACACTAAAAGCTTCTAACTAAACCAAAGATAAAATATAAAAGTATGGTTTCATTTTATTTTTACAACAAGTACGTATGTAGCTCTTGATGCATTCGAACGCTACGCAGAGGCTACATACACGTACGTACTAACTCAGCATACAAATATTGTATCTGTGTGTTTTATTTTTGTATAAAACTTTGCTCGTAAGTTTGGCAACATCGCATCTTCAAATTTCCAAGGTTGCCGAGCTTCCAAACCAGTTCTTCCGGACCATTTTGGGCATCTCTTGTGTCGAACTTTTAGCCTTCGAATAATAAAATGCACATTGTTGTTAAGCTCAAATTTAGGTTATCGTGTTGTTGCTTTAGAGATAAGTTTAAATTCTTTAATATCAATTTGTTGGTTGCTTTGAAATAGATAAGAAAATGATATTTTTGTAGCCGTTCTGCTTAAAGGTCACATTTATATACTCACCATCACGCCTGTATTCCCCAAAGTGTTAGGCAGAGGTGTACTAATTTACACCTACAGTCGGCCGGTATGTTTCAGGTACCACGTAATAGGGGGTGAGCCTATTGCCATTAACTGGGCACGAATCCTTACTATGATCTGCTACTGAGAATTTCAGAGAAAATCCCAATAACATTTGCTCGACCTGGGAATCTAACCCATGATCTCTAGCGTAGCAGTCGCGCTTAGGGCCACTAGGCTAACGAGGCAGGTGACTAAAAGGTCAGTCAGAAATAAACATATTATTCGATCTCAATTGTAATAAATTTAACTCAGTAGTTTCATAATAGACTATTATTGTCATATTTTATTTTATACCATAAAAAATATTTTAGCAAACAGTTTTTTGACAAACGACATAACATACCATCACGCTTATATGTTAAGGTCCCATGTGATACGGGGCGAGCCTATTGCCACATTTTATTTCATATTTTTTGACAAAATGCCAATGATTAATTATATAGGCCCCGAATATTGCAAGCTCGGGCCCTAGAAATTAACGGTCCGTCCCTGGAATTTTCGGAATTTTTGGAAGTTCATTTGTTTCAAAATAAACTAAAGTATATAAACGATAGGTATAAAGTAAGTCCTCCTATATTGTAATTTTGATAAATATTATCACTGTTTATGCACCGTCTCTTGTTACCAATTTGTAAGCCACAATAATATGCTGAACATGATAATACATTTTAGTGTTTAATATCTTTTGAATATGTACCTACACCATGTTGAATATCTATGTATAAAAATAAATAAACTTGAAGTGTTTGTTTATAGTGTCAAAATAACAGCTAATTAAAAAAAACATGAATGCTTACAGAAAAAAATTGTAGAAATGTTTGTCTAGACTTCCCTGGCTTGGGCCAGGGAAGTCTAGACAAAGATTTCTTCAATTCTTTTTTCTAAAATATAAGTAGCCTAAGTTACTAAAGATAACATTAAAAAGAATTAGGGTTCCGTGCAAAAATTTAAAACCTTACAGATAATTAACTTAACTGCCTCGGTGGTCATAAGCGCGACTGCTACGCTAGAGGTCTTGGGTTCGATTCCCAGGTCGAGCAAAATGTGTTATTGGGTTTTTCTATGAAATTCTCAGTAGCAGCTCGGAGTTAGGATTTGTGCCCGGTTAATGGCAATAGGCTTGCCCCCTATTACATGGGACCTAAACATACCGGCGAACTGTAGGTGTACATTGTAACACCTCTGCACAACCCTTCGGGGAATACAGGCGTGATGGTATGTTATGTTATAATCAATATTTACGCGGACGAAGTCGCGAACATGAACTAACAAATAAATAAACGCACTTACTTGCTACGCAAGTACCTAGCTTTATTTAGTTCATGTGAAAGCCCTAATGTACCTATGGGTATGTCCATTTACCTGGAGAAGGCGGAAAAGACGTCAGATGATTAAGAATGTTTGATGATCTGCGTCATATAAATAACTAGCTTCTGCCAGCGAATTCGTTCGCGTGATTTTTTTACTCGCATTAGATTCCGTCTTTGGTTACTGCTCCGCACCTATTGGTCGTAGCGTGATGTTATATAGCCTATAGCCTTCCTCGATAAATGAACTATCCTACAGAAAAATATTTTTTCAATTAAAGTCAGTAGTTTCTGAGATTAGCGCGTTCAACCAAACAAACTCATAAGTTTTATTATATTAGTATAGATATGTGGACTCTTGGGTACGTGTAACATCTTGAAGGAAAATACTTATTTTCCTCAACACATTCCATAGAGTTTATTGGGTCGGTCTATGTTAGAAGCTGGCGTCATAAGCTGACATACACTTGAAAACTTCATTCCAGAAACGAATAAAAAATGCCAGGGCCGGACCTTGAATTTTTTTGGTCCCCTAGGGGCCTAACTAAATAATCAAACTAAGTACTATTTTGTTGCGAAATTGCTTGCTACAATGGACGGTACCTATAGGAAACAAATTAGGACAATAATAGTCGATTATGATACAAGTGAGCTAAGTTTGTCATTACAGTCGAAGCTTAGTTAAGAGAGTATAGTAATAGAAACACTAAATTATTTTTTTACACCCTATGTAGGCCATAGGTGAATCGTGGGCCATCGTGCACAACTGGATGAGACATCAGGCGCAGAACCAACGGCATTACATACTTTCTGAGCCTCGGGGGTGTCACACTTCGAAGTTTTGAACTCCAGGCTGTTACCCAGAAATTATCTAATGGAAGACCCAATAACATTTTGCCCGACCTGGGAATCTAACCCAGGACCTTACGCTCAGCAGTCGCGCTCCCCACCACGAGACCAACGGGGCAACTGGGCTGTAACAGTAGTTCGTTCACCTGCTACCTGATAGGGGTCAACAATTTTACTAAGCCAATATGCAGAGTTCATGGTATACCCATGAAAAAATAATTGTAGGTATCAGAAAATGTTTAACGTTAATTTATGTAAACATGCCCAACCTTGGTCAGAGTTCGTGATCGTGACGTATTTTAACAGCGCGTTATGAACAGACTAGCTCCTAGCTGAGACTTCGTTCGCGTGGATTTTTAACCCCGACGCAAAAATTATAGGGTTTTATATGTTTGACGTGTCTGTGTGGGCGTGTGTCTGTCCGTGGCATCGCAGCGTAGCGTGGCGTGTGGCTCTCAAACACATGGACTGATTTTGATATATTTTTTTTTGTTTGAAAGGTATATTAGTCAGAAGTGTTCTTTGCTATGTTTGATGCAAATCGATTCAGCGGTTTCAAAGTTATCAGCTCTTTTGTTAGCTACGGTAGGAATTTTATTTTTCTGTTAGGGTTACTTAAAATTTTAAATTTTGTGTTAAATAAATACAAACATTCCGATGGTTTTATATATTTTATTTCTCATTTCAATTTTTTTTAATCCGCGTTACGTTACCACTTTGGTTACTGCTCTGCTCCCGTGTGTCGTAGCGTGATGTTGGATAGCCTTTAATATTCCTCATCTATCTAGCTGTAACCTATAAACCTTCCTCGATAAACGGGCTACATAACGCAAACAGTTTTCAAATTGGACCAGTAGTTCCTGAGATTTGGCGCGTTCAAACAAACTCTTCAGTTTTATAATAACGACTTCTGCTCGCGACGTCGTCTGCGTGGTTCTATTTACCATGTTAAGTTACGTCTTTGATTACTGCTCCGCTCCCGTGTGTCGTAGCGTGATGTGATAGCCTATACTATTCCTCATTTTTTTTTTACCGATGGGAAATCATCCAATGACTTCTCCCGCCCTGGGCGGGGCGGGAGGGAGTGTCAGACTTTTACTGACTAAAACCCATCCATGTTCCTTCCTGAGCCCTTTGCATTCCGGGGGCGCAGTATCTCTTTCGAACAACCCGCAGTCACGAATCTGGCTATCCTATACATAAAGACTTTTTTCAATCCGACTGTTAGTTTTAGAGATTAGCGCGTTTAAATAAACCAAAAAGAAACTCTTTAGCTTCACTATACATATTAGTAAAGATAATATAGTAGTCGCCACGAGTCGTGAGCACAAATGTCAAGTTAATTTTTAGGTTTTTGGGTTCCTCTCGGGGTTTTTTGGTGCGCCGACGCTGCACGCGATCGGTTCGACTGACGAACTAATCGCATGCATCGTCAGTGGCCCAAAAGCCCAAAAAATAACTTGACATTTGTACTCACGACTCGTCGCGACTACTATAGGTATAGTATAGATATGTGTAGGTATGCTTACACATAGGCATGTGGGTGTACTTTATATAAAAAAACGCACATTCTTTAAATAACTGATTTACTTCACGGCTAAAAGCTTGCACCTGCAAGGCTAAGATGTTATCTCATGCAAGTGTACTCACATAAAAATAAATCATCCATCCTCGCTAAGGCGTCACTACACATGAGGGATGTTGTCAACAATGCGATAAGGTCTCAAGCAAAATAGAAATGAAAATAGTTGCACGGATGCCTAGAAATATCGCCCCGGTGAAGGATGCCTAACAGTCTGTTGTCAGAAAAGTCCTTATAGAGGTAGTAAGAAAAGTCCAAGTGCAAATCGAACTCGCGCACGAAGAGTTCCGTACCATTATCTATAAAAATGACAAAAAAATCACGTCTACTGTATGGGAGGCGCCTTAAAAATGTATTCCGTTCTGTTTTTTAGTATTTATTATTATATCGGCAACAGATATACACCATTTGTGAACATGTGTGTTCACAGCATCATCAGTTGTGATTTCAACTGTCTAACTAACACGGTTCATGATAGAGGAGTCTTAGTAATAGGGTCCCGTTTTACTTGGAAGGTGGTGAAAGAGGCCCTTAATCGGACAGGGCTGATTACCGAAGGCAACGTGAAACTCAGGAAAGACCTGTGTCTACTAGTGGGCGAGAAGAACACGAAACAGAAAAATTACGCAAAAGGAATTACGCATGATGTTCAAGAAGCCACCACATACCATCACGCCTGTATTCCCCGAAGGGTTAGGCAGAGGTGTACCAATGTACACCCACAGTTCGCTGGTATGTTTAGGTCCCATGTAATAGGGGGTGAGCCTATTGCCATTAACCGGGCACAAATCGTAACTCCGAGCTGCTACTGAGAATTTCTTAGAAACACCCAATAACACTCTGCTGGACCTGGGAATCGAACCCAAGCCCTCTAGCGTAGCAGTCGCGCTCAGGACCACTAGGCTACCGAGGCAGTTCAAGAAGCAGGCAAGATAATCAAAGACACGTTAAGCATAATGTTCAACATGTGGGCAAGACATATTTATATAATAATAAGGTATAATGTTCAACAAGTGGGCAAATATTTAAAGGGATAAGTCATAACGTTCAATAAGTGGGCAAGGAATTCAACGACGATGATGATAATGAAAGCGGGCAATTTTTTTTTCAATAACCCTTCAAGCTTTTCAGCCCCTGGGGGTTCTAGAATAAAGGTACCAGACTAAAACCAAGGATGATAAAAAATAAAAAAACTAGACTAATTATAACATATGTTTTTCAATATTAAATTAATATCCTATATCTTAGAGAAGCTACACAGTTTATGAGGAAAATGAAAACTTGTGTGACCGGTTGTATTGCAACTTCTGGCCTCTATAATGATGTTTTTGCTTTAGTATTACGTCAATCTAAGAATTACAATGATATTGAAAGTAAAATATTGTGTTGCGTATTTATAGGGAAAAAATAAATAAAAAACAAATGTACAACATTGTTGCACGCGGCATCAAATGTTCCTGGAGACAATTCAAATAGGTTTGCATAGTTACGTATGTAAACGCACCTACGATACTGTAGACATTCCTAATTCAAACAAAAAGGAAAACAAATTGAATTTTGCTGAGTATTTTTGTTTCTGAATAAATGCAGTTTGCTTGCAACACAAAAACATATTGTTATAACAATATTGCACAACTTTATTTCTCAATGAATTCGGTACATTTTGTACACTAGGTGCTCGGTTTAGATGGTCACAAGGGTGGGATATGTGATCGTGGGGGCAAGAAAAGTGTTATTGGGTTTTTCTTACGGGAAATTACTACAAGCAGTTCAGTGTGGAACTGTGCCAGGTAAATAATAATGAGCTCGCTCTAGAGAGAGCTACCATAGGATACCACCTCTTTATGCATGCATGTCGTGAACACCAAGGAGATAGGGCTTATTCCTTGTTAATCGACTTGTGTGTTTTTTTGCTATTATTTCGCTATTTGGAAAATGTCACTCAATGTCAGAAATCGGGAACTGGTAGATGATTGTGGTTGTCTTTAGAATTTCAAGTCCATTTTAAACTGAAAATGTATAGTTTAATCACAGTCATGGGCTACATTTCTGTGTCGAAGTCAACGATTTCGGCCACAATCAAACCACAAACGATCGGTCGCAACTTTATCGCAAATACATGTTTCTACAGTTACACAACGCAACTGCAAGAATCTGCAGCAGCCAAACTATTCACAGTGTACGCTCGCCAACTTTTTGTAGTTGCATTGTGGCGTGGTTATGATACGCGTGAATACGGCCTTATTTATACCGGCAAAATACGGTTATGAATCCCAAACGCAGTGCCAGTGTGGAGCACCATCACAGGACGTGCGACACGTGCTCCCGTCGTGCACAATCCAAAATCTGAACAAGGCCAATGCACAGGTTGCTCTATTCTGGTCGGACAAAATTTAATAAGAGTCAATCGACACGAAGAAGAAGGCTTTGGAGAAGAAGAGACAAAAAAAAATGATTACTTTTTTATCCATTCATTAAAAGTGAAAATATCATGTGTTTTTCACGACAAAGATGATAAATATAGGAACAATGTAAAGTGTTAATTAGGTATATAAACGCTGGTACAATGTTAGTTTAAATCTGATAAGAGGTTATCAGCATGTTTGAGATGACCAATGTTGGTTTGTTTACATTATAATATACTTGCATGTTTTGCCATTATAGGTAGTTAATTAGCGGAGTATTCGTTTATCATTTTATCTCCAATTAATATGCGAGCTTTAATAATTATAATTATGATTAACCTCCAATTTTTCGATCGAAAAACTAATATGACAAGCGATGCTTTGATTGGTTGTTGACCTATTTCTGCCGCATCGCAGCGTTGTGTCCCGGATTAAAGGTTATGGGTGCGGCTCGGTGTAATGACAGGCACTTGAGACAGTACATGTCTCTGAGATGGCAACGCACATTCCAAAGCCTCTGCTATTGTAGATGACTATAGGCAGCGGTGACCACTTAATATCAGATGAGCTTGCATGACATCTAATGATATTAAAAAAAAGAAACGTCAACGTATTTGACACTTTGTCACGTTCAATTTTCTTGACCCAGCGTAGGAAATCCAACAGTGCGCAATGCAAATTTATAGAATAACACCGTTTTATGAAATGCTGGTAGACCCCTGGGAACGATACCTTTATTCCTACATTGAAAATCAAACAAAATTTTAGGATAGATGCGCGATGAAATATGTGACTTACGTACGTTTATTTTACATTCTATTGTGATTCAATTCATTGTTGATAATTTTATGTGACCTTGTAATTTGTAGACAGTCAAATACATACAGTCGGGCAGACTTATTTGTGATAAAAATAGACGAAACTTGTATTGGAAGTCGTAGTACATACGCGTTTACGGATAAGTAAATGACCAAAATTATCTTATCTTTGCTAATATTACGAAGAGGTAAAGTTTGTGAGGTTGTAGGGGGTAATCTCTGGATCTACTAAACCGATTTTGAAAATACTTTTACCCATAGAAAACCACGTTATTTGTGAATGGCTTTATGACATCACGCTGCGACTCACTGGAGCGGAGCAGCAACCAAAGACGTAACTTAAAAATCGCGGACAACAGCTAATTTATGGATAAAACTAGGCTGTACTCGCAACTTTGTCTATTCAAAAAATTAAATCAATGACTTAAATTTAACACAAGAATGCGAATAGTTATTCTACGTGTTAACTTAGATGATTTTCTAAATGTGTGTCAAATTTCAGCTATTTCTGTTCAGCCGTTTATAAGAGAGAGAGTAACAAACATCCAGCCATTCATCCTCTTAACGCCAATATAATAGTGCTAGCTTTTGCCAATTACTTAAAAAGTAATATTATATCCTCCCTAGGGGTTCAAGCTTAATCTGTACCAAATTTCATCAATATCGGTTTAGTAGTTTAGCCGTGGTCACACAGTACGCGCAGATTGGAGGATCGAAACATTCTACACGAGGGTGTGTGAAGGTACACGATGCTCAGTAAATATACCACGTGTCTAAACAACTTAACTATGGAAAAAGTTTTGTAATGTTTTATTTCATTTCAAATATTATTAAATTAATAGTGTATTAAAGGGTAGTTTCTTTTTCTATAAATATCTGTCAATCACCAATAATCGCACTAATAAATATTAACTACGCACATATTAACAAAACACTAGCTTCAACTTTTACCTGTAACTTCTTGACAAATCAAAAGTGCCCGTAAATGGTCTAATTGAAATAAATGCTTAAATATATGTTTTGTAAATTTCTTTACTAAATTGAATAAACCACTTTTCTGTATTTAAAATACAGTTGAATGAAATTTAAATTTTCACTAAAAATAAATAAATAAAGGCTTTGACTTTGACTTTGATTAGGGCTGGATTTTTATTTTGGATAACAAAATATTAATGCGATGTTTAAAAAAAAATTTAGATAAATTGTGAGCAGAAAAATACAAACATAAATAAAGAAGGTACTTACCTATATGGATATAAAACAATCGAAAGTAATGTTAACTAGTATATCTGTATAGTTCGTAAGAAAAAAGTAATTACATACCAAGTTATTCAAACCGATAAAAAAAGTAGTAAAGTTTTTTATTGGTCTGAGCCGAGTTACTGTTAAATTTATTTATTTAAAATTTATGCAACAAAAACTTACCTTAAGTAGTCTCTTCTTCAACCAAAGACGGTGAAGAGATAACATGACAGGTAGACATTATTATTGCAAAAAAACTATAAACAATTACCTACCTAAATTATTTAAACGAAAGTAGAATAAAATTTAAATTAAATATACTTAAATATAAATATAAATAAATACACATACATATAGAAACTTTTATAAATTTTACATTGTATTTTTAGTTTACTGTTTTTTCATAAGTTTATCTCCTGTCTCGGCGGTATTTATGATGAGCTGCAAGTCGATTCAAACATTCTTATCATAATTTCTCACAGTACTTCAGTGTTGACGCTGTTGTTCGCCGCAAAATTCCTTAATACAAGCTTTTATTTCTGTTATTTAAGGTTGCATACAACCACAACAAGTGAACGATTTTGCTTCTTTGCCGAATCGTGGCACATCACTGTACAAGACTCGCCGGTGACGCCAGTTTGTTTCGAGAGCGTCCGTGAGGCAGTCGCCCCCTAGCGATTATTTCTAATAATTGCATTGCCCATTTTATTTTTAAACAAATAAATATTTAGTGCCTGTTTCCTGCAATCAGCAAAACGTGAGTACCAGTGTTGTTTTTTTTTTTGTTTTTGTTTTTGTAAATTTTATTTTAGTTTTCGACTTTTTTTGGAATGCCAGACAGTAATAAAGTTTTATCGTAATCATTTTTATTTTAAAAATTTTAAATAAATCTAAGTACGCGGATTCATGTTTTGCGCATCCGGATTTTTACTCGGCCCACGCCCGCCATGTCTAATTATTCGAAAATGGCAGTTATCCGCCATTTTGGAGACTTTTTGAATGTGTTCCATGCTGCCGGTTGATGTCTCTGTGGCTGTTAAATAAATGAAGTAATTAATAAAAATATTCGAGTGGTAAATCCTACTCTACATACGCTATAAGTACCTGCCAGTAATAAAAGTGTTGTTTTATGAATTATTTCACGCATGAATACGCACAGTGTGCTATTTCAGAAATTGAGCGCGACAAAATCTATTTAAGTCGTCAATGCAGTTTCAAGTGTTTTAAATTTGTTTAGTAAATTAATTTAAACGCTTCCAAGAGTACCAAATATTTTTTTCTGCTACTATGACGCCATTGATTTTTTTGACTATGCGGGTACTGTATACTTAAATCATTAAATGCGTATTTAGTTGTTTTCATAATTTATATTTGCGACTTTTTTAACACTGAATTTAAGTAAAATAAATTGCAGTAAAACAAAACATTTATTTAAATCCAACATAGTAAAACACTTTTGTGTTTGACTGTGTATTCTTTAAAGTTATCGTTAACGTAACCTTTGTCAAGAACATTATCTAGAGGTCCAATTTATATGACGTCATGATTAATGAACTGGTAATTACATCAATATTGGTGTCATTATCAAACTGGTTCGATAGGTACCTACATACTTAGTATATCTTAATGCAAGTCCATTTGAGAAATATACTTGAACATAAAGTTTTTTTTTTAAATAACCTAATACACATTTACACTTCAAGAAGTTCAAGGATTTTGAAACAAGGAAATAATAATTATGATGTTGGAAACCTACATAATTGCCATCTACTAGCTAACTTAGAAATAGACAAGTCTGGTAATCAGTCAGAACTGAGGCTTGTCTAAAAGTACGACAAAAAAGCCCATTTTTTTTTCCTTTGTCCAAATACTTTGGCAAAAATGACACCGTGTGGCGCCATCACGGGCGACGCGGCGCACGGCGCGTGTTTAGTGAATGCTTGGTCAAGGTTATAGCAAAGAACTGGGAACGGTGGGCGTTTAATTTTGGGGAACGTTTTCCGTCCATTAACATCGGGCTTCGAGAAATATGCGCAGTTCCGCAAACTTAGGTAATTGAACTGCCAAGCAACCAACTAATTTTGTCTAATAGTTTTGTGTTTCTGGGGAACTTGTTGCGCTGTTTTTCCGCGCTTTGACAGATGTTTTATGTGGGTGACTTTGGAGATTTGAATCTGTCGTTTTGACAGTCTAATTTATACGAGCCAATTCCTGTTTTACAAATTAATGTAGGTATTCTACTATTTTTCGTGCGCGTGGTTTTTTTCACTCGCTTTAAGTGACGTAATCGGTTACTGCTCCGCTCCTGTGAGACATAGCGTAATATTATATAGCCAATATTATTCTTAAAAAATACGGCTATCATAATACAAAAAAAAATCTAATCCGACTGATAACTCCATAGATTAGCGCGTTTAAACAAACAAACACACAAACAAAAACAGCTCTTTAACAATTTTTTACATGTATTACGGTTACTTTTGCCTCGTAAACAAAGGTGGGTAGACACAAGTGACAACCCTGTCACACCTATACTTCGTTATACTGACCCGCTTGTCTGAAATAGCACAAACAAATATTATTTCCGACACTCCGAAGCCATTATGCTAAAGGTATAATAACGCCTTAATACTACGGAAGCATTCACAGTACAGTTAAAAAATCCATGTAATGCCAGTGTAAATTCATTTCGTAGTTATGTCAGTAATGTATTTATCACTTTGATCAATGACAGCTCTTTTGTTTTTAAGATATCTTTTGTCTGTGTCTAAGCTATTGAAAAAAAGACCACTGTGTAGCATTTGGCTGAAGCAAAAAATACAGACAGGTTAAAAAAAATGGTTGCGCTGACTCTGGTTGGATACCTATAAAAAAAAAACGTTGCCTTAGTTTCGATGTAGATAAGAAACAGGAAGGTATGTCTTTAGAATTTTAACTATGACTGCTTTAAATGGTAATTAGATAGAATTTTTTACGTTTTAGTACTATGGACTAGCTTCCGCCGATGACTTCGTTCGCGTCAATTTTGATATAATATCCCACGGGAACCGTACATTTTACCGGGATAAAAAATATCATATGTGTGATTCTACACTACATTCTATCTCAGTGCCAAATTTCATTCAAATCCGTTCAGCCGTTTAAGCGTAATAGAGTAACAAACAATCATCCATCCATCCTCACAAACTATTAGTAGGATAGGAAGTAGGAATTTTCTAAACTTTAACTATCAATCCGTTTAGAATTACTTGGAAACATCACCAACCCTTTGTCTAGATAATGATGGATTCTACGCATTGGGCGCGTCGGGCAAAAGTGCTACATAAATCCCATTAGCCAAAATTGCTCTAAATGTATACGTACATACCTATATCTAGTTGATGTAGGTAGGTATATGAATGACGTCATAGAACAGACGCCAGTCGGCTAGCCGGATCCATTGTTTACTCGCACCGCCGCCGGGCAATCATGGTACTTTACGAGTTTATTACCCTTTATCAACCATAGAGTTAATCAATTTATCCTACACTTATTATCAATCCATCCTCTGGGATGTATAATAAAGGACGTGTCCAAAATTGTGAACGTGTAGGGGAAAAAAACGAATTTGTAAGTTGACTAAATTCTATTATTTTACTACCCTAACCTACTAATATACGCATAGGAGGCCGTTCAAATATTACGTAAGCAGTTTTATTACAATTATTTACCCCCCCATCCCCCTTGTCAGGAAAAGTCAGCAAAGCTCTTAGCCCTCCCCCCATGCTAATGATACATAATTATAATGTTAAAATTTAAAAAATAGATTTAGGATAGACATTAGATTTTACTGATACAGTATTCAACATCGCGAGATGACTCCCGGCCACCGTAGATACTGGCCTGTGGACGGTGAGCAATGGGTAGCTCACCGTCCTTACGTTGCATAACGACAGGCCGTGTCGACGGCGCGTTCGTGTTCCACGCGCGCCTCAAAGAGATGTCAGCAAAAGGAAGGGGCCACTGAGGGCCGATGCCTGCCGGGGCTGCGGGTTGTTCGCAAGAGATACCGCGCCCCCGGAACGCAAAGGGCACAAGAAGGAACATGGGTGGGTTTTAGTCAGTAAAAGTCTGACACTCCCTCCCGCCCCGCCCAGGGCGGGAGAAGTTATTTGATGATTTCCCACCCACCAAAAAAAAAAAAAAGTATTCAACATAGACAAGGGACAAAAATATTATAATCTTACCAACATAACAAACAAACAAGCATAGACAATGTGAGGGTTGCCATTCGTGTAAAAAAGTAAATAACTACCGATGACGTAATTAATCATCATCTAGACTCCCCTACCCCCCATGTCATCCAAAATTAGCAAAACAAAGACCCCCGCCCCCCATGGTGCTTACGTAATACTTGAACGGCTACAAGGGCACAAGAAGAAACATGGATGGGTTTTAGTCAGTAAAGGTCTGACTACTCTCTCCCACCCCGCCCAGGGCGGGGGAAGTCATTTGATGATTTTCTATCCCTAAAAAAAAACTCTCTAATATTATAAAGTGTGTGAAGATGTTTGGATGTTTGTTACTCATAATCATCATCATCACATCAGCTGTAGGACGTTTGTTACTTAATTACACGTAAACAGTTGAACAGATTCGGATAAAAATTGGCACATAGACCATTTTCTGAATTAACACATAGGGTACTTTTTATCTCGGTAATGTGTTCCCTTCTATATAAATGATAGCTAGATAAATGAAGAATAGTGTAGGTACTAAATACCATCACGCTAGGTCTCACGGGAGCAAAGCAATAACCAAAGACTACAAACCACGGACAGAGTCGGGGCAGAAGCTTTACTGATAAAAATCAAGGTGCTTTTTATTAAAATTAATATTGTAGTAGATATTTCTACTTTTTTTTCCCCACCGAGTCCTTCCATATACATTATAGGTATACTAGCCTCTGCCAGGGACTCCGTTCGCATAGTTTTTGACTCGCATTAGGTTACGTCTGCTCCTTACCTATTGGTCGTAGCGTGATGTTATATAGCCTATAGCCTTCCTCGATAAATGAACTATCCAACACAAACGGAATTTTTTCAATTCAAACCAGGAGTTCCTGAGATTAGCGCGTTCAACCAAACAAACTCTTCAGCTTTGTATTAGCATAGATAAAATTTCTACTTATTCGTTTAATAATTTGTAAATTATTATTTGATCAATACATTTTTGACCTTTGTAATTTTCGCTGCATAAAATTGAAATTGATTTTTAAACCACCTTATGTTGTATTCGGTTGATTAGCGTTCATAGACTGTTTACCTTTGTGGTATATTCATCGAGTAATAAATATTATAGCGGTTGGTCGGTTAGGCGTTCAACCTTTATGGTCAATGAAAAAATGTACAGGTAAATTACCTAATTTGTAACCAACTAACCTAATTACCTAATTTGTACCTAGGTAGGTAAATACCTATTTTTAAATCATTACATTAATAGGACTACTCAAGGAAACTTTTTATTTTTCCTAAACACAGCTAACTCATCAGAATAAAATTATTCAAACTAGTTTTTATGCCCCGCAACTTCATTTCAGTGAATGTCGGTAATCACGGGTTTGTCACTCAAATAAAAGTAGCACAAGTTACTGTCTATAACATCAGCAATCTGTCAGTAAAAGCCCCGTCAAAATCACTTCAGCCGTTACAGAGATTAGTCTTAACAAATAGACAGACAGAAAGAAGATTAGCCGGAACAAACAGAGAGGCATATGTTGACATTTTTTGACGTTACGAATTTTATTTTTCGTTCATAACAATTACAGATTTATTGAAATAAAATTAGATTAAATATTTTTTTTTTTTTTTTAGTTAGATAAAAAATCCTTAATAATAACAAAAAACTAAATGGCATCAAAAAATTCCTCCGCATCTTGAACCGGAAAAGTGACGAAAATACTGGCGCTATATTAATTACTTAATTCACGTGTTACGTTGATGTCGCAAATCTGGCTGTGGCGAGTCTTTTTGCTAGCGCGCAATCACAAATGAATTTTCCTGTTTCATTTTGCATAATTATCAATAAATCCTTGTATTAACTTCTAGCCAAAATAATACAGAAATAAATTTCAAACGTATTTTACACATTATTTAACAAAATAATTAGTATTGCTCGTTTTTTTTTTTAATAATTAATTTAGTTTTACATGTTACTACCTATGTTACTACCTATCTATTTTCCGCCGCACTGTGGTCCGGATTTTGAATATGGAGGACTTAGGACCCAAGGTCAATATTTCAGGCTTAAAAAAATCATATGGACAGATAAGTAAACGCTCATCAACGTTTGTTCTAGCGGTTTTCATGGAATTGTTTAATTTCGCGAAAAAAAAATATTGAAAAAAAAAATGTATGGAGAAAAAGTGAAATAATTTTTTTTCTCGACTTGTTTAAAAGTGTTAGCAATGAAACCTTTTGTATGCTATTATATTACCTTTATTGATTAATTTCACAAATATTTTTTTCGCATATACTTGCAGCCTTGGCTAAAATAAGCATCGGAACTTTCAATATTTTTATTTCAACTATTTGTGACAATTAAAGGTTTTTATTTATAGTCACATCATTTTCGTATATTTTCAATATTATAAATATTAATAGTCATTATTTGCCGACGATTTTTGACTTTCAATTATTTTGAAAAATAGATACAATTTAATTTCATAATAATATTTTACTTCTTTGTTGTTAGCGCTGTTACTCAAAGCGTAGTTAGTGACAGAATGACGCATTGCCTGCTCACCTCCCCCCACCCTTTTTCTCTAAGGGTCTTACACCCTTGCTAGTTGCGCGCTAATGAATCATATAAAAGATACGAGAGCTCCTGCTAGGGCGTCATTAGACATTCAACCCTTGAAGAGTCAACATACCTGAAAAATTTAACGTGAAGAAAACTACCTACTTAATCATGTCTGGATTTGGTACTTACCTGGACATTTATATGTTTCTACGAGAAGGAGACCTCAAGGACTACAAAAGACTACATCAAGCAATTATGGACTGTATTTCGCTTGAAATTTCGCAAGAAGATAGTGAAAAAATATTGAATTTTGCAAGATCTCTCACTGTGAACTTAAATCGTCGATGGACCGAAGCACATAGAGTACAAAAAACATTCATGAAAAAGCATATGAACTGGTTAGAGACAAGAATTAAGTGGCCTGAATGTGAATCTGCAAATCTCACCGAAATCTTTGAAGCGAGCGAAAATTTGGATCATCATTTCCCAGAAGAAGGAGCAACTGTTCCTTTTGCATCTACTTCGAAGGCGACTAGTGACATGGGCACTTCTACAGACGTCATATCAAGGAAGCCATTTGAAGACTTGGGAAATAAGCAGAAGAAAAGGCGATCGGGTACTTTACTCGACTATCCGGAAGAGGAACTCGCTTTTGCTTTTGTTACAAAGCTAAAATCTAATGGGAAAGAAGTTTTTGCACGCATCATCGATCATCTTATCAAGAAACCTGAAAAGGTTGAAGAAGTTGAATCATTTTTATTAATGAACAGAAAGAAAGAGACTATGCAGGAAGATCGAGTTTTGGCCCTTACTACTTCATTGGATCTATCAAAGTGGAAGTACCTCACTTTAAGGTCGGCATTGTCACAACAATTGAAGCTTCCGTCTTACTACAAGTTGTTAGAAGCTAAGAAGAGGTGTTATCCTGATGCCAAAGATATTGATATATCAGAAGATGGAGTGAAGGTGAAATTACAAGCACTTTTAGATGTGACAACTCGAAGGATTCTGCAAGTCGTTGGTGACGATTTAAACATTTCTAGTGGAAATTTGAAGCTGACCAGCAAATGGGGATTCGATGGGTCTTCAGCACAGAGCAACTATAAGCAAAGAAGTGAACTGGCCGAATTTGACGACTCCTCTGTGTTCATGACGAGCCTCGTTCCTCTGAAGCTAGAGGCTGGAAATATTGTTATTTGGAATAATCCAAAGCCATCTTCAACATCTTATTGCAGACCAGTTAAATTTCAGTTTACGAAGGAAACGATTGACTTTGTTAAACAAGAACAGGCGGCAATGGAGGAAGAAATACGAAATTTATCCATTTCAAGTTGCGGAAACTTCGAAGTTACTCATGAGTTGCACATGACAATGATTGATGGAAAAGTGACTACGATAATTACAGATACTCCATCTGCAGCTACTTGCAATGTTTGTCTTGCAAAACCTAGCGAGATGAATAATCTTTCCCAAATGTTTTCAAGACCTGTTCGGGAAGATGTATATCAATATGGACTGTCAACTCTTCATATGTGGATTCGAAGCATGGAGTGTCTTTTACACATATCGTATAACTTAGATTTCGAAATGTGGAGTGCCCGAGGTGACAACAAGAACCTTAGGAAGTTTCGCAAGGACATGGTGCAATCGGAGTTTAAAGAACAGATGGGACTTTTGATTGATGTTGTGAAGCAGGGATTTGGAACGACAAATGACGGGAACACGGCCAGAAGATTTTTTCGGGAATACGAAAAGACTGCTCAAATAACGAAGATTGATGCTGATTTGATAAAACACTTCGCAGTAATATTGCAAGTGTTATCTTCTGGGAAAGCTGTCAATATCGATGAATTCCGTGAATACTGCAAGGAAACTGCTGAGCTCTTTGTACATCACTACCCTTGGTACAACATGCCTTCCAGTATACACAAAATGCTGATACATGGCGCTGATATATGCAAACATTTCTCTTGCCTTCCTATCGGAATTTTGTCAGAAGAAGCAGGAGAAGCAAGAAATAAGGATTTCCGAAATACCAGAGAGCGCCACACGAGGAAAACAGGAAGATTGCAAAATAATGAAGACATTATGCACAATTTTTTGATATCTTCAGATCCATATATATCTCATCTGAAACCTAAATACACCAAATTGAAGTCATCAAGTATGTTTCCAGAAGCTATCCAATTATTAATAGCAGAAGAAATAATGGAAGTTGAAGAAGAGGAAATAGAAGTTGAACAAGAAGCTCCAGAAAATGTGCCAGATCCATTGGAATGAAGTTTAAGTCATTTTATTATTTTTAAAAATGTATTATATTTAATTTAAAATTTAAACGACTTTCGATTATTATATTGTACTATAAGAATTATATTTTGTAATTTGATCTCTGTATTGATATAAATAATGTAAACAACCTACGATTATTATATTTTTTGTACTAACTGCAAGAATTATGTAATTAACAATTTTCAATAATTATATTATTTTGTAATTTGATGTCTGTGTTAAAATAATGTAAATGACCTTGGATTATTATATTTTATTGTTTTGTAAGAATTATGTAATTAAGAATTTTAAAAAATTATATTGTCAAAAATTATGTCTGGATTGAATAAATAATGTAAACAACCTTCGATTATTATGTATATTGGTACTGTAAAAATTATGTAAGTAATTAACAATTTTCAATCATAATTATTATTATTTATTTTTTTTGTACTTATATAAATATTTTTATTCCTGTAACCACTTTAAAAGAGCAAGAAACTACTGATTTCATGTAATTTCTTTTATATTAAATATTTTAAGTTAAACCGCGTATAAACGCCAAAGCTGCAACTGCATGCAAAAGATTTCTTAGTGAAATTATCAGATAAATGTAACCTAATAGCATACAAAAGGTTTCATTGCTAACACTTTTAAACAAGTCGAGAAAAAAAAATATTTCACTTTTTCTCCATACATTTTTTTTTTCAATATTTTTTTTTCGCGAAATTAAACAATTCCATGAAAACCGCTAGAACAAACGTTGTTGAGCGTTTACTTATCTGTCCATATGATTTTTTTCAGCCTGAAATGTTGACCTTGGGTCCTAAGTCCTCCATATTCAAAATCCGGACCACTGTGCGCCGGCTTCGTCCGTGTCATAATTAATATACCATCCCGCGGGAACCCTAAGTGTTATTCTGATAAATGGACAATCGATAAATTGACTATCTAACACAAAAAGAAATTTTCAATTCCAACCAGTAGTTCCTGAGATGTGAGCGTACGACCAAACAAACAAACAAAACCGTTATATTTATAATACTAAGTATAGATGTGCAGGTGAGAGTTATAATGATATTAATTTACATTTAGTTTTTGTTAATATTTGACATTCGGCTTTACCATGTCTGATAAAAATATTAATCATTCGATACCATGACAGGAAGAGAGCATCCTGTATAGGCATCCAGTAAAAAAAATTCGACCCACGATAACCAATTAATCCTTATTACGTAATCTGAATCCACAGATAAAATCCACATAATATACCTATCTACATTCGTTCCTTTTTCCAATGATGTCATCTTTCGTGGATCTTATACATACCTACATAAGTATTTACTTAGATTGACACATGTCTGCCTATCCATTGATTATATTATTACTAGCTTTTGCGCGCGACTTTGTCCGTGAAAATGGCGGTTATCGCAAATGCAGGCAAAGTCGCAGTATAAAAAGTAGTCTAAACTAGTAGTCTAAGTTAAACAGAGATTTTTCACATCTTAAAAATAAAAGTGGTTATAGTAACCGGCACAAGTCGTGAACACAATCTCCAAATTCATTTTCGGGTTTTTGGATTTTTGGGTAGCCGACTCTGCACAGTCTCTGCTCAGTCGGTCCAATCGCAGGCAGCGTCGGCGCCCCAAAAAATAAAATATCCAAGAATGAACCCAAAAATTAACTGGAAGTTTGTGCTCACGACTCATGCCGGTTACTTTACCTAGCAACAACTTCAACTTAGTTTGATGGGCAGTAGGTATGTCTAGTTAACAGCTAAGTGTCGGATTGTCTTTTTACACCGTCTAGGAGCTTTTAGTAAAAGGTCAGCTTATACTGGTATTGCTTGAGCCTGCGTGTTGTCATGCAAAGGCACCTAATTAATTTTGGTACCTATCTACACCTACAGACTCGCAGAGCCAAATTGCTAAAGGCGTTTTGACGTAACTTGCCTTTTGAACCGGTTTGAAGGGTATCCTCACAACCTTGAAGTGACAGGGTGACATTGAAAAATGCATCTTCAAGATTCTATCTAAAATTTTCTGTAGCATTCATTTTTAACCCCCGACGCAAAAACGATGGGATGTTATAAGTTTGACGTGTCAATGTGGGTGTCTGTCTGTGGCATCGTAGCTCCCAAACGCATGAATCGATTTTGATTTTGGTTTTTTTGTTTGAAAGGTGATTTAGTTGGTAGTGTACTGAGCTATGTTTGATGGAAATCGGTTCAGCGGTTTTAAAGTTATCAGCTCTTGACCGCTGCCGTGGGGATTTCAATTCTTCTGTCGGGAATGTTGCCACATGGAATGCAACTCCTGTTATTGGGTTACCAACTGCAAAAAAACAATTAAGCCGAACTTCCTCGCGTAGGAAACACATATTATGAACAATCTTGAACAAAAAAATTTAAAGCTTAGCGTGGCCCAAAACAACCTAGTTAATAACGGAAAAGAAATAGGTCAAGCTTGTTTTAAACACAGAACTCGTAAACAGTCCATAGGAAAGAGGGCGGGCCGCGCCAGGCGCCGCCATTTTGATCATAAAAGATGACGTCATTGTGTCATTAGAAGCTTATGGCGTGTATAGTTTAAGATGAGAATATTTTGTTGTTACTGTTGTTGTTTTGTAGGTATTCATTAACTCTTACATTAATTAAGAGAGTAAGTCAGTAGTTCTTGATTGAAGGAGCTCGTCCGGGCAAGTACTACCACCATACCTGTTTCTGCCGCAAAGCAGCGTTGCCGTGTTCCGATTGGAAGGTTTGGGTGCCGGTGTAATTACAGGCACATGAGACATTCAAACTTTGTCTCTGGGATGGCAACGCATTTGCAAGGCCTCTGGTTTTGCAAATGTCTATAGGCAGAGGTGCCACTAAGCATCAGGTGGGCCGCCGGCATGTTTGCCATTTAAATTAAAATCCATTATTTTAACAACTAACAAATACTTTAGCTATTTGTTTTTATATTTATCACGTACACATTTGTACATAGATAAGATTGTTTTTGAAAAGCCGTGGGAAATAAAAATGGAATTAATTAAGTTGGTAAATATTTTATCATCGATCTGCATTCTAACATAGTTTTTGTCATATTTACGTCATGTGCGCAGGAGTTTGCTAATTGTAATTAGGCTTAATTAATGTGTCATGTTGTTGTTGACTGCAGGGTTACCTTATGATGACATCAACGACTGTTTTAAATCCTGGTTTGTACAAATTCAGACATTATTGTATGAAACAACAGCTGTGGAATGTTTGGTGTAGGTACTGTATTATTATTTAATCTAAATATACAGTACTACAACTGCCCCGTTGGTCTCGTGGTCACAAGCGCGACTGATGAGCAAGGGGTTCTGGGTTCGATTCCCGGGTCGGGCAAAAAAGGAAAGCAGGTAAAGCCGTTGGTCCCGGCTGTTATTGGTAGATCTTTAACAGTCGTTACGGATAGTCAGAAGCCAGAAAGTTAATTAGTCGGAAGTGTTCTTAGCTTTGTTTGATGGAAATCGGTTCAGCGGATTCAAACTTATCAGCTCTTTTGTTAGCTACGGTAGCAATTTTTTGCTTCTGTCGGGGATTACCTAAAATTTTTAATTTTGTGTTTTAGGTCTAGAGATTACCGCCTACAACCTCAGAAACTCACAAACTTTACCTCTTTATTATACTTATTAGTATAGATTATCGTTTCAATTGAAAAAATCTTGCTTTCAAACCTAAATATTTATACTGAAAACAACGGTCAACTGTTTCTTGTTTCCTTTTTATTTAACCTTTCGAAGATTACCTACACAGTCGAGAGTTTAAAAATATACTCCGTTGCTTCGCGTAAACAAAGTACCTATGTACCTAGCAATAAGTACTCTGTAGCAGTTCTCTGCCAATCAACACCTGCACTTTCAAACATCGTGTGAACATTCTAAGAAGAGAAATTTATCCGTATCATATTACTGTCATTGCAAGTTGTAACTGAAATATATTATGAATACAGGGTCTTAGAAGACACGTCACGTAGCCGTTTTCTACGAATATTGATATTTAAAAAAAGTAAGTTAGAGGAAAAATTATTGTTGGAAAATGACTTTTATTTTCGTTGTGAAAAATCAACGTTTATGGTTGTGCGTAATGTGACGCAACATTGAAACAGTACAGGACTCGTGGGGTAGGTAATTAACGTTTAGTTATTACATTTGAACCTGGTTTTTAACCCCCGACGCAAGAACGGCGGGGTGTTATAAGTTTGACGTGTCTGTGTGTGAGTATGTGTCTGTCTGTGGCATCGTAGCTTCCGAACGCATGACCCGATTTTGATTTTGTTTTTTGTTAGTCAGGAGTGTTCTTAGCTTTCGGAAATCGGTTCAGCGGTCTCAATGTTATCAGTTCTTTTGTTAGCTGAGGTAGTGACTTTTTTCTTATGTCGGAGGTTAAGTACTTATAATTTTGTGTTTTTCTTAAAAAATACTTCACAAAAAGTTGAAAGTTTGATCTTCAATATCTCCATAACTAGACGTTCCCAAGTATGGCGCAAAACAAAAAAATAATCGCAGTGACGGAACACACCCCTTATACATATAAGTAAGTAGGTACTTATGTTAGTTCGCGGAACTATGCAAGTGCGTGGGCAATGCGTGGACGGATTAAATGGTGCTGATAAGACGGGGGCCATGTGCACTCATTCTGCATAAAGGATTATTTGATAAAAATATGTTTTTTATTGTAATGCACTTGGTATTGTATCAAATACAATAAGTATTCAATTACAATTTATATTAAAATATAATATATTTAGCTAACTGTCCGCGACTTCGTCCGCGTGCTTAAAACACTTTCGTTAAGTCTTTGGTTACTGCTCCGCTTCCGTGCGTCGTAGCGTGATATTTTATAGCTATCTGTTGATGAATAAATCGTTGAAATCGGTCCAGTAGTTTTGGAGCCTATTGGGTACAAACAAACAAAATAATCTGTCATAATATTAGTACAGATTAATAGGAACGAGTCGGATTCAGTATATTAGTCGCCACGAGTCGTGAGCACATGTGTCAAGTTAATTTTTCGGTTTTTGGGTTCCTTTCGGGGATTTTTGGGGTGTCGACGCTGATCGGTCAAACTGACGGACCAATCGCGTGCAGCGTCGGCGGCCCAAAATACCCAGAAATCCTGAAAATTAAATAACTTAACATTTGTGCTCACGGCTCGTGACGTTGTTTGTAACTGCTGTTTTCTTGTTGGGAGGAATCATGTACCAACAGCTAAAACCATGACGTCATGACCACCATTAATCGTGACGTCAATGCCACCCGTTCCGTATCTACACTAATATTAAAAAGAAGAAAGATTTGTATTTTTGTGTGTGTGTATGTTTGTGATGAATAAACTCAAAAACTACTGCGCCGATTCAAAAAATTCTTTCACAATTGGAAAGCTACATTATTCCTGAGTAATATAGGCTATATACCATCATGCTGCAGTCCTCGGGAGCGGAGCAGTAACGAAAGACGTAACTTAACGCCGGTGAAGTAAGTCACGCGGACGAAGTCGGGGTCAGGTCGTCTAGACATTTACAAATAAGGTTATTAATGAGTTAATTAAGGCGAAAAAATTGAAACGTTTATTTTTTTCGATAAAGTTTTTTGATCACTACTGCAATACTACTTTATTCTCTTTATTACTGGTCATTTGAAAACTTTTAGGGGAAACTAATGTATCTACGTTTATTTTATTTTCTTTTTCCCTTTTTAACCCTCGACGCAAAAACGATGGGGTGTTATAAGTTTGAGGTCTGTGCGTGTGTGTGTCTGTCTGTGGCATCGTAGCTCCCAAACGCATGAACCGATTTTAATCTAGTTTCTTTTGTTTGAAAGGTGTAATAGTCGGTGGTGTTCTTGGCTTGTTTGATAGAAATCGGTTCAGCGGTTTCAAAGTTATCAGCTGTTTTGTTAGCTGCAGTACGGATTTTTATTCTTCTGTCGGGGGTTACTTAAAAATTTTAATTTTGTGTTTTTTATCTGTTTGTTCAAGATAGCTAGTTCAATTTAAGGTTAGTCCATATAAAACAGAGTCAGGGCCGATTGGCCGTTGTTATCGCCTCGTGTAACTTAGGTAGTTATGTAAATATCTGATTTTTTAATGGCTAAAATATGTACGTAGTATATAGTGTCACTTTTCTGTACCTGAGTACTAAAATTCTCCCGATCGAATTCTGATCCCGCCGCCCAATCTCAAAGTGCACAAATGTGTGCACAAACATAAGTGCACTCCCTCTTCCCTCACTTCAACGGCCGTTAGGACTGTCACTCAAGTTTATTAAGTACAGAAGTTGTAACAACGTTCAATACTAAAATATAAGTTCGACCAAAAGTATCAAGATTTTACAGTGGTCGAAATTGTATAGGTACTGCCTATATTAATTGAACCCATAGGTACTCGTATGAACTATGTGGAAGGCAAAATACGAAGCTATTTTTTTTACATAGCAAAAATATTTTATTTTTTAAAGCAGCGTATAACCTTTACTCTTGATACTTACACTCATGTGTCATGCATTCTAAGTATGTTATTGTTAACCAATTCGTTAATTATGAATTTCGTAGGGTACATGAAACAATCAATATTATTTACAGATAAGAGGGTATTCAATATGTTTCTTGTATTTAAAATGTTTTGTTGAAATTAACTGAAGTAAGGAGGTACTTATGTGTAAATATTTTCCTGTTTTTATTACCTCTGTCGACCATTAAGGTAAATCATACAAATAATTAGTCTTATATAAATCAATTACTTTGTTAAATTTATAAAGGCCAGATAAGTCGCTCCATGCAAAAACACTGGTATTCAGCTGCATCCGGTTAGACTGGAAGCCGACCCCGACATAGTTGGGAAGAGGCTAAGCAGATGATGATGATGTTTTATATCTAGATAACATTCATGTTAGCAAAAATGATCGTATACATATATATATATATATTTTTTATTTGAATATCGTACGTTTCGGTAATTGAATTTACATTTAATTTATAATGACAACATTCTGAGTTTAATGGCTTCACAACCCAGTTATTAAATAAAGTGATACCCCTTGTTAAGACTGATAGTCAGATTTTCGGTCTTCTAACTACGGTAACGACTGCCAAAAACCCCGAATGACCACTGGAAAAATCGGCATATATATATGCATATGTATTTTTATATGGGACAAGCCCGCCACACTGTTCCCAACCACTGCAACTTCTGTAAGCCAGAATCAACAGTGGAGACCGCCTGAAGAGCGCCGAGGCAATGAAGCTCGACGAGTCCCGGAGAAACGATATAACTGTCTTGGATCCCGCAACGAAATTAATCAGAAAAGATTAGCGGAGGAGTAGAAAAATATATAGTGGAAACTATATGCATATGTATATGTAGGTTGCGATGTTACATGTTAAACAACAATTAGGAAATGAGATTAACACGAATGTCAGTGAATATAGGAGGACGGCGACGCCCCAAATGACCCCAATAAAGTCCCCGACCCTAGTGATGTCATCCTAAAGGTCGAAGGTGCGTAGTACCTTGTTATGTCTATTGGGCTTTGTTTAGGGAGAATAGGTGATGTACAATCGAGGTATGAAAAGGTTAAGCACATTGACGTCAACTTGTTTAATAGTACTAGAGCTCTTTGTGAAGCTCGTCCGGGGAAGTACTACTACATAATAATATTACTCAATCTTGCTATTATTTTAAATGCGAAAGCAGGGCTGGATGGATGTTTGTAGCTCAATCAGGACAGACCGACTGAACGGATATGGATGAAATTTGACGTAAAGATAGCTTATAGTCTGGAATAGTACTTAGGCTACTTTCTATCCCGGAAAAATGTATGGTTTCTGTAGGATATTATATTATATATATTAATTTCACGGAAGTTAAGATGACCATAATAATGTGAGATTGGTGATCACATTGTCATTAATATGTCGCTATTTGTCAGCATTGACCTTGACTAAATGATTGATAACGGAACCGACGCCCTTGGCGCTCATTCTCTTAAAATTGTACAATAAATGGAGTATTCCATGTTTATCTAATTACACTTCAAACAAATTATATTTTAACTGCCTCGTTGGCTTAGTGGTTCTAAGCGCGACTGCTATGCTAGAGGTCTTTGGTTCGATTCCCAGATCGAGCAAAAAGTGTTATTGGGTTTTCTTTAAATTTCTCAGTAGCATCTCGGAGTTAGGATTTGTGCCCGGTTACTGACAATAGGCTCGCCCCCTATTACATGGGACCTAAAAACATAACGGCGAACTCTGGGTGTACATTGGTACACCTCTGCCTAACCCTCTGGGGAATACAGGCGTGGTGGTATGATGGTAAATTACATTTTAATTGATTACAGAGTTCATTTTAATTGTTTTTTTTAATACGTGGTGACCCATGCTCGTTCCTGCTCTATATGAGCACATTAAACTTGAATTAATTAAGCTAATTTTAATTGATTTAGTTACTATATGCGGGTGATCAATGCTGGTGCCTTCTCTATATGAGAAGGTGCCTTTGCCTTGCAGTAGGACAATAATAGGCAGGTATTTTTATTATTTACTACCAATATTTTTGCACCTTGTAGCTCAAAACACAGGTTCAACCTAGTTCAGGTAAATAAGAGTGCTCTGTTTTAATTTTTAAAATAAATTATTGTGAATGTGGCCCTTTTTATATATAAATAATTGTTATTATTATTTAGGGAAAACTTAATTGTTTCTAAGCTTTTTTTTAATTTTTTTTTTAGGGTAATTGATAAATATTTCAAAGTTAGGAATTTGTTTTCATTTATGTATTGCTAGCTTGTGTACCACGGGAACCGTACATTTTTCCAAGATAAAAAGTCTATGTGTTAATCTAGACTATAATCTATCTCTCTGCCAAATTTCATTCAGATCCATCGAGCCGGTCTGCCATGAATGAGTAACAAACATCCATCCATCCAACCTTTCGCATTGTAAAAGTACTAAGATCTACTCCCTGACACTTTGCCAACAAATTCAAAAAATCTTGTGTAAATATAACTGTAATCTGCTTTTTTTTGTAATAAAACACGTTGGGCATTTATAATGGTGTATTTTCGGAATATATATGCAATTTTCACAAATTCCCAAGAGATTTTACATTTCATTAATTGACAATGTACAGAGTAAATGTAAGGGTTGGACTTTGGGGGGTACGTGTTTATGAAGACCACAATCCCTCCATGTACTGCAAGTTCTGCCTATAGACAAAATCCATGTACACTAGATTATTTTTAATTTTGTAAAGCAGGATAAGCACGATATTTGTAAGCGTTAATCTCAGAAACTACTGGTCCAATTTGAAAAAACCTTTTGCCGTTATATAACCCTTTTTTCGAGGAAGATTATGGGCTATATAACATCACGCTTCGACCTACGGGAGCGGAACAGAAATCAAAGATATAACGCGTGAAAATCGCGGGGTATAGCTTTTATATTTATAGATGGATACTTATATTCAGCCAATTTCTACGTAATGCACTGCTTACACAGTAAAAGATGTAATTTTTCTTGAAATTATTGAAATAAAATAAGTAACATTCAATATACATTGCCGCCACAATACGAGACAACACAAACACATGTGTTTCGAATACATTTACGTGGTGTATTTACATAGATCTAGGTCACCTGAATGTGCGCTCTATTCAGAATTAGTTCAATGTCATTATGACACTTCATGTTACTGTCGAGTTTTGGGTGTTCCATTTCTTGGGACATCATCATTATTTTTTGTACCTAATGCTTGCCCGGGAACCGTACATTTTTCCGGTATATAAAGTATATTTTATAATAACCTATGTAATTCCAGACGCTACAATTTACTTCTGTGCCATATTTCATTCAGACCTTAACCCACCCTCTGCTTTCGCGGCTTCGTGAATTACAGATTTTTTATGACTTCTTCCGCTCTGGGCGGAGCGGAAGGGAGTGTCGGACTCTTACTGACTGAAACCCATGCGTGTTCCTCCTAATGCCCTTTACGTTTTATGGCTATGACGTTCTGGTATTTAGACCAATATTATTTCATATTATAAGCAGATTAGTGGCGCGATGCTTAAATGGATTTTTAATTAGGAAACAGCTTCAAAACTGTATTTAACAGACGTCGCAAGTTGACTAAATTGTTATCGACGCAAATTACAGCTGACTCATTAGTTGACTACTTATTTTAACTGCTTTGTAAGACATTAGACAACATCCAGCTACTACGTTGAATTGATAAATTATTTGTGACCATTCACTACCATACCAACTGTAATTTAACTAATATTAATTATAATAAAGTTTTGCCCGCGTAAATGTCGGTTATATTTAAAATTTAGTCATGATTCGAAAGACACGTGGCGCCATCTATTATCATAAGAACGTTATTGTTGTTTTCTTCTAGACAGTACTTTTTTTCGGAATGAAAGGTACCCTATGTCCGTTTCTGTACACCTGACAACGTATATGCAAAATTTCAGGATGATCGGTTCACTGGTTAGGCGTGAAACGGTAACAAACAAACTTACTTTTGCATTTAAAATATTAGTTATGAAGTTTAGAGTTCCTAAACGTATCTCATTTTAAAATTAAATTGACACAAAAACTACTTAAGTGCTGAACAATTAAAACCCGTTTTCATTTTCATTACCCTTGGAAGCCATTGTGTTGTAATAACAATGTGCTAATCCGTTTAATTTACTCAGCTATGTTAACACGCCTGCCCCTATATGACATCACTATTTAAAAGTTGTCCTAAAATCTGAAATACTTATGTAGATACAGTCACACCCACTCATGGTAACAATTTGACTTTGACTACGATTTTATTTCAAAACGCTGAGAACGAATTTAATCTTTAAATACTACAGTTACTATTATAAATGCTAAGGTTTGGATAGATGGCTGTTTGTAACTCAATCACTCCAGAACGGCTGGAAGGATCTGGATGAAATTTTGCATTACAGATAATTATGATGTGTAGTGTACACATAGGATTTCCGTGAGATAATATAACAATACAAAAAAAATATATACATATGTTACATACCATCACCATCACGCCTGTATTCCCCGAAGGGTTAGGCAGTGTACACCCACAGTTCGCCGGCATGTTTAGGTACCATGTGATAGGGGGCGAGCCTATTGCCATTAGCCGGGTACAAAGAATTTCATTGAAAAACCCAATAACACTTTTTGCGCGACCTGGGAATCGAACCCAAGACCTCAAGCGTAGCAGTCGCGCTTAGGACCACTAGGCTAACGAGGCAGTTATACATATATTACGAGCTTATCATTATCCTACTGTAAGGCCTCTTTTCATACAGAGAAGGCACGAGCATTGATCACCACGCTTGCTCAAGACAGATTGTAGATTTCAAACTTTTATTTTAGTCTAGGTTTCCTCACGAAATTTTCCTTTACCCATCTCAGTGATGTCCAATATAAATCTGAAATTTAAAAAGTTACATTGGACTAGCTCGGGCTTGAACCCTCGTACCTATCATATGACAATTTGTGTCTTAACCATTGCACCATCGCAGCAATCAAGGGATGTTTTTAGAAACTAATATTTTACGACATCGCGAGGTTGCCAGTTGTTGATAGATACAAGAATACGAATTATAATTTAATATGCAGGTAGTAAATTAAAATCGGCTTTATTCTTTAAGTTTTAAAATCGATAATAGTTTTCAATAATAAATACAGGGTACCTACGTGTGCGTCATTTGACTTCAACAAATGGTATTTTTGTTTAGATCAAGTCTAGGTTTTTTCCTGTTTATATTTTGTTTGCTTTATTCAATAGGTACCAACTTGAAATACATACTCATGATGCCACATTATTTTGTTACAAGTAATTTTCACTACGCAAATTGAACCTTAAACACAGCTGTTTGTAATGCGCATATTTGCATATGTAGGAGTAGAAACCTGCGCCCGCGCATGTAGTATTGGCAACAATTGAATGTTTAATACAACAGCCGAATATCCAGTAAATTTGTGTGTGTTGAAACAAAACTACTTGTTGATAGGTACCTACTATATCAGTTACTGTTGTGACGACTCTTTATAACTCGATTCCCATCATTTATAAAATGGCTGTCAGTAATCACAAATCAGGCATTATTTAATATATTCAGATAAATTAGACAAATATATTTTTATGTGATGAAAATTAAATAAAACCTTCAAGCTGAAATGGGTAAAAATATATTACGTGGAAAAAAGATGTCAATAAATTCAAGAAGAAACAAAATAATAAGCTTCAAATGTCAAAAGAGTTCGTAACATTTTAATACATTATGAAATAACAAGTACCTAAAAACATTAAAAATATTAATGAACCCCCAACATAAAATTAAAGATCACTACCGCAGCTAGCTAACAAAAGAGCTGATTTCTTTGAAACAGCTGAACCGATTTTGATAACACATAAAACCTGCTTTCAGATAAAAAAAACCGCATTCAAATCGGTTCATCCGTTTAAGAGCTACGGTGCCATTGACAGACACACAGACACACAGTCATACAGGCACACAGACACGTCAAACTTATCACACCCCTCTTTTTGAGTCGGGGGTTGAAAACATGATTGTAAACTTTCAATTAACCTACTGCAAAAAAAAAATAAAGCAAGTTATGCTGAGGCTTCCGTCTGACGAAAACTTACCCTTCGCCATTGTACGACACTGTACTACATTTACTCATTATATTCATGAATGTGAAATCAAGTTGTTTTATAACCTTGCCCGTCAAATATCTGAAATAAATTGTAATGACTCATTAAATTATTTAATTGGACAATGTATTCCTACTCACTGAACTTGTTTTGAATACGACCAACCGTGAAAATGTCGCTTTTATGTTATTATAGCTTGCATTGTTTGAAGCATTACAGAACATGTCTATATTTCATAAAAAGTAAAGTGTCATGCGTCTTTATACCATATTTACGCGCACACACGGGCTGTTAGTAGACACATTACATTCAATCTTCTAATTTAAAACGAGTACCTTAATTATGCATAATTTTCAAATATTTTTCACACACCAACACACCAACAAAAAACAAAAAAAAAAAAATCACATATTTGGAATTTCTCAGTAGCAGCTCGGAGTTAGGATTTGTGCCCGGTTAATGGCAATAGGCTCGCCCCCTATTACATGGGACCTAAACATCCCGGCGAACTGTGGGTGTAAATTGGTAAACCTCTGCCTAACCCTTCGGGGAATACAGGCGTGATGGTGTGTTGTTGAAAACGATTTTATTCCTGGTCTGAAAAATCACTATTCATGGTAGCAGAGCACGTAATGTACGCAAAACATTGTGTTTATTATCAATGCAACAGTATAGGAGTAGCGGGAGTATTTAACGTTTATTCAAAGTATATAAAATTAGTCAAAACTGGTATAACTATATGTAAAATAGCTGGAAACTTTAACTTTCAATGTCTCCGTCAACATAGGTTCCCCAGCTATAATCCAAAACAAAAAAATACATACCAACACGCCTGTATTCCCCGAAGGGTTAGGCAGAGTTTTACCAATGTACACCCACAGTTTGTCTATGTCCAGTCCCATGTACACAAATCCTAACTCCGAACTGCTACTCGGATTTTCTTAGAAAAACCCAATAACACTTTGCTTGACCTGGGAATCGAACGCAAGACCTCTAGCGTAGCAGTCCCGCTCAGGACCACTAGACTAACGGCAATTAACAAACAAAAAAATGTTCGCAATAAAGGGAAGAATATTTGTCTGTCGGCTGCATTGAGTGTGACACTCTTTATGATAATTGTCACCTTCATCAGCCCTCATGCCAATGATCATCAGTTATGGATCATTTTATCCATAATAGTGACCTCTAATGATTAAAACAATCCATAATAGTTTAATTGGTATCTGTCTTTGCTTGCACCATCGGCGCCATGTTTGGTACAAACTATTTCTAGGCAAGTCTGTGCTTACTTAGTGTAGGTATTACTTTTGAATTACTGGTCTGACGCCATATTACGTAACTAATGTGAACGACGCATGCGCAGACTGCCAAAGCATATGTTCAAATAAAGAGTAGGTAAATACTTAGTTTTTTTTTTAATATTCCATTGCGCCACTCCTTATCAGTAACCTTGGGCTTTATCATGCATTTTGGGGCAAGAGTTTATGTTGAATCAGTTTTCTCTTAGGGTCATTTGGGATCAAGCTTTACAAAATCATAATACTATTATTAGCCTAGGCAAATTGGTTAATATAATAAAATGGAATCCTTTGCTAAGCGGATAATTACATTACATGATGTTGGCATAAAATCCACTAAAATAAAAGATAAAAAAATGGTGTTAGAAACAAGCTTTCAAACTATGTAAAGGTAGAATTATTATTTAAATATAATATACCATCACGCCTGTATTCCGCGAAGGGTTAGGCAGAGGTGTTACAATGTACACCCACAGTTCGCCGGTATATTTAAGTCCCATGTAATAAGGGGCGAGCCTATTGCCATTAACCGGGCACAAATCCTAACTCCAAGCTGCTACTGAGAATTCCATAGAAAAACCCACTAACACTTTTTGCTCGACCTGGGAATGGAACCCAAGACCTCTAGCGTAGCAGTCGCGCTTAGGACCACTAGGCTACCGAGGCAGTTATTATTTCTGTAATGCATAAGGTATTGGCATTTTTAAAAGTACAGGAGCTAGTTTCTCGTAGTGTAGATCTATAAATCCACGAAATACTATTCCTCTATATTATATTTCCGGCCATAAATCGTCGTCTAAAAATAAGCGCAATGTATGTCTCGGTACACATATTTTATAAGCATCATATCCTTTCTGTTTTTTCATTAATATTTTATCTACTAATATACCAACAGAGATCTGGAAATGCCTAGATGTTTAAAAAAAGTACTACTGCTTTTTAAAGTCCCTACCATCACCGTCTTCCTGCCTTTATTCCATGTTACTTGGGGTCGGCGCAACACGTTTTCTTCTTCCATGCCGTCCTGTCAACCGTCTTGCTATCACTTCTTTCTCATTCATATCATTATTTACACAATCCATCCATCTTTTATTTAGCCTCCTTCTTCCTCTTCTTTGCCTATCTCTTCGTAAAAAACTTTGCCCATTGTCCTTTCAAGATTTTACGTGTTTTATTATCTTCTCATGTTTCAGTATCATTAAAGTGGTAATAATGTATGTAAGTTAGTAATCTAGGTGAAGGGAAAAAAAAATAAGCTTACAAACAAGTACAAAAGTATCTACAGCAAGTTCTGCACAAAGCCGAATCCCAATCAGAGAACAGATGTTTTCATTCACTCAATTCTTCGGTTTTGTTATGGAATGCAAAATCCTCATTATTTAGAGCACGCCGGCTACATCAATAAATAAATGAAGTTTGTATTTGGGCGCGCGTATTTCACAAGGGCTTTATCCAAACGAGAAGTGTTTTTTATAAATTTATTAGAGGGCTTTTCTTACACTAAAGCCCAGCCCAGTCTTGCTGCCATCCTTTGGGGCACTTTTCAATTGACAGCGATACGGACGAGTTTTCTGTTCTTTTTTGTCCTTCCCCCTTTGTCTTTTATAAATTATGCGTACCATGTAATTTTATTATTAACTAGCTGAGCCAGCAAATGTTTTGCCATTTTTTTTAGGGTTATGAAAAATAAATTGCAAAATATGTACACGAAATTTAATAAAAATCGGTCCAGCCGTTTCGGAGGAGTATGGTAACTAACATTATGACACGAGAATTTAACATTTAAGATTATAAGTTTTATGTTTTAGTTAATAATTGATTTAGATTTAAGCTGTAAAATAAACATATCCCAACATAGATAATGATGAGGCTAATCAGATGATAATGATGACATACCATCACGCCTGTATTCCCCGAAGGGTTAGGGAGAGGTGTACCAATTTACACCCACAGTGCGCCGGTATTTTTAGGTCCCATGTAATAGGGAGCGTGCTTTTTCAATCAAATCCAAACTCCGAGCTTTCATAGAAAAACCCAATAACACTTTGCTCGAATAAAATAAAATAATTAATTAAAATTAAATGTTAACTCAGTTAGGTTCGCGATTATGCCGTTCCAAGCAGTAAATTTCATGCAAACATGAACCTTAACTACCACGTAGAAGCCTGGATTTTCTGTAGCACAGTGTGAAAGGCGCTACGGCGCGGTCCGATTAGTGGAAATCTTACATTACAGTCCGATGGGACGGTAATCCGATACGATCGGGGAGAGATCGAGCACAGGACCTACCGCCTTTACTTGCTTTCCGAGTCACGGGGGTGTAATACAACCAACTTCCTAACTCCTGGCCGCTTCTGAGAAATTCTTAGTAGGAAAACCCAATAACACTGCCTGATCGTGGAATCGGACCCAGGGTCCACTTGTGGCCATGATACCAATAGGGCACCTTCCGTAGTTACTACGCAGGAGTAGCCTAAGGTCAAAGTGTTCCCATCGACGATGTGCCGTCGATTGTACCTAGGTATATACGGCTACGTATCAAGCTATATACTTCCAGTACAAGCTGACCTCTCATTCCACGGAAATCCTATACAATGAGAGACAGCATATACTGGAATTGGATAGCTGGATATAATAAAAACCTGACTCACAAAGACGCTTTTACTTTTTAACGAACATTTTCTTGGATCTAATCCAAGTTTTTATCTAAACATGGACCATCGCACTCGAGAGCAGAGAATTCGACCGAGACTAGATGGAATAATTTTCAAGTATTATTTGAATTGAAATTGAACTTATTGAAAGTGGACTTTAGATCTGACTGTAACATCTTTATACCATGTTTAAGGCAAATAAAGACTTATCTTATCATAATTTTAAGCGAAAAAGGACTATTAAACACAAACAGAAGTTGTAAAACAAGTTGCAAAACAAAAGTTGTAAGCTTAGCATACTTAGTAATTTATCGAGTTACCACAAAATGTAATCAGACCAAGTTATTCGCTTGTCTGGGTGCGCCCACCCGAATACTAATGTCCATTACGTCATTTGATGAACAACCATAAAAAGAGTCCAAATGTTTTATTCAACTAAATGCTGTGTTAGCAGCAGACATAGAAGGCTGTTCAGGGTCAAAGGAGCAAACAATTTGTGATGGATCAAAACAGATAACGCACTTAAAGCATACTTAATAAATTGGAAACAAAATACGCAACAATGTTTCTTGTTGTACGAAAACGAAAAATCTAAATATTTACCATCAACATGTTTTTCACAACACAAACAATGTTGCTCAACTTTGTTACACAATGAATGCGGGCGTATTCGTTGTGAGTCAATAATTTATCCTTAATTAAAACTTATCCACTAGAAACGTTCCCAGGATCAATTAAAACACCCAATTGAAACCGTTAAGTTAGTTGAAATATTAATTCGTGGCGCCTCGTTCCTCTCAGTGCTCGTTGACACAGACGTCCGCTTTATCGAAAACGTCTTTATTCGACGATGACGTATGTAGTTGTGTAATTGTATGAGTGAGTTCACACACACAACAGTATTAAAATACCGGGTGGTAAGGCTGCCTGTCCATAGAAGCGGAGCGAGGCTGCGGAGCGGAGAAACGGATAATATATAATATTAACCAATAGGATTGCATAAAGTCTTCGCTCCGCACCAGTTTTGTAATCGTATTGGTTATTATTACTCCATGTCTCCGCTTTAGTGGACAGGCAGCCTTAGTGGTTGAATTTTGTATGAAAAATTAGATTTCTTCTAATGACCACCAGGTGGCGCTAGAACGTTTTTTCTATATAAAATTCTAATGCGCTCGCAATCAAACGTATGTCGAAAAAGCTCACACTTACCACCCCGATCCGTTTTATCGGATCAAAGCCACCTGGGGTAAAAACGGTTCCGTAAATGCGGTGTGAACATCACCTCCAGTAGCGACGGATCCGTAAATAACGATCCTGAAAATGCGGATATTCTGTGTGAACGATCTCTTATAATATCTATACATGCTAGTTTGAGCTGTTCAATGTCAGATGAGATCATTATGTGAGGTCGAAAGAGAACTCTGTTGACATTGGCGAGTAGATAAATGACTGATCTGTTTTTATTCGGTCTATTTTGGAACGTATTTTTCTCGACAGCCGTCGATAACGTATATACGAGTATACTTATCTACCATGTAAATATGGACTGCGGTCACGTTGTATATTGCACTGTGTCTAAAAACGTGCCTCTTGCTGATTATAATGACCCAAAATTACACGAGTTTTATTCAGTCATATGTCTATCGATCGTTTTTAAAATAAAAAGAATTAAATACGTAATGGTCCAAGATGACAGTCGCCTGACTATGCGTTATTTAAGAATGGTTAAAATTTTGAGGATAGATGGTATGTCGTTTGGAAGAAATTAATCTTCTTGTTTCATGCTGAGCCCTTTTTCTCTTAAAAGGTCGAACCTTTAAACCATGGCTGTAGCTATGGCCCATGGAATGTGTCTGACAATAATGCATGTTGGTTTTTAACATTATTCTATGAAACACAAGTCGTCTTACGAAAACGTTAGTGGCTGGAGTACTTTCAAACCTGATACCACAAGGACAATTCTACTAATTACAAATGTTCACAATCAGTTTTAATTTAGCGACAATCAATGTCAAACAAGTTTTTAGAGGTTAAAGGCATTTTTGATAGACTAAAACTGGGACTAGATTGCAATTGTTTATAAATGTTTGTAGGATTGTCCCCCTGACAAGCATTGAAGCTGTCAAATGCGCATACCTACCTTTTAAATAGTTTTTTTTCTCTATCTATCCACAACATTGCAACCATTTTATGATGACAAAGGTCTGGCGTCTATGGGATCTCAGTCTAGAATAATTGCCATTACTTCCCAAATCGTTTCTTGTTGTTTATTTTACGTGACGATGCCAATACCTTCAGTTCATGATCATAAAATTGAAATATTTTTAGACAACTTTTTTTAACTTGCGACTTTATTCTTCTGAGCCAGCCACAGAGCATTTTATGATTCGTGTTACGCTGTTACGATAATAGTGTGCTAGGCTCCCAGATGGCGTATTGCTATTTCGCCTACATTCCTGATGGCTATAAATTGCTATAAATAACTGCAGCCTCACACCACTACAGACAAGGGGCTTCCCATGGGAGTGTTCTTAATGGGGCCACGGCATCTACTTGTAGCTGTTGAGTTAGAAACACATGTACATGTGTATCTATTGATACTCCTCTATTTTAGTGCCCTGAACGGAAATGATATCATTTACTGTACAGACTTAGATTTCATCCATACTGTCATATGATCTCAGAAAAGAATATGTCCACAAATAGGTAGGTAATTATGTTTTGTAAAAAATAAAGCCAAATAAATAATCCTAAGTTCCTACTAATATTATAAACGTGAATGTGTGTGAAGATGTTTGGATGTTTGTTACTCAATCACGCGTTTTTTTTTTTAATTTTGTTATTTCTATCCAAGGAGAGTGGGATAAAGCTTTTGTCTACTGCGTCCACATTTTGGTACATCTATCTCTATTTCGGATGTTAGGAAATATACGCTGAGACTGTATTATCTCGCGGTTGTGGAGGATCTGAAGCATTTAAGAAGCCACGATCTCCACTTCCGAGGGATACGTAATTTCAAAAGTTATAAGTTCAAAAAAAAAGTTAAATACGAAAAAAAAAACAAACTAATTTTTAAAATATTCATTGTTACAGATTCAAAATGGCTTTCGAATTCAACAAGTGTTGCTTCTGCATAGAGCTGAGGACGGGATGCCTGATCATTGGGTATCTAAACCTGGTAAGCACTATATTATAACTCACTATAATCCATAGTCAAAGTCAAAGTCAAAGTCAAATCATTTATTTCAATTAGACCATTAAAAGGCACTTTTGAACGTCAATCACATGTTAAATTAAAAATATTGAATCTAGTTGTTAACCACTAAAGTTCCATCTAAAATGCATCCAAAGCGAGATGCTGCTGTTTATTGTAATCCACCACGTAAGTGTTCAGAGGACGTCGCGTGGAATGAAACAAAGAACGATGGAATGAATGAACTTTTATTCAACGTTTCGGTCGTAAATATATTAAAAATAATATTATACATATGTCCATTACGAGATGTTAGCTATTTTGATTTCTACATTGATTTGTTTGATTTTATATCGGGGTGTATAGCGGGTCTGGCAAAAAACTCAACATCTGTTGCATTAAGAACTTAAATGTAACTGGCATAGGGTGTATTTTAAAAAAAACCACACATCTACCAAAAAAATAACCTGAAAATAATTGATTGTAAACAGTTATTAACTGGCGACGGTTAATTGAAATAATACGTGGATTGGTATTATCGCATAAGATACGCACTAAAATAGTGGAAAAATAAATAAATACCTTTTCTAAACAATTTTTTCCAGATTGGCAACATTGCAGTGATCCTGATGTCCATCCTCGGCCTGGCAGCAGCCGGCGTGGTCACCGCGCAGGGCAAGGACGATGAAACGCAGACAATTGGGGCCGTCATGTTCGCAGTGATAGCGATCATGCTCGTCTTCTTCATTCTGTTCCTGGCATTCACTATAGTCCTGCTAGTTGGGCTGCATCAGGTAATTTTATTTTATTTACCGAGGGTTAGGCTGAGGTGTACCAATGTACACCCACAGTTCGCCGGTATGTTTTAGGTCCCATGTAATATGGGGCGAGCCTATTGCCATTAACCGGGCACAAATCCTAACTCCGAGCTGCTACTGAGAATTTCATAGTAAAACCCAATAACACTTGCTCGACCTGGGAATCGAACTCAAGACCTCTAGCGTAGCAGTCGCGCTTAAGGACCACTAGGCTAACGAGGCAGTTACCATTACGGGCATTACTGGCATTATTGGCATTACTGTCTTACTGTAGGGCAAATGCCTCTTCTCATAGAGAGAAGGCACGAGTATTGTCACCACGCTTGCTTACAGTGTGTTAGCGATGTCAGACTAACATTAATCATAAATTCAGATTCTCACTATATTTTTCTTTACCAATGTCAGTGATATACAATTTCAATTTAAAAAGTACATTACTATGAATTGAAAAAGCCTCATTGTTACTTATCACGACATAGAATCGGATACATATAAAGTGTTTTCCTATAGAATTTTATCATTCGGTAAACAAAAGTGTACCTAATAACAGAGATAAAATTTATTCATTTTATGTGTATCCTACCTACTTGAAATTCATACCGTCTCCTGGCGTTCAGACCTAACTTCGTGATTGATGCATAAACTTGTGGTTTTTGTAAACAACATTTTTCAGTAAACAACCTACAGATATACGGGGTGTGAAGATACATCACGTGGCCGATAACTGCCCATCAAACTTAGTAACATTGAGCAAAAATATTGCTGACAAACTTCTTTCATTTTTGATGTGAGATAAATCTGTTTATAGCAAAATATTGCACTCAAAACATTGCGCTTACGAGTTGTTCTTGAATTGAAACATTCAAAACTTCTATTTGAAAACACATACCATCACGCCTGTATTCCCCGAAGGGTTAGGTAGAGGTGTAACAATGTAAACCCACAGTTCGCCGGTATGTTTAGGTCCCAATAGGTAGCGAGCCTATCGCCATAAACCGGTCACAAATCCTTACTCCGAGCTGCAACTGAGAATTTCATAGAAAAACCGAATAGCACTTTTTGCTCGACCTGGGAATACAATCCAAGACCTCTAGCGTAGCAGTCGCGCTTAGGGCCACTAGGCAATCGAGACAGATAAAAAAATATCTTTTCAAAATACGAACGTAAAAAATATTTGGGTCCTCTAATATAAGTAACCTGAAGGCCCCCCAAGTGTCATCATCTTCATATCAACCGTAGGACGTCCACTGCTGGACATAGGCTTCTTCCATAGATTTCCAAAAGGATCGGTTGAAAGCGGCCGACATCAAACGTTTTCCTGCAGTCTTAAAATCAGGTCACCTGTCTACCTTGTTAGTGGGCTAAACTGAAGACCGTTGGGACCGCAAAGGTATCGAATGGAGACCACGTACCCCCATACGCAGCGTAGGACATCCCTATGTGTAGTCCGGAACAAAAGTTCACGCAATGATAAGAAGAACACATAACTTCTTAAGTATTATCGTAGTAGCATGCTTGTGACAGAAGCGGGTTCTCGTCAATTGAAAGTAACCTGTACTATTAACATCAATTGATAGGAACACGGAGAACGGGTTTTTTTTTATCTTACTCAATTATTTATGCCACTAGTCATAACTTGATAACCAGTACTTCCCCGATGCAACTGAGTCAGAATACGAGTGCCATCATAATTGAATGACAACGATGACAAGTACTTCGTTCATCACAACTGCATTCCCAACAATAAAACTAGCGTTGTCAGAGATTCAAAAGTTTCATATCAATCCGACCTACAACTGAGAAAGCCCTAAATTAAAGGAATTTAATACAATAACGGTGTAACGTATCGATGTTACAATGTTATCGCGTGGATTAAGGATTATCTCCCATCTGCACTTGAAAATGTCAATCAGTTTCGGCTAAAGGTGACTGACACAGATTAAGTATTAACTAGATATTTAGCATTTTTATATAGTAAAAATATGTATGCAAAAATATATAACAATCAATGCTTCTGACAACTCGCTAGTGTTGCGTAGTGATATATGGAAGCTAAACTCACCATTTATTTTCCACTTAAATTATATACAGGCATTTTTAAATTGTCAAGGAGTGAATCAGGTAGTGGGAAAGTTGAAACTAATTGCTCGTTCCAAAATGTAGGTAGGTCTTAATGAAAAAGACCTAGCATGAAACTTCACGGACACGAAATCCTGGTTACTTTAATCTGGTTCTTTTGAGTAAGTTTAAAGAGCATCCATATTAGATGCACGACTGTGGTAAGCAGGGATGCGACCAAACAGATGGGTAAGCAGTCACGGCAACCTATGGACGCAACCAACACCAGAAACATCACACGTGCTTGACCGACCCTTAAAGAACTTAATTAGCTCTCTCTTGAAGAACCCCACACTGGTACTCACCTGGCAAAACCTCGACACAGAGCTCATTCCTCTTGAACCGCACTGTACTCTACCATTTCAGGATCCAAGGTGTAAGGGTGACCTCCCTCCTTCCCTCTCTCTTCATTTCGAGCTGTACAATGTTGGTGCCTAATTGACTATTGTTATAAGGTTTTTAATAAGATTGTGTTTGTTGCAGTACCGCCGCGGTCACGTGAAGGCCTACCTGATCTACACGCTGATCTTCATCGTGCTGTATATCATAATGTTCTTCGCTGGTTTTGCGGCCGCACACATCAGCGCTGGCATGGTCGTCAGGGATCTCATCTCTATTCGTGAGTATTTTTTTATCGTTATTTAGAATATAAGGAGTATATGACAAAGTATGCACTGCTAAGATAAGGGGTATATAAAAAAGCATGGATGAGTTAAAAAGAAAGGAAATTACTACGATACGACAACTGAATGATATTTGGAAGAACAAAGTCAAAGTCGAAGCATTTATTTAAATTAGACCATGTACAGGCACTTTTGAAAGTTGAAGCTAGTTGCTCGTTCCAAGACGTCGGTCTCTGTGGAGAAGAACGAGCAAGCAAATCCATGGACACTCTTTTCAAATTGATTTTTACAAAATCTTGGTTACAATATCCTTGTTGCTTCTATATGTGAAAATAATAAAAGTAAATAAAAAATACAATAGAAATTACAATTATAAAGAAGTATGCCATGGCAGTTATGAACACACGAGGTGTGCCTGCGTTCATTATTATTCATTTAGGGTTGGCAGGCACCTCTCGTAAAAACGATCAAAGATGGAAATCTAGATACCAATGTATGAAAATCTCAATTTAAAAAAATGAGACATAGAAAATTGCCCCCGTGCGAATTCAGAGCAGCAGCAGTAGCAGATTAGACTGTGGGTTTTTGAACCACTGCTGCAAGGTTTCGGTCGAGTTTGGAATAGTGACGTCACGAACTGCTTTTGTTTTACTAACATAAGTACCTAAGTGAAGTGTTCATACTTGAAAATAAATTATCCATTATTATTTCCAGTTCTGAGCATCTACTTCTTGCTGGTGATCAGAAGCTACTACCTGAAGATGGATGACCCCGCCAACAAGCCACAAGTATACAACACCGCTTAAGTTAGCCACTTAATTATTACAGTACATTATGTGGTAGAACAATTAATTATCAGCCATACGTGATTTCAATATTTTAATAAATAAATAAAAATGAGCATTTTTTAAATAAAATATTCATTAAATTAATTTACTGCCAATAACAAGCATTTTCGATACATTTAAATTAAAAAAATATTATTATAAAGTATCAAAATTTATTGTTAACGAATTAAGGACGCAAAAAAAGTGCCTACAACCTACAATACTGCCTCTTTATTTAAAGCATTTAAAACAAATGAGGTGTGCTGGTAATTAAAAGTTTTATATATAAGGATATGTCTAGATGTTGTCATCGTGGTGAGTCTAAATTTCGCTTCGAATCAATCGTTTGACTTGATTCCAATGTATTTGGATCAATCGTTTTGCCGTATAGCTTATTTCTAAATAATATTGTGCATGACAAAAGTGTTGATGTAAAAACATTGTTATTACGTTTAGTTAAGTTTCATATACTTAGTTGTAAGAATTTGAGTCCTTTTTTTAAGTTTACATTTACACAGTTATGTTTTTCTTGAAATAAATGAGTACCAATACTTTTACGAATGTTTTGTAAGTTAATAATTCATGCTGTTACAGAAATGCAAATATATTTTTGTTTAAATGTCGTTTATTTCATAGTTCCATATATTATCTTTATATTTCATTTATATTATATTTTTATACTGTACTTTTCAGAGAAGTGAGTTCGCAAAAGACACATAAATAAGTTTTAAATAAACCAGAAAAAAAGAACTCAAATAGAGACTGGTTTACTACGCAACAAATATTTTTTTTATTTTTTTTACAAAACAGAACAAAAATATTATTATAAATAACAAATCACCACCGATATTAAAGGAATTTCTTATATTTTTTTTGATTAGTTTGTCTTATTACGTTTAGAAATCAATTTTGATTAAAGAAAATGCGGCTATAAAATTATTTTTTTGTTATTATACCTACCAAACATTTTAACAATTTTCATTGAACAAAACATACAAAATAACATTAAGTTATATTAATAGTTATTATATTTTTAATTAACATAAGGTACCATTTTAAATGAACCTGAAAAATTTGCAAGAACAATTATTTTCATTACATAAAAGTGCCATGATAAAATTGTTTTTTTACATTTTTTGTTAAACCTTTCAATAGTTGCATTTACCTCGCTAGGTACTTTTTGACATAAAGAAGATGATACGAATACGAGACATATGCTGGCTGTATTAAGAATCTCTTTATATTCAATATACCTTAATGTGCTTTTATACTTCGGGTTAAGAAAATTGCCTTTTTATAGGTACCTACTAAGATCGAAAATAACTTTTTTCTGGAGTGTAGTCATGATAATTTTAAACACTACCAAATCAGTGCCTTGTAAGTGCCAGTCAACCCTGGTACGAACGTTTTAAAGATATTTACAAATACTTGTCTAAGCCACCATATTTTCAGAAAACAGCTTATATTTTCATCTTAGTAAAATACATTTTTGGACTTGTATTTAATGCGTCGAACGTCATTGTAATAAATATAAAATATGCTTGAATGTTTAAAAAGATATGTTAATTAAGTGATTTATGAATCAAAATTAAAATACTTAAAATAATTCAGTTGTCTTTGAATTTATGTTCCCTTTAGGTCAAGCTCACAACGAGACGCGATGTGACACAAAAAACTTGAAGATTCTAGAGGACACTTCAAATAACTTTTCGAAACGATCTCAATATTATAATCTAAAAAAAAAAATACTTATATTATATATATGTGGGAATGGCTAATCGTAAATAAACCTTTTTATTTACAATCATTGATGACATGTAATCTTTTTAAGAAAAAGAATGACGTTAGAAGTAGGAAGAGAAAAAAGATCACGTAAGACGTAAGACAAGGATTTTTTTCGGTGTAAAATAAAATTAAGATAAACCGCTATTTTTTCGATTGTTCAATCCCACATATATATATTCTTAATAATTAGTCATATTATAAAAATAATTCTGTTATAGTAAGTAAGTAATTGATGAAGATATATACCTATTATTATATATTACCCTAAAACTACCTACCCACCTAACTAAAGTATGATAGCGCTCTTCCTCTCCTTACTTATTATTGTTGCTGTGCCCGACAGGGTCCATAATTGTTTCTGTTTATTAACACCCACCACCTGTATGTTCACATTATGGATTGCAATAAAGATATTTGAGATCTGCCATGTTATCTCTTCACCGTCTTTGGTTGACTGGTAGACTGCCTAAAGCATTACGTCCGCCTGTGTACTTTTTTGTTGTAGTGTTTGTATACACACAAATAATCTTTTTTAAATCGATTGTTGCTCAGATGAGATTTTGAACGTTTGTTATTGGAAGAATTGACCTTCCGGTGGGCAATTCTAGTACTTACGAACTTTCATAGTTTAATTATCTTGAAAAAATAAAACAGTTGATTCATTTATTTGTCCACGTAGCTTAACAAAAGGTAAGGATCAATACAGATTAAAATATTTATTTGCTAGAAACTTGGCCTAAGAGGCCAAGTTTCTAGCAAATATAATACAGGTGTTCAAATAAATGTTTACGTAATGCGAAATGTCTCACCGGTATAAAAGTATGCAAAATCAATTTACAATTACATTATTTTAAAATGTATGTGCTTTGGCCCATATCTATATTAAAATTTCAAATGTCTTCACATACCATCACGCCTGTATTCCCCGGAGTGTTAGGCCCGGTATGTTTTAGGTCCCATGTAATAGGCGGCGAGCCTATTGCCATTAACCGGGCACAAATCCTAACTCCGAGTTGCTACTGAAAATTTCATAGAAAAACCCAATAACACTTTTTGCTCGACCTGGGAATCGAACCCAAGACCTCTAGCGTAGCAGTCGCATTTAGCACTACTAGGCTACCGAGGCAGTAATGTCTTCACGTCGGAAGATATTTTGTATACTTGATACGTGGATGCATCGATGCATCTACGTAGGTCGGTAGGTCGTAAGTCAGATGTTGTACCCAATTACAATTGTAGACCTCTTTGTAAAAGCAATTAGCTACATCCGATACTCTTAAGTGAAGATAATGATTACAATTACGACTCACTCACAAACTTCCTTATGAATTTACAGAGTCCAGCCTATTTTTGTAAATAGCAGGGCGACGGCCTCTTCTCATACTGAGAAGGCACGAGCATTGCTCACCACGCTTGCTCAAGGTAGAGTGGTGATTTCAGATTTATATAACCTTTTTTCTTATGTTTTTTTTTTGTAAATAAATAAATAAATTGAATGAACTACTAGAGATAGAGACCGCGTCTTCGTCGTATTTCACCCGCGTTAAGTTATGTCATTGGTTACTGCTCCGCTCCTGAGTGTCGTAGCATGATGTCAGGAATAATGTAGCTATCTAATGGTACAAAACGGTTAAAATCGGCATACGAGTTTCGGACCCTATTCGGTACAGACAAACAAAAACATCTTTTCTCTATATAATATTAGTACAGATAAGTCCAGGTTTCCTCACAATGTGTTCGTTCTCCGAAAGTGTAATTCAAAACAAACATGATTGCAATGATACGAAGAATTATGTATTTCGGCTTCTCTTTCTTTTTACACCTAGTGTTATAGTTAGGAATTTTGTGGCAGATAATAATGACCTTCGGGACGGTTGAGACAGCGGTTCTCCCGCCCCAGCCGCCGCGGTAGACGCTCCGGACGTCTGGAGCCGCGAGACGACTCCCGGCCACCGTAGATACGGGCCTGTGGACGGTGAGCAATGGGTAGCTCACCGTCCTTACATTTAACACAACGACAGGCCGTGTCGACGGCGCGTTCGTGTTCCACGCGCGCCTCAAAGAGATGTCAGCAAAGGGAAGGGGCCACTGAGGGCCGATGCCTGCCGGGGCTGCGGGTTGTTCGTAAGAGATACCGCGCCCCCGGAACGCAAAGGGCACAAGAAGGAACATGGGTGGGTTTTAGTCAGTAAAAGTCTGACACTCCCTCCCGCCCCGCCCAGGGCGGGAGAAGTTATTTGATGATTTCCCACCCACCAAAAAAAAAAAAAAGATAATAATGACCTATGTGTGTGAGGCTGTAAGTACTATTATTACATGCAAAGGTAATACATACAGAAACCTTAACCCTTAACAGTAATTGTGGGCCAATAATAGTAATTGGACCCGTAACAAAATTTCGTTCAGCCGTTTACGCGTAAAAGAGTATCAAATCACCACCAAATTTCAAACTCCGAGCTGTTACTGAGAAATTCCTAATGGAAAAGCATAATAACACTTTTTACCCGACCTGGGAATCGAACCCAAGACCTCTAGCGTAGCAGTCGCGCTTAGCATCGGTTTGGTATTAGTATTTAATTCAACCCACTTGAATGAAATATATCCTTTAATTAAAGGGTTAATTAATGGCCAATCAATACCGACTATTAGTGTGAAATCGTTTAGATAATCTTGATTAGGTATTCGCGAATGAATTTGTTTCAGTTCTGTTCCAACATGGATAGGATTACGTTTTATGTGAATAAGGATAAGGTGTCCGGTAAGTGAAGCTTTTATAGATTACGTTTTACTAAAACGAACTAAGCCACATTAAATCTCTTAATTTTTTAAATTTGAAAATTTATGCTGATATTATTATTATATTATGGATTGACTCGTTTCGGCAGAACTTAGGTAACGAAAATGTTGAAAAACAATAAAATGTTTAATTAAAAAATTAACTTTATTTGAAAGTATAATTGGGACTAAATGGTCGTTATATTTAATATACAGGAATTATTAGACAATTAATCTAAACACAAAAATTATAAATAATAATTAAATTACAAAGTTAAATAATTATTAATTTAATAATTAATAAGTAGTTTTATATTTCCTTGTAAATTAATCTGAATTTGACAATTCAGATTATACACAAGGATTTGCTTACATTTTCCTTCCTCCAATTATACATAATTAAAGTCAATCAATTACTGTTTTAATCGTTTATGGTCTTTATTTATATGTATTACCCCTTGTATCCATGACACCAATTAAAAATGTTTTCTTAATTGTTTTTTTAATTTTACACTCCTTTTTTTTTTTTTTGTTGAGTGGGAAATCATCGAATAACTTCTCCCGCCCTGGGCGGGACGGGAGGGAGTGTCAGACTTTTATTAACTAAAACCCACCCATGTTCCTTCTTGTGCACTTTGCGTTCCGGGGGCGCGGTATCTCTTGCGAACAACCCGCAGCCTCGGCAGGCATCGGCCCTCAGTGGCCCCTTCCTTTTGCTGACATCTCTTTGAGGCGCGCGTAGAACACGAACGCGCCGTCGACACGGCCTGTCGTTATGCAATGTAAGGACGGTGAGCTAGCCATTGCTCACCGTCCACAGGCCCGTATCTACGGTGGCCGGGAGTCGTCTCGCGGCTCCGGACGTCCGGAGCGTCTACCGCGGCGGCTGGGACGGGAGAACCGCTGTCTCAACCGTCCCGCCGCCTCCTTCTCAAGCATTACTGCCTCGCAGAAGGAGGCGACTGCATCCCATTCCCTCTCGCTCCGGACCATGGCTTGCACCAGAGCCGGACGCGAGAGTTCGCCGCCGCCGATGGCCGCTACGAGGACTCGGCGATGCTCCGCCCAAGCGGGGCATACCGCCACGGTGTGTTCCACCGTGTCCTCGGGGCGATCCACACAATGGTGACACCCGGGATTTTTTTTTTTACACTCCTACGTTAAATATTAGTCACAAGTAAACTTTCTTATATTCAATAATCTACATTAACCAATTACTTATTTTCCTTGTCCACTATTACAGATTACAATTACCACAATGAAGATTTAGATCACTTTATCATCATTTATAAAATTATAGAAATTGTTAAATCACTAATAATAGCATACCATCATATTTGTGTTTATTCTGTGTTGTAACAAAGAACCAATAAAATTATTCTTATTCTTAGTCTTAGGCATTCAATCATGAGGCAGTAATGCTAGAGAAGGAGGCGGTGGGACGGTTGAGACAGCGGTTCTCACGTCCCAGCCGCCGCGGTAGACGCTTCGGACGTCGGGAGCCGCGAGACGACTCCCGGCCACCGTAGATACGGGTCTGTGGACGGTGAGCAATGCGTAGCTCACCGTCCTTACGTTGCATAACGACAGGCCGTGTCGACGGCGCGTTCGTGTTCCACCCACGCCTCAAAGAGATGTCAGCAAAGGAAGGGGCCACTGAGGGCCGATGCCTGCCGGGGCTGCGGGTTGTTCGTTAGAGATACCACGCCCTCGGAACGCAAAGGGCACAAGAGAAACATGGGTGGGTTTTAGTCAGTAAAAGTCTGACACTCCCTTCAGGACCTGGGAAATTCCCAGGGCGGGAGAAGTTATTTGATGATTTCCCATGCCCCGAAAAAAAAAAGCATTCAATCATAACTTTAGCTTTTAAAGTCGGTAGCAATACAAAACAACAAACAGAACTAAAGCCGCAGACTTCCAAAGGTAAAGTAATTTTACACTTTTTAGTTTTTGAAAGCGGTTGTTTTTTTTTAACATCTTTTATCGATACGCAGTGGGTTCAGAAGTGGACTCGGACACGTCCTTGAACGACTACATCCGGAACCACCTGAACCTTCGCGGCACCAAGTACATGTGCAAGGAAGGAGGCTGTGGCTCTTGCATGGTGGCAGTCACTGTCAGCGACCCTCATCCCAGGACCTTTTCTGTCAATTCTGTGAGTATCTTTCGACTCTTCATAGGCCTTTGATCGAGTTTAGCAGGACATAACCGAGAGAATAATAGTCATTGTGAAATTTTTGAGGACTTTACGCCTTAACAAATTCCTTGTCCCATGATCCACTTAAGGTTCAAGGTGATTGTTTAAAAATTGTGTCTGCTTCGCGTGCAGCGAAAGTGTTACTGTGGCTGTGAATTTCTAACATTAACTTTAAAATCAATTGATACAAGAAAAGATCCAAGCCTCCCAACTACTGCAAGTTCTGTAAGCCAGAATGAAGACTGGAGAGATTGACTACTAGAAAAGCGCCTAAAAAATAAAACTCGGCGAGTTCTTGAGAGTTACGCAACAAAATGAATCAGAAATGAACAATGGATGAGAAAGAAAAGACAATTGCAAGATAAAAGGTACAGTGATAAAAATCTAAAAAACTCAGTTAGCCGCCTGTCAAAATAATCATAGCATTATTTGTTTATGCCACATATTCCAGTACAAAAGTGAATTATAAGTATAGAAATTCGCGAGACGGTGTGTACGGTGAGCAATGGGTAGCTCACCGTCCGTACGTTGCATAACGACCGGCCGTGACGACGGCGTGTTCGCGTTACACGTGCGTCTCAAAGACATGTCAGCAATTGGAGGGGGCACTCAGGACCCATGCCTGCCGCGGCTGCAAGTTGGTCGAAAGAGATACCACACCCCCGGAACGCAAAGGGCACAAGAAGGAACATGGGTGGGTTTTAGTCAGTAAAAGGCTGAACTCCCTCCCGCCCCACCCAGGGCGGGGGAAGTCATTTGATTATATTTCATACTGAATAAAAAAGGGACAGAAATAAGAATGAAAGATTTATTCATTCAAGGTCATTTTACATCACATTGTAGTAGATAATATTAATACTAAATAGCTTAATGATTTGTTAATCTGCATAAAATTGTAATGTCAGGATATAGTCAATAACAGATGTAAATGAGGTATTACATCAAAAAACAAGTAGCGCGCTAACCCACTTTCGTATTGCACACGTACATTATAGTAATAGGTTGTACTTAATAACTTGAAAGTAGGTTCGAACAAAGGCCATGATCATCCACGCGTGGCTGCTCCTCATGTGTTGGACAATTGTGTATTCATCTATTCTTATTCTTAACTAACTAGATTCTTATACTACTGGTCTTCTACTTACTGTCCAGATCCAGTATGTATGTATCCAGATTTTTTTATTTTATTTGTATATAACGTTCATAATTGCCTTTTAATGGTCTAGGAAATGACTTTGATGTGTATCTGGATTCACAGTGCCTAGTATCAGTGACGTCATGTCAGGACTGGGAGGTGACAACAATAGAAGGTATCGGCGGCCGAGCGAAAGGATACCACCCCGTGCAGAAGACTCTGGCGGAGTACAACGGCACCCAGTGTGGTTACTGCAGCCCAGGGTTTGTGATGAGCATGTACAGGTTAGTTCAAAAGTATTATGAAAACAATATCGAATTGAGCGAAGTTAGAAAAGAAGAAAATATTTAAAAAAAGACAAACTGAAGGTAATTTTCCTCTTACAGTCTTCTAGAAGCAAACCATTATGACTTAACTCAGTATGAGATAGAAAATTCCTTCGGTAGCAATACCTGCCGATGCACAGGTAGTAGACCGATCCTGGATGCATTCAAAAGCTTCGCCAAAGACGCTCCAAAGCCTCCACCAAAACATGAAGACATTGAAGATCTAAAAATTTGTAAAGACAAAGATGATTGTCACAAATGTGATAAAACCTGGTGTTTGGTAAACCAGAGTGATGCAGAACCTCCTCGAATCAAGAAAATTAATTTAAAAGATGGCCATGTCTGGTATAGAGTCCATGAAATTGCTGATATATTTACTGTATTGGATTCCGAAGGTTACGATTCTTATATGTTGGTTAATGGTAATACTGGAAGAGGTGAGTGTGTTGAAATACTCATTAGAAAGGAGAATTTAAAAAACCAAAACATGGAAAAATACAAAATTCCTTATTCATTTTGCAGGTGCTGCTCCGATTCTAGTTTTTCCAAGAGTTCTTATCGATATCAAGCCAGTAAAGGAACTCAAAGGGTATTATTTAGATCAGAACTTGGTAGTAGGTGCTGGTATAACCCTGACTGATCTTATGGAATTGTTCAAGAATGTATCAAAAGCTCATGAAGAATTTCAATACCTTTACAAGCTTTATGAACATTTAGACTTGGTTGCTCATATACCTGTTAGAAATGTAAGTGTTTAATGTAACAGGTATCTAGACGTACTGCTACTAGAAACGCGAAAGTTTGTTAGGACGAATGGATGTTTGTTACTGCTGCATGCTTAAACAGCTGAATGGAATTAGCTAAAATATGGCACAGGTATAGACATTGATCTATCTCAACACTCCACACATTACTTTTAATTCAATACAGGAGAAATTCCTACTGTAATAATAAAAAACAAATATGTATTTTTTAAACGTTGCCTATTTAAAAAATACACATACTATCACACCTGTATTCCCCGAAAGGTTAGGCAGAGGTGTATCTATGTACACCCACAGTTCGCCGGTATGTTTAGGTCCCATGTAATAGGGGGCGAGCCTGTTGCCATTAACCGGGCACAAATCCTAACTCCGAGCTGCCATTGAGAATTTTATAGAAAAACTCAATAGCACTTTTTGCTCGACCTGGGAATCGAACCCAAAGCCTCTAGCGTAGCAGTCGCGCTTGGGACTACTAGGCTACCGAAGCAGTTACAACTGCTAGCTACAACTAGCTACGAAAAAATACATAGTTTTTCAATTTTATTTCTAGATTGGTACCGTGGCTGGAAATTTAATGACTAAGCATCGGCTACCAACGTTTTCATCAGACATTTTCCTGTTACTTGAAACTATCAATGCCTATTTGGTCATTGGTAAGAATTTAAATCTTTCGATTAATTTTTTTTGTTTCGTTGCTTATTGCACGTAAGTACACAAGCATTTTATCTACTTAATGGACCTTTAATATTTTAGTTCACAAAGGATCACCAGTGGAGGTGACTCCGGAGCAATTCCTGTCACTAGATATGACAGGAAGAGTAATAACTCAAGTGAAGATACCACCGTATTCTCATCGTTACGAATTTGTGTCTTTTAAGGTACCTCACTACAAGTAAACTTACTCATTAATTATTTTATCAAATTATCTTCTCCTGTAAACAGTTCTGTGTTCTTTATATTTACAACTTTTAATTAGACTTGGTTGACGTGGAGTAAAAAAATGTATCGCTGATGGTGGCGCATGTGTCGGATCATTCGGTTCCCTTCTAAATGGTTCAGCTAAATGGTGCTGATCTGCACGTCATGTTCATGAACTGGCGCCATCAGTTGGGACTGGTCATCTCTTAGCTGCATCGACTATTTTTTTAAATTTTGATTTGTTTTTGTTACATTTTACTCTAGACCTCTTTTAACGTGCAAGACTCGTTACATTGTTCTCTCCTTGTAACTATTGATCTAATTATTATGACAGTATTTTTATCCCGTGTTTTGTGTTCTTGTGGTATAAGTAGTTAAGGACGTTAGCTTCGTCGATCTAATTTTACTTTGTGAATAAAAAGTCATTAATGAAGAGGGTCAGTTGATGTTAGTGTAATTCAAAAGACTGTTCAATTGTTCATGGTTTTTTTTTTGCGCGTTCTTCTCCATAAACCTACTGTTTGGAACGAGCAACTAGCATCAACTTTTTGAATGAGTAATTCCGTAACAATTCAAAAGTGCCTGTAAATGGCTTATTTGAAATAGATGATTTGATTTTGATTTTGACCTTATATTTTTCTAGATCATGCCTCGTGCACAAAATGCGCATGCTCAAGTTAACGCAGGTTTCCTGTACGAGTTTGATGAACATAAAGAAGACATGGTTTCGTCTGCTAGAATTGTGATTGGTGGGCTTTCGGCAAAATTCGTCCATGCCTACGAAACAGAAAAGTTCCTTCACATGAAGAAGATATTCACCAATGAAGTCCTGCAACAAGGACTGAAGATATTAGAAGGTGAATTAATAGTCGAAGAAATTGCTGGTGAGATGAAACCTGCGTATAGGAAGAAATGTGCTCTTGGTTTGTTTTATAAAGTAAGCGAAATTAAACTTATTCATGGTTTGGTGAAATACCCAAATAAAATTAAGATCTGTAATGCAACTCAATTATTTTTCAGAGCTTACTGGTTCTGATTCCCCAACAACGTCTAAAGCCTTGGTATCGTTCAGGAGCGAGAGATTTCAGGAAGACACGACCATTATCTAAAGGTTCTGAAGTTTATGACACTAATCCCCTGACATGGCCAATCAACGAACCAATGCCTAAGGTAGAGGCATTGATACAATGTGCAGGGGAAGCTTTTTATAGCAATGACTTACCCACTGAGCCTAAGGAGGTTTTCTGTGCATTTGTGACCTCTGACATCTGCACCGGAGAGATAGAAAGCATCGATGCTACACCGGCTTTGGTAAGTTTATAAATTAATGAGTTGAAACATAGATGCGAATGACGTTTCATATTTAACACGGTCTGTAAAATGCATTTTGTTTTGCAGAAAATACCCGGTGTTTTAGCATTCTTCTCAGCAAAAGACATCCCTGGAAAGAACTCATTTCTATCCCAAAGAGTGCCTGGTCAATTGGTGCCTGAAGAAGTCTTTGTTGAAAAGAATATAAAGTACTACGATCACCCTATAGGAGTTATTGTTGCTGAAACTGAAAAACTAGCAAATAGGGCAGCCTTACTGGTGAAAATTAACTACAAAGTTGATAAGACCAAGCCTATCTTAACCATTACGGATGCCAAAGAAAGAGATCCAGATCGAATCAAATTATTCATGGTCTTTCCGGCTAGGGACCGAGGTACGAACGTGCAAAGAGTACTGAAGGGTTCTGATGATATCTACGCACAGTATTTTTTTCATATGGAAAATCAAACAGTTGTCAGTAGACCTAGTGAAGACGGTATTGACGTCTTAGCCAGCACCCAATGGCTAGACTCTTTCCACATCTGCCTGTCTGAAGTGTTGAATATACCTCAAAATAGGTAAGAATAGTATAACGATACCTGCTGTGTATCATAAGATTATTGATTGATTTTGTGTATTATAACCTTTTATTTGCTTGTCCTGGTGTCTGGTTTTTTTTATTTGCAGCCATATTAATTTCTACTCTGGCATTTCTTGAATCATATTATACTGAATCTATGGTAAAAGGTTAATAAGTTATGTAACGCAATATTTTTCGCAGAATAAATGTAACAGTACCTCGGTGTGGCGGTGCTTACGGGGCGAAGATAAACCGGGCAAACCACATAGGAGCTGCATGCGCCTTGGTCACTCACCTGATGGACCGACCCTGCCGGTTTGTGATGAGCATCCAGGCTAACTTGAGAGTGATCGGCAAACGATTACCCTGCACCAGAGATTTTGAAGTGAGTGGAATTCTTCAGGCAATAACAATGAAGTGATCTAACGCAGGTGCTATACAATATATCTGGGCGTTAGAATCCATCTGACGACGCAATAACTTCATTTATACCACTCTATTACTGTCCCACTGCATTACAAAGGATTTTTTAAACTGAATAATTTTTTTTTTTTGGTGGCTTGGAAATCATCAAATAACTTCTCCCGCCCCCTAGTGTCAGACTTTTACTGACTAAAACCCACCCATGTTCCTTCTTGTGCCCTTTGCGTTCCGGGGGCGCGGTATCTCTTGCGAACAACCCGCAGCCCCGGCAGGCATCGGCCCTCAGTGGCCCCTTCCTTTTGCTGACATCTCTTTGAGGCGCGCGTGGAACACGAACGCGCCGTCGACACGGCCTGTCGTTATGCAACGTAAGGACGGTGAGCTACCCATTGCTCACCGTCCACAGGCCCGTATCTACGGTGGCCGGGAGTCGTCTCGCGGCTCCCGACGTCCGGAGCGTCTACCGCGGCGGCTGGGACGGGAGAACCGCTGTCTCAACCGTCCCGAATAATGAACATGGCTTTCAAAGTAGTACATACATCATGGTTATTTAATTTGTTATTAGTGTTTAGTCCCCAGATGGTGTAATATTTAATTTCATTATGATCTTGCGCAGGTTGGCGTCAGTAGTTCTGGGCAAATCCAATATCTGGAATACCATTTGTACGAAGACAATGGATACGTGGTTAGTGACCCCGTTACGCCTTACGTATTGCCCGCTATTAGGAACTGCTACGACAACAGGCGTTGGCAGTACAAAATATACAACGTCACTACGGACACAGCTTCCAACACTTATGCTAGAGCACCAGGTAATATCACTTTCACTGTGAAGTAGTTTACGATAAGCACCATCTTTATGAAGAACATGTTACTTTCGCTTTTGTTAACTTTTTACCCGTATTGTTAATATCACAGCTCAAACACAAAGTCACTAGTAATGCTTCCAAATACAATAAAAAAATATATATATTTCCAGGATCATTAGAGGGAATATCAATGACGGAACAGTTAATGGAGAGGATATCTTATGAACTGGAACGAGATCCAGCTCAAGTAAGAATCAACAACCTGGAACCGTCATACGTTGAAGTACAAGAGATGGTACAAACTCTGCTCCGAGATGCTGAATACAACAAACGTAAAGAGGAAATACAGAGCTATAACAAAATGAATAGATGGAAGAAGAAAGGACTTAGAGTAGCTTTCATGAATTGGCCTGCACCTACAGTATTAGACTACCATGTTCTATTATCTGTTTATCACGGAGACGCTACAGTTGTAGTGCATCACGGCGGTATAGAGATCGGGCAAGGCATCAATACTAAACTCATACAAACAGTGGCGTATACTCTCAACATTCCAATGGAAAAAGTAAAGTGCAAGCCTCCTAATGTTGCCACAAATCCTAACAACTATACTACTGGAGGAAGTAGGACCACACAGTCCGTATGTTTTGGCGCCATAAAGTGTTGCCAGATTCTTTTAGACCGTTTGTCTGTTGTTAGAGAAACATTAAATGACCCTACATGGGAGGTCTTGATTGAAACTGCTTTCAATAGGGGAATAAATTTACAGACTAGCTACAGGGTCACTGCTAACGATCAAATACCGAACAGGTCTGGTGGAGTATGCTTGGCTGAGGTAGAGCTGGATATTTTGACTGGTGAACATGAAATACTTAGAGTCGATATTATTGAAGATGTTGGTACGAGTATGAATCCGGAACTGGATATTGGTCAGGTAACTTTAGGGAAAATTGATAGCTATTCCGTTAAAAAAACTACCATAAAATTACAGATACCTAATTTATCTTTCAAAAACAGAAAATAGAACCATTGAATAAATTAAGATATGAGAGCTTAAAGACAATTCAATGTTTTTCTTAATTATGAAGACTTTTAAAGTTACCATCATAATTATTAGAAGTGGTAACACACATAATGTTTCTATAATTCAGATCGAAGGAGCCTTCATGATGGGTGTCGGCTACTGGACCCATGAAGAGCTGATCTACGACGAGAAGACCGGTGAACTGCTCACTGACCGGACTTGGTACTACAAAGTGCCCCTCACCAAGGATATTCCTATTGATTTCAGGATCCAACTCAGAAGGAACTCTTATAATCCTATTGGTACTTTGGGTGCGAGGGGTAAGTAAACTTTGTAGTTTTAAGGTCAGGAAACATGGGATTCTCGAGAAAAATAGAGATAAGGAAAGTCAATTTTAATTATTAAAAAATACATAAACATGAACACAGCATTAGCCTACACTTATATTATAAAGAGGAAATATTTTTTTGTTTGTTTTTATGTTTGTAACGAATACGCTCCGAAACGAATGGACCGATTTTAACCATTCTTTCATCAATAGATAGCTACATTATTTTTGAGTAACATAGGTTATATAACATCACGTTACAACACACGGGAGTGAAGCAGTAACTAAAGACGTAACTTAACGCTGGTAAAATATGCACGGTGAAAGAAACATCATATTTTTTTTTTGGGGGTGGGAAAGCATCAAATAACTTCTCACGCCCTGGGCGGGGCGGGAAGGAGTGTCAGACTTTTAGTGACTAAAACCCACCCATGTTCCTTCTTGTGCCCTTTGCGTTCCGGGGGCGCGGTATCTCTTACGAACAACCCGTAGCCCCGGCAGGCATCGGCCCTCAGTGGCCCCTTCCCTTTGCTGACATCTCTTTGAGGCGCGCGTGGAACACGAACGCGCCGTCGACACGGCCTGTCTTTATGCCACGTAAGGACGGTGAGCTACCCATTGCTCACCGTCCACAGGCCCGTATCTACGGTGGAAAGAAACATCATAACGAAAACTTTTGCTCAAGTTATCCGCTCTTTTGTTAGCTGCAGCTGCAGTAGGGATTTCTATACTTCTGCCGGGGTTACTTAAAACATTTTAACTTTATGTTTTCATACACGATATTGCTTATAAAGTGTTCTTCGAAATGTTATTATTATTTCTTAGTTTTGTGTTTAGATTCATTATTATGGTAGGTACTAATAATGCATATAGTTTTAATATTTTGAAAGTTTTGATCAAACTTCAATAAAGGTAATTGTTATTTTATTGGCACATTTTAGCCGTTGCGGAGCCTCCTACGTGCTTGTCAATAAGTGTCGCGTTCGCTCTCCGGGACGCCATCGCGGCGTCGCGGGAGGACACCGGGTATCCCAGGAACAAGTGGTTCGAAGTCGGTAAGATATCACGTCACTTAACTATTATTTTATGATACAAGCGACCTAACCCAACGGTGTATATACTTATACAGCCGTTAGCTTAAACGAGGGACATATTTAAAAGGAGTGTAGTACAACCGACGTTGAAATAGCGGAAAATAAACAATAAATAACTACTGCTCCATACATTGTAACCTTGTAGGCACATTAGAATGGAACAGCCCATTTGACTACCCCGTTAGACTTGGTGGGTCCTGGATTTTTCCATTAGAAATTTCTCAGTAGCAAACCGGAGTGTAAAAGTTGGTTGTGTAACACCCCTGTGGCTCAGAAAGCTCGTAAAGCGTCCAACGCCTGATCTCACCCCGGTCTTGTCAGATTGCCATTCTGCGGTCTATGAGAGGGAGGGAAGAGGGATTGCACTTATATTTGCACTCACACTTGTGCACTTTAGTATCTCCTGCGTACTTGGCTAGTCTCCATTGAGACTGGCCGCCTCGACCGAAATTCGGTCGGGGGGATATTATGGAACAACTGATTATTTTAATCAGCGATAAAAAATCAACTGTTAGTGGTTTGGAATCTTTGGCAGAAGTGTGTATACACACAATTGGTTTATAATAAATAATTTCTTTTGGTATGTGATTTATATAAAAAGTTTTCTATTTTCAGATGGTCCGTTCACACTTGCTGTTAACGTGTTAAAATCGGACGCTAGACTCGATGAGTTTTTGTTTAATTAGTTAATGTAAATAATTTCACAGATTAGATAGATAGGTACTCGTAGTTAGGTACTACGTATATTTTATCCTATAGGGAATTATTATTGAAAACATTTTTTTTTATAGTCAGTGTCCAATGATTACGGTAAATATGACATCCAAAAATTTCCTATAAAATTCGTGTTACATTACTTTATCGTTTGCAACTGACTCGATGGTAACTGTAACAGAGCATTACCGAAGTTGTCTTCCTCAAAATTCACGATAATATACCTGTCTGCCTTTTCTATACCTATATATCTATACCTGTCTGTCTATTTGCATGCCATATGGTAGGATACGGTTAATGAACACTACTGTATGTATAAGACCTATACTTTTGTACCCATATTCGAATAAATCATTATGATCATGTCTGTAATCCAGTTAAACAGATTTTTTGCTGAAATCTTTTACTGTAATATTAGTTTACTAAAAATGTAGGCACAGAATTTAATTTATTATCATGTATTTATGTTATTTTTGTAATGAATAAAAATTGAAAATTTCCCATATTTCCAAACAAAAGTGTTATACGGCAAATTGCCGTTAATCGTAGAAAAAAAATTGGATTAAATTCCATAGGTGTATTCCAACTCACAGCTGATGTTGAATTTGACATAACTATAAAAACTCAGTAATAGTACAATACAGGTTTATTCCTTGGGGGTCCGTCGACACATTGCATATGTATAATTATGTATGTAGGTAGTTTTATTATTTTATAATACTTGTCAACTTTATTAATGTAATTATGCTGGATTTTTTTTATCAAAATTTTGATATTTCACGTTTGTACGATATTTCGCACCTGCCATGTTATCTCGTCACCACCTTTGGTTGACTGGTGGAGAACGCCTTTAAGACCGGCGGCATTAAGACCGCCTTTGTACCTTTTAATAAAGCTTAAATAAATAAATAAACTTGTATACTTATATTAATATATTCAAAATATAGCTCCTATTATGTACTATTAATTATTTTTTTCCTTACTCGCAAATCTCGATCTTGTATAAACCAACGGAGAACAAGACGATTGATCACTTTCAACCTTATTACTGCGTACATAACGGAGCGGTTTTACTAGAGATATAATTTTTATATCATTGAATTGCAAACAAACCGACGGTCCACCTGACGTTAAGTGGTAACCGCTGCCTATAGCCAACTGCAATAACAGAGGTCTTTCAAATGTGTTCTCATCACAGAGACAAAGTTGAAAGGTCTCATGTGTCTGTAATTTCACCGGCATTCAAACCCTTCAAGCTGGAATACAGCAACGCTGCTTTGCGACAGAAATAGGTATGGTGATAGTGCTTCCGGGCCGTCTTCTTCTGTTGCGGCGGCTGGGGCGTGAGGTTTGCCTCTTCCTCACGTGGCCCGCATTACTGCGCTAGCATTACTGCTTCGCAGAAGGACTAGAGTAGAGCTATGCTAAGATTAACTTTGAGAATAAAGGAATCCTATTGGTGTGAATCAGGCACATCGCAACGTAGCTGAGCTCAAGTGTAACAATACCTTAGGGTGAAAAACAAAAGAAGGTGAAAAAAAAGTAATTTGAAGACTAACTGAAAAGAGGTGAACTCTTTAAAAAAAAGTCTTAGTGTGAAAGTTGTTCACCACTATTATCCGTGATTGTACGGTCAACAAAAGAGACAAGTAACCAGATCGTCTAATATAGTTCAAGTTTTCTTTAAAACCGGTGGTCGTTTGTAAATGAAATTTAATTAATAAACTGTTCATTTTCTATTATTAAAACTAAATTTCATTTAAAAACCTCTATCAGTTTTTAAAAAACTGAATTTACTAGGCGACACTGGTTACCTATCTGTTTTGCTGACTGTACATACCAATTCACGTCAACATAGGGTGTAATATTAAACTTACCTCACCGGTTTCAAATGACGTAAATAACATTACTGTGTGCGTGTGTTCTTCCTTACACTTTAAGGCTATTACACCGATGACCTTGAGGAGCTAACCTTTGTATTAGCATTTTTAAATTTTGTGCCATCTAACGAAAAGCAACTATACTACGATAAACCATTATCATCTACTTAGCCTTTTCCCAACTATGTTGGGGTCGGCACCCAGTCTAACCGGATGCAGCTGAGTACCAGTTTTTTACATGGAGCGACTGCCTATCTGACCTCTACAACCCAGTTACTGGGCAACACGATACCTCTTGGTTAGTTTGGTTGTCAGACTTCCTGGCTTCTGACTATCCGTAACGACTGTCAAAGATCTATGAATGACCAACGGCTTTACGTGCTTTCCGAGCCACGGGGGTGCCACACCACTAGCTTCCAAACTCCGGGCTGCTACTGAGCAAATCCTAATGGAAAAACCCAATAGCACTTTTTGCCCGACCTGGGAATCGAACCCGGGACCCCACACTCAACAGTCACGCTTGTGATCACGAGACCAACGGGGCAGTCAACTAAACTACGATAAATCGAACTTAAGATAAAGCAAGAACAAGCATCATTTAATTCAAGTGTCATTGTTTTTGCCTATTTTATTCGCTCGAACTGGTGAAATTTCAGGATTTTATTTATTGTTTCAAAATCTTAACAGAAACAAGAACAAGTAAACAAAACAAAATGTTAAATACGTCATGACATATTTTTACGTACCAAATTCGTGTTGAACTATTCAGCCGTTACAACAACAATTTACAATTTAGGTTTAGAAAAAACATATTTAACTTTTTTTATATTTGGGAAAGATTTTTTCAATTTTGATCAATACACATACATACATAAACTAACGCCTTTCTCTCCTGGGGGTAGGCAGAAACCACAGAACGCCACCTGCTACGATCCTTATATACTTTTTTCGCCTCTTCCACGTTCATACCAGCACGACGGTTACGAGAAGAGAGGAGAGGGTGAGGAAGGGGGGTGAGGAGGGGAGTATGTATCACATCTGTCTTCCCCGAAGGGTTAGGCAGAGGTGTACCAATGTACAACCACAGTTCCCCGCTATGTTTAGGTCCCATGTGATAGGGGGCGAGCCTATTGCCATTAACCGGGCACAAAACCTAACTCCAAGCTGCTACTGAGAATTTCATAGAAAAATTCAATAACACTTTTTGCTCGACCTGGGAATTGGATGAGGATTCGTCAACAGTTCGTCAAAAATTTTAAACGTTAGGTATTTTCGGGACTTGAGCGACGTAATCCTCTTAACTAGTTCTCCATGCCGGTCTGCTTGCGTAGATAACCAGTTATAAATTATACATTAAGAGTTTAAAAGCGTATACGTAACTATTCAATAAAACAATTTAAGAGAGACGTCCTGTATTGTGTTTGTCTGTCCGTTAGTACGGTTTTATCTCGAGTTTTAAGTATTACAGTTACATGCACAATAGGTACATACCATCACGCCTGTATTCACCGAAAGGTTAGGCGGAGGTGTACCAATGTACACCCACAGTTCAGTATATTTAGGTCGCATGTAATAGGAGGCGAGTCTATTGCCATTAATCGGGCAAAAATCCTAACTCCGAGCTACTACTGAGAATTTCATAGAAAAACCCAATAACATTTTTCGCTCAAACTGGGAATCGAACCCAAAACCTCTAGCCTAGCAGTCACGCTTAGGACCACTAGGCTCACTAGGCAGAGTATACAAGAGAGATAGGTAGTAAGTTAGTAGGTACGACATAAATAAATAAATAATCCATAACGAATCAAAGCGAGTGCAAAATATCATATTATCATGAAGGAAAATATTCTTCCTACCATTGTTTCTGTCTCGATCAACAGAACTTGTTTTGATATCAGGACTTTTACCTTATTTAGTACTTGTTTGGTAAATACTAGTTATACCTATGGAATAATAATAGGCTTCACATTATTATTTATTTTAGGTACCTGCCTCATTAGTCTAGTGTTCTTAAGCGCGACTGCTACGCTACAGGTTTTGGGTTCGATTCGCAGGTCGAGCAATGTGTTATTGGTTTTTTTTAAGAGATTCTCAGTAGCAGTTCGGAGTTAGGATTTGTGCCCGGTTAATGGCCAAAAGCTTGCCCCCCATTACATAGGACCTTAACATATCGGTGAACTGTGGGTGTACACTGGTACACCTCTGCTAAACCCTTTGGGGAATACGGGCGTGATGGTATGTGTGTTATTTTAGGTAGGTAGATTTCCAGAGTAAGTACCTACCATAGATATTTTTTATTTTTCCTATTGTTGGTTATATTTTTATTTAAATCAATATTCATGAGTTTAATCTATACTTTCATTCTAATATTGTATATGCGAATGTAATTCTGTCTGTTACGCTTTAACGAATAAACCGCTGAACTAATTTTGATGAAATTTGGTACAGAGACTTGATAAAATAAAATTAAAATAGGGGACAAACATTAAAATGAGCGTCTGTCATTATTGTAGATAAAATCATGAAACTTTGTATTTAGGCACTTATAATAATAAATAAACATTGTTCAATCGTTTTCGAAAAATTTGTATACAAAGTTACTTTTAATTCACCTGCCATATTACAGGGTCAAAGTCAAAGTCAAATCATTTATTTCAATTAGACCATTAAAAGGCACTTTTGAACGTCAATTACATGTTAAAATTAAAAATATTGAATCTCATTGCCCATTCCAAAAGGTACTTTCGTATGGAGAAGAACGGGCAAGAAACTCCATACATACTCTTGTAAAAAAAAATGTATTACAATAAGTTGTGCAATTCCATAAAAGGGCTGAAAGCACTTATGAATACGAGAGCTAGCGAAAACTTTTGTTAAAGCACCAACACAGAAATATGAAAAAAATATCCACGGTTCCGTAGATACATTTTGATCGTGTTGCAGTGTGTTTTTGTAGAGAACAGCTGATTACTTTTTCTCATATTTGGTTACAGAGTTGGTTCCATTATGAAAGTTGTTTATATTCGTGGGTAGGTACAACTCTTAGAAGTAGGTACAAGTAGGTGAAAGTAGGTGCTTTTACCACCTAAAAGATGGCAGGTGAATTAAAAGTAATCCTGTTTATCATAAAAATAAGAGGTGGCTCAAAATAACTAAACAACGAGGGCAAAGGCGCAGGTAAAAGCTAGTTTACCGTAAAAAATATACTTATATCACTAGTTGAGTATGGGGAAAACCATTCTTAAATATAATAACAAAATATTATTAAACTTTGTTTTTCGTAAACCAAAAGTTTACCGTATCAATACAAAAGCGTCATTAATGTAGAAAAACCCAATAATTGATAAGACTACATCCGTCCAAAACAAACGTAGTTATCCATGCAAATTCTCGCATGCTTACAAACAAAAACAGAAATCAAAATTTTAAGTAACCCCTGACAGAAGATTCAAAATCCCTACCGACCTATCAAAAGATCCGATAACTTTAAAGCCGCTGAACCGATTTTCATCAAACAGAGCTAAGAACACTCCCGACTAATATAACTTTCCAACAAAAAAAACTAAATCAAAATCGGTTCATGCGTTCGGGAGCTACAATGCCACAGACAGACACACACAGACACGTCAGTCAAACTTATAACACTCCGTCGTTTTTGCGTCGTCGGGAGTTAAAAATAGATTTTACCTACGGCGTCAAAACAATTGTTAGTGCCTACTTCAGTAGAGATTAATTTATTAGAGATTCAGAGACCTTGGAGCTAATTTACGATTCCAAAACTCAGGCTCTCCCGCCCACGACCAGATTTTTCCCTGACTGGAGGTCTTAATTTCTAAGGCAGCCACAGGAAAGTCCGGTTAAGCAGTATACAAACTCCTAGGTTTTTTTTTTTAATTTCTACATTTATTTACATAATAATATTTACAGCCTTAAAATTAGAAATACTTAATAAAAACAAAAAGAAACTAAATGGCATCAAAAATACTCCTCCGCATGACCGTCAACCGGTAAAGTGTCCAAACGACTGGGAAGTGTCAACCAACCGTTTAGATAAATCCCTAAAAAGGCTATGGGTACACGGACCCCACGGCCCGAGAGTTTCCACCCAAAACGGCTCGAAAATATAGTTACCAATAAGGGCACTATACTTACTCTGTTTGAGGTTTTAGGCAGCCGTAGCAGCAGCGCCAGCACAGCACGCTGTCCTAGGAACCTGCTAGATTGAACTGTGAGATGACATTCCAAATAAAAAGACCGATTTTTGATAGATTTCTTCTCGATGACAAAGAAATATGGCAAAAAATCGGGGAGAGTCTAACAAGTGTAGAAACCCGCTTAGCGTAGCCGAAATTAACTGGTTCTTTCCAACATTTCGTTCTAGAATCTGGAATTAAATAAATAAATAATCACAGGATTCTCAGGTATGACCTAGAATTTTGGGTTATACCTACGAAGGTCTAACGGCGTATATTGAGGGTTAAAGTTACGATTTATTCACTCATTTTTTTACGAAAGCTAGATTTTTATGTTTCTTAGCTGACCCAGTAAACTTCGTACCACCAATTAAAGTCGTCTGAACTTATTTCTTTATATTTTCTTACCTTTTAAACCTTCCTTGAACTTCTACAAATATTTGAAAACCAAAATTAGGCAAATCGGTTCAGCCGTTCTCGAGTTTTAGAGACTAACAAACGTCAATTCATTTTTATATTTTATACTAGCTGACCGCCGCACTGTGGGCTGGATTTCGGGTTTCATAGTCATCCGATCAGTAATCTCGAAAGTGATTACTTTTATGCCTGAACATCTTTCGGAACACCACATACATACTTTAAAATTGTATCATTATTGTATAGACTCATAAACGGCTCATTGAGAAATTTTTATTCAAAAATTTGTATGAAGCTGACAGAATAAAAAGACATATCTCCGGTCTCGCACAATTGGCCCTAATTATTTTTCAGGGAGTCAATCTTTGAATTATTTGAATTTTTTTTATATATTGCATTATAAGGCCAGAGTTGCGAAACATTTTTTTTAATTATAAAAAAATATATTTCATATAGTTATCAAAAGTTTAACTTTATTCCAGCTTAGCGTCTATATCTAGCGTATCTATACTTTTTTATTTGATAGGTCATACTTCAAAGGTGGTCCCATATAAATTTTATCGAAATTGGTTTAGTAGTTTGGTAAAAAAATATAAATTACTGAAAAAAATATGTCATCCACGCAAACGAATTGGCGCATTCTGCTTTCTTGTGACTTTTAAGTGGTGGCTTGTTAATTTACGTAGTACTTATAATTGTTCCCTTATGATGACAGGAAATGTATACTAAAAAGTGAAAAATAAAAAACTTTTTAGTTTTTGAGGGGGGTCGTTTTGTTATTAAGGGATTTTTATATTACAGACACATGAGACATTTTAACTTTGTTTCTGGGGTGGCAAGTTGGCAATGCATTTGCAAGGCCTCTGGTATTGCAGATGTCTATAGGTAGCTGTGACCACGTAACATCAGGTGGGCCGTCGGCTAGTATGCCACCTAATGACATAAAAAAAAGTTGTATTAACAACTGCTGTCTCTGAATATCAACAGTAGTGAAGAAATGTTTATTATGAAACCGAGTAATACAAAGTATAATTGTAATAATTAAAAACCTGAAAAGGGGGCCATTAATCATTGTACTCATTATTAGGAATTACTTTTAATTTGAGACCAACGTTGAAATCGAAACTAATTTGCTGGTTATATAACAACTAACTAGACACCGCGGTTTCACCTACTTTCAGTTAAGTTTCCGTTCCTTACGCCGTATTTGTTGAAAGTATAACGTGATAACACACGGTTCAATATTCATCGCGTCATCATTATATCTGAACATATGGACATTATAATTACGCACATAATATATGCAATAATATGCATGTACATTATCTGTAAAAAACACGAGTACTATGATATCGGTCCATTACAATTCGCGCCACGGATTTTAACTTCAATTTCGTATCAACATTGTAAAGACAACACCGCTCCTCTCTGACGCAAAGCAAATACAAGTTTTTGTGTGTGTTTTCAAGTTTAAATTATACTTATAACTACATTTGAATAATTACTACAAGCTTAAGGGGAAATCTGCGTAAACGCAGTATCATAGCGACCGCGCGCGCAGCAGGACCTATTCACACGATGTCTAATGAGACCTTAGATAATATTACCACGGGTCTTGAACCTGTTACACCCGAAGATTTAGATCCGGTCCCAAGCGAGCTGGAGAAATACATCTGGATCACTGGAATTGTTCTATCAACGCTATGCTTAATACTGCAGCTGGTGCTCTACAAAATCAAACCGAAGATAAGGAAAATTGACCAGAAGATCCTCACCCAGCTGACGATGGCGAGACTGATGAACACGATACTTGAGTACATGATGACTTATTCGCTGTTCAACTTGTACACGAGAGACGTGACGTTCGCGCTGTACGTGCAGACAGACATCGTGATGGTGTGCTGGATGTTCGTGTACACAAAGAATTTGTACGATAAAGTGGTGCTAGTGTTTGCGTTGAAAAAGAAGAACTTCTTAGTCCTGTCTCTACTCATTTGGATCCTTACGATACCGATAGGAGTGTTGTGCCCAGTCTTTCTTATGTTAGAATATTTTATCGAGTTCTATCAATTTTACTCCTGGTTGAAGTTCATCGTTTTGACAGTGAACGTTTTGTTTTTCTGTAGAATTTTCTACGTAATCATAACCAGACGCAGAAAATCTAATCGGAACTTTACTGAAATTATAAAAACTTGTGTCATCTCATTTATACTGGTTTGTTTGACAAGTTTGCAAGTCTTTTTAAATGATATCTTGTCATATTTAGAAGTAATCGAGGCGACTAATATGTATTGTGTTATGAATTCTTATCAGGCCATAGCGGCTACTATTATCTTCCTCATTCTTACTAAGAACTGTATTTAAGTACAGTTAGTAACATTAGATTACTGAACGGAATCCTCAATAAGTGATGCTACACATGAAGCCACTAGTCAGAAATTTCAAACAAAACTTTTCAAACATTATCTATGCTCGGTTACATCGTTCTCGTCGCTTTCAGTCAGGTAGGCATCAGTGGCTCAGTGTGTGATATTATATTGTTTTTAGTAAACTAGTGTTAACAAGTACAATGATACAAATGGCAAATTTAATTTGCTGATTTGTTCACTTAGATTTTACTCGTGAAGTGCCATTTTTAGTTTAGTTAAGTTATTTTAAGACCACCTACTGTATAAATAAAGACGTATTTTATTAATAACATTGTATTTCTTATTATTGCACAGACCCCGATAATTGTAGTTATTATTATTTGCCCTCAAGTTGTTTTGCACCACATAAAGTATAGTATTATGATAATTATAATGTCACGATGTCCGGGCCCAGTGGTCAACTATTATCTGACGAAAAACCGCCCTTATTTAACAAAAATATATTTTCCGTTTTTCCGATCATTGATGATGATTTTAATAAAATTTTAAAATTGGTACGGGGTAAGTTTCAACCCCGAACAAAGGAGAAAGACTACTTTTTTTACTTTTGTTTGCGTCCGCAATACTGGACATTTACGTGGACCAAGTCGCGGGCAAATGCCAGTATGTTATGTACAAAATGGATAAATATTCACTGTACATTCATATCGTGTGCTTATTTATCTCGGTCATTGCACCATGGATGTATTTAAACGAGTATCTACTGGTAGGACAACATTCTTTGGGTTTTTCCTACCGTCACTTAGCCGGGCTTGCAGTTACTTCTGCGGGATTCACCACTATACACGCACCACGTACAAGGCAAACCCAATGACGAAACCCAACTAAAGGTGGTCTCAAACCTGTGCCGGCGAGACGACCCGACGTGTGGATAGGATAGGCGATAATTGAAATTTGTATAAGTAATAAAATACTCTATTAAAACAGCAATACAGTTCAATCTTGTACAGTAAATATTTCAGTTCACATCTCGCAGTCTTTGGTGTGAAAGGTCTGGATGCTCGTGAATATGTATTGAACTATATTGCAGTCTAATTAGAGTTTATATTACTTTGAATGAAAAATGAATGCAAATATCGCAAGAGCCGGCGTGTGTCAGCACTGGTCAGGTGATATCATATCTCGCTCACACAATCCATGCCTCGCCTCGCCTCGCCAGTTTAAAATTACCTTTACACAAAAAACTTGACACGAGGAAATAGGTATTTAAAAATGCCTTACACAAGGAGCTGGTTTTAGCAATAACTGACAGTTAAATGACAACTAAGCAAAGCGGTTTTTCGTAAAAGAACTGTGACATATCGTTTAATCTGTATTCGGTTCATCTGTCGAATAGGTTAACAAAAACTAAAACTTAGACTAAAACTTTAGTTTTGTATAATTTATAAAAAAAAATATAATATACACTCACGCCTGTATTCCCCGAAGGGTTAGGCAGAGGTGTAACAATGTACACCCACAGTTCGCCGGTATATTTAGGTCCCATGTAATAAGGGGCGAGCCTATTGCCATTAACCGGGCACAAATCCTAACTCCGAGCTGCTACTGAGAATTTCATAGAAAAACCCAATAACACTTTTTGCTCGACCTGGGAATCGAACCCAAGACCTCTAGCGTAGCAGTCGCGCTTAGGACCACTAGGCTACCGAGGCAGTGTATAATTTAACATAGTTTATTTCAATATCAACCGAATTCAGAAAGAAAGACGTTATCAATTCGTCTATATGTTTTTTTTGTATGTGTGTTACGCGATAACTCCGCCAATTATGAATCGATTATGATGATTCTTTTTTTGTTTGATAAGTCTTACTTCAAAGGTAGTCCTATATATATTTTATCGAAATTGGTTCAGCAGTTTAGTAAAAAACAAAAGACTGAAAAAAGTATGTCATCCAAGTAAACGATTTAGCGTATTCTGCTTTCTTATGACTTTTAAGTGGTGACTTGTTAATTTGCATAGTAACCATTTTCCTTTATTAACACTCTCATTAATTTAAAGGTAGGCACAATCGTGATGTTACCTACCCATTGTTTGATTTTATTTTTATTTAGTTTTCCTTTTGGTAATGGTTACTGTTTATCCTAATAATCCTGCTAATATTAATATTGTTATCGAAGTTTTGAGCATGGATGGATGAATCAAAGTCAAAGTCAAAGCGTTTATTTCAGTTAGGCCAAATGGTCTGCCGAAGTGCCTGTAAATCAGGCACTTTTGAATTCAAAAGTGCCTGACATCAATTTTAACTGTAACTTGTTGACAATTGTCAACAAGTTACAGTTAAAATTGATGTTAGTTGCTCGTTCCAAATCGTAGGTCTCTATGGAGAAGAACGAGAAACGACGAGAAATCTTTGTTACAATATTGTTGTTGCTTCTATATGTGAAAACAATGAAGGTGAATATAAAACAATAAACAAATAATGATAATAAAGATGTAAGCTATGGCAGTTGAGAGATGCCAATCCCAAATGACAGTGCCCGTTCACGAACATGACGCGTGCATCAGCACTATTTAACCATTTTAAAGGGAACCAGACGATCCAACCACCACGATCACTGAGACATTTAAAGTTATTTTTGACTTTTTAGTCTTTGAAGGAGGTTGTCTTATTAGTAAAAACGTATTTGAATAATTCTAGTCAATAAAAACCGGTCCTTAACTTCCAGACGTTGCCGGGGCTGCGGGTTGTTCGCAAGAGATTCCGCGCCCCCGGAACGCAAAGGGCAAGGGTGGGTTTTAGTCAGTAAAAGTCCGACACTCCTTCCCGCTCCGCCCAGGGCGGGAGAAGTTATTTGATGATTTCCCACCCACCAAAAAAAAAAAAAAACATCCAGACGTATTGTTCTTAGAGATTATGATTGTGTTTTGTACACGTTGCCCAACCTGTGATTCGAACCCCTTACGCTCGCTTGCGATTAGAAAAACAACATGAGGTAATTATACCTTTAAAATGTCCGGCTTACGGAAAAATGCTCATAATATGAAAATTCTTTATAATTAATACTTTTGAACGGCTTCTACCTATATGAAATAAAAGCCAGTTTTGGTTTTATAAATATATTATTATAATTAGTGGTATACAAATTACGAAACGCAATAAATTATTGAGTATTGAGTATAAATAAAAAAATGCAGAACGTAAGCTAAAATTTAAAAAAAAAAAATGATGGAGATATAACAGTTTTCACTTCCACTTTCGATATAAATCTATGTGACGATATAGGTAACAAAAATTATGGTTTGTCATAAAAGATTCATAGAAACTGTACATCGTCTGTTCTGTAAAATTGCCCTCGGTGAATTAGGGTGATGTGAGCTATGAACCCCTAGCATCACGGGTACTTACAGCGGCGTTGGTGACAGCTCACCAAACGCGCACTTCCTTCATGAGATATGTACTTACAGAGTACTACTGTGTACCAACCAATAATAAAGTTTCATGTATTAATTTTAGAGCAGTGACGTACAAAAGTCCCTAGTCGACGTTTCTGGCAAGAATAAGAAAGATAATAGTAACCGCTATGACTTGATATGAATTTATGATATAGAAACAATCTAACAATGTCTGTTTTGCTTCAAGGTATGACAAGATGTCATTAATGAAAACTTGTAAACTCGTTATACAAACTAAAATGAATGAGATGACACACATTTTTATGATTGAAGCAAAATTTCTATTACGTTTCTTGCTTTTGGTTACGATAACATAGAAGATTCCACAGAAAAACAAAACGTTCATGGTCAAAACGATAAACTTCAACCAGGAGTAAACTTTATAATACGTTGGGAAATCGTCGAACCTATAGAGAAGAAAAATTGGGCACAACACTCCTATTGGTATCGTCAGGACCCAAACGAGCACAGACAGAGCAATGAAGTTCCACTCTTGCAACACGAACACTAACACTACTTTTTCATATAAATTCTTCGTATACAAAAACATCCAGGATATTAACGCAGCGTCCGTCTGCAGGTACAGTGCGAAAATCAACTCTGTTGCGTACACGTTAAACATACCATTTACTATCACAAATTCTATGATCGTGTTCATTAATCTTGCTATCGTCAATTGTGTGAGCAGCTTCTGGTCTAATGTCCTTTTCGTGGGTCTCATTATGAAGAAAATTACTTGCAATATCAAGCATAGCGATGATAAACCGATGCCAGTGCCCCAAATACAGTTCTCTAGCAGACTTGGAAGTCGAGATCCTGCGTCTGTTGCTGAATCCGTAAATTGGGTGTCGTTTACAGTGGTGTTAGACATTGTAATAATATGTACTGCCGAGTCGCCGGCCGCCGCCAAACTATTCACTTTATTTTCCTCAAATTACGAACGAACAAGCAATTTATCAGTACACACATTTGTTACTGCAGCTTATCTGTAATTCGGTATATTAATAAGTAGAAATGGTCAAATAATAATTCGTGTCCACATAGGTACTATTATTTATTCGTATAATTATCAAACAATAGAATGGTGAGTGCTGTAGTAGTATTAAAGTCTGATAATAAGTAACATATTTTACTTATATCCCTTTGCTGAGTAAAGGCCTTCTTCTTCGTTTTCTTGCACTATTTTGAACCAGCGCTCGCGGTGAGCGTCTAGGTCAAAGGTCTTCAACACGCGGCCCGCAGCCGCTTAGTTTGCAGCTCGGCGATCCGGCTCGCCTTCATCGCCAATTTTTATTTAGTTATTTATAATAGTATAAGTTAGTTATTTTTGAAGCACAATATAAGTATAACTCAGTAAACAAAGAATAATTAAATATTAGTTATTTTCGTAGGTAAATAAAAACATAATAGTCGGGCTCGAGTGTGTAAGTATAAATCGGTATAAAATTAAAGCAGTTCATTGTTTCATGATGACTTGAGTTGCGGCCCACGGAACCCAAAATAAAATATTATTGGCCTGCGGGGGCGGAGGGTGGAGGCACCCCGGTGCTCCATTCCCACACTTACGCCGGGGATCCCGGGAACTTACGCGCCTTCCGCGGTCCCCACTGCCGGCCCCCCACTGCGGGCCTCCTCAGGTCAGGGGGGGGGTGAAGCATAGGACTCCTCCCGTGACGTCAAAGAGTGGCGCGCGTGGAACACTACGCGCCGTCGCCTCGGGTCCAGTTGAATAGGGGTTGACGGACGTAGGTTGAAGACCCCTGGTCTATGTTATCTCGCCACCTCTACCTGAGCCGGCCTCGGCGACACCGACCATCATCAGGCACCCATCGTGTCTCTTGCCCTTCGATCACTGTGCACGACGACGTTACCCGTCCGTTGCATTGCTCTTACAAGATTTATAATCATCTTTTCCATGGCTGAGCGGAACCAGACCGCGCCTCTTAGCTTGTAGCTTTCAATTCGTCTCTAAATAATCAAGATCCTGCCTGGGGCCCTTACAGATCTCCCCCAGTGATGTCCTAAGTCGAGGTCGGTACCGCACAGGTTTCCGTACAGTAGCTTAGTTTATAGACTGGAAGCCTTATTTTTTATGGTACCACAGGAAATGCCTGTTAATTTACGACATTTTTACTTATTCTATTAAAAAAGGGATTGCGCGAAAACAAAATTGATACCAATGAAATAGTGAACACGAACGAAGTCGCGGGCAACAGCTAGTTTAAAATATATTTTTAAGTAGAGTATAGTAGTCGCCGCTAGTCGTGAGCATAAATGTCAAGTTAATTTTCGGGATTTCGGGTTCCTTTAGCCGCCGGCGCGCCGCCGACGCTGTACGCGATTGGTCCGTCAGCCGGACCAATCGCGTGCAGCGTCGGCGCTCAATAAAAACCCCGAAAGGAACCCAAAAACCGAAAAATTAACTTGACACTTCTGCTCACGACTCGTGGCAACTAATATATGTGGTTTTCGGAAACGTTCTATGTCTCTTTACGCCTAATAGATATAGATATTTTACTTTTCTAGTGTCGCCACTGCTGGTTGAAGTACAGTATTTAAATAGAAACAACGTGATTGTTGGGGGAAGGGTAGAAGAGTACCAGTGGCCAGCTTTACAACCAAGATAGGTAGAAATTACACGTTACAATTTATAATTACATATTCTCCACGACGCGACAGATTACTAAACTTCTTCAGAAGGATCAGCAACCAGATCTGATTAGTATTCTTATTTCGTTTTCTTTAGGATAAGAAAATAAACGAATAAATTTCATTAGTATGCACGACGAGGGACATTCTCTGAACATTGATGTGAAATGGGAACAAAATGTCTTTAAAGTAGAACACATAAGAGTTGTAATAAAACCTCTTTGGTATTCTAATGGAAGGTCGAGTAAAGAGTTTTTATTGCTTGATTTATTTTTTAATCATCATTTATTTGAATGGCAAAGCATTATGACAATATCTACGGTGGAGTTCGATCAACAATTCCTCATACCCCACCATTTCTTAAAGAATTTTTTTTTCATCTTCCTATGACCTTGTTAAGGTAACGACACACAGGTAACAAAAACAATTTCGAAGGTAATTACTATCGTATATCCACATCCAGCGATGTCGTCATGAGGGGCGCGAATCTATCGTCTATCGTTCTACGTACCTGGCCCAGTTCCAACACCCCCAAGCTACCAAAACATTTATAGGAAAACATCAATATTTTCTTTAATTTTATTGAGATGATGTGTCAGGCCTTATCATATCTACATTGAATTCTAGAGAGATAGATTTATATTACTTTTTGTGCTATCATAATAAATTTGAACAGATCCCGTGGCGTACGAGAGCTCCATATTCGTTGTGCTGCTTGTTGTATTGTCAAATGATGTAATTACGCCATTCTAGAGGAATTCGAAGATATGAAAATTTACAAGAAAAATCTAGATGGAATTCTAATAACTTTAAAAAACGAACGCAATGTAATGTTGGTCTCAATTTGTCAAAATGCCTCTAATTTACCTACAGTCGACATTGATTGTCGCTGAGATGAGATTCCGACTAGGTTTTGAACGTTTTGATTATTAGATTGACCGTCTGTTGCGGTGGGCCTCCCAAATGGCTAATATTCATAGTGGACAGACCCTAAGCCCATTGAAAAATCGGAAGCAATCAACTGTAAAAATTAGTTAATAAAAATCAAGCGCTGCAGCATTGTCTGTCTGCGGCAAGGCCAGGGTCGTCCATTACCGCACGGATGTAGGAAGCGCCACATCGCTAGTTGCTCACCAGACGTCGCGCGGTGTGTTTATCGTGTCACATAATTAAAAAGAACGTGATGTTCTATTTTGGAAATTGGCGGGCAATATTTTTTTTTATTCTATGTAAAAAACAATAATGACGTGCCATTAAAAAAAACTGTTATTGAATATTTAACGTTGTACTCAAGTAAATATACAAACGTGTTTACTTGAAGTTAAAAAAATTATTTTTTTTTTTACAAAATTACACAATGCCACCAATTTAAACGATGATTCATTGTTACAAAGCGTGTTTTAAACAACGTTTTAACCAATAACACACTCAATGGGCAGTTGGAAGAGTCTCCAAACGAAAATAGACTTCACAAATGCATCAATTCGTTATAATTAAAGTGTATGTAAATAGATCAGTGAACGAACGAATGTGACCGAATGAAACTGTGTACACTTGTGTAAACTGGAGTACACAACTGTGTACGTTTATACGATTTTCGAAAAAGTAAAATCTTAAGTTGTGTTTTATTGTGTATTGTTGACACAAATGAACAAAACTGTGCTCTGTGACAGTGATTTAGCATTTTCACAATTATAAATATATAGTTTATTCAAATTATAGTTGTGGTGACACGATTCCTGAGTTATTTTCGTGCTGGGTGTATTTGAGACTTCATATTAAATGAAACGGTAAGTGTTCTGTTGATAGCGAGAAAATATAAGTACCTAGTCGTAGGTACGTACGTATATTATATGACATTCATGGCTTCGTTTGCAGCCATGCGTTAATGATTCGGTAGATATGTAAACAAATGATACAATTAATGCAGGGTTATCTACAATAATAAAGATTATAATACGAGTGACTTTATTAAGTTTATCATGCAAAATATGAACTTTCCGTTACTTAATTGAGTTTATTATTGAATGTAATCATTAATTCAAACTGTATTTTTAATTATTTGATGATTTTAACGACACTTCTAGTATGTTGTCTGTAATGTTTGTCTTACACAATTTTTTCCATACTCACCCATCAGGTTTCGCAATCCGGTTGGTATTTACTATTTATAATTTAACATAATAACATACCATCACGCCTATATTCCCCAAAGGGTTAAGCAGTGGCGTACCAATATATCCACAGTTCGCAGGTATGTTTAGGTCCCATGTACACACAAAATAGGAGAACAGACATTTAGATCTACCTTCAAAAAAACTCTTCTGTAATTGGCAATGTTACTACGGTAAACTGATTTAACGTTAATTAGAAATAAATAAAATACATTACAAAATACTAAAAAAATAAAAATTGTAAGTAACCCCCGACAAAAAAAATAACAATCTCTACCGCAGCTAACAAAAGAGCTAAGAACACTCCCGACTAATATACCTTTCAAACAAAAAAACTAAATCAAAATCGGTTTATGCGTTCGGGAGCTACGATGCCACAGACAGACACACACAGTCACATCAAACTTATAACACCCCGTCATTATTGCTCCGGGGGTTAAAAAAAATAACTCTAGTTGGGTTACTATTCTAAATTGAAAACAATGAACAGATTAACATTTTCAGTTTGTCATTTAAGAAAAGATAATAATGGTGCGTAAATTAAATATTAAATCAATGTTTGTACGGTTATCAATCTATACACATATAGTATAATAAACTTCTGTACACTTAGATCTTTTAAACTACGCAGCGGATTGCGGTTCATTAATAGATGGAATTACTTAAGAGGACGGTGTATACCTATAGAACATCACGCTACAGAGCAATGGGATATAGCTAGTTCCTACATAAGAACTAAAGGCATATTGCTACACTGAGTCTGTACCGGTTTATTCCCCTTTTGTATAAATAACCATTCAGTGCGTAATATTAATTTAAAACACATAAAAAAATGAGTAAGTGTAGTAGTAAGGAGTCATTGTACTTATCGTTATAAACAACTTTTAATATTACGGATCTTAGAATTGAGAACAAAAACAACTGATCAGAACAGCTGCACAGCTGAACAGCTGAGCTGCATTTACGTTCGCAATACTAGGCAAAATGCAGCTGCAAATCTGACCAGCTGCTTTTTCAGTAAGAGAAGTTATCTAAACTAATAAAACAGAAGAAAACAGATTAGTATTTTTGTTTATAATGGACTAGAGACCCGACTGCGACCACGTCCGCGAGGCTTACTTCAATCGTGTTAAATTACGTCTTTCGTTAATGCTCCGCTCCCGTGTGTCGTAGCGTGATGTTCTATAGCCTATGTTACTCAGGAATAATGTAACTATCTATTGGTGAAAAAATTGTTAAAATCGGTCTAGTGCATTCGGAGCCTCTTCGTTACAAACAAACAAAATCTTTCCCCTTTATAATATTATACCATACCATCATACCATCACGCCTGTATTCCCCGAAGGGTTAGGCAGAGGTGTAACAATGTACACCCACAGTTCGCCGGTATGTTTAGGTCCCATGTAATAGGGGGCAAGCCTATTGCCATTAATCGGGCACAAATCCAAACTCCGAGCTGCTACTGAGAATTTCATAGAAAAACCCAATAACACTTTTTGCTCGACCTGGGAATCGAACCCAAAACCTCTAGCGTAGCAGTCGCGCTTAGGACCACTAGGCTACCGAGGCAGTTTTATAGTAGTAGTTTTCGAGTAGTTTTTAGTATTATAGTATAGATAAATTCAATTCAAAAACTAGGTACTAAACCGTGTTACATTATTCTATCATTTAAGGAAAGCTACATTATCAGCTAGTAACAACTTTAAGAAGAAGATGTTTACTAAAAATAATAAATTACGGTTAATATTATTCATTTTAGCGATGTCAAAGATCGGGCTCTAAAAAAAACTTTTATATTTTTTGTGAAAACTTCGTACCGAAATCGTTAAGGTGCAACCGAGGACAATGATGGTTGACCACTTTTCAACCTTATTCATCATCATCATATAAGCCGAACGTTCATTGCTGGACATTACCCTCCCCTAAAGATAGCCACAATAAATCCTGCACTACCCGCATTCACGGAGATCCCACGACTCCCACGACCTTAATACTAAAGGCGTTTTTTTATCGGATGGGAAATCATCTAGTTACTTCCCCTGCCCTGGATGAGGCGGGAGGGAGTGTCAGACTTTTACTGACTAAAACCCATCCATCCATCCATCAATGTTTCTTCTTGTATCCTTTGCGTTTCGGGGGCGCGGTATCTCTTTCGAACAACCCGCGGCCCCGGCAGGCATCGGTCCTGAGTGGCGCCTCCAATTTGCTGACATCTCTTTGTGGCGCGCGTGCTACCATACCCATTGCTCACCGTCCAGAGGCCCGCATTACTAAGGGCGTAAGAGTGTTCACCGTAATTGTCTGCGATGTACCTCAAACAAAATGATAATGATAAACAATCTAATCAACACATCTAGTCAACTTTGAAGGTAAGATACAACCAGAAAATTACAGCCATGCTTCCATTTAGCCTTAGCATGAATGACCTCTAATACTCCCATCAACAGAAACTAATTCTCTAATAAAAAACTTCTCGTGGAACATCCTCCAACCAAAAACTTGTCCTATCACAAAGGCAGTAAGTCCAAGATCCGTTGATGGTACAGCTATAATATTTTGACATTAAATTGTCTGTATTATGAATATTTCGTTAGTCATGGTTTCTGCGGTTCGTGTTAATCTGTCCAATGCCCGTCGACACAAATAGATTTGACTGTTGTACTGTGAATATAATAAATAAAATAGATGCTGGTCTTATTTGCTCCACTTTAAAGGAAAAGGAAATTGGCAATGTAATGAAATAACTACGACTGGTAGGTACTGTACTACTATGCTAAGCGCAAAAGCGGTACCTCAAGACAAGCTGGTTTCGAGAAAACTTACGTTTTGTAAATATAGTCTTTTTACTTTACACATTGTTTGTTTTGCTTAATAAATGGAATTTAATGTATCATAATTATTCGATACCGCTATTTGGCTTTGCAATTGAATATTTGATCCTTCGGTAATTTTTGTCACATGTTAAGTACAACTTCCACTTAGTGTATTTCTGTAAGCTATCCGATGTAAGTTTGCTGTCTTTTTTGAGTTAGCGCTTTTGAGCTTGGTACTGCAATTTGTATAGCTGAGACCACATTTGTGTTATTTTATAATAACATATCGACTTATATTTCATATTAGGTATGTTAAGAGATTTTAAGTTTCGTATTATGTTAGTCGTAGAGTGTTGTTCTGTACGCATAAATCCTTCATCTTAAATCAATCAATCAATTAATGAGAACCGTATTCAAATCCATTGCGTAGCTCAAAAGATCTAAGCGTACGTGTCGGACAGACGGCGGGAAGCGACTTTGTTTTATACTATATTGAGACGTATACAGAGGTTGTTGGCAAACGTTATTTAAAAAACAAACAGCCGAAAAAAATACGCACCTACGAAGTGATTACTCATCATTACCAGTTATCTTCAATATGCATCGACACAGGAAATAACAAATTGCAATAAACTCATGCCACGGCACGGCAGGTCTTTGGCCTGGAGTACGATACTAGGACCACATTTGCCTGCGACTCTCAGCGACAATGTCGGTTATCACGGACGCAATCAAAGTCGTGGATTAAAAAGTAGCCTATGTCCTTATTCAGATCCTGAAGTACCTCTTTGTCTTTCATTACGATCGGTTTAGTAGTTTTGTCGTGTGAAACTAACAAAAAAATAGATGGGCAGACAGAGATACTTTCGGGTGTCTCATCACCATCATCATATCAGCTGCAGCACGTCCACTGCTGCCCAGCAGTGGACGTGCTACGGCTGTTGTATATAGGCCTCCCCCATAGATTTCCAAAAGGACCAGTTGGAAGGGACCTGCACAATATAATTATAACCAGATAATATCGTCACTTTAAAGTGGGGTACTTTTAAATAGACAAGGAGTCGGTGTGCGAGTCAGAATGTTGGAGCTAGTTACCGCTTTCAAAACGTAAGTATCTTTAAAGCAGAAGACTCTCTTTTTTAATCAATTTTTTACAAAATCCCGATTGCTTTATTCTTGATGCTTCCAAATGTGGTAACAATGTAGATAAAGAGCAATATTAAACAATAAAAACAAATCAATTAGTTAAGAGATTAAGAGAGAATCTCAACTAACAGCTCCCGTTCACGAGCATGATGCGTGAATCAGCGCCATTTAGCCAGCATAACTCACAAAGTGCTCCTCCTCGTAAGTAATATCTCTTAATGGTACTATAACGTCTGGCGCCATGGTTACTAATCAAAGGGGAGAATTTGGGGCCGTGACGTCATCCTTTATGGCTCTAGTCACTCGTTTACTCACACAATCTTTTATACTTAACGTAGAAAATATTATAGTTATATTCGTGCGACCTCTGGTGAAGTCAGACGTTATAAAAGTGATAGACATAAGAACTGAGTACCTAACTACTTGATAATACCTAGGAGTAGTTTTAAATTATTGTGAACATTATTTCTTGAACCCAAGCTCCTGGTTTTGGAGATAATAAAGGTCAAAGTTCCAACTTCTAAATGTTCTTTCTCAGCTTTAAATACTCCCACAGCCTCTGTACTGTTGGATCATTCTTACATAAACCTATTTTTCATACCAACAATAAAACTCCCTAGCAATAATAATTATTGTTTTCCAGGAAAAAAATGTGAAAATTTCAAAAATATGTTCTGTATTACGTATCTACCTTTGACGTGAGCGTTTACAAGAATAACGAAAATCCAAAGACCCAAAATATTTTCCACGTCATGTAACACCCTTTTACTTCTTATGATTTATAAAATACTACGCTTAGTAGTCAAGTATACTGTAAAATATATCCTGTGGAACTCGGCAAAAGTGCAGCTTTCCACCAGTAAAGATTGTTTGTAATCTAACCAGCCTTCTTCCAGAAATTACCTCTTACAAAGAAACAATTTTACCTCTTTGTATAATATTCGTAAAGACTGAACGTGATATATTTTCGTTAAGAAATTTTAACACACACATACCATCTCGCCTGTATTCCCCGAGGGTTTAAGCAGAGGTATACAAATCTACCCCCACAGTTCGCCGGTATATTTTTAAGTCCTATGTAATAGGGGGCGAGCCTATTGCCATTAACCGGGCACAAATACTAACTCCGACCTGCTACAGAGAACTTCATAGAAAAACCCAATAACACTTTGCTCGACCTGGGAATCGAACCTAAGACCTATGACCTATTTGTAAGTTTACTGATATAACTCGGCAATTTATCATCAATTCATTTCCACAAGAATAACAAATATTTCCTCATACTGGTGTTCCTCATACTGGGATGTCCCATTGAAGACAATTGATTGTCATAAGTTAGTCATAAATTACTAAGCGACAATTCGGTCGTCGAATATTCAACCTTATTAAGTGTCTATAATTCCTTGAACTTAATAATGTTGGGAAGCATTGAATTACTTACTTCTATACTAACATTACAAAGAAGAAAGATTTTTTGTTTGTATCACATAGGCTCCGAAACTGCTGGATCGATTTTAACCATTTTTCACTAATAGATAGCTACGTTATTCCAGAGTAACAACCTATGAACCTACGAGAGCGAAGCAGTACCAAAGAAGTAACTTAACCTACCACTAGGCTAACGAAAGAAGAAATTTTAAATGAAATAATAATACCAGACTATTCTTCAGCCTGTCTCGCCTCATATAGAGAAGGCACGAGTTATCACCACGCTTGCTAAAGGCAAATCGGCGATTTCAGACTTGTGTTAACAAAATATAAGTCTTGGTTTCCTTACGACGTTTTCCTTCACCGATGTCCGTCATGTCCAAGATTAACTTAGAAAGCATATTTTTGGTTTCAGCTCCGACATGCCCTTGCCGCTGTTTAGGAGATGCTGCGGCTGCATATCCCTGCGCATCGGCTGTTTCATACTGTGTATCATGTCAACTGTAAGTACCTATGCATTCAGCATTCATTTCTAAAAAAGCATTGAACAAAAATATTAAGTAACCCCCGACAGAAGAATAAAAATCTCTACCGCAGCTAACAAAAGAGCTGATAACTTTGAAACCGCTGAACCGATTTCCATCAAACATAGCTAAGAACACTCCCGACTAATTCACCTTTCAAACAAAAAGAAACGAAATCAAAATTGGTTCATGCGTTCGGGAGCTTCGATGCCACATACACACACACACTTCGTGCGAAATATCACTATATATATAATGGTGCGTAATGAGGTATTGAACGCAATACATTGTATATGTTGTGGCTTTTTACAACCGTCATGAAGGAATGGATAGTGGAGATTCACAATTTATTTATTTTTATTTATATTATTTGTAACGGATACAATAAGTCCTTAAGATTAAATTACAAACATGTAACCCACTACATTGTCCACATATTAACAAAAAAAAAAGTAGAAGTTACAAGGAAACAAAACGTATACAAGCACAATTCTGTGTGTAGTATTATTAAATTTAAACTAGCCTACATTTTGAGAAGGATTGCGATAGTGGTGCATTACAATAATTTTCTCTAGCCCGATTTCGATCACGGCGACAGATCTCAATGGAGACTAGGAGGAGTGCACAAGTATCTGCGCAAATACAGGTGCACTCCTTCGTCACTCAATCTCATAGTCTGATGGGACGGCAATCCGTCATAACCGGAGAGAGATCAGGCGCAGGACCAATGGCGGAGAAATTCGTAATGGAAAATCCCATTAACAATTTTTTGCCCACCCATGGAATCGAACCCAGAACCCCACCCTCAACAGCCGCCCTTTCGACCACTAGACCAACAACGGAGCAGTTATGGCGGTAATATTCACTATAAGTAATTTCATACAGGTAATCTTTAGAAATATTTTTAAATATCTATGCCGCTTAACGAAACAGCCATTCATCAAACTATGAAGGTCATAAAATAGTGTAAGCAGTATGGTTACTACAAATCAATTATACCAACTGACATTAAGCAGGTGATTTATATTCTGCGGAAGTTTTAATCCTGAGTTATGAGGCGCTCCCAAATAATAACATTTTGTTCACGCCCTCTTTGCGCCGGAGTTGTGACGTCATCGTACTCGTCATACTTAGTTTCTATTTAGGTACTACTGAAGCAGTTATACAGTGTAGTAGCCGGCACGAGTCGTGAGCACAAACTTCAAGGTCATTTTTGGGTCTCTTTGGGGGAATGAAGAAAGGGGGGGGGGGGAGATCTTGCACGCGATTTGTCCGTCATGTCAATCGAACCAATTGCGAGCAGCATCGGCGCCCAAAAATTCGAAAGAGCTAAAAAGATCCAAAAATCGGCCAAGTGCGAGTCGGACTCGCGGACGAATGGTTCCGTACCTATAAAAACGAGCAAAAAGTAACACGTTAGTTGTCCTCACAAGAAATATTTGTTTTATTTAAATTTTATTATTTATTTTTAAAGCGAATATATAACTAAATATTCTGAGGATATTTCAACCGTCTACCTGTAGCCGTTATCAATATTGAGTAAAAACGAGCAAACAAAATCACGTTTGCTGTATGGGAGCCCCCTTAAATATGTATTTTATTCTGTTCTGTAAAAATCTGTAAAAATTTCAACTGTCTTATTATCACAGTTCATGAGATATAGCCCGGCGACAGACGTACGGACCGACGGACACTGGAGTCTTAGTAATAGGGTCCTGTTTTACCCCTTGGGTACGCAACCCTAAAAATGAACTTGAACATTGTGCTCACGACTCATGCCGGTTACCTATACCTAATTACTATGCAAATCACTAGCATAGCACTATAACTACTTGAATTTGCCGAGGATGCAAATCTTCACCTTCTACAATGCACATCACGTTTACATATTGTTGTACCTACTCCATGACATAAACTTAACCTATAATGTATGTGCGATACAGGAATCAATTACGAGCATGGAATGTGGTAAGTAAGTACCGTCATTAACGGTACCTTGGAAGACTGTAATACGCTGCATATTGTTCTAGAATCTAGAAATATACTACGGTAAGCCAATGTTATTTGTAAATGCTGTTGTTGTACTTTTGATTAAATAAGTAAATAATTACTGCCTCGTTGGCCTAGTGGTACTAAGAGCGACTGCTACGCTAGAGGTCTTGGGTGCTATTCCCAGATCGATTGGGTTTTTCTATAAAATTTTCAGTAGCAGCTTTTTTTTTTTTTGGTGGGTGCGAAATCATCAAATAACTTCTCCCGCCCTGGGCGGGGCGGGAGGGAGTGTCAGACTTTTACTGACTAAAACACACCCATGTTCCTTCTTGTGCCCTTTGCGTTCCGGGGGCGCGGTATCTCTTGCGAACAACCCGCAGCCCCGGCAGGCATCGGCCCTCAGTGGCCCCTTCCTTTTGCTGACATCTCTTTGAGGCGCGCGTGGAACACGAACGCGCCATCGACACGGCCTGTCGTTATGCAACGTAAGGACGGTGAGCTACCCATTGCTCACCGACCACAGGCCCGTATCTACGGTGGCCGGGAGTCGTCTCGCGGCTCCCGACGTCCGGAGCGTCTACCGCGGCGGCTGGAACGGGAGAACCGCAGTCTCAACCGTCCCGCCGCCTCCTTCTCAAGCATTACTGCCTCGCAGAAGGAGGCTACTGCATCCCATTCCCTCTCGCTCCGGACCATGGCTTGCACCAGGGCCGGACGCGAGAGTTCGCCGCCGCCGATGGCCGCCACGAAGACTCGGCGATGCTCCGCCCAAGCGGGGCATACCGCCACGGTGTGCTCCACCGTGTCCTCGGGGCGATCCACACAATGGTGACACCTGGACGTTTCCTCCCGCCCGATGAGGTGCAGGAACCTCCCGAAACACCCGTGTCTGGTGAGGACCTGCGTCAGGCGGTAGGTGAGGGCTCCGTGGCGCCTCTCCAGCCACTCCTCAAAGAGGGGATTTACCGCCTCTATTAAGGCGTGCCCATCAGTAGCAGCTTGGAGTTAGGATTTATGCCCGGTTAATGGCAATAGGCTCGCCCCCTATTACATGGGACCTAAACATACCGGCGAACTGTGGGTGTACATCGTTACACCTCTTCCTAAGCCTTCGGGGAAATACAAGCGTGATGTTATGTTTATGTTATGTATGTAAATAATTACGAGGAAAATATGGAAATGCATCGTGGAAAAATAACATCATGGCGTTAATTACTAAACCTTACTTTTGCCGAAAGGAAAAAAATACCAAGCGACAATTAGGTCATGCTTTATATATTTTAACCTGATTAGGTACCTACCAAAAAGTTATGGGTTGTACTCTTAACTGTATTCTGTAATATAAATCTTCTTTTTTCTAATAATATAAATTAGAAAAAAAGACAGAGTATACGACAGACATACAGACTAATACGAGATACTAAAAAACGGCCCTCTACTTTGTCCGCGTGACCTGTTACACCCGCGTTAAGTTACGTCTTTGATTACTGCTCCACTCCCGTGTGTTGTAGCGTGATGTTATATAGCCTATATTAATCAGGAATAATGTAGCTATCTATTGGTGAAAGAATGGTTAAAATCGATCTAGCAGTTTCGGAGCCTATGCGATACAAACAAACAAATATATCTTTCCTCTTTGTAATATAAGTATAGAAGTAAGGAATTCAACGCTTTCAACATTATTAACTTCAAGGAATTATAAACACTTAATAAGGTTGAATATTTGACGACCGAATTGTCGCTTAGTAACTTATGACAATCAATTGTCTTCAATGGGACATCCCAGTATGAGGAACACCGTCATGAGTTGAAATATTTGTTATCCTTGTGGGAATGAATTGATGACAAATAGCCGAGTTATATCAGTAAACTTACAAATAGGTCAGTTGGTGCAATACCTAATACATATATTTTAACTGTAGAGCCTATTATTATGTGTCACTACAATATTGCAGTAAGTAGGCATTAACGCAAAGTTACTGCCTCGTTAGCCTAGTGGTCCTAAGTGCGACTGCTACGCTCGAGGTCTTAGGTTCGATTTCCAGGTCGAGCAAAAAGTGTTATTGGATTTTTCTGTGAAATTCTCAGTAGCAGCTCGGAGTTAGGATTTGTGCCCGGTTAATGGCAATAAGCTCGTCCCCTATTACATGGGACCTAAACATACCGGCGAACTGTGGGTGTACATTGGTACACCTCTACCTAACCCTTCGGGGAATACAGGCGTGGTAGTATGTAACGCAAAGTTCTGAGTCGAAAGAGAATTATCGACACTTTTTTTCTAGCATACACACCCAAAGGGCTACACGGGACCCTATTACTAAAGTTCCGCTGTCTTTCTGTCCATCCGTCTATCACAGGGTTGTATCTTTTGAACCGTGGTAGATAGACAATTGAAATTTACACAAAGTGTGTTTTACTATGGCCACTATAACAGGAAGTAGGTAATGTAAAGTGATCGTAATGACCACACAAGAAAGGTGTTTTATTTTCGTATGTAATTTAAAATATTGTGAAAAAATGCATTCTCCAAACCGATTCATGCCACAGCGGACAATCTTAATGCAGGCTAGCTAAGTACGCAGGAAATATTATAGTACACTAGTGTGTGCGCAAACATAGATGTACTGCCTCATCCCTAACTCTCATAGTCCGATGGGACGGCAATCTGAAAGTCCGCGACAACCGGGGATAGATCAGGCGCAGGACCAACGGCTTTACGTGCAGGAGCCCACGCCAAACAGTCGCGCTTGCCACCATAAGACCAACAGGGCAGTTTAATATTGTACGGTAGTACGGAACCGATTCGTGTGCGAATACAACTCGCACTTAGCCCGTTTTTTATTACGTAAGAACATTTTTTTTACAATACATTGTTATACTTTATTTGTTTATTTATTAAAACTTTTTGCACATAATGTAAATAATACACTGTACAAAGGCGGCTTAATGCCCTTGGCATTTTCTACCAGTCAACTTTAGGCGATGCAGAGACAAAACAGTAGGTGCAAGGAACAGAAAGTTTCTAGGAATAAATATAATAAATACATACAAACAAAATATACAGAGTAGAGAAAGCCAAAAAATACATAGGTGGAGAAATATAAGAACTAATTGTGAGACGAGTCTGCCAACTTCATAAGCAAGTGTTCACGAGCTTTTAATGAGTAACTATTAAACCAGCCAAGAGCAGGTCAGGCTTGGTCAATTCGGGTTCCGAAAGAAACAACACTGAGCAGTATATAGAACGTATGTTGCAATTACCTACTAGATTACGGTTTGCGAAATGAACCTGCTCTAGCTCGTGAGGTAGGCATAGAAATGGTATAGCGTCAACAAAAACAAATATATATGTACTATGTCATTTAGCTAGGTAACAATTTTCCTTTCAGAAATATTAAAAAACAAAACAAAATATTAGGACGATTTAAGCTGGTCTAGGTTTTTAATGATTCCTGACTTTTACATAACAAAGTTCCACATTATTGGCCTTTTTATTTAAAATAAATGTTTTACGCAGTCGGGTATTTTTTTTATAAACCGTTAAAAATATTTTTAAGACAATATGGCGCCAATAATCAGCAATTCTTTTTTCAGTTTTGATATACCCAGGGGGACTCTTACAATTTACACGAATCTTACAGCACCTCTCAAGCTGAAATCGATCAAGCCGTTTAGGCTATTGAGCGTGCCAAAGAAATATACATACATACACTCGAAAAATATAACTCTCCTTCTGGCGCAAAAACTTCTTCTCATACAAAGATGGCACGAGCATTGACCATGCTTGCTCAACGCGGATTGGCAATTTCAGACTTGTATTAAGTATAAGTCCAGGTTTTCCGACAAATTTTTCCAATCTTATAATAACAATAAAATTATACCTATTATTATAATGATATAGGTTAATTTATGGTTCCGTTGTCTCTTTAGAGATAGGGAACCCTACGAACCTATTTATCCTTATTATTTGCATTTCATTATATGTATCCTTAACAGGCAATTGTGATAAGAGCTGGCAACATGAGAGAGTTAGAGGGCTTTTTTTTCAATTTACCTGGTTGCCTGTTTGTCGACAGAATGTACTTCGGTGGGTGTGCCCGAGAACTCCACGACCTCTTCCCACCGGCCCCCTTCCGCCATCGGACATCTAGACGCACTGCAAATTATCACCCTTACCTTGGGGCCTTTCCACCAATTTGAACTCAGCGTTTCCAATCATCTTTTATAATGCACACTGCAATGGAAGAGAATTCTCTACCTGCGTCTGCATTTCCGAACGCGTTCAACCCTAATCTCTTTAAAGTTAGAGTGAACAGGCTTCGTCTAGATAAGCTCACTGCATCGTCGACTTTGTCTTAGTCACCGCTGACCTAGACTAGAGTCAAGAGCAAACCCATCTCAAATAAGAAAATAAAGTAAAAAATAAACATTAGTATCTTGGATTTATATTGTTTCTCTGTTCCTTTCCAGCTGGCCTGCGCAGCTAACATAGCAGCTGGGGCATGGAACCTGCCGCGGCACAGAGACAGGGAACCAGAAGACAACTTGATATCCATGAGCATGGTTATGTTCTCCACGCTGTCAGCCATCAGCAACCTTATCGCGCTGTTCGGGATTGTAATGGTAAAATAATATCTTCAAAAATGAATTTCATGGTGTATGTCATGCCGCGTTCGTGTTCTACGCGCGCTTTAAAAAGATGTCAGCAATTGGAGGGGCCAGTCAGGACCGATGCCTGCCAGGGCTGCGGGTTGTTCGAAAGAGATACCGCGCCTCCGGAACGCGAAAGTCACAAGAAGGAACATGGATGGGTGTTAGTAAAAGTCTGACATTCCCATTCCCATTAAAGCCATATGATGATTTACAATCCGAAAAAAAAAATTGTGTATGTCATAATGGGCCTATGGTTAACGCATACGCAGAGCTATTATTTCTGCCGCAAAGCAGAGTTGCTGTGTTCCGGTTTGAGGAGTATGGGTGCCGGTGAAGTTACAGGCACAGGAGACATTTCAACTTTGTTTCTGGGATAGCAACGCATTTGCAAGGCCTCTGGTATTGCAGATGTCTATAGGTAGAGGTGACCATACAGGTGGGCCGGCTTATATACCATGTGCGTATGGCTTGTGAATTCATATGTACAGTTTATCATGTATCGTATCGTAAGAAAACCTAGACATAAAGGGTGGGCCAATTCGTGATGTCCAAAATAAAATTTTGGAAGCCTTTCTATTCTTGAACTTCCCAGAACACCCCCATGTCTGTAGTTTAGGATCCAGACATTTTTGCTTTTTAATTTTTTTATTTTTAATTTTTCCGAACATTTTAATATTTTTTTATTAACTGGAAGAACATGCAACTTAACGGCAGCGTTGTGTCATTTTACACTCGTTACATTTATACCTTCTCTTTCAGAAACGTCCTTCAAAGCTGCAGTGGTCACTAGTGTTCAACTCAGTGTTCATATTCTGCATATTCCTGGTCGCCATAGTGACGTGCCTGTTCAGGTTGGATGACTTCCTCAAGGTGCCTGAACACATCGCGCTCATCGTGTTCTTGTTGATCGGTGGAGCCTGTAAGTATCCTACTCCCTACTATTATAAACGCGAAAATTTGACGATGGTTGAATGTTTTTTACTCTTATACGTTTTTGGAGGTATGAGAAACAGAGTGTAAAGTCTCTCATCCTCCATAGGAAAGGGAGACCAGAGAGAGGACCAGACGGGTGTTGTGTCTGGCGGGCTACTGCCCGACTGTTGTTGTCGGGATTTTGAATATATACTAAACTTTTTTTTTTTGGGGGGTGGGAAATCATCAAATAACTTCTCCCGCTCTGGGCGGGGCGGGAGGGAGTGTCAGACTTTTACTGACTAAAACCCACCCATGTTCCTTCTTGTGCCCTTTGCATTCCGGGGGCGCGGTATCTCTTACGAACAACCCGCAGCCCCGGCATATACTAAACTTTGATATCCCGATCTAGGCAACGTCAGATTGTCGTAGTAGTTCGCATGCTGAGCGATAGATGTCGCTACACGCTTAAGCGGCTGAACAGGCTTAGCGGCACTTTGCCACTCTTTCTGCTTTCACGTTGGTTTAGATATTGTTCAAGCTTAACACATAGAATAATGAATACCTAATAACCCGTTTTTGTGATTCCGTGAGATAAATCCGTGTTGATGAGTACCGTGCGAGTAAATTTTCTTACCAGAAGAGTTATAAATGTAGAAGAGAAAAAGAAATGCCGCGGACGACGAAAAAAGAAAGACCTGAGCTTTACAAACACAAACGAAGAGACAACTCACAACCGTACAATGTGCATGGCGCCATAATAGGTATTAGGAGGGCTTAAATAATTGGTACAGTAGCCAGGAGAAAGAATCTCAGGGATAATGTAGCTTCCTATTAGAGAAAGAATTTTCAGAATCGGATCAGGTAGTTCCAGAAAGCGCGTTTAAACAAACAAACACCTTTCAGGTTTATAATATTATGTACAGATGTTTATTCCCGTTCCCATTGGTATTGAATTACAACCGCAATGATAAAACAAAGTATACTTCAGAGTTTTCTGTCTATGAGGACTGCTTCCCGATAACTCAAAATAACTCAATTTGTTGACCACAAAAGTCGCATGTATTGTAAAACTAATGATAATTTTATAAATTATACCTACATTCAGATTGGCGTCATAAGCTTTACAACGAAAAAAGACGCTCTTCCTATCTCCTAATTATTTTAAGTTTTGCTGTGCCCGACAGGGTCCATAATTGGTTCTACTTTTAATATTTACCACCTGTATGTGTACATTATGGTTGCAATTAACTATCTTGAATCTTGAAAAAAAAAAACGATTCTTATAAATAATCAAAGTCAAAGCATTTACAATTAGATCATTTACAGGCCTTTTTGAATTGTCAAGAAGTTACAATTAAAAGTTGAAGCTAGTTGCTCGTTCCAAAGCGTAGGTCTCTATGGAGAAAAACGAGCCAGGAACTCCATGGACACTCTTTTCTTTCAATTTGGTTTTTACAAAATCTTGGTAACAATATTCTTGTTGCTTCTATATGTGAAGACAATTAAGGTGAATATAAAACAATAAAAAATAATAGTGATACAAATTTAAACCATGGCAGTTAAGACATGACCGATCCCAGCTGACAGCGCTTATTCAGGAACATGACGAATGCGTCAGGACCTTTTCACTCAACTGCTATAATAATACAAGTCTTATTGACTAACTGCAGACCAAAGGCCTTTTCTTAAACAGAGAAGGCACGAGCATTGATCACCACGTTTGCTTAGGACGGATGAGTGATTTTAGACTTGTAAGAATTATAACACCAGGTTTGCTTTACGGATGTCAGTGATGTGTAAGATAAACTTAGGAAGGACCTACATATTAAATAGAAAAGTCACATTGGTGACCCGCTCGAGATTGCGGACACACACTTATGCATGAAAGGCGTGCCATAACTAGGCCATCACGACGGGATTTCTTTGCGATTATTAGCTGTCTTAACTATTTGATTTTTAATTATCATTGGATGACAAACTAGCCGACGACGGCCCACTTGATGTTAAGTGGTTACCGCTGCCTATAGCCATCTGCAATACCAGAGGACTTGCAAATGCGTTGCCATCCCAGAGACAAAGTTGAAATATCTCATACGCCTGTAATTACACCGGCAACCATACCATTTAAACCGGAACACAGCAACGCTGCTTTGCAGAAATAGGCATAGTGGTAGTACTTTCCTTGTAAAAAAAGGAGTCCGGAAGTGCTCCTGCTTGTCCGGACTCCTTTTTTTCAGGGAGTGTTAGATTTACTGACTAAAACCCATCCGTGGTCCTCATAATGCGTTCCGGAGCCGCGGTGATTCTTTTAAATAAATTCCGCAACCATGCCAAGATCCTGGGCGCTATAGGATATTCTTCTATCATTACTGTTGTTCTTCTTTATATTTTCAGTGTATTCCCTGTATTACTTGGCGATGGTCAACAGCCTCTACAGGTTTATGAAGATGTCTTACGTGGAGACGGCTATACCCATCTGAAACAGTCCACTGGAACTTTGCCAGTATTTAAATCTACTTAAGTAGTGTGTACTCGACTTTATAGGAGAATCGAGTTGAGACGTGCATGAAATTTTATTTATTTTATTATTATGTTGTATTATAAGTTTCTGATTTTAGATACTTATAAGAAAATGGTTGGCATCAATTGGAAAATCTTCATTTTTTTTAATTAATTTTATTACGCACTAGGAATACCTGCAATATTTCGAGAATATTAAGTAAAAACTGTGTTTATTTAATGTTAAAATCAATGAATCTATAATTTTTCAGTTATGTATAATTAGTATATTTCATTATAAGTAGTTACATTTGCCTAAACAAACCAAAGAACGTTTTGAAAATTATGTTGTGTAATTCTTTTCTTATAATTTTCGATTCGTAACGTAGTTTAATTAATAAGCATTTAATTATTTTTCTGACCTGAAAAGGGTAAATGCCTACATATATTATTTGTTTTGCAACGGCGGCTACATTGTTTTTGTTTTATTTTAGTATACCTAAATATAATTATATTATATAACTAATGCTGCTAAGTACTTAGAATGTTAGAATAACATGTATAAAAACGTATTACAATAGTCATAAGAAAATAATGTGCAAATACTGAAATACCGTGCCTTTGATGTTGTAAGTTCACTATTTTATACTATATTGCTACCTATTTACATGATCTTTGTACTTTGTATGAAATCACTACTCGTATTGTGGTACAATCTTAAATCTTTAGTAAATTAGTCGCCACGAGTCGTGAGCACAAATATCAAGTTAATTTTTGGGTTACTTTCTGGGATTTTTGGGGCGCTGCATCGGTCCGGCTGGCAAACCAATCGCGTGCAACGTCGGCGGCCCAAAAAACCCAGAAAGGAACCCAAAATCTCAAAAAATTACTTGACATTTGTTCTCATGACTGGTGGCGACTACTATACCAAGTTTACTCTGTATAAGTCAGACTCATTGGTCTAACGATTTAACTCATGATTAGAATAATATTGTTAACGGCCTGTCAACATTTGAAATTCTTTTATTATTGACGTAAGTATGCAAACTGCGCCTTTGAATGAATATTGTATAAATAAAAGGTAAAATTTATACAAAAAGGGCCTACTAAGAAAACTGTTTGTTACATTTCATTTTTGGTTAGTATTATAACTTTAAAATCCTGCGTTTATAAACCTGTTGTTTCCATATATGTATTTTATCTGTAAGTATACTTTCCTAATTTGTATATTTACTAATTATAATTGTCGGCAAGGGAACAGTTATATTTTCATGAAATTAAATGAACTTCAAAAGATAGACGCACGAGTTTACAAGTAAATTAAAAACCATTTGCTATAACTTTTCTTTTATTTTTAAATACCCAATGCATTTAACAAAGCGTTGTACAACAGTCACAAACATCAAAATGTCTATAAAATTAAATTCAATTCACATTGTAAATAATTGTTACAACATTTAAAGCGTTTATAATTGATCGATAGTTGTGCAAACATTTAATTTGTGGGCCGATTCATATTAATTAATAATTATGCAAACTTTATTCTTACCTCTAAATGCATTATGTTACCTTGAACCATGCATGTATACTTATATTTCATTCGATAGATTGATTATACTTTTCCGCCCATAATTATGTTCGTTTGAGGTACTTTTCATTTCTTTAAATGCTTAACCTTGTCTTACTTACTTTGTTCCCAGCATTTGAATCTACGTTAATGCATCTTTGACGTTTATAGTTTATTTTTAAATTAACTTTGTCATTATTACAGGAAAAGTTTTCAATATGCGCGGAAATTAACTTTGAAAACATTCCGAAGCGGTTTTTAGATTTTACTAGATTTTTATAACCACAACAATTGATGTATTGTTATATTCATTTAATCCTAATTAAATAACTTTCCTAAATTAAATCAACTAGTATATATTCATTTTCATTTACAATAAACATAAACATTTTCCGCAAAATTCCGATATGAACAGGCCCACACTACATAATAATAATATACATTTATTATAAAACATTTCTAACAAATAATTTGAGTACACTGTAAAGGGGAAGTACAAGTTATAATGTAGGTAAATATTCGTAAAGATTTTTAGTATAAAATATAAGAAAACCCTTTTTATACTCCTCGTCTCGGTATTACTGATAATTTAGTAAAAATAATAATAAAACGTTAGGGGATTCTCATATTTTTAGAATTAAGAGGAAGCAAATCGATTATAAACTAATATTTTTTTGGTTATACATGACTTAACAAGTGAAGAACACAATACAAGACAAATATTCGAAATCAGAATAAAATCCATGTCTGTTTCCGCACTTAGCCTCTTGATTTGGCCATTGTGCGTGTCTCTCTGTGTGGTCTTACTCCAACCAGCCCAGGTCAGCCCAGAAGGTGAACAGCCTTTTCAAACTTCTACAGAAACCATACCATAATATTCGCAAGAAAACAAATTAAACATATTGCAACCTATAGAGGTACAAAGGAGGAAAAAAACAAACAAACAAACTACTTAAATTAACTATTAATTAATTTTTCAAATATGTATAATTATCGATTTGCTTCCTTACAGTGGACAGGTACAGACATGGATACAATAATCTATCAGCTAATTAAAGCGAAGGACGTATTATTGTCGTTATTTAGTTTATTGGTACCTACAAACATTAAATACACATCCATTTAATCTAATTTATACAGAACTAAGCGACTTCTGAGAATCTTTATGAAATCTGATAGAAAGCTTAGTTGCATATAGTCAGACAAATTTTTAAATAACTACCTATACTTTGTGATCAGAATTTAAATTAAAATATCAGAACATTATGTCAGTACTTCTCGAAGGTTTAGCACAAGTCCAGACTACGAGCTGCTACTAATGGAAAAACTCAATAAACGGAATTACTAATGGAAACCGTCATTGAGTTTTTCCATTAGTAAGTAGTAAGTAGTTCAACCGGAGGTTGAACTCAGTAAGTCAGTACCCAATGTTCCAATGTTTTCCTATAAATCATGATAGAAAAACTAATCTTCTTCTCCTGTATTGGCACGAACTATGTATAATATAAATAGCTCATGCCTTGATTAAAATATAAGTCGTCGATTTCTGACTGTACTAATTAACGAAAAGCTTGGATGTACAAAAAAGTTCAGGAATGTATAATGTATTGATTAACCTGAAGAATATTATGTATAATACATCTGCAATAATATACAGCACTGCAGAGTACATGTTTACAACCAATTATTATGTTCCCTTCATTTTAGTTATGGCGTACATGGACACTAGAACAATCACAGCTATTTAATACATAAGTACATTTGCTAGATCGCCGACTAACCTATTATTACACGTAAGGGAATCCACATAGACATTATTACAATCGTTGCTTGACATCTAGAACGTTTACCTTATTATACAATAGTATAAATAAAAACGTTTCTGAGGCTCACGAATAGAAGTGATATTTTTGAAAATGTAATGTTATGAATTTATGCATAATATTGAATATACATACATACATACATAGATTTTTATAGATAGGACAGTCCGTTTCAATCACATAATTTATATTGCCTGATATAGCCAGATTTCGACATTACTACACTATTCTGACGTTTTAAAAACGGCAAAAAATCATAAAAAAGTTGTTATTTGATCAAATTTTAAAAATATTTCACGCTAAGGTAATGTTCCAAACGGAGAAGCAAAATATACAAAATGGTTGCAGCCGACTCAGTCAATATTGTAATAGTAGAGACCAGAACCTTTATTAAGGAATATTATTTAAAAAAATATAGTAAGTATAAATAGGTGAAATAGACTTTGATATATTAAAATTAATAAATCATTTTTTTCGGTGCAAATATAAGTATGTTAAGCTCCTCTTTGTCAGACCCTAAAACCGTTATATAAATTTCCAAATTACGTAAATGATATAAAAGATATGTAGATTTACACAGATTTCATTTATGTTCACAAGTAGATATAGAATTACAATCTTGGAAGTACCGTATTAAAATATATAATTATGTCAATTAAAAGTGAAATATTAGAAAATAGAATATATTTATAGAAAATTTGGTAGGTAAATATGTCCATAAAACTGAATATTTATATTATACATATTTTAAAATTTGTATATATTTTTTTGTATAATTATGAAAAAATTGCGAACGCAAAATGCGCGATACTCGGAATATCCAAAGTTTTGTATAAGTAAAAATAATGACATAACTAGTTAACTTCAATAAACTCTATAATTAAGAAGAAAATGTAGTACACAAACAACTTACTTGCGTCTGATGTCGAAGAGATATCGATTACTCATTTGAAAAGACCTAAATAAAGGGCTATGGGAAGCTTCATTGTTATATGATAAGAAATATGTGTGTACATACCCACTTTAAAAAAAACAGTTTTCTTTACTTTTTTAACAGACTGAGCTGTAGTCAGGCTGCAGGGGCAGGTTTTTTGGGCTGCAGCACACAGGGCCTCATGAATAAATATAAAGGGTGCCAAACCCCCACTTATATCGTATAAATAATTACAACAAAAAAAAATTGTCAAAATGGCAATTTAGGTTGAATCATTAGGTAGGCCCCCAAGTAGTGCTAGCCCAGGGCCCCACAAATTAACAGTCCGCCCCTAAGCCACAGCCAAGTTTAGCTAGTTTAATTATATTATTTTTAAACTTGATGCGTTTAAAATGTCACGAGAAAGCAAATTACCTATTATTATAAAAATCACCTATTACTAACCCTTTTCGTCTCGCCTCGTCTCAACGACAACCGATTCAGATTAACACACGGTATTACAAACTTCACAACAAATGATGATCACTTAAATCTACTAAATGGAAGACAAATCTTCATATCAAAATGATATAAAACAACATTTTACTATACATTTATACAAGTGCAGTATTATATAAATGCAAAAACGATTAAGCGGAAGCTTTTCACAACCTGAATAAACAATGACTGACTCTATATTACATAACATAATTATACGAATTTAAAAAACTCCTAATCCAATTATTTTTTTAAATTTTCTTAAAAAGTAATTCACAAAAAATCTTTTTTTTTTGAGTAAAATATAAAAAAGCAGTAATTTATATTTCCAGTTATAAAATGTCACATCTCATTGCTAATTTCAAAACCATATTAACTTTATTTATAGATAGGTCTTAAAATATTGGACCAGGAGCTATACATTTCTAAAACATAATAAATATTATTTAACAATAAATAATTTTCAACACGCATTGTTTGTGCCAGATAATTATACCTAATTATGCACCTCAATAACATTATAACATTAATAGCAACTAATAACTTCTTTTTCATAAACATTAACATAAATATACGCTGCTCATATGTATAACTAAATTTAAAAATGCATAACGTTAACGATAAATAATGAATTTACCAAATATACATAATAATTATACAAGATGGCACTGAATACTTATACACCTTGAGATTTTAATGGTACTCTTCCCGCAGCGTAATGATTTTGTATTAATTAGCATTGCCAATCGATTTATATTTTTTTTTAAAGTAGAATCGCTAATTTCTCATTAACAATTATATTTTTAATTTTTTATTGTTTCATTATGTATGTAGTATTTGAAAAAAAAAAACAGATTTATATTTTTTTAATTCAACTTTAGGTTTCGAAAGTAAGTACTACAGTAGTCTAATACCATAATACTGAGTAGTTGTTAAGGGCAAATCGATGTGCCGCGGGAAAACAACCATTTTTCAGCCGGTAAATATCCCTCTTACTTACATAACATAACATACCATCACGCCTGTATTCCCCGAAGGGTTAGGCAGAGGTGTAACAATGTACACCCACAGTTCGCCGGTATGTTTAGGTCCCATGTAATAGGGGGCGAACCTATTGCCATTAATCGGGCACAAATCCAAACTCCGAGCTGCTACTGAGAATTTCATAGAAAAACCCAATAGCACTTTTTGCTCAACCTGGGAATCGAACCCAAGACCTCTAGCGTAGCAGTCGAGCTTAGGACCTAGTGGTCCTAAGCTCGACTGCTACGCTAGAGTAGCCCTAGGTAGCCTAGTGGCTACCGAGGCAGTTCAGTCCAGTTACGTCAGTTTTACTTATTTACTGTAATATCGTGTTGGATAAACGTCATACCGTCAGCGCCACCTAGTATGCATTCTTGTAACTAAATATGTACGTACTGAGTCTTTACTGATGATTAAAGTAGTTTCAAACAGACAGACTGTATAACTTTGGTCCTTTTACTCTACTTCTTCATATTCAAAACGCTTTTACGATATTTTACAATTCTTTGCAAAATATTCATTCTTAATTTTTTCTTTAGAATTCTTTCCTTTAATTTCCTCTTGATAAAGAAGTTGTATTTGCTTAGTAAAAGTAATATTAAGAACGCAAAACAATCACAGTTTGATAAAAGAACATTCCCTGATATGTATAATTCTATTTAGAACTCCTGTGATACTTAACAACAATCTAATCGATATTTTTTAATAGTTTCCTATTATTTAGCACGTAACGCCATCTATGGGTACATTTAGCTAAACACTGCCATTACATACATTTATAGTTTTCAAACGATATTTTTGTCTAGGACACTATTCCTGCCAGAGCTTTGAAGAAAGCTATGACATGTTCTTGAATTCAACCGTTTTCTTTAAATTTTGTAAGCAGCAGTAACAAAAAAAAATTGTAAAATAATTTGTGTCGATTCACAACTCCCAATCTTATTGTTAGGTAGAGAAGATTACATTGTTTAAGAGGAGAGGTACGTAATAAAAGGAACTATTTACAGAACACCGTCTTCGTTGATAGATATCAAGTAGCTCCTAATGACCACGATGTAGTACAAGTTTTCAGCTGAAAATTAAAGGAGTTTAATTTTAATCAGGCTAAGAATGAAATAAGTTATGGGGCCTTGGACATTCCTTGTGACATTACAGTTGAAGACTAGTCAAAATGTACAATAATCGATCATATCCCTAATATCAATAAACTAATTCAATATGCCAATAGTGTTATATTACTGACCATTAAATACAGTCTAATGTATCATTTTTTATCCAATTCTTACGCCTTTTTAATTAATCGGCGTTAAATTTTCAAAACTAAAGTATAAACCTACTTCGGAAAAAGGAATAATTGTTAACATGCCAACCCCGACAAATAGGTACGAACCTAAATGGTGATAATGATGAAATCTGGATAAAATTTAACAATCTTTCAAAATGGCGAGATTGTGATAGATACAAGAGTTGCTGGTGTCTGGTGTCTGCCGTTGTGTTGAACTATTCTAGACTTACCCAAGAACATTATCTGAGCGATGACATATCCAGCGTCCATGTGGAATAGGGTCTTCAGGAAGCCAATGATGAATAGCACCAAGAATATTATCCAGAAGATGCAGTACTTCTTCATGATGCCACATTTTTCCTGAAAATTAACAATATCTTGTTAGTGAGTCCTCTGCTACTTGGTCAAAATAATGTGATGCACGTTAACGTAGAATTACTTGTTTCTTTTTGGGTTAGACAGAGCCAAAGTCAAATTATTTGTTTCAACTAGACCAAAAGGCACATTTGGACATCATTTACAAGAATTAAATCTAATTGCAGTTAGGGTAAGGGTAGTTTCGTACGGAGAAAAATGGGCAAGAAACTTCATACCTACCAACTCTTTCTTTGCACACTTTAAGCCCATTTACACCTGAATGATTTATCCTACTCTTTTTACACAAATTATTCAGTTAAGTAAATACAGATACGTTTAAAGACCACACGTAATAAATAGCAATTCGCGGGTGTATGAGGACGTCAAGACAATGTCGTCCATTACCTTATACACAGCGTACACAAAGACCAGGTCTAACAGGAACTTGACGAATAGTAGGACCACGAGTAGCACCACGATAGTGTACACCACGGAGGACATGCCGGAGTCGATATCATCGCGTTTCATCTGCGCTTCAGTAGGATCCTTGATGTTCACCGCGAAGTTTATCAGCAGCAGTGACAGAATGAACGTTACCACCTGGAAAAGAGAAAATTCACCTGTTTTTATATAAAGGTACAGTTTGCTATACGTAATATTTGGAAGTCTAATTACAACATTCCTTTACTGATGGAAAATGATTGGATTACTGAGTGCCAGAGGCTATATTTTATAATAATGGTACTTAACGTCCACGCAGACGAAGTCACGGGTAGAAGTTAGTAAACAATACAGTATAAGATAATTTTAGAAGAGATATATAGATAGAGATAGTATCTATATTTTCTAAGTCCATGAATGCCAAACCAGCCGACGGTCCTGCTGGTGTTAAGTGGTCACCGCCACTGATAGAAATCTGCAGTACAGACACAAAGTTGAAATGTGTCACGTGAGTCTATAAACATACCTGTCTGCTCTTTTCATAGTCAAAGAGTCATATCTTTATTTCTTATCTAATCTTATTTTTAACATTACATATTTGCACAAATATCGTCTTAATGAGGAGATTAAATGTGCTACTTACAGAATTGATTAATCCCATCACAATGCATCCTGTCCTCAAGTCGAAGATGAAGCAGAACTTGTCTAGTACTGGGAGCTCCATCCTTGCCTGGAACACCAAATATTAGTGTCATAATACCAACAGGTCATCACCATCTTCCTGCCCTTGTTACTTAGGGTAGGCGCAACACGTTTCCATTTCACATTCAGTCCTATCCACCGTCACACTATCAGTGACACCCTTTTCATATCATTCTTCACATAATTCATCCATCTTTTCTCTCACTCTCTATGTACATTTATTTTAAATGAAGTGAAAGCTTCTTTTGCTGCTTTGAGCGAAAAGGGTAAAACATATGGGTTCGCTTCACCAACATGCTAATACGCTGTTAAGTTTTTATTTCTGTCAACTGTCCCCGGGACTGCCTATTTTTTTGTATAATACTGCTGCTGGCTGGCTAGGCTGACTGGGCTGGCTGGTGGCTGGCTGGCGATTATAGAGCTCCTGACCAGACTATGATTCATATGCTGAAGTGTCCCAATTGTCCGTTCACCTGCACCCTTGACGATTTGAATCGCGTTTATTGCCTCGGACGCGGCAATAAACGTAGCCACCAATTTGGCCCAAGCAGTATAAATAGCTACAAATGCATCATCGATACGAAAAGAAGAAGAATAGCTGGTATACAGGGTGAAAGTGGACGATTAAGCTCATTTGTTCTGCCACCCTAATCTCTTTCAAAAATGTAGAAATCCTTATATTCTTATGCCTTTCACTGTCTCACTAAATTCCTTGGGTAAAGGGGTTAAGTGATTTCCTGGTAGGTGACATACAATCTTCTAGTAACGTCACGTCAGCCAACAGCTTCGATTATGGCGGAAGGCTCACGATTGTCCATTAGGTTCACAACCTAAGCCACTAAACTACGTTTTATTTGTTTGTTTTGTTTTTCCACACCAAAATGAAGAGGAGAAGATATGGCTCGCGTTACTTTGCCATCTCACCCTTCAGTATCCTATTAATTTACGAGATCATTCTCTCCTCTCTTCTCCTCTCCACTTTGATAAAAAATTAGGCCTTAATGTGTTTATGGAAAGTTTGAATGATGAGTAAGTAAGTAAGTATAAAAAAACAAGTACCTTATTATTTTTCTGTTATTCCCAGTTAAGCTTGAAAGTAGAAAAAAGTTGGTGATGCATATTCAAGTAGGTAGGTAAAAGTATTCATGCAAATCAGATAAGTTTACAGACGATTAACGTTTGCTTAATTGCAAATTAAAAGCAAGGATGTGAAACGGGTTAAATATCTTTGTAACGTTTTTTACTATTATCTTCATTATCATATCAGCCGACCGCCGTCAATTGCTGGATGCAAGCCTCTCCTAAAGACAGCCAAAATTACCAATTTACTCCATACAATATAACGTTACAACGCTATCGTTATTTTTAACGTTAGCGTCGCCGAGGCCAGCCCAGGAAGAGGTCGCGAGATGACCTAGACTGCCATCGGGAGGGCTAGTTCGAGGTGGCGCAAGAAAAGAATATTTGGAAGCACTTGAGGGACGCCCAGCAGAGGGACAGCATAGGCTAGATAAAAAAAAGGAAGAAAAAGTTGACATATAAAAAGACCTAAACGTTTTTAATTCTAAATTCGAATTCCAAACAGGAATTTGAATGAGTGCTTAGAATAAAACTATTTCAGCCAGGTTGTCGCGATGTACAACCTTCATAGCACCTACATTCAAACTGCAATCAGTAGGTAATCCCTATTCATGGTGCATGAACTATTTATGGAAGTATTCTTTAATAAATGTAGCTTTGTATAGAATGACATTATCAAGTCAATATCTAGCTGAATTTGCAAAGAACGTTTGTCGCTCTTGTTCATGGATATTGCAAATCTACATCAGTAAGCTTCTTTTGTTCATTGAAATGTTTTAAAACCCTAGGGGGGCAATTCAACTAACTTTAAGAATCGCTTACTGAATCTGTCAAAAATACCTCTAATTAAAATTTACAACTTGCATGTTGAGTGTCGCTGAGGTGAGATTGCGAGTAGATTTGAAAGGTGAACTATGCAACAACTACAAAAAACTACGCCCGTAAATATGTACATCTGTTCACTAAAATTCCGGCCTTTGTGTCATCTCCAAAGTATACCAATGACATTTCACACTACCAAAAACTCCAAGGTCATAGGAATTAAATCAAAAAGTCTCGCCAAAAATCATCAATCATCACCAAATTAAGCAACGTCAGAATACTAATCTCTCTAACGATAAACAATTATTAAAAGTACGTACCATTATCTGATTACTGGTTGGTATCACAAAACTGGGCTTGGGACACAAAACCTCTGTGCGACGAGGACCTCACAATGTGTATGTACAGAGGTATAACATTTTAATAGACCCACTATACTATTCGGGCGACAACTTCACTTTGCAACGGCAGCTCTGATTGAAGTCAGGACGCCAGTTAAGGGTAAGTTGTAACCGTAGGAAAAATTTTTGCTAAACGGTCGTTGGGGACGAATATATGGAACGGAAAGGACTTAGGACGAAAATTAACTTTTTTTTTTTGGTGGGTGGGAAATCATCAAATAACTTCTCCCGCCCTAAGTGTCAGACTTTTACTGACTAAAACCCACCCATGTTCCTTCTTGTGCCCTTTGCGTTCCGGGGGCGCGGTATCTCTTGCGAACAACCCGCAGCACGAAAATTAACTTAAAACGAAACTTATTAAACTTAACTTAACTGGTATTTATTAAACTTAACTTATATTTTAACTTAACTTATTAAAGTTAAGACGAAAATTTGCCCCTGTCATGTTATCTCGTCACCATCTTTGATTGACTGGTAGAGAATGGCTAAGTCATTAAGTCCGCTCGTGTACTTTTTGCTTGTTTTATAAAGTTTAAATAAATAAATAATAAACTTAAGCCATGGATTCAAGAAATGATTCTAGAGTCTCAAATGTAAAAAAATCTCGTCAGTTATTTTAAAAATATGTGCTATTTCATACAAGAGTGCAACCTACACGGTCAAAATGTATTAAATAGCTGTATAGTTTTTTAATAACCGACGAATAATGTGTTCTCATTGCGATATCCCTTCCAGCCGTTTTAACGTATAATATAGGGATACCGTTAAACGTTAAGATTTTTCATTATAATTAGCGTATATCTTCTTCCCCCCCCCCCCCCCACGGTGGGTTCTTGCCTACCCCCATGGGAAAAAAGCGTGAATTTATGTATGCGTATATCTAAAAATAGGCTTTGTGCCCGGTTAATGGCAACCGGCGAGCTGTGGGTGTACATTGGTACACCTGTGCCTAACCCTTCGGGGAGTACAACCGTAATGGTATGTTGTTATCTAAAATTTCTTTAAAAATATTAAAAACACATTTTCTTACCCGATTCACAGACATCCAACGACAAATACCGTATAAACTTTCTACAATATAAACACCAAAATTCAATTTTGTATCAGTCTTGCCCTTAACACGGAGGCTGTGCGGACCATGCGCAGTGAGACAGAAAGCTCTGATCGATATCATTCAGCCCTCCCGAGTTTCGATATCCTCCCGACCACATTATAAGTATGTATGTGTCTGTTAAACACACATTTATATGTATAGCTGGGAACACAATCGTTTAGAACGAAACATTATCTCGTCTTATGGTCGTAATGGGATGGTTGCTGTGGTGAGAACGTTTATTCTCTTACTTGTTGATAAGGTAAAGCGAAAATTTAAAAGTTCCTTGAGTTTTACTTAGAACTACCTGTGACGTTATACAGTACAGTTGGATGTATCCGTTGAGAGGAGATTGAAACCAGAACTAATTTGTAACAAAGAAGTACCTACTTACTAATATATAATTAACTAACGGTACATTTTTCCTGGCCAAAAAAGGATTCCATCTATCTATGTGCCAAATTTCATCCAGATCCGTTCAGCCGTTTGCGTGTCGTGAAAGAGTATCAAACATCTATACACCCTCACAAACTTTTGCATGTATAATGTTAGTAGGATTAGTAGGATCTAAATACTAAACTTATAAATAACAATTAAATTACAAAGTATGAACCAATTATAAAAAAAGGAAGCCTTTAGGGCATTAAAAAACTCGTCCGCATCGCCGTCAATGGGGCAAGTGCCCGAAAGGCTGGCAGCATTGCCACGTTGTATGGCAATGGTAGGTAAAAAATTGGTGTAAAATTGGCCCCTGCAAGTTGGTTTCCCTAAGGTCCGCAATAAACAAATTATTTTTTAATGTTTTCTTAAACCTTTAAATATTCTAACTAATAATATAAATATTAATAAAACAATTTTGAAAAATACTAATAAATATATCGTTATTCGCAAACTTTCAGCCCTTGAATCGAAAAAATCTAACTCATAAAGTATTACCGTAAGTGAGCGCGTGCGTCGCGATGACGTAGACGAATGTAACGAATATAACGATCCATCTAGTGTCAATCATGCGCTCGCGCAGCGTGCTCGCGTTCTGTGCTATAATCGCCGTCGCGCGATCTTCACTACGGACCGGTAAGTATATATTTACTAGTATTTATTTACTATTAACTGTTAATACTCGAAAAACTACTCTTTTAATTATATTTAATTTAATGTGTCAGTGAGGTCTTTCCTAAATACTTATAGGTTATGTTGGTTATTTGGGGAAAAAATTCAAGGTTAAGTTTTATTCATTTTGTTATTAGGTTGAATGAGTGCGATGCAGTGTAGGTCTCTACTAGATAAGATATCTATTACAAAGCAGCTATTCATTCAGGTATAGTTATTGTGCTAATAATAAATTAGTGTTATTTCTTTGAGCTCCATTATTGTGAAATTTAATTATTGAATTGACTAGTAACTTTGAAGCCCATTAAATGTATGAAAAAATATATTTATACTACACTTGATTTGGAATTTGAAAGGCCATCAATTTATACATATATACATAACATCACACCTGTATTCCCGAAGGGTTAGGCAGAGGTGTAACAATGTACATCCACAGTTCGCCGGTTTAGGTTCCAAGTAATATGGGGCGAGCCTATTGCCATTAACCGGGCACAAATCCTAACTCCGAGTTGCTACTGAGAATTTCATAGGAAAACCCAATAACATTTTTTGCTCGACCTGGGAATCGAACCCAAGACCTCTAGCGTAGCAGTCGCGCTTAGGACCACTAGGCTACCGAGGCAGTTATCCATCAATCAATCAATCAATTTATGCAATTATAATCTACGAATATTAGATTAGAGTATTTTTATTAGGTAACTAGCTGTTGCCCGCGGCTTCGCTCACGTCGACCTAAGTGTTACTTAACTAAATAAGTATTGAATACTATGTTATCAAAATCTTCCAAGCAGGTCGAATGGTTGCTAAGGTGACTGCTAATAGTTACGACTGTAGGTTTAAAGAATTTATCTGTAGTCGCTTGAAGTCTGGCTTGTGAACGGCTGGTAAAAGGCTTACGCCATACCTCGGGCTAAAACATAATTGGCGTAAGGAGAGTATATGTGGCTTTACTATTCCCTTATATAATACTATGATGTGGTGTCAAAATTTACTTACTTTTCTTTCTCAAACCATTAACAGCATCTTTAATAGGCACTGCTTTAACATTATACCTAACATTGTAGCTGCGATCTGCCTAGTATCAAGACCGAAGAAATGAATCTTATAATCAGAGCAACAGGCAACAAAATTTGAGCTTCTTGTTAGAACCAAATTTATGTAAAGTTTTTGGGAGAAAGTATGGACAAAAAACAGTAATCATAAGACTTCTTAAAAGACTAAGCAAAGTTTTACCTCACAAATTATCCATCCATCTTATCTTTGGAACCGTAAACTACACAATAAATTTCCATTTAAAGAATTTTTTTAAGCATGTAGAACATCTTCTGTTTATAGGACCTACCCATAAGAAGAAATTCCGAATGCGATGCATGATTCATGATTGATGCTTGATTCAACTTGCATCCTGAAAGCGTGAAGTCTGTAAGACATTCAACGTCAGAAGAACGACTGTCACGGAATTTTTCTATGGGTGAAATTGATTTTGGTACAGTTTCTGTTGTTGCTAATCTATTTCTGTTTTGCCATTTGAATATAAGTACAATTTTTGGTGGCGCGGCTCAGGACAGAAGTTAAAATTTTGGACAAAAAACGTTTGCACATAAATCATTCAACACTTGTATGAAGTGTCGAAGTTGGGAGGTCCCTTTTTTAAGCATGAGATGTCGTCAAATGATTTTTTTCCTTTCTGGTGGAAAGGAGTGTCAGACTGTTATTGGCTAAAACCCATCCGAGTTCCTTCCGATGTCCTTTGTGTTCCAGGGCCGCGGTGAGTCTATCAAACAAATTCCGCAACTGTGCTAACATCTCTTTGAGGCGCGCGTGAAACACAGTACGTCGTCGGCTTGGGTCTGGTTCTGGTTGGACGGCGAGCCACACAACGGTAGCCGACCGCAAGCCCACTCCGACGGTGGTCTGGAATCGCTCTACGACTTTCGACACCCGGGGCATCCTCTTCTGTTCTGGCGGCCGGGGTGAAAGGTTGACCTCTCCCTCATGCGTTTCGCCTCCTCCTTCGTTGGCATTACTACTTCGCAGAAGGAAGCGATTGCTTCCCATTCTCCCTCGCTCCGTACTATGGATGAACCAAGGCCGGATGCGAGAGGTCGCCGCCGCCAATCGCCTTTATGAGGACACGCTGATGTTCTGCCCAAGCAGGGGCATACCTCCACCGTACGCTCCCTTGTGATCCTACAGTGATAACACCAAGGCGTGTCCTAGCGCCGAAACCGAAACAGTTAGCTCCCGAAACAACTGTGACCAGAGAGTACCTGCGTCAGAGAATCCTAGTGGTGCGGCGATCCTACTATCGATATAAATTGGTAACTCTTTAAGTTTCTGAGGTGCTGTTTTTTATTCATGAAAAATATTCTTAGGGGTAGCTAGAATTTGTGGGCCAATCTGTCGAATTCTGTTCTATTCATTCTTCTTCAGTCGACGTATGCAAATTTTCAAAGTTATGTTAAGGTTATGCTTAAACGTATTTTATTATAATATTGATCATACCATCGAAAATAAAAACAATTGAATTAGGTACCAATTAAAATAATGACAAAAAGTAACAATCAATTGGGATCGAACGCACACAAAATATCTTACATGGCTTTCATTAAACACCGAAGCTATTCTCTAAACAAAGTAAATAGCGTAATAATAATAAAAAAATATAGCAATTCCCATACCATGTTATAATGACTGCTTAACTCCTTGTGGCTAATGACGTCATGTTTTTTATTTCATAGGATAAAATATCTCCCACTGTCTTTCATAGGAACTACCTCGTTAGCCTAGTGGTCCTAAGCGCGACTGCTACGCTAGAGGTCTTGGGTTCGATTCCCAGGTCAAGCAAATTGTTATTGGGTTTTTCTATGAAATTCTCAGTAGCAGCTCGGAGTTAGGATTTGTGCCCGGTTAATGACAATAGGTTCGCCCCCTGTTACATGAGATCTAAACATACCGGCGAACTGTGGGTGTATATTGTTACACCTCTGCCTAACCCATCGGGAAATACAGGCGTGATGGTATGTGTAATATGTAACTAATCTGCAGTATTGTGTATATTTTATAGCAATCCAAAACATGTCCAAGAACAATAATGCTTACCTAACCTCCTTATTTATTACAAATAGCGAAATAGCCTAACTATTAATTACAAAGCCCACCACCCAAAGAGAGAAGCAGATTGTGTGAAGGAAGATATCCAGCACCTCATGACTACTTGAATTAGTGAGACTACCTAGGCTCCCGGTAGTGAACTTCAGTGATGTATCTGGAAGGCATTGAATAGATTGCGCATTTAAATAGGCCGCTGCAAACATAATTTGGTAAAAGAGGGCATCATATACCCGTCTGAAACTCAGTGCAATTGACGCATCAGTAAAAGCGGCCATCTACTTTTCTTAACCGGTGTAAATTATTGTTAGGGGTATCATCGATCCCGGGTCGGTGGTGCGTAGTGTTCCACGTGCGCCTCAAAGAAATGTCAGTACTGTAAGATGGGGCCCGCCAGGGCCAGTGTCTAGCAGGGTTGCGGAATTCAAAAGAGTCACCGCGGCGCTGGTACGCAAAGGGCATTAGGAGGAACACTTTGTGTTTTAGTCCGTAAGAGTCTGACACTCCCTTCCGTTCCGCCCAGAGCGAAAGAAGTCATTTCAAGATTTCCCATCCTTAAAAAAAGGGGTATCATTGATGTGAAAAGAAGAATTTATATCGCGTAATAATATACAGTCATGTGTTGGCCCGACATTTAAAGACTATTTTGTCAAAATTAAAGAGTCAAATAGACATAAATTCTTTAACAATACGTATATTTTCCGCTCTACTATCGTTTGCACACCGATCAGTTTCTATTTTTTCGATGAAAACTTTTGACTTCAATTTGCTATTTTTAGTAACTATGTATTATAGACATTCTTTTCTGCAAAAATAATAAAGAAAAAATAAGCATGCTAAGCGTTACTGTATAAGAATGACTACTTCTATTTTATTCTTGTTTGGAAATCTTCTAGTATTCAAAAGAAATATTTAAAAAATCACAAAAAGTAAAACATTATACCGGGACCGAACTCAAGCCCTGCGATTCGAAAGGCGGTCATCGAACCATTAGACTATTTAATTCAGTAGAAAAGCTTTGAAATTGCCGTTCTGTTTTGCCATGATTGACTGTTTAGCTTCTTAAAGGTATAGCGTGATAGTAATTATTTCAGCAGTTCAATCCTCAGCCATCTAAAGTATTGTTATATTTTGTTTCATCTTTTTTGAAACCCGTCGTAATCTGCTTCATCATTGTTCATCCCCCAAAGTAGATAGCGCGATAATTTATAGCCTACGGCCAACTTTGGCCTTAGATGAATATAATAAAAAAATTATATCCAAAAATTGAACGGAATCTGTCCGGCAGTATTTGCGTGATGCTCTAACAAACAAACAGACAAACAGACTAAAATTTAGAATCGCTTCCCGACCCCGTAGCAATCACTTTTTTTTAAATATATTAAATGTACAGTTTTGACTTCGCTACGATTTTATTATAAGTATAGACTATGTACAGACATTATTTTCTGCTTTAATATTAAAAGATTTAAATAAATAAGCAAGCAAATCAATGTTATGGCAGAAGTTATGCATACTTTTATTTTATTATTGTTGGGAGTCTACCTGTACGAAAAAAAATGTTTGAAAAATCACAAAAAGTAAAACTCTTACTGAGGACCGAACTCACGATCAGCGATTTGCAAGGCGGTCATCAAACCATTAGACCATTCACTACTTCAGAAACAATTCTAAAATAGCCGTTCTAGTATGCCATTATTGACTGCTTTACTCTTTAAAGGTATAGCGTGATGATAATTATTTTAGAAGTTCAATTTCGCAGCTATCTACAATATTCTTACATTATATGTCGTTATTTTCAATCCCGTGAGAATCTGTAGAAGAACTCGGACATAATGCAACATTGCTCATCCCCCAAAGCAAATAGCGTGATAATTTATAGCCTAAGTTTTAAGTGGAGCTTACCGCAATATATTAGTGAAAACCGCATTCAAATCGGTTAAGCCACGGCTGAGATTAGCGTGTTCAAACGCACAGACAAACAGACAAACAGACAAACAGACAAACAGACAAAAATTCTAAAAACCATATTTTCGGCATTAGAATCATTACCCGACCTCGTAGCAATTACTTTTTTTCAAAAATATTAAATGTACAGTTTTGACTTCGCTACGATTTTATTATATGTATAGATATTTAATAATAAAGTATTTACTGGTACGTACGTAATCATCGGTTCCTATCTATGTTATAAATACAATGACATAGTAATTTTTTTAATTAATAGACGTAATGTGTCTGTTCATATAATGTTTCGATTGTAGGAACTTCAAATGTCGTCAAAAATAATATTTAGATAGTTAAGTAAAAGTAAACGAACAAATTACTCTTGAAAGTCTCATTAAAACGTGTATGATGTTAATTACTTAGAGATAATAAAAGGTACCACTGATACACGCTATTGTTTTTTCAGGTGTTGCTATCGTTATTCAGGTTAAGAACACGAAATTACAGTTCTCATAGTTCTTAAGTGTAATTTTCGTTCCGGAATTTTGGATGCTGATAAGAATATTTAACGGTTAGTAACGAGGATAACTGAGACTGCCCAGTTGGTCTCGTGGTCGCAAGCGCAACTGATGAGCGTGGGTCCCGGGTTCGATGCCCAGGTCGGACAAAAAGTGTTATTGGGTTTTTCCATTAGGTTTTGCTCAGTAGCAGTCCGGGGTTTGGAAGTTGGTGGTGTGACACACCCGTCTCTCGGGAAGCACGTAAAGCCGTTGGTCCCGGCTGTCATTCGTAGATCTTTGACAGTCGTTACGGATAGTCAGAAGCCAGTTAGTCTGACAACCAGTCTAACCAAGAGGTATCGTGTTGCCGTGTTGTTAACTGAGTTGTGGAGGTCAGATAGGCAGCCGCTCCATGTAAAACACTGGTACTCAGCTGTATCCGGTTAGATTGGAAGCCGACCCCAACTTAACTGGGAAAAGGCTAAGTAGATGATGATGAGGATGAGTAGGTGAATGTATATTCACAGCTGTTATCCTCGTAACTATACTACGTATACTTGGTAGGCGTTTAGGTACCTTCTGTCTGGGATCTCCATTACCTAAATTTGAAACTTCAATAACCCCGGATTATTGAATGAAAAAGAGACATTTTGCCTGACGCACCATGATAATTTTTTTTTACAACAAAAATAAAAATATCTTTACATTTTCATTCTGTTATTATTTTTATTTATTGCTTATCTTTTAAATAATCGAGATTGGTGACACAGTTCCTCTTGAATCAGTCTATATAATTATATTAATTAAAAACCGCATTAAAATCCGTTGCGCAGTTTAAAAGATCTAAACGTACAGACGGCGGGAAGCGACTTTGTTTTATACTATGTTTAGATTTTTAAATTAAAAACGCGCTTGGCTTCCGATGATCAGGTGATATAGGTAGTTCGAGGTAGCATTTGAACGCAAGTAACTATAGTTCTACTGTTGCCCAGGGAATATCTCCGGGCGCGAAGAACAATTATTATTATTGTTTTAGCGGGAAAACATTGTAAGCACGCAAACGATCAATAACATTTTCTTTACTACACACGGAAATTGTTTAATTCTGTATCCTGTTACAAAACATAACATAACTCTCTGTTTATTTCGTAATATCAACTATTTTAAAAATACTCCTTGAGCGCAGCTTTAAAAAAAAGTTGAGACACTCTGGAAATTTCTCCTGTATCGTATTTTACCATATACAAACAATCAGACCTGAAACAACTACCTGTAGGTCATACAAGTATTTGTTGCGTGCGAGAATCGAACCCTGGACACGCAGCGCAGCAACAAACCGCTCAGCCAACTGTGCCGCCAAATGAATAAAAAGTCAGCTTGTATATTAGTTTTGCATTACAGAGAACCTTGTTACTGACATTTATCTATAAGGAAAATAGGTAGACTGAATAAAAAAGACACGTGTGCCTTAGATCACGCGACTGAAGTAAAACCTCAGTCGTGTCACTTGACATGTCACTTGCGGAAGAGAGAGAAAGAAAATGAGCGCGCGCACCGCTCTCTCTTGCTCCTACAGTAATATACGAATCGTAACTCTCTCTCTTTCTATCTTAACTAACTTATATCTCTCTCTTAACTTCCGTTCGCCCGTTCACACTCATTTCCGTAACGCTCTTGTTACGCATTCACCAACTTACTCCCCGAGTCAAGCGTGCGTAAAGAAGTTTTACTTAAAAAAACCTCATAAGTCAGCTTATCGTAATAGGTAGTGCGGCCGACGTATCATTGCGGTCCTGAAGTCAGCCAATTAGCTGCGCAGTAGACAATTTTGCTCCTAATAGATCCATTGCGCAGACAAATAGCCAACTTTTGGAAAACCAAGATACCTCTGACGTACTGTACACTACATAGAAACAAAAATCGCTGATTGCCGCCTTCCATACCTAATCAAAATTTTTTTTTTTTTTAAAACGTTGCCCTACTCTAGGAATTTCTCCTGTATCGTGGGTGCGTTAACAAACATATAAACACACATACACAAACAGCCAGACCCGGAACAACTATCTGTAGGTCATACAAATATTTGTTCCGTACGGGAATCGAACTCGCGACACGCGGCGCAGCAGTCGATCACTGCGCCAACCGTGTCGTCAAATATGTGAACACAATATAACAACTATACATTTATACAAGGTGTTAGTTTAAAAAGGAACATACTTTAAGGGAGTGTAATGCTTATGAAAATAAACCACTTTCAAAATAAAAATAAATTTAGAATTGCGAAAAAAAACAGCTGTTCCTTACATCTTGTCGAGTAATGCGAACATAAATATATGGAGTAGTTGATTACTCTTCTCGATTTTACGGTTCGTACTAAAATGAAAGTTGTTCGTTTTCATGAGTAGGTACCACTCTTATTGCATAATTTATAGCACTTGACCTATTGTTTTCACGTGTAGTTAATTATATAATTCCTGTATACAAAATATTTGAAATCAATTTCAAAGTCAAATTATTTTTATTTCGAAGTCAAAATATTTCAGTTACCTACGCCATTACACGGCACTTTTGAACGTCTTAGACATGAGATAGATAGAATCTAGTTGCTCCTTCCAAAAAGTAGTTCCTAAAACAGTAAGTAGGTATCGAGTTTCTTGCCCATTCTTCTTTATTCGAAACTACCTCGGTAGGTGCAACTAGATGCAATTCTTTTATCTTCAAAAGTGCTTATAATAGTCTAATTGTAATGAATACTTAATTTGACTTTGACTTTGAGTCCGTCTGTAGGTACTAATGGTATCTAGGTCTTGTAACCGGCACGAGTCCTGGGTACAAATATCACATTTTTATCATTGATCGTCATAGGACCAGTTGCGTGCAACGGCGGAGCCCCCGCCTCCTTCATTCCGCCAAAGAGACCCAAAAATGACCTTGAAGCTTGTGCTCACGACTCGTGCCAGATACCTACATATCCTTAATAGTATATTTCTTATCAACAGACCAGCAGTTTTGGTCGAACCTCGCTCAAAATGAGTTGGATGAAGCTCTCAAAGTAAAATGGAACCTCAATACAGCGAAGAACGTCATATTATTCGTTGGAGATGGCATGGGACCCAACACCGTGACCACGACGAGGATATACAAGGGCGGGGAGAGTCATAGGCTGGTGTATGAGAAGTTCCCTCATGTTGGACTTCTGAAGGTAACTGACTTTCTGCAATACTTAGCTTACGTCATATAATAATAATATTCTTTCGACCAAATTTCGGTTATGGTGGCCAATATCAATGTAGACTAGACAAGTACAGAAACATAGATGCATGCACTCCCTCTTCCTTCACTCTCGTAGTCCGATGGGATGGCAATCCGACGCCGGGGAGAGGCGCAAGACCAACGGCTCACCATGCTTTCCGAAGCACGAGGTTGTCATACGACCAACTTCCAAACACCAGGCTGCTACTGAGAAATTCCTAAAGGAAAACCCCAATAACGCTGTGGCCGAACTGTACATTGGAATGAAACGCATGAGACCAACGTTGCAGTTAACACTTCCTAATACAATATGTAGGTATCTACTATTAATATAGTCACAATTGCGTATTCTACTGCAGAACAAAGATCACATGTATTCAAGAAGTAGCAACATAACCTAGTTAAACAGATTTATACTACGAGTGTAGTCCTTCGCACATTTCGTAGTACAAAGAGTGCAATTGTTTAAAGAAAAAAAAACACTAATTTAACCAATTTTCCCAGACGTACTCAGCAAACAAAATGGTGCCGGACTCAGCTTGCACGGCCACCGCATTGTTCAGTGGTGTCAAAACCAACCAAGATACGATGGGAGTGGACGCTAGTGTGCAGCACAGAGACTGTGAAGCGAGCCTAAAGGCTGAAGCCAGGCTGCAGTCGCTAGCTGGCCTGGCTTTGAAGGCAGGAAAAAGTGCAGGTAGGGGAATCCAAACTTTAGCTGTAATGATAACCAGAATTTCAGTAAAAATGATTTCATCGAACATCTTTTTTAAATTCTAGTTAGGCCTTGTGATATCTACTATAATAAAATATCTATCTTAGGGTTTCCGTTTCTTCGGAAATGTTATTTTTTGGGTTCGGTACCCAAAGGGTAAGACGGTCACTAAAGAAAGTATCGTGGATGGTTTAAATTAAACAACGTTATTATTTTAAAATAATTTCTACCCAGGGCCTCTACATTCTTTTTTTAAGTTCAGTTCAATGAACGCACATTCTCAGATTGGGCACTCATTATTTGGTGTCATTTTTAAATCACTGCAAGTGAAATTTTTATACCAAAACATAGCAATAATCGGTTCCAAGTCTTCAGTCTATGTTGCTGCTGACATATCTACGATTTTTATAACTTAATATTTTACTAGCAAACTCACAAATAATAATTATATAACCTTTCATCTCCAGGTCTAGTAACAACAATGCGAGTGACGCATGCTACCCCTGGTCCTCTATACGCCCACAGTGCCAGCCGAAACTGGGAGTGTGAGGCCAGCATGCCGGCGGGAACTGCTTGCAAGGACATCGCCAGGCAACTGGTCGAGGACTGGCCTGGAAGAGACTTGCAAGTAAGTACTTTTTACCGCGGACCGAAGACCGAACTAGACCATGCCAATTCATTCATTACTTTTTTGTTACTTTTCTAGGTCGTAATGGGAGGTGGCAGACAACAACTCGTCTCCAACTCTACAGGCACGCCCTCAGATCCTGTAAGCAATATGCCCTGGACGTGCTACCGTCAGGATGGACGGAATCTCATAGAGACCTACAAAAACGACAAGAAGACTCGAGGACTGAAGTACAGTGTGGTCATGAATAATAAGGAGTTGGGGGACCTGAACGTGGATGATACTGATTATTTGTTTGGTAAGTCTCTAGAGGATCTGTGTTTTCTGGTCCTTTGATCCGATCTGGGAATCTATAAATGATTCAAATGACTTTTGTGCCGCATTTTCTAATATGATGATAAGTATAAGCAGTTGCAGTCAATACAATGCAATTTTTTCCACACACACACACCATCACGCCTGTATTCCCCGAAGGGTTAGGCAGAGGTGTACCAATGTACACCCACAGTTCGCCGGTATGTTTAGGTCCCATGTAATAGGGGGCGAGCCTATTGCCAATAACCGGGCACAAATCCTAACTCCGAGCTGCTACTAAGAATTTCATAGAAAAACCCAATAACAATGTTTGCTCGACCTAGTCGCGCTTGGGACCACTAGGCCAACGATTTTTTCCACTTTTATTTTATTTTAGGTATTTTCGCGAACGAGCACTTGAACTACGAGCATTTAAGAGACCAAGGCCCAGAGGGTATGCCGTCATTATCGGACATGGTGAAAGCTGCTATCAAAGTTCTTCAGAAAAATAAGGACGGATATTTTCTTATGGTCAGTATGTCGTTTTATTTTCTATAAGCCGAACCGTCCCGTGCATATTTACATATAGGTAGTCAATTTTTCGCTAAGACGGTACTATGTACACTCATTAAGAAATAATACATTCAAAAAATTAAAAAAATCTCGGCACAGAATTTTTTAATGAAAATGTTCATTCCATACTAATCCAACTACCTGAAAATTACGTGAATATGCATCCGATTATACGATCAATGATTATAATAGAATTTTTGACCAACTAGCCTTTATTCCACGGTTCCTAATAATTTAAGGTAGAAGGCGGTAACATAGACATGGCCCACCACCGGGGCTGGGCCAAGACAGCCGTCAATGAAGCCGCAGCCATGGAGGCGGCAGTTCAGCTTGCAGCCAACATGACAAATGAGGAAGACACTCTGCTGATCGTTACCAGCGACCACACGCATTCACTGTCCATCAATGGGTACCCAGACAGAGGAAGCAGCATATTTGGTACGGTGCATTCCTTCTTTATTGGACAACTTTCGCTTTAGTTCCTACAATCGTTAGGCTTGCTTGACGATCTAAATTCCATCACTTGTCGACAGACAATCAAGGCAAATCAGCAATGGAGATAGGCCAAAGATATTTGAAAACAACATTTGGATTTTGTGAAGGATATAGGATGTAGGGATTATAACTCAAAAGTCATTTATTCATTTGTCAGTCATTTATTATCGCATTATGATTTATGAAAAAGAAAAGATAATTAGCTATTCAAGAAAAAGGGAGGTTCTCAATTCGACTGTAAGTTTTTTTTTCTGACATGCTGTCGTCATCATCACAATAACCGAACGGCGTCCACTGCTGGACATAGGCCTCCCCTGAAGATAGCTGCTTAGTGCTGTCATACCGTAATTTATATTAAGAATCAGAACTTTATTTGCTAAGAGTGTAGGTACAAGATGTTATAAACAAATTAATGAGATCGGCTACAGTCTACCTAAGTGATTCGATTTTCCTGAGTGTCTCCTAAAAACCTTTCAAACTATTCCAGGCATAACCCAACCCTCAAGCTTCGACGGCGTAAACTACACAACTCTATCCTACGGCACGGGCGGCCCAGGCTCGTTCCAATTCTACGTCAAGACTGACGAGAATGGAACGAACACGGTAGCCCGGCGAGACCCGAGCGAGGAGGACACGGAGAAGATGGACTACACCCAGGTTGCCGGGATCCAACTCGTTGAGAATTATCACGGAGGTGGCGATGTCGCGATTTATGCTCGAGGTGAGACCACTATCAAACTACCATCATAATTAAGCTGAGATCTACCAAATTCAGTCGACCCAATATTTAATTTATTAACGTCAAACAGTTTCAGTACTATAAGCCAAATGTATCAATTCAAAATGAATTAGAAATGGAACGGACTGGATGTATGGGACCTAAACATACTGGCGAACTGTGAGTGTACATTGGTACACCTCTGCCTAACCTTTCGGGGAATACAGGCGTGATGGTATGGAATTAGAAAAATAACGTTACAACGATGTCGTTATTTCAGTGTTAGCGTATAATAAGCTCCATTATTTCACGGTAAAGGCTCGAGCAGACCGAATGCGTATGCGTAGGCGTAAGCGTATACGTTACGTACGTACGTATAGTTGTAATGTATGAAACTTTATGAGACTGGCCACTTGCGTACACGTTACACGTATCGCAAACGGCGTGTACAACTCAGTGGTACGTGCGAGTCTAAGCATACGCGTCCGGTCTGCTCGAGCCTTAAATATAAAGCAATAGATTATTAACCGTTTGAGAAAAAGGTATCACCAAATGCAGTCTATTCGACAATATAACACAATAACTGCTATTAAATGACCGTTATTTTTCTAATGTAGTAGTAGTAGAGTAGGTATTGGTACTATCCTGCAATAACAGTTTCACACACATCCCAAACATATGATCACAATCGATTTAAAATAAATTAGTCTTAAATTCCCGAAACCATTATGTGGTACTTACTTTAAAAAAATGGGAGACATTTTTGGCGTGTTTAGTTCGCTTTGGTTGAACTAAATCCAGTTACTGTTATTATTTTGTATGTTCATTATTTATGTAATTGTCTGCACGTGTAGTTTTATCAGTCCTTGACCTTTGACCGTGATCGTCAAACATCATAATTATATACCTAAATGTTATTACGATAATGCCTACCTATACCTACGTATTCAACGTGGCAATGCTTAACTGCGAAAAAATTGCATCAGAACCAGTGCGTCTGATAAACTTCAATGATTGTGAAAAAAAGGTGACCTTTTGACAAAAAATAGCAGCCGTTGCATTGAATCATTTATATTAGAACCACTCATACCATCACCCCTGTATTCCCCGAAGGGTTAGGCAGAGGTGTACCAATGTACACCCACAGTTCGCCGGTATGTTTAGGTCCCATGTAATAGGGGGCGAGCCTATTACCATTAACCGGGCACAAATCTCAACTCCGAGCTGCTTCTGAGAATTTCATAGAAAAACCCTATAACACTTTTTGCGACCTGGGAACCGTACCCAAGACCTCTAGCGTAGCAGTCGCGCTAGGACCACTAGGCTACCGAGGCAGTTCAACAGAGGTTCAGTATTAGAACTTAAGGACTATATTAATTAGATTGATTGACAAAAATAAGACAGCAAAGGAGTGAAACTCTCCATCAGTGTCTGTCTTTCCGAACGCATTCAATCTCTTCAAAATTAGAGTGAACTGGCTTCTTCTGGGTAAGCTCAGTCAATCGTCGACTTTGTCTCTAACTAACTTAGACTAGAGTCAAGAAAAAACCCATCTCAAATTAAAAAAAAAAAAAAACAAATTTATAAACTTCTATAATCGTTTGCGTGAGTACATACATAAGTATCTAGTCAGGAATCAAATCACCCAGTTACCTAAGCCACTCACACTACACCACGCATAGCAACGTAAGTACCTAAGTGGTCTCAATTGACCCAATGAAACATTATATTAGGTACTTACAACTAAATTGGTACGACATATCCAATCTGAAGAAGGTTAACGATAAATTTAGGACTCCGGACGACATTGCTAGATACTAATTATTTAATACAACAATTTAAAAATCTGGATAGATACATCGTCGAAATGCGAACTACGGCGGGCTGAAATTTTAGCAACAATCCATTTATGTATGTGCGCCCATCTCCTCTACTGATGTTGCAGTAATGGTCACACGTCTTTGGTATTATCTACCGGTCGACGAAACCTAAGATAGACATCATACCATCACGCCTGTATTCCCCGAAGGGTTAGGCAGAGGTGTACCAATGTACACCCACAGATCGCCGGTATGTTTAGGTCTCATGTAACTGGGCACAAATCCTAACTCCTACGATATAATATTTAATTAATGACTTGTGACTGCGGCTTTAAAAATACAATGTTCTTTGTACAGTCTGATATTATATCTGGTAGTTTGTGATAGATAAAATTGAAACACACTAACACTACTCTGCAGTTTTACCCAAGTTTAGTTACGTCTTTGTTTACTGCCCCGGTCCCGTTAAACCTAGCGTGATGTTATATAGCATATACCTTCATCTATAATATTTTTTCAAATCGTACCAGTACTTCCTGAGCTACTGGTAACTATAGCATTTTGGTGGATGTCTTGTCGTAATCAGGTTTCCTTTTACAATGTTTCCTGACAATTCCTAACCCCCGACCTCTAGCGTAGCAGTCGCGCTTAGGACCACTAGGCGCAAGCCTATTGCCATTAACCGGGCACAAATAGGCCTCTATTTGTGCCCGGTTAATGGCAATAGGCTTGCGCCCTATTACATGGGACCTAAACATACCGGCAAACTGTGGGTGTACATCGGTACACCTCTGCCTTACCCTTCGGGGAAAACAGGCGTGGTGGCGTGTTTACTGACAGCTCGCCAATCTTTCTAAAACTCTCGGAAATGCATGACACTTCCCCTGTTGCCCAACCTCACCATGAACCTTTCTTTTTCCAGGTCCTTATTCGCATCTATTCCACAACGTTCATGAGCAGCACTATGTCTTCCACGCGATCTCCTACGCAGCCAAGATAGGCGCCTACTCCAGCGGTACAGCAGTCTACGTGAACATCTGGCACCTTACCATCATCACTGTCTTAAGCTTCGTACTATTGTGACTGAGTGAAGTAGACTTTAATACCGTTCTTTAGGGTCGAAAAGATATTTTATATCGTTCATCGACTGATATTTATAGCAAAAATTGATCGGGGAGGCAGAAAATACAAAACATATTGTTAAATTTGTTTATAAAACATTCTCGGTTGAAGGGATTTTATCGAGACGCAAAATTTGGCCATAAATTAAATTCATGATAGAACGGACTAGACTTTCCAGAGCCTACATTTTAAGTCTGTTAATAAAAATGGTAAAATTTTGGCCGCGTAGGTCAAACTCACAAAAAAGTATGAAGTGTGGTCGAACTCACTTTTGTATGGGACAGCTGATATTTTTTTAATGATCGACAAGAAATTTCATATTTGTGGGGCCTACATAAAGGGTAATTTTAAATAGATGTACAAGCCACGACAGTGACACTTTGAACAGGACAATCGACAAAGGAAACTACGTCAAAGTAGAGTACAGTCCACTAGAAAAGGCACACCAATTGTTTACCGAAGACTAATAGTAGGTATTCGGTAGGTTTTTTCTTTGAAATGTCAAATAGCATAGTTAAGTAATTTTAAGAAAAAAAAAATAGATTTTTTACATACTTTTTTACTTACTGTAATTGTTATACAAAAAAAAACTAAAAGTTGGTGATATTTATGAGTTAAACGGTACCTATACTTACAAAAAACAATACTCATACAATTGCAGTTAAGTAAATAAATAAAAATACAATATTTCAATATTTATGTACTACTTTATTGCATCATGTCATAATAAAATGAGAAAATTGTAACAGTTGTATAAAAAAGATTTGTACATAATTCGTATCACAACATAAACGCATTGGAAGTATATAATAGTAGTATTTATCTTTAACAGAAATCTATAGAATGTTATGCAGTAGAAATAACTATCAATAAATGCTTCCACTGGTATCATTAAGACTTATTATTTTTTACCAATGATAAAGTGATAAGGGCAAAGTTAAACAAATTGTTGAAAAATTAAAAAAAAAATTCGTTGGTAATTTAAAATTACACCAAATCAAAAATTACATGAAACACCTCATTATGTACAAGGGAAATACAAATTTTGTAAAACTTACTAAAATGTCTAAGGAATTAGAAGTAGTCTATAGGAGCAATCTATTACATTATCCATACCTACAGATTTTAAAAATCTGTTTAATACATAAAATACGCACTTGAATATTATCACAAATTCATGACATTTTAAAAAGATTTTGACAAAATGAACGATTCAAAACTAAAAAAAAAATATACAAGAAGAGGTGAGACATTTTCCCGTCTACTGGTACGTACTTAAATTAGGCTTACACTATGCCTTCACTGGATTCACTAGTATTATTAGACCCCTACGGTGTGTTTACATTTTATCTAATTTATTTGGCTGTTTTTTTGTATACTACGCCAACAAGTATAGCGACTCCCAGAAGCAGCAGTGCCCATTTCAGCCACGAACTGCAAAATAGAACGGGTTTAGTTTTAGAACGCAGTCAATACAGAGTGGGTTAAATCATTTAGGGCCGATATTGTAATTGTCAGATACCTCTTAACTGAAGAATAAATATGGCGGCTTGACCATATTTAAAAAAAAAAAAGATAAATTTGACAGTTTGACATATTAAAATACATACACATAACACATATTTAAATTTATCTTTCAGATAAAAGTTATATCTGACTAATTAAAATTCAGCCCTTAGACTAATTAATGTTTGTAACAATTAAAAGTATTGAAAAAAGGAGGTAACATTTTTTTTAACCCACCGCCAAACATCATATTAAAAATAGCATTTTACTTAACTAACTACTAACTAATACAAAGTTTTATATAACAATACATACATTTTATGAATCAATTAAGTACTAAATAATACAAACTCAAAATATACTGTGTAAAGGCTACAAACACACAGTGCCGCTGGACTCGCCGCGGCTTGCCCGGCGGTAAGGCCGGGCGGTCGTGCCGGCGGCACTGTGTGTGAGCCTTTACAATTACAATATTTTTTCTGAATAATCACTCTTTTTTAAAATTAATATACAGTTCAGGGTCATCACTCGTTATAACAGCACGGTTAAGACAACTAATAATTTTCTATTTAAGTTAGGAGTTTAAATCGTGTCAAGATAAAAAGGGCTCGCGAGCGGCACGCTAGCAGCTAACTGTATGGTTTTGTAGTTTTTTCGAAGCTGATTCGTCGGTGTCGGAGCGGTGCTGTCAAAATGAGTCTTGACCTTAAATAAATCTTTTATTTATAACAAGCAAGTACCTAGAAGAATACAAGGAGCTGAAATATTGCAGGCTAGATACAATCAAATAATTAATTTATTATCTTACATCGCATCGCGGTCATATATCTACTCTAACATAAAAATATCATAATTATAAATAGATACCTGTCACGTGACTGGGGCGGCGGCCTACAAACCCTTCCAGTCCTTTAAACATAATATTAAACTAAAAATATGTAAATCTTCAAGCTCGCACTCCTACAAGATGCGCAGAACTCGAGGAGATACGGGAATTAATCATTTTTAAAAAGTACCAGATTTTTAAACAAATATTTTTATCTGGTATTTCTACCTAATATTTATACCTGGTATTTGTACCTGATATCAATAAACGAAGTGCTAGTACTAGGTTTGGTTTGATTAATTTCATGTAGGTAGGCAGGGCGACAGATTGCAATGAGAAGCAGTAGCTAACTTGAATGGTCGAACGAACCTGTTATTCAGGGACAAACAATTTTATCTTTAATATTTAATTAGCTGCATTCCAATATGAACCTAGAGTGAGATTTAAAAAACAATTGTTTAATTTTAAAATTTATGAGTATCGAGAGTTGAGTTTTAAATGTCAAAAATCGTTATCATTGTATAAAAAACTGCTTTTGATACTAATGAACCAGTTCAATAACTGATACATGACAACATATCGCTTAGAGTTCTGCTTAAGAAATTGCGAGCCTGAGGAAATATATACATAATAAACTATCCTAAATATCTACACTAAAAGCAAGCTGTTTCTACTTATCACAATATAATGAAATATATTCAAAACCTTGCATCTGGTCGACATGGCTGACCTCGTCGTCTTAAAAAAGGAAGGAAAATATATTAATTACTTTCATAATAATGTTTAGTGGAAAGTGCGAATCTTATATTAGACTATCAAAGGATCAAAACAATTTAATTTTGCCTTTTATTCTTGACTAAATCGAAACTATTTGTTGTGTACTATGTTTTAATATTCCAAATTAGAAAAAACAATTATAAGTTTTGGACAATGACCATTTTTTTCTGAAGTTTGCATATGGTCGGTAAGTTATTACGAATATTCTTGGGTTTGATTACAATTATGTGTAATAACCATCATACGAACATCACCTTCCTTTTTAATAACTTGTGTACCTAATATAAAATATTTACACAAAAAAAAACGTTACTTTCAATTGAATAGAATAATACCTAATAATAAATAATACCTGTCGCGCGGCACCACTACTTTTTGGATTCTTCTCTCTGCCTTAGGCGAGGAAGGAGGTTTGTAATTAGACTTTTCTGTCGACTTTCGGCTGTTACAGAATCAATTATTAATAAATATATAATATTTTTTCGAATTAACTTTCAACAAGTACACGCAGCAATTCTTCCTCTCTTTAAAAATTATTAAGCAATTTAAGCCATCGTATGTATACACTTTCTACAGTAAAAAGTTAAAAACTTTTAAAACACAACTAAGTATCAATACTATTCAATCTTTGTATTTCTTTTTCAAACACTTTTTGCATCGCATAAAGTTTGCGAATTTGAACAAGCAGAACTCCAAGCGATGTATTTCGACATCGCATCATCACCATGAGCATTTCAGCTGCGGATGACACCAGCAAATCTTAATAGCATGTTTAAAATAATGTTCAACTCTTACCTAAATAAACACAAGCAAAAGCAGCTGTGTTATGTTCATAAAATACATCTTATTTTTGAAACAGTCATAAAATCTAACCTGGGTTGACCACCAAAAGTTAGCCACGGCTTCTCATCGCTTGTAAAACTCGCGTTGGAGAAACTTGGACAGCTATTTGACAAATCAAGGTAAGGTGAGGGTATGGGTGCCGATGTAATAACAGACACATGCGATATTTCAACGTTGCCTACGATGGCAACGCATTTGCAATGCCTCTGGTAATGCAGATGTCTATAGGCAGCGTTGACCACTTAACGTTAGATGGGCCGTCGGCTTTTTTGCTACCCAATAACATTTATCATTATTACTAACTATTATTCGTGATTGTACTACAAATGAAATTGAAGATTTTAAATAATTTTAGTCGCCAATCCACGAGGAGTTGGCTGGCGAAATAATTGTCTCTGCGATCACCAATCCGCATAGCCAGGTCGGATGACTACGCTCAGGGTTACTTCAATGCCAGCCAAAAATATCATCCATTAGTTTTAAATTTCGGAGTTTAACACAGACATGATTGACGTTATTACCATCGGACGGTTTCAACGCAAAAATACTCGAAAAATAAAAAAAAATACTCGAAAATGTTGCAGTAAAAAAAAAATGCCCGTTTAGGAGCCAATTAATAAATCAATCTCATTTGTAAGTGTAATATTGTTACCTTCTGCTGATATCGCTTTAATTTTGTTTTATTTTTTTACAAACGCATGTAAATATTGATACTGTTAGTTTTCATAGCTCTCAACCCTATAAGGATAATTTATTAATGAAAGCCTTTGATAAACAGGGTATAAAAGGACGCATTACATACCCGTTAACTCATACGGCTCGCGTCAAATAACTTTGCCACTCTGAAGCTAGGCTTTCCCCTCAGAATTTGTGGTTTTCGGAAACGTTGTGTCTCGTTTACACCCGAAATTGTTGTTGATAGTTAAGAAATGTTTGTGACATATCGATATATAATCTCAAATGATAAATAAAATAAAGAAATAAATAACCTGCTAGCATCACATTCGGTGCATTCACGGTGGTACTGAGAACTGTAGAGATTGCAAAAAAAAAAATATTATAATAAAATAATTCAAAAAAATACTTTTGAATGAAAGTACAACATATAGTACCTACTGACATACTTTTTACTTGTTTAGACAATACTATAAAATATACAAATACGTATTCAAAATGAGAATGTAGCAACAAGTTTTGTTTAGACTGAAGAAGACAGTGGGTGAGAATGTAGATAATCTAAATTCAGAATTCAAGTATAAACATGAAATCTTCGTAACATGTATTAATATCAGACTAGTACAGTAATGTTGGATTTTTATGCTTCACGCAGATGGTGGCTTGCCGTACTGGAAACGTTTACGTTATAAACTAAAGAACTAGGCAAACATTGATTAACTACACTCACGTGCAAAAAAATTAGGTCATCCGGTAAAATTCATTAGCGATTTTCTCGTTCGAATTCATATTCAACATATATTATGTATTTAAAGGATCTATGCATACATGCGCACAATTTTTTTTTTACAAATATAAAACAGTAGGTGCATGTACGAAAAACTTTTACACGAAAAAAACCTGATTTTAACATATTTGTCTGTTTGTTTGTTGCAGCTAATCTTTGAAACGGCTGGACCGATTTTGACGGAATTTATTAGCAATTAGCTGATGTTTCAAGGAGTAACTTAGCCTTTTATTTCAAAAAATAGAATAGGGTATCGCGCGCAAACCACGTGATAACCGACATTTCCGCCAACGAAAACGCATGCATAAGCTAGTATCTTCATGAGCATACTTTAAATAAATTGAATAAACAATCTACGAGGACATTCTCGAATGTTGCCGAGTGGCCAAATTTTTTTACACGAGATTGTAGATAACTTCTACACAGCTTTTACAGATGTGATTATACAATACACTGTTGAAACGCAAATACGAAATACAAAACATCTAAGTACGTACTTTTATTTTGTTTTTTAAATACTTTTATCACACCGTATTGAGTGCTTACTATGTTATTGGAAATACTACTTATGATATAGCCTACCATCAAACAATTAAATATTTTTACATTTAGTATTGCATTTTAAATATTATATTTGCTTAGATACTTTTTATACACTATTTAATTCAGACTTGTTACTTTAATGGTAAATAAATAATATAATTGATATGTAGGTGTAATATGTAACACTAAGTTTAGGTGTCTCTATTTATACTTACATCGATAAATACATTGATGCTAATGATTTTATATCCCATCTTTTACAATACGTTGCTAACTTATAAAATACCTTTACATTTTAAATCGTAATATACTGGCCGCAACGAGTCGTGAGCACAAGCGTCAAGTAAATTTTTGGGTTTTTGTGTTCCGTTCTGGGTTTTTTGGGGCACCGACGCTCAATGCGATCGGTCCGACTGACTGACCAATCGTGTGCAGTGTCGGCGATCCATAAAACCCAGAAAAGCATTTAAATCCCAGAAATTAACTTGGCGTTTGTGCTCATGACTCCTGGCGGCTACTATTGTAAAATATGATAACGAAAAAATTACAAAAAACACTTAAAAATAAATTACAACTTACGTACACATTATAAATGAGATCTAGAAGATTTTACGAACAAGTTTTTTTGTTGTCTGTACTAAGCTAGCAGGTAAAAAAAAAACCATTACTAAAAAACAAACACTGTCACCTTGATCGCCATAATTTAGCTTTCATTTTACAACTGTAAACAATTTACATTATTTTTGTATCCAACCGTAACTTCAACTTTTTTTTTAGACATATAAGGCTCAATTTACACCGTTGCGGAATGAAGTGGAAGCATCAATTTCGCCAAAAGTTTGAGTTTTCGTAAGTTTGAATAATTTTGAATCCTCGAGACAGCGCGAGGATTCCCTGAAAGACGCGTGACCTTTTTTGGCTTGTATTTAGTTTGTATGTTATACTATTGACATAAAGTTCATTATGCTATGTACAATTTCGTTGCTAAAATTCACTTCCATTCCATTCCATGGCAGTGTAAATTGAGTCTTAGTTTTTGTAATGTTTAAAGTATATACTTACCAGCCCTGTCCTGGAGCTAAGGATCCGATTTTGTATTTCGCCAACATTGATCTGAATGAAAAAAGATAATTTTTGTAAGGTTGGCAGTATGTTAAAAAAATAATAAAAACATTTTTTCTATCAGCTGTCTTAGCAGATATTTTATTTCTGATAAACCAACCTTGTTTTTTTTTTAATTATTATTGAGTGGTATAATTATACCACTCAAAATTGAGGTTAGTAAAAAAGTTTTTGTGAAAATGTATGTTTGTGTATTTGTTATATAACTTGCAGTCATTCATCTTTAATTTCCAGAAAGTAACTTTGCTATTGATTATCCACACAAATCAATAAAAAAAAATGAATATATCTTCTTAATAATCAGTGTTGAATATTAAAAAAAAATTGTTTGATCTACAGAACTAAATCTAATATGAAAAAAAAAATACTTTGCAGATGCACTGTGGCCAACATCATCAAATGCTATTGTGGCATCTTGTCCTGCGGCTTCCAGCAGTGGGTCTTCACCGCCAGGATGCTATGTAAAAAAAAAACTTGATAAAAAATACTTGCAGACATGATAAACCTAAATGAATAATGCAGTTTCAATGGCAGCTAAGTATAGCCACACTAGGAATTTGTCTTGTATCATGAGAGTGATCATGAACATATAAATTCATGTGTACAAACAACCAGAACCTGCTGGTTTTAATATATTTGCTCTGTTTTGGGAATCAAACCAGAGATATTTGTTTCATATTACACTCACTGTATTTAATTTTATAGTCTAGTACAGTATTGCATATAATTATCAAGCATACAACTGTGTGTCCGTAATCCAGTGTTCGATTTCAGTGGAAATAAGGTCGGGTTTCAGCTCCTACTTCTAAATAACCGTAATCATTCATTCAACAGGTGATGTTTACATTCAATTCATTCATAGTCAGATTTCCGTAGTTACAAAATAAGAAAATATACAGCGTACGTAGTAACACGAATTTTTTATTGTTAACCTAGTTCTGACGATTTTATCAAACTTTCTCCGTCACCCTAAAACATCACTCACTTATATTTTATGTCTTTGCGCTCACCTCGGTAAGAAATGCAGTCACATCATAAACGTCGTTGCGAATCACTATCCAAACGCTTTTTCTGTTGTTATGCTGTTTAACTTCATGCGCCGAAAAAAGTTTAGACATATTGAAAATAAATCTAGGTGCGATTTGTAATTTGCTAACTAATTTAGATCGAATAAAAATAAAAGTTGGTAACCTCGCAGGCAGGTTTCCACTGCGAGGAAAAATTTATGTCACTGTCACTATCAACACTGTCAAGTCACATCTGATTGTTTGCCATGTGCTAATTGCAGCCGATCTAATTGGTAGATTCACTGATTTCAACCAATCAAATATAGACGACTAAATTAAAATTGTTTCCGTTTCGTTATGCGGTCATGCGTCACAAAGGTGGGATATTAAATAAAACAAATATCGTACAGTCAGACTAGGTGGACCTATAAAATTTCAAATTGTAATACTTTTTTTCATTTGTGATTAGGTTCAGTAGCTATAAACGATTTTTTTTCTTGAAAACAAATTACATTTGACAAATTGCGTTTAGTTTTTGCTTTAAGATTGTCCTTGACAGTCCTCTTGAAGTTAGCTATTCAATCATTTCAATCAACAACAATTCAGTTAACCTCAAACAGGGAAAGAAACACCGATTGAAAAAAGAAACCTCACATTTTTCATCAAATTTGTAATTTATTATGGTAATAACAATTCAAAAAACTGCTCATGGCTGAAGAAAAAGATTTCAATGATCTTTTAGAAGACATTTTCCTGAGTGAGGAGAAAGAACATAAGGAAAGTTATGATCAAGGGTTTAAAGCTGGAAGTGAAGCAGGAAACCCTGAGGGCTATCACTTAGGATACCATAGAGGAGCAGAACTAGGCCGGGAGTTGGGTAAGATACTGTTTAATCACATTCTGACATGCTTGTAACTTTGCCTACCCCCTTGAGAAAAAGGCATGAGTTTATGTGTGTAGTACCTTGTCTTTAGGACCTTTTCAAGGAAGTATTAAATTAACATAAAATATAATCTTTATTATTGTAATTTCCAGGCTACTATCTAGGTGTTGTTGCACACCACATAAAACTCAGCACAGAACCTGACACTAAGTACTCTGATAAAATAGTAACTCAACTGACCAAAGTAAAAGAACTTATTGATTCATTTCCGGGAACCAATTCTGAAGAGCATGATATACTGGGCATGGCAGAGACTATAAGGGCTCGATATAAAAAAACTTGTGCTCTGTTGAAGATATCATCTTCTAACCCCTATGATGCAGGAGTGTCCTTCTGACGAATGCAGTAAGTATCCTCAAAATGAAATTGCCTATTTTATAGCTTTTATGTTGTATAGCCCCTAGGTATTGTTACCACAGAGATAGATTAAAATCTGGAATAGCAAATATGCTGATTTTTAACTAAAAAATAAATATGGTTCCCTTGGGAACAATATTTATATTCAGTTTGACATGAGGAGGAAGGCTTGTTATGTGATTTTTTGTTCTGCATACATACATACCATCATGCCTGTATTCCCCGAAGCGTTAGGCAGAGGGGTACCAATGTACACCCACAATTCGCTGGTATGTTTAGGTCCCATGTAATAGGAGGCGAGCCTATTGCCATTAACCTGGCACAAATCCAAACTCCAAGCTGCTACTGAGAATTTCATAGTAAAACCTAATAACACTTTTTGCTCAACCTGGAAATCGAACCCAAGACCTCTAGCGTAGCAGTCGCACTTAGGACCACTAGGCTAACGAGGCAGTTTGTATTTTTTGTTCTTTTTATTAAAATTTAATTTTTTATTCTAGAACCATCAATGAACTCCACAATCTATAAAATCCATCACCACATAAACTCTATCACCAAATTCTTGACGCCACTACTGCCTATAGCCAACTGTCATATGGTAGAGTTCCTTACTCAGAACCACTGGGAGAGACTCTTACCAGGCCACTTGAAGGAAACACTTGATGGTTTGGACCTGAATGAAGTGTTAGGACAGTTCTGGAGTACAGCCGGGGGACAAGAAATAAAAGGTTTGTTAGAGTATTCATTTATTAATTTAAATCTCCCATAAGTACTACATTTATTTCTTACCAACTTTTGCCAAAGACTTCGTCCACATTCGAACACTTCACGGATTAAAAAGCAGCCTATGCCCCCTTCCATTTTTTTTTCTTCTCCTTTCTTTGGATTTCAAAGTTATCCTGTATCAAATTTTATTATCAATTTGAGTAGTTTTGTTGTGAACGCGTTAAATACAGACAGACAAACAGACATATACTTTCGCATTTATAATATTAATGTGGGTAACATTACTGGATTGCACATAATGCAATATTGAGCTGTCTATAAATATGTAGTCTTCAGCGCATGGTTGAACAAATGAAAGCAGCGAAGTGGTGAGGTGGTATGGTATGTACTCACGTCATGATTTCCGTTTTTGTTTTATAAAAAAAATACAAACACTGCTCACTGCACTGTTAACTGCTTCGTTAGCCTAGTGGTCCTAAGCGCGACTGCTACGCTAGAGGTCTTGGGTTCGATTCCCAGGTCGAGCAAAGTGTTATTGGGTTGTTCTATAAAATTCTCAGTAGTGGCTCGGAGTTGGAACTTGAGCCCGGCTAATGGCAATAGGCTCGCCCCCTATTACATGGGACCTAAACATACGGGCAAACTGTGGGTGTACTTTGGTACACCTCTCCCTAACCCTACGGGGCATACCGGCGTGATGGTATGTGAAACAAACATTCATCGCTTAAACCCATAAATATCCACAAAATGCCAAGAAAACTGTTCCAAAACTGGACCTGTAACGAGCAATGTTACCGGCGTGGTACCCTCTGCTAGATAACAGACGAGGACATGGCAACCGGCCAGTGGCGCGATATCCACTCAATACACCCAGACAAAGATTGTCTCCGAAGGGGTCATCACAGGCCCAGGGTACCAAATAGACCCTAAAAGAGTGATCCTCGCGTAATCCGAAGGTCGCATTGGGGAAGCCGACCCGGTCGCCACTTGTGACCAGCTTCAATTAATCAGCTGGATTGAAGATGATCATGGGAGCTGTCTGGGCCTCGAGGTGGTTTCCGCAATGCGACCAGGTTCCATCCCCATACTCCCTACTCCCTGTCCGCACGTCTCTCCTCCTTCTCCAATCCCTTTTTCATCCTCCCCACTCCTCTCCACCCCTAATCGCGACCCCTTGTGGCTGGGTGGCCGCGGGCCCGTGCATCGCATCTACACTGATGGCGAGTAGGGGTAATCTGCCACCTGCGCTAGGTCCTGAATAGTAATAGGGACAGAAGACGAACAATAGCAGCGCCTGCCTCTCTTTTTAAGCCCCAAATGCTGGTAAGGCCCCTTCTATCAAACCACAGGTCTGCTTTACAGCGGGGAAGCAAGCTCGGGCGGGCTCTAGCCGTCCAGGGCCCAGTCATCCGCCAGCAAGTGCAGCAAGGCCAGCAGCCAAGCGAGCTCTCAACGAGATTTTATCGCCTCGTAGGAAGCATAAGCGGCCGCGGCTTGATCAGTCCAAGCGGGTCGCCAACAAAGACTACGCCCAAGCTGCCAGCTCTCCCCTGAACGTCGCGATCACATGCGACCGCATGGGGATGATCAGCAAGAAGACATCGGACTAGGTGTTCGCTGCCATCTAGAGGCAAATCATCAGTGAGGCCTGCTCCCCCACACAAGACTCACCAGGGCCGACCTGCAACGCGAAGCCGCTGTTCGTCGGAGGAGTCTTGAAGCTGTGGTGTGGCAATGACCATACCCACAAATAGTTGAAACGCACAGTTTCCGGCTTGGCTCTCCCAAGTAGCACCACGCTAGTCATCAAGAGCCAGTCGGAACGGTTTTTGGTGGACCAAGGAGATACTCTCTGTGATTGATACCTGCTTCACCAGGCAGATCCTCCGACTGTCTAAACAGAAGTTGCAAATGATCACAGCCGCTGCATAACCGGCCATGGGTCTTTTAACAAACCCTCACCTACCGCCTGACGCAGGTCCTCACCGGACACGGGTGTTTCGGGAGGTTCCTGCACCTCATCGGGCGGGAGGAAACGTCCGGGTGTCACCATTGTGTGGATCCCCCCGAGGACACGGTGGAGCACACCGTGGCGGTATGCCCCGCTTGGGCGGAGCATCGCCGAGTCCTCGTGGCGGCCATCGGCGGCGGCGAACTCTCGCGTCCGGCCCTGGTGCAAGCCATGGTCCGGAGCGAGAGGGAATGGGATGCAGTCGCCTCCTTCTGCGAGGCAGTAATGCTTGAGAAGGAGGCGGCGGGACGGTTGAGACAGCGGTTTTCCCGTCCCAGCCGCCGCGGTAGACGCTCCGGACGTCGGGAGCCGCGAGACGACTCCCGGGCACCGTAGATACTGGCCTGTGGACGGTGAGCAATGGGTAGCTCACCGTCCTTACGTTGCATAACGACAGGCCGTGTCGACGGCGCGTTCGTGTTCCACGCGCGCCTCAAAGAGATGTCAGCAAAAGGAAGGGGCCACTGAGGGCCGATGCCTGCCGGGGCTGCGGGTTGTTCGCAAGAGATACCGCGCCCCCGGAACGCAAAGGGCACAAGAAGGAACATGGGTGGGTTTTAGTCAGTAAAAGTCTGACACTCCCTCCCGCCCCGCCCAGGGCGGGAGAAGTTATTTGATGATTTCCCACCCACTAAAAAAAAAAATACGCGCTAAAACGTGGAGTTGCGGACACCAGGCCGTTATATATACTACAACAACTCAGGGAAAACTATACCTATTTTCCAGAAAACTCAGTTCTCTCAAACTGGATCCGCAAAGCCCGTTCCCACTGTGTGGCTATCAACAACGAGTACTGCCTATCAGTGGAACAACTACAGGAGCGAATCAAGACATGGGGTGGTGACATCCAACCTGAGATTCGGGTCAAAGAGTTTATGACCAGCAAGAAGAGTTACGAGGTAATAGACGAAACTATTTAAATTGCAAAAGACGGATTTCGGTCTCATTGTCATAAGATTTAATTTACAATGTTAGTAATTACATGTACTTGAAGTAGGTACTTTGGGTAGACAAGTAGTAATAGAGCTCTTTGTAAAGGAGCTCGCCCGGGGAAGTACTACCAACATTTCTATTTCTGCTTCAAAGCAGCGTTGCTATGTTCTTGGTTGAAGGATATGGATGTCGGTGTAATTACAGGCACGTGAGACATTTCTAATTTGACTCTAGGATGGCAACGCATTTGCAAGGTCTCTGGTATTGCAGATGTCTATAGGCAGCGGTGACCACTTAACATCAGGAGGGCCGTCGGTGCCCATGTTTACAATACTGTGTCGTAGACGATCACTTCTAACAATTAAAGGACAATGAACCAGTGTTTGAGCCCTAGGAATTACCGGATACAGAAGTACTTAATGACCTAAATGTAGTAAAGTAATCACAGAATTTCCACCCAGGTACAAACAATGTCCCGACTGGTAGCCTCTCTCCACTCCGCCTGCGGTGCAACTTGCTGCGTGGAAGCGGGCGGCGGTCGTGGACACCTGCCCGTTGCGTTATGTCTGGCATATGGAGTCCCCAGCCTTACTGTTGACTGTGATGCAGCTGCGGTCGCAGCTGGACCGCCCAGGATCAAAATTATACAGGTAGGTACCAGCTTTTACCTATGAATTTGTTCGAGGCCTGTTCTACTACATAAAAGGCACGAACATTGATCACCGCTCAAGGCAGATTGGCGACTTTAGACCTGCATAATCAAAAAGTCCAGGTTTTCTCGCGATGTTTTCCGTTACCTGCCTCATTAGCCTAGTAGTCCTAAGCGTGACTGCTACGCTAAAGGTCTTGGGTTCGATCCCCAGGTCGAGCAAAAAGTGTTATTGAGTTTTTTTATGAAATTCTCAGAAGCAGCTCGGAGTTAGGATATGCGCCCGGTTAATGGCAATAGGCTCGCCCCCTATCACATGGGACCTAAACATACCGGCGAACTGTGGGTGTCCACTGGTACGCCTCTGCCTAACCTTTCGGGGAATACAGGCGTGATGGTATGTTGTGTGTTTTCCTTTACCAATTTTAGCGCTTTCCAAGATAAACTTAGAAAGATCAATATGAATTTAATAAGTCACATTGGTAATTGCTCGATATAACTTCTCTCATATTTTTTTTATAGAAACAATGGCATGCAATAGCCAAGCGCATAAAAGACGGTAACGAAGAGCGCATGAGTGAGAGCATCAACAGGAACCTGCACAGGTTCGCGACAGCATTCATCACGGAACACACAGACCTGACCAGCGTTGTCAAGGAAAAGTTTCCAGAACATGCTGATCAAGATGTGAAGCTACTTCTTACAGGTATGAAAGAAAGAAAAATCGTAGGGCTCTTTGTGAGGGAGATTTAAAATTACGGATCTCTGTTTTTTTTTTTTAATACAATGGAGCTACCCTACCTAATCCGATGTTGCTGTGGCCTACAGGATCCATAATGATCTCAATTATAATTTACTACCTAAGTATATATTATAGGGAAAAGCAATAACGATATAGCTAGTCGAATGAGTAGTTTTTGGGTTTATACATTACAAACAAAATTACAAATATTTTCTATAAAATTAATTTAGACAAGCCGAGCGACCTACCGCTCCACCCGGATGCAATACTGAACGCATATTTTAGCATGGATATTTTTATACAAAAATATTTTCCACATTTCCGGTGGGTTTTACAGAAATTAAGAATAGACAATTGTAAGACTTTCTAAAGCGTAAACTGTACTAATAAATAATGTTTCGTTTATCTGTCAATCTGCAAAGCAGTTCTCGCCTGCGTGCTGTTCATACAGTTCTACACTTTATCAATCTAACAATAAAGTTGATTATTGAAGCTCATTATAGGATCCTCTCTTTTCTTCAACCCAGGTCTCCATACGTGCGGCAACTTGGGCCCCGACTCTCTTCGTATCTTCACATCGCAGCCGACCACCGCCGCGGTCTTCAACGTACCTTGTTGCTATCATCTGCTGAGCGAAGCTGTTGATGTGGACATGTTTGACGTGTTTCAACGAGACTTCAGAAGAAGGGAGAACAGCCAGGGGTTTCCTATGTCGGAGTGTTTGAGAGGTAGTTTGTTTAACTGTGTCAACAGTAATTTTGGCCGCACACGTATAGCTATTGGTCCGTCTGCCGGAGCAATCGCGTGTAGCGTCGGCGCCCCAAAAAACCCAGAAAGGAATCCAAAGACCAAAAAACTTGACGTTTGTGTTCACGACTCGTGGCGGTTACTATAATGATGTACTTGCGCAAGTGTTACTTGTACAAATTAGCGTGACGCCTGCCCTGTGTGCCCACAAATAGCTCAAGCACTTGCGCTTATTCATTCCACACACATTAATGCTTACTTGTGTACATTTAAAACTAGTGCAAGTATATGACCTGGTTAAGGATACTTTAATTTTCTCCCCGATGGTGGATGTATGCTGGTCTAAAAAAAAATACTTGTTTGGCAAGACCTCATTTGCAGATTCTTTCATTTCGATACCATTCGAAGTGCCCAAATTTGACAATCTAATCTAGGTATCCTAATTCCAGGGTATAACCTGGGAAGGAACGCAAGGATGCTAGCAGCCCAGTCTATAGACAGGGTGGTGAGCCAACGACAGCTGCCGTCGACCAGCTTGCTGTACAGAGCCTTATTTCAGGTATTAATATATTTTTGGAGCCGTATTATAAATTACTAGCTTCCGCTCGCGACTTCACCCACGCGGAATTAGGACTTTCCAAGCTCCAGATGGCAGGAGTTCTAGCAACTGCTTGTTACCTCTCCTTATATTTTGGCCAATTGTATCAGTAATTGTTGTACAAGAGAGAAAGAAGCATTCACCCATCCATCTTCACAAACTTTTGCGTTTATAATATCATTTTTAAAATCAAGTCGTCTATTCTCCGTTACGAAAGAGGAATTATGCTATGGATCGTATAGCTCTGTCTTGCTCTTACACTAGAAAAGTAATTACAAAAGCGTTCACCTCCCTGTCTGCTTCGTCCATGAAGAGTTACACGTTTAATTTTTAGAATACGTCGGAAGAAATGTATGTTAATATTAATTCTTTCTTCTATTCACAGGCAATAATCCAAGAGCAACTACCCAACCATAACATCTCAGAAGGCAAACTGAAGAGGATAACACCAAAATGTCAAACATTCCAACAGTATTTCAAAATGGCGGACGAAATTTTGAAATTAGAACTCTATGACAGTTTATCGGACAGTTTCTTCACAGATATACATAGAAATATGGATTGCCAGTGGAAAAAACTAGTGTTATTTTATTTATTAAGGTTATGTTTAGCGCAAGTTGTTGAAAGTTTGATATTGTTAGATAGATTAATGTTTTTATTTGAAAATGGTTATGAAAATGTATATTTAGTTAAGTTGTTTGATCCTGTTCTGTCGCCGAGGTGTCATAGTATTGTCGCTATAAGATAGCTAATGTAATATGGTCATTATCATGTCAGCCAAACGACGTCCACCGCTGGAAATAGGCTTCCCCTAAAAATTAATTTCAGTCAAAGTCAAAGCATTTATTTTAATTAGACCATTTACAGGCACTTTTAAATTGTCAAGAAGTTACATTTAAAAGTTGAAGCTAGTTGCTCGTTCCAAAGCGTGGGTCTCTATGGAGAAGAACGGGCAAGAAACTCCATGGACACTCTTTTCTTCCAATTTGGTTTAAAAAAAATCTTGGTTAAAACATTCTTGTTGCTTCTATATATGAAAAGTTTTCTTAATGTTGTTATATGACTAACCAGAAACAGTTAAATCTACCTTGCTCCTAAACGTATGCTTAGAATAGATCTGAAATTAATCAGCGTTCATTTCAGCGTTCACCATCATCATAACAGCCGACCCATGTCGACTGATATCATGATCCCAATCCCCAAATATTGTGACCAATGGCCTATGTCCCCCTATGTCTTTAGGGGCCTTTGGCCTCCCCTAATGATATCTACAATGACCGGTCCTGCGCTGTCCGCATCTAGCGACTTTCCGCGACCTTTAACAGATCGTAAGTCCACCTCGACGTTGGCCTTCGCACCTTCCGGTGCGTGGTCGCCAATCGACAGCCTACGACCCCAACGGCAGTCTTCCCTACAAGCTAATAAAGCAATATAATAATTCTGTACAGTCGAACAAACTATTTGGTGTACAGGCAAAATTATTCGTCTTCCAACTTAACTGCTAATATTATTTTTTTAAGACTATGACAAATTTAAGAGTGATGTAAAAGAATTTACTGCCCCGCACACTCACAATATTGTTTAAGGCAGGGAATTGCAAGTAAGCTGCCTGTATGTATCCAGATAGTTTGTTTGAGTCTACAATACTGTTTACCTATATACCATGTGTATAACATAATTATTTTATATTTTTAATAGTAAAATAATTAAAATCGATCTTGAGGTCTTTTTTTCTATAATTTAATTAGCGAACACTTAGGCAATACAATAACCAATTGTAGTTGGTATGTTTCACATAACCCTCAGTTCTCCCTAGACGGCGGGCCTCCATAAGAACAAGCTCACGAAAAAAAAAGAAAGGGCCATACAATACTGTACAAAAACCATTAAGAATTTAACATTAAATGAGCTTAGTTCTGCCAAAACGAGCGCAACCGTAATAATTAGGGATAAGCCTGCGACACTTACTACACGTCTATATTATCTATATCTTCTTTTATTTTATTTATTTTTATTAAGCTGCTTTTTAGATTACTTTGTGTTCATGTGCCTCAAGTTTTTTTGCTCCCTTTACCATTCCCAACCACTGCAACTCTAAAATCCAGAATCAACAGTAGAGACCGCCAGAAAAGCGCACAATAATTAAATTAATATAGACTTAATTTAATATTTTATCCCCACCGGCAGCAAGTGGCGCGCGCGCGTCTCGCGCGCCATGCTCGACTCGCAAAATAGCATGCGACAACTTGGACCCACTTTTCTCAACATTGCTCAACAGTGATGAGACCCATGTCATCTGGAACCTCTTTAAGGAGTACTTCATTTCATTCTATGGCAGCACCGAAGGTTTAAATCCAGCGCGAAAATGGTGTTTTGGTACATTCTCAATTCAATCCTGGGCAAAGATTCCCACACCGTCCAACAGTGACGAGTACCAACACACTATTTTCTGAACTTAGCTGCCGTAGTATGAAGTACTCATTAAGAGCTTTCATATGACATGTCTCGTCACTGTTGAGCAGTGTTGGAAAGTGGGCGCAAGAATCATACAACGTCGCCCATGATCCTTTAAATACGTATTTCTTCATGTATGTACTCATAACTTTGTTACGAAAGGACATCTGCACATATAACAAGTAATTTATACACACCTACTGCTTCATAAATAAGGTTTATCATATCGTAAATTTTAATTTTCATGTAGCTTCTATGAAAAATGTGAATATGTTTTGTCCGTCTGTATTGTTCTATTTGTGGAATATTATAAACTGATCTAAATAATTCTGCAAGAAATTTTACCGAATATAGGTAGTTTTTTTAAGGTAATTTATATTCCTACTTTACCAACAATTATTCACAAAATTCTTGGGGTGCAGCCGGGAGTACCTACAGTATGTTTTAAGCATAAAAGCGACATTACAATTGTCATAAAAGTTTATAGCAAATGCGTGATATCATAAACATGCCTACCTATTATTTATAAACAAGACAAGATGGAAAGTATTCTTAGGTACCCCTGTGGAAGACACATCGTTACGAAAACTTTTGCTATTAAAAAATTCACTGCTTAGATACACATGGGTGAAACTTTTCATTAGTTAACCGTTTACCGGTTAATCAGTGGTGCTAGAGAAGGAGGCGGCGGGACGGTTGAGCCAGAGTCTCCCGTCCCAGCCACCGCGGTAGACGCTCCGGGTTTCGGGAGCCGCGAGACGACTCCCGGCCACCGTAGACGCGGGCCTGTGGACGGTGGGCATTCGGTAGCTCACCTTACATACCTTGTATAACAACAGGCCATGTCGACAACGCGTTCGTGTTCAACGCGCGCCTAAAAGAGATCTTACCAATTTTAGAAGGGGCCACTCAGTGCCGATGCCTGCCAGGGCTGCGGGTTGTTCGTAAGAGATACTGCGCCTCCGGATCACAAAGGACACAAGAAGGAACATGGATGGGTTTTAGTCAGTAAAAGTCTGACACTCTCTCCCGCCCTACCCAGGGCGGGGAACGGGATTTGATGATTTCCTATTCGTAAAAAAAAGCATAGCTCTAGTAATTCTGCGAAGCAGTAATACTAGCGAAGGACGAGGCGGGCCGCGTGAGGAAGAGGCAAACCTCACGCCCCAGCCGCCGCAACAGAAGAATACGGCCCAGAAGTACTACCACCATTCCTATTTCCGGTGCCGGTGAAATTACAGGCACATGAGACATTTCAACTTTGTCTCTGTCATCGCAACACATTTGCAAGGCCTCTGGTATTGCAGATGGCTATAGGCAGCGGTGACCACTTAACATCAGGCGGGCCGTCGTCGGCTTGTTTGCCATCCAATGATATAAATATGCGGCAGCCTTACGGCCTTAGTTATAAGGTTGAAAGTTATAAATCGTCATTGTTCTCCGTTGGTTTAGACAAAATCGAGATTTGCGAGAAAGGAAACAAAAACAATTAATAGTAGGTAGGTACATAATAAGAGCTATATTTTGAATATAATATAAGTATAAAAGTTTATTTAAGCTTTATTAAAAGGTACAAAGGCGTTCTCTATCAGTCAACCAAAGGTGGCGACGACATAACATGACAGGTGCAAAATATCGTACAAACGTAGAAGAACAAAATTATAATTAAAAAAAAAACAGGTTACCAACATTAGTAAAGTTCACAAGTATTATAAAATAATAACACTACCTACATACATAATTATACATATTATTTTACGACGTGTGGATAGTGGCATGATTCCTACAGGATAAAATATGCATAGTACCTAACTACGAGTACCTACCTATCTAATCTGTGAAATTATTTACATTAACTAATTAAACAAAAACTCATCGAGTCTAGCGTCCGATTTTAACACGTTAACAGCAAGTGTGAACGGACCATCTGAAAATAGAAAACGTTTAATATAAATCACATACCAAAAGAAATTATTTATTATAAACCAATTGTGTGTATACACACTTCTGCAAAAGATTCCAAACCACTAACAGTTGATTTTTTATCGCTTATTAAAATAATCAGTTGTTCCATAATATGTACCCGACCGAATTTCGGTCGAGGCGGTCAACTTCAATGGAGACTAGCCAAGTACGCAGGAGATACTAAAGTGCACAAGTGTGAGTGTACTCCTTCTTTCCTCACTCTCATAGTCCTTAAGACGGCAATCCGATAAGACCGGGGAGAGATCAGGCGCAGGACGCTTTACGAGCTTTCCGAGCCAAAGGGGTGTCACACAACCAACTTTTACACTCCGGATTGCTACTGAGAAATTTCTAATGGAAAAATCCAGAACCCATCGAGTGCAACGGGGTAGTCAAATGGGCTGTTCCATTCTAAGGTGCCTACAAGGTTAAAATGTATGAAGCAATAGATTATTTTTCGCTATTTCAAAGTCGGTTGTACTACACTCTTTTAAAGTATGTCCATCGTTTAAGCTAACGGCTGTATAAGTATATACACCGCTGGGTTAGGTCGCTTGTATCATAAAATAATAGTTAAGTGACGTGATATCTTACCGACTTCGAACCACTTGTTCCTGGGATACCCGGTGTCCTCCCGCGACGCCGCGATGGCGTCCCGGAGAGCGAACGCGACGCTTATTGACAAGCACGTAGGAGGCTCCGCAACGGCTAAAATGTGCCAATAAAATAACACTTATATTAAGGTAACTAGCTATTGCCCACGACTTCGTCCGCGTTTCCGTCGTTTTTCGTAAAAAAAAGTAGTCTATGTCCTTCCTCACGGTTCAGTGGTTTTGATGTAACAGACAGATTAACTTTCATATTTTTATATGTCAATCTATTTCTATGATTCTTATTTATGGAATAGTTAATAATGTTAACTTTTTTAATTAGGGATGACTGAGAGTGTTATAAACGTAAGAGTAGACAAATATAATCAGAAAGCTTCGAACTGCTAAGCTATCGGGAGTTACACGTGATATTGTGAGTCAACCATAAAAGATAGACATATGCTGTCGTGGAATACTTTTTATATAATTTTAAGGAGAATATTTCCGTCATACATGATTTCTGTGTAGCTTTAACCATTAAGGTTGCACACGCGACGGAAGCTTAAAAAATGGAGTAACTTCTCCCGTTTTCTCAACATTTCCCTTCACTGCTCTGCTCCTATTGATTGTAGCGTGATGAAAAGTATACTATAACCAACTCAGGAGTATGAAAAATAATTGTACCAAGTTTTGTTAAAATCCGTCGAGTAGTTTTTGTTTCTATAACGGTTATACAGACAGACAGACAGACAAAAATTTTACTGATTGCATTTTTGGCATCAGTATCGATCCCTAATCACCCCCTGATAGTTATTTTGGAAATATATTTCATGTACAGAATTGACTTCTCTACAGATTTATTATAAGTATAGATTTAGAAGATTAGTTAAGACATTCAACATATTAAAACTATCTAAATTAGTACCTTCCATAACAATAATTAACCTAAACACAAAACTAAAAAATAATATTAAAATTGCAAAATATGTATGATTAATAAAAAAGTAAGAAGGAAGCTTATAAGGCATCAAAAAACTAAACCGCATCACTAATAATATGCGCATTCGTGTTCCATTTGCGCCTCAAAGAGACATCGGCAATTGGAGGGGCCACTCAGGGCCGATACCAGCCTGCCGAGGTTACGGGTTGTTCGAAGGAGATACCGCGACCCCGGAACGAAAAGGGCTCAAGAAGGAACATGAACATGAAGGAACATTATTTTACCTGAGTTAAGGTACATCTTTAGTTACTGTTCCGCTCTCGTGGGTTGTAGCGTGATGTTATATAGCTTGTGTTACTTATGTAGCTATTTATTGGTGAAAACAATGTTATAAAATCGGTCCAGTGGTTTCAGACCGTATTTGTTACAAACAAAAAAAAAATTCTCTTTACAATATGATTGTAGACTAATGTTGTGTTCATGTTTATGAAAAAAATATTTTGCTCTAATTGAAATTGATTTTGCGTATCTTTATTTTTCTCAAGAATCACATGTTTCTTAACCTTAAAAATACAAAGTTAGTTTACTTACCCCTCGCACCCAAAGTACCAATAGGATTATAAGAGTTCCTTCTGAGTTGGATCCTGAAATCAATAGGAATATCCTTGGTGAGGGGCACTTTGTAGTACCAAGTCCGGTCAGTGAGCAGTTCACCGGTCTTCTCGTCGTAGATCAGCTCTTCATGGGTCCAGTAGCCGACACCCATCATGAAGGCTCCTTCGATCTGAATTTTGAACATTATCTATATTACCACTTCTTATAATTATGATGGTAACTTTAAAAGTCTTCATAATTGAGAAAATCATTGAATTGTCTTTAAGCCTAATGTCTTATTTTATTCAATGGTTCTATTTTCTGTTTTTTAAAGATAAATTAGGTATCTGTAATTGTATAGGAGTTTTTTTTTAACAGAATCGTTATCAATTTTCCTTAAAGTTACCTGACCAATATCCAATTCCGGATTCATACTCGTACCAACATCTTCAATAATATCGACTCTAAGTATTTCATGTTCACCAGTCAAAATATCCAGCTCTACCTCAGCCAAGCATACTCCACCAGACCTGTTCGGTATTTGATCGTTAGCAGTGACCCGGTAGCTAGTCTGTAAATTTATTCCCCTATTGAAGGCAGTTTCAATCAAGACCTCCCATGTAGGGTCATTTAATGTTTCTCTAACAACAGACAAACGGTCTAAAAGAATCTGGCAACACTTTATGGCGCCAAAACATACGGACTGTGTGGTCCTACTTCCTCCAGTAGTATAGTTGTTAGGATTTGTGGCAACATTAGGAGGCTTACACTTTACTTTTTCCATTGAAATGTTGAGAGTATACGCCACTGTTTGTATGAGTTTAGTATTGATGCCTTGCCCGATCTCTATACCGCCGTGATGCACTACAATTGTAGCGTCTCCGTGATAAACAGATAATAGAACATGGAAGTCGATTACTGTAGCTGCAGGCCAATTCATGAAAGCTACTCTAAGTCCTTTCTTCTTCCATCTGTTCAGTTTGTTATAGCTCTGTATTTCCTCTTTACGTTTGTTGTATTCAGCATCTCGGAGCAGAGTTTGTACCATCTCTTGGACTTCAACGTATGACGGTTCCAGGTTGTTGATTCTTACTTGAGCTGGATCTCGTTCCAGTTCATAAGATATCCTCTCCATTAACTGTTCCGTCATTGATATTCCCTCAAATGATCCTGGAAATATTTTTTTTTATTGTATTTGGGAGCATTACTAGTGACTTTGTGTTTGAGCTGTAGATCAGTGATATTAACAATACGTGTAAAAAGACTCTTAACGAAAGCGAAAGTAACATTTAAAATTCTTAGGAGGATATTGATGATCCTGATCTGCGTAATGAAATCTGCAAAGTAGTTGTCCCAGTCTATTACTGTCGTGGCAGGAAACACTGATTACTGGCGGTTCCAACTGCTGTACTATCGCATACTCCAAGTCGCCTATTCCTCGGACATCAGCCGCTATTAACGCTCTCCTGGACTCAAACACTGGTCTTGATATGTTCGCAGATAAATGAAAAATAATTTTGTCAGAATGTTTGAATTTTTGTGAGAAAATGCATGGCTGAATTATCAAATTACCACCATACCATCACGCCTTTTTTACCCGAAGGGTTAGGCAGAGGTGTAATAATGTACACTTACAGTTCGCCGGTAGGTTTAAGTCCCATGTAATAGGGGGCGAGCCTATTGCCTTTAACCGGGCACAAATCCTAACTCCGAGATGCTACTGACAATTTCATAGAAAAACCCAAAAACACTTTTTGCTCGACCTGGGAATCGAACCCAAGACCTCTAACGTAGCATTCGCGCTAAGGACCACTAGGCTACCCAGGCAGTTAATAGATAATTATCAAAATATATGTTTAAATAGCGTAATTGGCTCCGGCCGTTCTATTTAAAATAACAAAAACATGTTCTTCATAAAGATGGTGCTTAACGCAAAACTATTTCACAGTAAAAAAGGTTAATACCTGGTGCTCTAGCAAAAGTGTTGGAAGCTGTGTCCGTAGTGACGTTGTATAGTTTGTACTGCCAACGCCTATTGTCATAGCAGTTCCTAATAGCGGGCAATACGAACGGCGTAACGGGATCACTAACCACGTATCCATTGTCTTCGTACAAATGGTATTCCAGATATTGGATCTGCCCAGAACTACTGACGCCGACCTGCGCAAGATCATAATGAAATTAAATATAACACCATCTGGGGACAAAACACTAATAAGAAATGGAGTAACCGTGAGGTATGTACTACTTTGAAAGCCACGTTCATTCCTCGGTTTAAAAACTCCTTTGCACTGCAGTGGGATAGTAATAGAGTGGTATAAATGAAGTTATTGAAATGTCAGATGGATTCTAACGCCTAGATTGTTATTGCCTGAAAAATTCCACTCACTTCAAAATCTCTGGTGCAGGGCAATCGTTTGCCGATCACTCTCAAGTTAGCCTGAATACTCATCACAAACCGACAGGGTCGGTCCATCAGGTGAGTGACCAAGGCGCATGCAGCTCCTACGTGGTTTGCCCGGTTTATCTTCGCCCCGTAAGCACCGCCACACCGAGGTACTGTTACATTTATTCTGGGAAAAATATTGCGTTACATAACTTATTAACCTTTTACCATTTTTTTTTTCAGTATAATATGATTCAAGAAATGCCGGAGTAGAAATTAATATGGCTACAAAAAAAAACCATACACCAGGACAAGTAAATAAAAGGTAAAAAAATAATCTTATGATACACAGCAGGTATCGTTATACTATTCTTACCTATTTTGAGGTATATTCAACACTTCAGACAGGCAGATGTGGAAAGAGTCTAGCCATTGGGTGCTGGCTAAGACGTCAATACCGTCTTCACTAGGTCTACTGACAACTGTTTGATTTTCCATATGAAAAAAATACTGTGCGTAGATATCATCAGAACCCTTCAGTACTCTTTGCACGTTCGTACCTCGGTCCCTAGCCGGAAAGACTATGAATAATTTGATTCGATCTGGATCTCTTTCTTTGGCATCCGTAATGGTTAAGATAGGCTTGGTCTTATCTACTTTGTAGTTAATTTTCACCAGTAAGGCTGCCCTATTTGCTAGTTTTTCAGTTTCAGCAACAATAACTCCTATAGGGTGATCGTAGTACTTTATATTCTTTTCTACAAAGACTTCTTCAGGCACCAATTGACCAGGCACTCTTTGGGATAGAAATGAGTTCTTTCCAGGGATGTCTTTTGCTGAGAAGAATGCTAAAACACCGGGTATTTTCTGCAAAACAAAATGCATTTTACAGACCGTGTTAAATATGAAACGTCATTCGCATCTATGTTTCAACTCATTAATTTATAAACTTACCAAAGCCGGTGTAGCATCGATGCTTTCTATCTCTCCGGTGCAGATGTCAGAGGTCACAAATGCACAGAAAACCTCCTTAGGCTCAGTGGGTAAGTCATTGCTATAAAAAGCTTCCCCTGCACATTGTATCAATGCCTCTACCTTAGGCATTGGTTCGTTGATTGGCCATGTCAGGGGATTAGTGTCATAAACTTCAGAACCTTTAGATAATGGTCGTGTCTTCCTGAAATCTCTCGCTCCTGAACGATACCAAGGCTTTAGACGTTGTTGGGGAATCAGAACCAGTAAGCTCTGAAAAATAATTGAGTTGCATTACAGATCTCAATTTTATATGGGTATTTCACCAAACCATGAATAAGTTTAATTTCGCTTACTTTATAAAACAAACCAAGAGCACATTTCTTCCTATACGCAGGTTTCATCTCACCAGCAATTTCTTCGACTATTAATTCACCTTCTAATATCTTCAGTGCTTGTTGCAGGACTTCATTGGTGAATATTTTCTTCATGTGAAGGAACTTTTCTGTTTCGTGAGCATGAACAAATTTTGCCGAAAGCCCACCAATCACAATTCTAGCTGACGAAACCATATCTTGTTTATGTTCATCAAACTCGTACAGGAAACCTGCGTTAACTTGAGCATGCGCATTTTGTGCACGAGGCATGATCTAGAAAATTATAAGGTCAAAATCAAATCACTTATTTCAAATAAGCCATTTACTTTTGAATCGTTACGGAATCACTCATTTAAAAAGTTGATGCTAGTTGCTCGTTCCAAACAGAAGGTTAATGGAGAAGAACGCGCAAAAAAACACCATGAACACTTGAACGGTCTTTTGAATTACTCTAACATCAACTGATCCTCTTCATTAATGACTTTTTATTCACAAAGCAAAATTAGATCGACGAAGCTAACGTCCTACTTATTCCATAAGAACACAAAACACGGGATAAAAATACTGTCACAATAGTTAGATCAATAGTTACAAGGAGAGAACAATGTAACGAGTCTTGCACGTTAAAAGAGGTCTAGAGTAAAATGTAACAAAAACAATTTAAAATTTAAAAAAATGCAGCTAAGAGACGACCAGTCCCAACTGATGGCGCCAGTTCATGAACATGACGTGCAGACCAGCACCATTTAGCTGAACCATTTAGAAGGGAACCCGTGAGGGAACCGAATGATCCGACACTTGCGCCACCATCAGCGAGTTAGTTTTTTACTCCACGCCAACCAAGCCTAATTAAAAGTTGTAAATATAAAGAACACAGAATTGTTTACAGGAGAAGATAATTTGATAAAATAATTAATGAGTAAGTTTACTTGTAGTGAGGTACCTTAAAAGACACAAATTCGTAACGATGAGAATACGGTGGTATCTTCACTTGAGTTATTACTCTTCCTGTCATGTCTAGTGACAGGAATTGCTCCGGAGTCACCTCCACTGGTGATCCTTTGTGAACTGAAATATTAAAGGTCCATTAAGTAGACAAAATGCTTGTGTACTTAGTTGCAATAAGCAACGAAACAAAAAAAAATAACCGAAAGATTTAAATTCTTACCAATGACTAAATAGGCTTTGATAGTTTCAAGTAACAGGAAAATGTCTGATGAAAATGTTGGTAGCCGATGCTTTGTCATTAGATTTCCAGCTACGGTACCAATCTAGCAATTACACGAAAACTTTTATTTATATTCAAAACTATTTGACGTTCATCCCTTAGACAGTAAGTACCAAACATTTGCAAATTACGACACGTTAGTCATTAGGAACTTACATTTCTAACAGGTATATGAGCAACCAAGTCTAAATGTTCATAAAGCTTGTAAAGGTATTGAAATTCTTCATGAGCTTTTGATACATTCTTAAACAATTCCATAAGATCAGTCAGGGTTATACCAGCACCTACTACCAAGTTCTGATCTAAATAATACCCTTTGAGTTCCTTTACTGGCTTAATATCTATAAGAACCCTTGGAAAAACTAGAATCGGAACAGCACCTGCAAAATGAATAAGATATTTTGTATTTCTCTATGTTCCGGTTTGGAAATTCTTGTTTCTAATGCGTATTTCAACACACTAACCTCTTCCTGTATTACCGTTAACCAACATATAAGAATCGTACCCTTCAGAATCCAACACAGTAAATATATCAGCAATTTCATGGACTCTATACCAGACATGGCCATCTTTTAGATTAATTTTCTTGATTCGAGGAGGTTCTGCATCACTCTGGTTGACCAAACACCTGTTTTTATCACATTTGTGACAATCGTCTTTGTCTTTACAAATTTTTAGATCTTCAATGTCTTCAAGTTTTGGTGGAGGCTTTGGAGCGTCTTTGGCGAAGCTTTTGAATGCATCCAGGATCGGTCTACTGCCTGTGCACCGGCAGGTATTGCTTCCGAAGGAATTTTCTATCTCATACTGAGTTAAGTCATAATGGTTTGCTTCTAGAAGGCTATAAGAGAAACATTACCTTTAGTAAATTTAAATATTTTCTTCTTTTTTAACTTCGCTCAATTCGATATTGTTTGCATATACTTTTGCTTCCGGAATTTATCCTGAATACTAGTGACTTTCTGCACTAACCTGTACATGCTCATCACAAACCCTGGGCTGCAGTACCCACACTGGGTGCCGTTGTACTCCGCCAGGGTCTTCTGCACGGGGTGGTATCCTTTCGCTCGGCCGCCGATACCTTCTATTGTCGTCACCTCCCAGTCCTGACATGACGTCACTGATACTAGGCACTGTGGATACAGGTCAAACTCAATCCATTTACTAGACCATTAAAAGGCAATTTTGAACGTCATATACAAAATGAAAAATTAAATCTGGATAGAAAAAAACTCGATGCTAATTTAGACAGTAAGTATAAGAATCCAGTTAACTAAGAATAAGAATAGATGAATACACAATTGCCCAACACATGAGGAGCAGCCACGCGTGGATGATCATGGCCTTTGTTCGAACCTACTTTCAAGTTATTAAGTACAACCTATTACTATAATGTACGTGTTCAATACGAAAGTGGGTTAGCGCGCTACTTGTTTTTTGATGTAATACCTCATTTACATCCGTTATTGACTATATACTGACATTACAGTTTTCTGCATAGTTACAAATGATTAAGCTATTAAGTATTAATTACCTTAGTAGAAAAAGATTTATGAGTGACCTTAAATGAATAAATCTTTCATTTTAATTTCTTTTTTTTTTCCGGATGGGAACTCATCAAATGACTTTCCCCGCCCTGCGCAGGGCGGAAGGGTATGTCAGACTTTTACTGACTAAAACCCACCCATGTTCCTTCTTGTGCCTTTTGCATTCCGGGGGCACGGTATTTCTTTCAAACAACCCGCAGCCCCGACAGGCATCGGTCCTGAGTGGCCCCCTCCAATTGCTGACATCTCTTTGAGGCGCGCGTGGAACAGGAGCGCGCCGTCGCCACGGCCTGTCGTTATGCAACGAACGAACGGTTCTTTAGATTTTTATTACTGTACCTTTTATATTGCAATAGTATTTTATTACTTTTCTTACTCTGTTGTTCTTTTCTGATTCATTTCGTTGCGTGATCCAAAACTCTCAGGAACTCGTCGAGCTTTATAGGTTTGATTCTCTTCTTGTATCAACTGATTTTGAAGTTTATGTCAGAAATTTACTACCACGAAACACTTTCGCTGCCCGCGAAGCTGACACAATTTCTAAACAATCGTCTCCAACCTTATGTGGATCATGAGACAAGGAATGGGTTACGACGTAGTCTATGATACCTTTAGAATTTCACAATGACTAGTCTATTTATTCTCTCGGCTATGTCCTGCTAAACTCGATCAAAGGCCTATGAAGAGTCGAAAGATACTCACAGAATTGACAGAAAATGTCCTGGGATGAGGGTCGCTGACGGTGACTGCCACCATGCAAGAGCCACAGCCTCCTTCCTTGCACATGTACTTGGTGCCGCGAAGGTTCAGGTGGTTCCGGATGTAGTCGTTCAAGGACGTGTCCGAGTCCACTTCTGAACCCACTGCGTGTCGATAACAGACGTTAAAATAGAGTTAGTTATGGGATATTGTTACACAAACTTGTTACACTGGATTGACTACCGATTGACCCCGTACGTGTCTCTAGACCTTTTTTATATTTAATTATTATTATTTTTAACCCCGAATACAAAAAGAGGGGTGTTATAAGTTTGACGTGTCTCTCTGTGGCACCGTAGCTCTTTAACGGGTACACCGATTTGAATTGGGTTTTTTTTATATTTGAAAGCAGGTTTCCTAACGATGTTTCTTAGATATCTTTTGTAAAAACGGGCTTAGCTCTATTTCAAGTTTATCAGTTCTTTTGTTAGCTGCGGTAGGGATCTTCATTCTCCTGTCGGGGGTTACTTATTTTTTTTAATTTTATCATTTATTTATTTTTAAAGGACGGGAAATCATCAAATGACTTCTTCTGCTCTTGTCGCAGCGAAAGGGAGTGTCAGACTCTTACTAACTAAAACCCATCCGTGTTCCCGCTAATGCCCCTTGCGTTCCAGGGCCACGGTGACTCTCGTACAAATTCTGCAAAGTCGCTAGACCCCTCTAAGCATGAATGTTTAAAAAGCCGTTTTTTAAAAACGGCTGTTCCATGCATTTTGACCGCGTATGCAACACAAAATAACAAACAGAACCAAAGACTCCCAAAACAAAAGTTATATTTTACTTTGTAGTTTTTGAAGGCGGTTCTCTTTTTTGTAAAAAATATTTGGATTGAGTATACACTGAAACTAAATAAATTACGGAAACAAACACATGGGGTCCGTGTGCCCATAGCCTTTTTAGGGATTTATCTAAACGGTTGGTTGACACTTCCCGCGACCCAAAGGCTGGCTTTTATCTTGGCCAGAGGTTAAGCATTGCCATCCAACGTGGCAATGCCGCCAGTCTTTTGGGCACTTTTCCAGTTGGCGGTGATGCGGAGGAGTTTTTTGATGCCATTTAGTTTTAGTTTCTTTTTGTTTTTATTGAGCATTTCTAATTTTAAGGCCGGAAACAAAATATAAATTAAATATAACTTTTTATAAATGTAATTATGATTGAATGCATATTAAAGTGATGTGAGTCTTCATAGTGATAATTGTAATCTTTAATAGTGGACAAGGAAAATAAGTAATTGGTTAATGTAAATTATTGAATATAAGAAAGTTTACTTGTGACTAATATTTAACGTATCAGTGTAAAATTAAAGAATAATTGCTTCAATAATAATTGTACCTAAGATATTTGCACGCCATGAGAAATGGCAGACATGTCATGAGCCACTCTTATTAAAGATCTTGCATGCATGTATTATTTTAATTCAATAATAATACACAATCATGTTTGAGTAAATTTCATTTCTTATTCTTATTCTAGAAATAAATTTGATAAATGAAAACCGAAGTAGGAAGCAAAAGTGGTCTGAACAAAAAGCTAGGAAAACATTTTTAATTGGTGTCATGGATACAAGGGGTAATACATATAAATAAAGACCATAAACAATAGAAACAGTAATTGATTAAGTTTAATTATATATAATTTGTATAATTTAAGGAAGAAGGAAAATGTATGCCAATTAATGTATGGAAGAATTGTCAAATTCAGATTAATTTACAAGAAAATATAAAATTACTTATTTATTATTAAATTATTTATTATTTTTCTTTTTATTTCATTATAATATATATGTTTTGTGTTTAGATTATTTATATAAGAATTCCAGTATATTAAATAAATCGATCGTTTTGGTATACTTTCAAATAAAGTTGATATTTAATTAAACAATTCATTGTTTTTTTAACATTTTCGTTACCTAAGTTCTGCCGAAACGAGTCAATCCACAATCTCATAATAATTAAAATAATTACTTTTTACTATTTAAATACGCCAATTCAAGATAGTAAATATTTATTTTTAAAAATTTAAGACATTTAACGTGGCTTAGTTCATTTTGGCAAAACTAGATCCATATAAGCTTCACTTACCGGACACCTTATCCTTATTCACATAAAACGTAATCCTATCCATGTCGGAACAGAACTGAAACAAATTCATTCGCGAATACCTAATCAAGATTATCTAACCGATTTCATACTAATAGTCGGTATTGATTGGCCATTAATTAACCCTTTAAAGGATTGGTATTTAATTCAACTGGGTTGAAGTAAATACCAATACCAAACCCGACCTAGGTCCGATTCCCAGGTCGGGCAAAAAGTGTTATTGGGATTTTCCTTTAGGAATTACTCAGTAACAGCTCGGAGTTTGAAAGTTGGTGGTGTGACACCCCCCTGCCTCGGAAAGCACGTAAAGCCGTTAGTCCTGCACCTTATCTCTCCCCGGTTGTGTCGGATTTCCCATCGGACTATGTAAGGAGTGCACCTGTGTTTGCGCACACACTTGTGCACTATAATATCTCCTGCGTACTTGGCTAGTCTAAGTATTAAGATTGGCCGCCATGGTCGGAATCAGTCTGGAGAATACATACATTTAATTCAATGAAACCGGGATCGTGGGTCCATACGAGAAGAGAGAGAAAAGAGTGTCCGTTGAATTTCTTGCTCATTCTTCTCCATAGAGAACTACTTACGTTTTGGAACGAGAATCTAGCTTCAACTTTTTGACCAACTCATTGACTCTTTGATAATTCAGAAGCGCCGTAAATGGTCTTTTTTTTTGGGTAGGTAATGTCCCAGTGCTGGGCCACGGCCTCCCCTGAGTCCTTCCAAGTATTTTTAAGTTATGGATGTTTGTTTGTTACTCTTTCATGCTTAAACGGCTGAACGGAATTTTCTAGCGGGTCCAAATGGACCCACAATTCTTGTAAAGGGTTAACGTTTATGTATGTATTACCTTTACATATGTAATTAGTTGTAAACGCGATCGTACTTACGGTCTTACACACAAGGGTCATTATCATCTGGCAATTTTTTTCTCAACTATACACTTACGTGTCTGTGTATGTGTCTGTGGCATTGTATCTCCCGCACGCATGAACCGATTTTGATTTAGTTTTTTATGTTTGAAAGGTGAATAAGTCGGGAGTGTTCTTAGCTATGTTTGATGGAAATCGGTTCTCAGCTCTTTTGTTAGCTGCGGTAGGGATTTTTATTCTTCTGTCGCGAGATACTTAAAAATTTTAAATTTTGTAGTTTTCATTAGGGGTTTAAAAAAGCCCAGTAATATAAATTGCTAACGGTCTCGTATTACAAGTGAACTTTAGCTTTCCCAATAATGCGCCGTAATCGGTGTTACGTTACCTAAATTGTATAATATTTAGCCTACATGAAAAATTTTACCCACGAAAACCTAAATTCATCTAAAAATATCTAAATATCAGTGGCTTATGTAGGCGCTTGAAGCAGAAAAAAGTCTTTGGCCGCATTAGTGTCCCAACCGTCGAGTTCGATATTTGAACTCTCAGATTTTTACAACACGATAATATACACCATTAATGTTTAATTAGTACAAATACTTAAGGCTTATTATAGAAAGAAGGCCTTGTTCTCATATGTGTAAAGTCTCAATAAATAATATTCATAAACAGCAAAGTTATTAGCGTTTGTTTATATCCCAAAATGCCACTCAATTTATGGAAATATTTTTTTAAAAAGCGTGCGCGCTCTTCCGCTTATAAATTAGCACTGCGCGTAGTATTTTGTAGTAGCAATGGTTATGAATGATTGATTCAATTATAAATTTACCAATTATGACAAAATTTCGTGGACAATTTTGGGATTTTGTTTTTTTTTACTTTTGACTACACAAATATGATCAGTAACGGGTACAGATAGAGCCCCATCTTTTTTGTACTAATTAAAAAATAGTGGTGTATACGCGTTAAAAGTCACCAACTAATGGTGAAAACGAAAATGAATCAATGACTTCTTTTTTATTAAAAACAATAAAAAGAAATGTTAAAACTCCAGAATTATCTCCTATATCGTGGGTGCGATTAGAAGCTCATAAATTCACATACCTACACAAACAGCCAGACCCGGAACAACTATCTGTAGGCCATATAAATATTTAATTTTGTTCCGTGTGGGAATCGAAAATGTGACATGCAGCGCAACAGCCAATCTAGCAAAAATTTCGCCAACCGTGCCGACCATTTTGGATTTGCGTTGAGATCCTCCTATTTAGTCCTACCAGAGGAAGGACAGCTTTGTATTATAATTTCAAAATAGGATTACTTACTAAGCATGGTTTAGAAAACAGAATTTAGGATTATTTGGGATCTGCAACAATCTTAATATTCTTAATCTGGGCGATTATACAAACTAACGGCAATATGACACAATTTTAAACAGGTAGGTAGAGAATAGAGACATGAACCAAAATACAAGTACCATTTTGAATAAATAGTAATTCAAACTGCCTCGGTAGCCTAGTGGTCCTAAGCGCGACTGCTACGCTGGAGGTCTTGGGTTCGATTCCCAGGTCGAGCAAAAAGTGTTATTATATTGAGTTTATCTATGAAATTCTCAGTGGCAGCTCGGAGTTACGATTTGTGCCCGGTTAATGGCAATAGGCTCGCCCCCTATTACATGGGACCTAAACATACCGGCGAACTGTGGGTGTACATAGGTACACCTCTGCCTAACCCTTCGGGGAATACAGGCGTGATGGTATTTGTATAATTACAAACACATAGTGTGGGGCAGTACCTTTTTTAACAAACTTATTAATAAGTACTAACATTACGCAGTATTAAACACACCAAACCATTACGTAACTTCCCAGATTCGAGGAACAAACCCTATTCGACTGATCGTTTGATAATTAGAAAATTACAATTTGACTGATACCGATCTGTGTACGATAGTCTGTGGTTCCTAGAACCGACGGTCGATGGCCAAGCGATTCACTATTGTTTCTGTATTAGCCACTTCCACTAGACACCCCCACCAGAAGGTCTAACAAGAACGCGCGTATCCGTAACGTGAATTCGATCAATTTTGAAATTGGTTTCTTTATGTTAAAGGCTTTATAACGGGTGACACTAATGATCATCATCATCTACTTAGCCTTTCCCAAACTATGTTGGGGTCGACTTCCAGTCTAACCGGTGACACTAATGATCATTTCTCATTATGATCACTCCAATACGGCAAAGACCCTGCAAGAAATCCTCTGGAAATCCAACCGTTAGCTGACGGCGCGTCGCCCGCGAGCCGTCATCCCTTTTATATTGTCACACGATTTAAATATCTATCTTGAATGACTGTGTTATAATGAGTGACCTAAACTGTTTATCGTATACACTTATACGACAATTTTTTCCCAATTCGAACACGAGTGCCTCTAATTACCTAAACTTTTTGAAATGGACGCTAAGATGAGGATATTGTTGATGGAAAATTTTAATTAGTACAGTTGCCCTTGTGATCAGTAGTCGGCTTGTTTACCTCCTTATGACATAACATAACTGAGTTCCCAAAGTATTTTATTTTTAACTGCCTCGTTGGCCTAGTGGTCCTAAGCGCGACTGCTACGCTATAGGTCTTGGGTTCGATTCCCAGGTCGAGCAAACTGTTATTGGGTTTTTCTATGAAATTCTCAGTAGCAGCTCGGAGTTAGGATTTGTGCCTGTTTAATGGCAATAGGCTCGCTAGGCACATGGGACCTAAACATACCGGCGAACTGTGGGTGTATATTGGTACACCTCTGCCTAACCCTTTGGGGAATATAGGCGTGATGGTATGTTATTTTCCTACGCAGAAAGTTATATTAACTGAATCACCTCCACATCACCTGTTACACGAAGTTGACGGATATGCTGTCAATCAACGTAAGTTTACTTGCACACAATACAAAATACGTAAAAAGTTATTTATAGTAGTTAGAACTCTGTGTAGGAGGCTAGAAGGTCGTCAGGGACATAACACCACCATAGGTATCTATTTCTGTAATCAAGCAGACTTGCTTTGTTCCAATTTGTATTTTACTGTATAATTATTATGACACATTTCTGTTTTGTCCTTGGAATGACAAAACACGAATGATGCCTCTGTGTGAGTGGAAACTTTAAGATTCGATTTTCAAATCTGAAATACGTACAAGTATCCTACAGTTTTTTCATTTAATTATAATCGACAAGCCCAGTTAGTATGACCCACTGATATCAATAAAGCCTTCGAACTAAATAAAGCGCGAAACGGGTATTCCTAATATAAAAATTAATCGAATTTACGTTAAGTGGTAGGCCCTCTGGTAGATGCACGTTGACGTTGTCCCCTTTTGGTTGCTGCATAATAATCTTCATGGATGTCCTCCACCCTGGGGGGGAGTGGGCGGAGTTGTCTGGCAGACTCTTACTGAAAAAAAACAACCCCGATGTCCCTTCCAACGCCTAAGCCGGTGATCCCGGGAGCGTTCGCGCCTTCCGCAATCCCCAACTGTGGGTTCCCACCCAGAGATAAGCCAAAATAATATTCGTAGCACCGTAGACCCTCGCCTACGCCGCTACGAATGACTACAGCTACGAAAAAAAAGCCCTTTGTCCTTGAAACTGATAACTATAATGATAAATCTTAGCATGTAAATAGATGCAATGAAGTAAAAAATAAAAGGGAAAAACGGGTGAACACGTCACATTTATTCGAAACAAACGAGCTTAGTTGGTCGGAAAATGTAGGAGGAAGAATGGGATAATTTGCACTGCTATAGTGTAGGCGGCTTACATGTAATAATAAGCCACACACGAAGATGACACACACTGGCCGCTTATATTAGCAACTCTCAAACTTTATGGTGCAGATGATGTAATTGTAATAGAAATTCCAAAGTCAAGAAAAAAATGTAAAAATGATTTATTACAAAAGTTTTTATTCAGCACTGCGTTATGATTATTTTCATACATACCATCACGCCTGTATTCCCTAAGGGGTTAAGCAGACGTGTAACCAATGTGCACCCACAGTCCGCAGGTATATTTTAGGTTCCGTGTAATCGGGGGCGAGCCTCCGAGCTGCTACTGAGAAATTCAAAGAAAAACCTAATAAAATTTGCTTGGGAATCGAACCCGAGACCTCTAGCGTACCAGTCGCGCTTAAGACTACAATGCTAAGGAGGCAGTTGATGATTATTTTCATTAAAATACTATTTATTTATTTAAATTATAATAATCAATCTGAACATGTGAAAATTTAGATAGATACCTACAGCTGAAATGTTCATTAATTTGGAATACCAAATTCCAATGACTGAGCCCTGATTTTTCAATGCTATTTTTTTTAAGGATTCTGTATCCATCACTCTATGCCCTACGGAACCTTATTACTAAGACTCTGCTGTCCGTCTGTCTATCAGTCTGACACAGAGCCGTATCTTTTAAACAAAAATAGGGAGACACTTGACATTCAAAGACTGTGTTTAACTGTAACAACAAGTAATAAAAATATACAGATAGACGTGTGTCGCAACACCGGGAGGGGAGGCCTAAGAAACACCTACCCTGATCTTATTGGTGAGGTTCTTCAAAAATGTCGGGTGCGCGTCACGTGGAGAAGAAGAAAGGAGTATGTAAGGATTGTAGTAGGTGGCGTTCTGTGGTGTCTGCCTACCGCTATGGGAAAAAGGCGTGAGTTTATGTAAATTTTCAGTAACCCCAGACAAAAGAATAAAAATCCCTTCCGCAGCTAACAAAATAACTGATAACTGTGAAACCGCTGGACCGATTTCCATCAAACATAGCTAAGAACACTCCCGACTAATTCACCTTTTAAACAAAATCAAAATCGGTTTATGCGTCCGGGAGCTACGATGGCACAGACAGGCACACACACAGACGCGCCAAACTTATAACACCCCGTCGTTTTTGCGTCAGGGGTTAAAAAACGTAAAAATGATTTTTTTTGTATGTAGTGTATGTCCATATTGAACGGTGATCCGAAACCCTTCACAAGGGACTCACACTCACCCTTTTTAGCCTTTCTTAGCGACCATGATGGATAGAAGATTTATAGTGAACTATCTAAACATTATTCTTTATAAAACAAAATGCAAATGTAAGCAAAAAGGCGATACTCCTACAACAAATCATTCAGGCAGATTCTAATTACAGGCTTAATGAACTTTTTGACTTGTAGGCGTCATGACCTGCACAAAACGTTATTGGCATTGTTTATGATGTCCACCCTCGGAAATTTTGAAATAAATTAATGTGAAATTTATTGATATAGGATTTTTTTGTAAATAAGTAAGGTAGATGTGATTTATGTGATGGCCCAGTGGTCAAGGCGCCTGCCTCTCATGCTTGAGGTTGCGGATCGATACCAAGAGCAATGTGACTTTTCAATTTATATGTACCTACTTTCTAGTTTATTGCTCGTTCTTCTCCATAGAGACCTACGCTTTGGAACGAACAACTAGCTTCAACTTTTACCTGTAACTTCTTGACAATTCAAAACTGCCTGTAAATGGTCTAATTGAAATAAATGCTTTGACTTTCACTAAGTTTATCTTTAACTCCCCGACATCGGAGACGGAAAACTTGTAAGGAAACCTGGAATATTCCTTAATGTAACTCTGAAATGGCGTGGTGATCAATGCTTGTACTCTACATGAGAAGAGGCCTGCATTGGGACAATAACAGGCCTATATTCCCCGAAGGGTTAGGCAGAGGTGTAACAATGTACACCCACAGTTCGCCGGTATGTTTAGGTCTCATGTAATAGGGGGCGAGCCTATTGCCATTAACCGGGCACAAATCCTAACTCCAAGCTGCTACTGAGAATTTCATAGAAAAACCCAATAACACTTTTTGCTCGACCTGGGAATCGAACCCAAGACCTCTAGCGTAGCAGTCGCGCTTAGGACCACTGAGCTAACGAGGCACTTTGCGTTAATGCCTACTTACTGCAGTATTGTAGTGACACATCATAATAGGCTCTACAGTTAAAATATATGTATTAGGTATTGCACCAACTGACCTATTTGTAAGTTTACTGATATAACTCGGCTATTTGTCATCAGTTAGGGCGGTAGTTGTGGTATCGTTTATGCTATCCTAATATCGTGGCTACTCGAAATCGAAAGCTTTGTGAAAATAGTGATTCTCTATACGTTTGAAGGAATAAATCACCGCCTGGATCGACCGCCAAAAAGTAGAATTTTAAATATTCTTTATTATTTTTATATTCCAGGTACACAGGGTTGCTCATCTATCTAAATCCAAAAGAAAATATTGGAAGTCTCTCTCCATGGGCTTCCCAAAACTACCCCATGTATGTTCTGTAATTTTGTACCTCATTTATCCCGATAACAATGAACTCGGCTACATACAGAACGTGGCCTACTTCTGGTAATTTAACATGTAATCCGTATTCCGTATTTAGAAACTCGCGAACTTACTGAATAGTCGATTTCTGTGTAATTTACAGCTTACAGCTATTTGTTGTGGGCCGCAGATTACGCGTAGGTAGATATTATATAACAAAATACGATACCGCCTTTGTTTTACGTTTTAACCACATGGCCACCAACGTTGCCGAAGGTAGTAAAAAGAGGGTAGGTAGGTGGTAAGCTATAAGTGAACTATAGCCCCGGTTTGGCTGTTGTCACCTAATTATCGAAACCAAATGTTGAGTTTATTTTTACCCGACTGCCAAGGAGTGGTTATGCTTTTCGTGCGTACGAGGATCTTGTATGTGTGTTTGTTGATTTCTTCGTATCTATGTATCTTCCAAACAGCGGGAATGATTTCGACAAGTTAGGTGTTGTTACATTCGTCTAAAAAACTCAAGTGTCTTTAGATAGGTTTATTGAAAACCAAAAATCTAAGTGGGGGGTTTTGGTGACAAAATGTTACGTCGTAATTCTTTTTTTTTACAATAATAAAATTAAAAAGTAATTTATGTTTCCTTTTTTAACTATTTTAATTCATTGCTTATCTTTCAATATGTTCTCCGGACTTTTTGAAAAACCTCACACGAAAACCCTCAGACGCCCTCTAAACTAAAACTGTTGGGAGCTATCTGTCGTAGGTCATTGTCGTAGGCCGATATTGTAAGACACAATAACGCCTCCAGTTTTTGGAGAGAATACTTGTTTATAGTCAAGGTACATATTCTAACTCTGATTAAAATAGTTGAGGGTGATTGAGACTTAACTGCAGAAAATTCTATTTGTCGTAGCGTCGTAGACCCTCTACGGCGTAGGCCGAAGTCAATTGTTCTAAAACTTTCTTCTTGTTTGTCAATGAACTATTTGGAACGAAACTTCTTTTCTGTGTATCCTAAAAATATAATTAGACGAAATCTCTCTGTGTTGCGTAGCCTTGTCTATTTTTATACTATGTTTTTAAATGCGCGACTGCTATGCTAGAGGTCTTGGGTTCGATTCCCAGGCCGAGCAAAATGTGGTATTGAGTTTTTCTATGAAATTCTTAGTAGCAGCTCGGAGTTAGGATTTGTTCCCGGTTAATGGCAATAGGGTCGCCCCCTATTACATGGGACGTAAACATACCGGCGAACTGTGGGTGTACATTGGTACACCTCTGCCTCACCCTTCGAGGAATATAGGCGTGATGGTATGTTGTTGTTGTTGTATTTTTAAATGTAATTTATACAGGGTGTAGACAGTAACGAAACCGTATATTACGTATTATTTATATCATTGAGATATCTCAATGACAAAATAACACTGGAGCTGATGACAGCTTCAGTGTTTTTGTACGTTTTATTACGAAAACAAGATTAAATGGTTTACCCCCACGGCCCCCCCATGGTGCATACATACATAAGTTCATTTACCATAAACACCTACAAGCAAAAGTCGTTTTCCAGCTTGCTCAAACTTACTCAGTTTGATGAGCAGTATGCGTCGTCAACGCCAATACAGAATGTTTTGGTAATCGAGGGACTTGCGAATAAAGACACTTGAAGCATTTTTCCAGTTGAGCACCCAATGGGTTAACTTGGCGGCCGAGAGGGAGCACTCATGAAAATAAACAATTTTGACCATAGTAAGAATCGTAAAATCGAAAAAAAAATCAACTGCTCCATTCATGTTCGCATAACTCCACAACTGTAAGGAACAGCTGTTTTTTTGCAATTTTAAATTAAATTTCATAGTGAAAGTGATTTATTTTCATAAGCACTACAGTCCCATAAAGTACGTCTCTTGTTTAAACTAACACCTTGTACAGTGTGTCTTACACCTCGTATTTATACACAAGTAATAATAATTTATTAACTATTATCACTAATAACTTTACCTGTAAGATTACCAACCAAACACAGACATTTCACGAGTTCAAGCTTGTCAAACCACATCACACACTACCCACGTAACATACCCACTATTAATAATACGCCATATTTCATTATTATTTAGAGAAAATAGTACGCCGTGAACTCTATTGTGTTAAGAGATAAGCCTTAGAGATAGAAAATGGCTGTCTGTTGATGTTTCTAGATTTAATTATGGTAATTCATTATACATGATTTATACTTTGGTATGTCGTTTTGTGAAATACGTTTATGTCTTCTCTGCACTTATCGTGGACTCCCACGATACAGACCCACTCCACTGAGACTGACACTGAGACTAGATCTCACTCAATGACTCATTGAGTGAGATCTACAGTGTGCTACCAACAGAAAGGTTAACGCCAAACCCGCCACTCTATTCCCAGCCACTGCAACTCTTAAAAGTCAGAATCTATTATGGCGACCACCAGAAAAGCATTGAGGCAATGAAGGTCCATAAACGATTCAACTGTCTTGGATCCATACCATCCATCACGCCTGTATTTCCCGAGGGGTTAGGCAGAGGTGTAGCCTATCTACACCCACAGTTCGCCGGTATGTTTTTAAGTCCCATGTACTAGAGGGTGAGCCTATTACCATTAACATGGCATAGATCTTCATTCCGAGCTGCTACTGAGAATTTCATAGAAAAACCCAATAACACTTTGCGCGACCTAGGAATCGAACCCAAGAGAGATTATTAGAGTCTAAGTTCAATTTAATGCTTTGTAAGCGGAGGAGTAAGAAAATAGCGAACATCAATAAACGTAATATAAATAAATACACTTTACAGTCTTCATTTCGTAATTGAAATTAATTCTACCATAACGAACTAACCCACAATATCTCAAGAATTAAAATAATTACGTCAAACTACTTTTAAGTAATGAAAGTTCAATGTACGTCGCTAACTTATACTTAGAATAGATTTTAGATGAATTGGAATTAAATATCCAAAATAACAACAATTACTTCGAAATTGTAAAGTAATAACAAAATTAACTAAAATTAAAAATAAACTAAAAATTAAATTAATCACCTATTGCTCGTAGCGTGATGTTATATAGCGTTCCTCGATAAATGAACTATCTAACACAAAAAGAATTTTCCAATTCAAACCAGTAGTGCCTGAGATAAGCGCGTTCAACCGAATAAACAAACAAACTCTATTATATTAGTATACATTTTGGCAGGAGTAACCCCAATTGCGTTGCTGATAACTATCAACCAATTTAATACTACAATAGAAACACCATTATCGATAACAATAAATATTAGGTAAACATCCCTGAGCGATTTGATATTTGTCGCTTACGTAAATTCTACGGAAGTAACGTACCTGTACTCAAAATAAATTCTACTGGAAACACAAAACCTTGTAACGTGTGTTACTACCACGGCTTCCTACACTTTTACACGTAAATTAGCTTCTGCTCTTCGAAGGCAAAAGTAACTCTGTCCATTTATTATGCTTTCATGATTAAACCACTGAACCGATTTTAATGAAATTTGGTACGGGGTAAGTTGGAACCCCAAGAAATAACATAGGCTACTTATTATGCAGCGATAACCGAAATTCACGCGGATCAACTCGTGGGTAAAAGCTGGTCCTACTACCCTCCTACTAATATTATAAATGTGAAAGTTTGTGAGGAGGGATTTTTTTTTTTGGGGGGTGGGAAATCATCAAATAACTTCTCCCACCCTTAGTGTCAGACTTTTACTGACTAAAACCCACCCATGTTCCTTTTTGTGCCCTTTGTGTTCCGGGGGCGCGGTATATCTTACGAACAACCCGCAGCCCCGACACGCTTAAACGGCTGACCTAACTAGATTCTAGTGTAGAATAACACATAGGATACTTTTTATCCCAGAAAATGTATGGTTCCCGTGGGATAATATATCAAATTTGAAGCCTTTGATATTTAGCAATAGTGTAGTTTTTTATCAGAAAAAGATTTTTTGTAAACAAACCAGTAGCTACAACCAGAGATGTTCTTTATAATTATGTCAATAGATTACAAGGCATGATGAAATGACTAGCTCTAACTTACTAGCTGACCGACTCCTTGACAATTCAAAAGTGTCTGTTATGTTTTTTTTTTTTAATTCTAAAGATTTAGTAAGATGTATTTATCCACACGGAAACGTCAACCCCATTGTACCTAATACTACTACATCCTTCTTACATTATATAAGTAAATTAAAAATGGTTTAATTAAAATCAATGCTTCGACTTGACTGGACTTGGTTTGTTACGAACTATTCCTAGATATAGTTTGACCAGCCTACCTACCACAATATGGATTTCCCTTAGGAGTACAATTTAATTAGTTGTATACATTGAATCTTGTTAAGCGTGGGATAAAGAAAAAACTATTATATTGATTAGGTTACCTATTGTACTTTCAAAAGAATATTTCCATCGCCTATGGTTCCATCTCCCAAATATACAAAAACATTCCATACAACACATTAACATACAAAGACATACAAACCTGAAAAAACTATTGAATGAACTTTAAAGTTATGAAGAATAGGGTGCAAAGTTCTTTAAATTTTCATCCTCCATTAAATAAGGGACGATCCTCCAAACTGTTGGGTAATGTGTCTGGTAGGCTACTTCCCAATGGTTGTGATCGGGATGCTGTAAGTATTTCTTATTATACACATACATAAGCCCAGGCCTTTTTCCCATGAGGGTAGGCAGAAACCACAAAACGCCACCTGCTAAGATCCTTGCATACTTCTTTCGCTTCGTCCACGTTCATATATTGGTCATAAAAGCACGTTGGTTACGAGTACTGCGCACCCGACCTTTCTGAAGAACCTCATCAATAAGGTCAGGGTAGGTATTTCTAAGGCGCCCTATATAGATATTTATTATTTATAGTTTAAAAATAACCTTGCCCTCTCGACGCTTTTTTCTTCATTCACAAATAACGGTAAAGTCGCAGAGAACTTTAATATCGCAATGTAGGATACCTCAGTTGTAGTTCGCATTTGACACGTTAGATGGCGTCACAGTATAACGTTATGACGTTACGGTCAGCTCGAAAAGAAAAACAATAATTATATACAACACGTTTAAAATGTATGTAACAGCTATATTTTTTTTCATATTTCATGGTTGGTATTATAATTATTTTCACCTCCTGCCTCGTAAATTAAGTCAGCCTGTATACCTAGTTCACGGGTTGAAAGATGGAGGGAATGTAAACATAACTGGCCCAAGGGGGCCATTTCGATGACAACTGTGCCTCCAACGGGCTATACCTATAGGGTTAACACAAATTGAATTTAGTTGAATGAGAATTACTAAAAAGACTAAATTTGAGTCTATTTCTTTGTTTTTTAACTTCTTCACAGCCGCCTTTGAGCCATTTTTTTTAAATGATTGTTTATTTTTAGACGTCTAAGGTTTTGTATTTAAACATCTTTTCTTTATAAGATCACTTTTCCCTATGTCACAAAGAGGTTTGTCTCAAGATGTAAGCAACGTGACTACTAGATTTTTGACACATTGATAGACCTCATAACTATCAGAGATATCGCCAGTAACATTAATTATTTTAAGAATAAAAATGTTTGACACAATTAAAAACAAAATAGTACATCGTAACTTACTTCGTAAACAGAACACCTCAGGAACTGTACATTTTCTGTAATTTAACCTCATGTTAGAAACTGACTCTGGCGCAAGTGGGCCTAAGTAAACGTTTTGGTTTGAAAACTGTCCAACTGTCTAACTTTATTCAAGTCCGCTATTCGGTTCTGACTCTGCAAGTAGTATTGTACGACTTGAAGCCACGAGAGAATGCATGAGAACATTCAGAACATAAAGTCAAAGTCCGCCATTTTACTTTTTAGCTAAATTATAAACTACCAATAACAAGGACAACTTACGGGCGCTTTGCAATTTGTCACATTCATTTGAGCAAGATATCAGTCGGGAAATCGGAGGTTTGTGACTTTGTTTGTTTGTGTTTGTGCTTTTATAATGGTATCGACAGTTGTATAGATAAATTAAATAAATTTTACTGAACTGATTTCCATCAAACTCGCATCTTTCAAACAAAAACTATATCAAAATCGGTTCATGCGTTCGGGAGCTACGATGCCACAGCCAGACAAACACAGACACGTCAAACTTATAACACCCCGTCGTTTTTGCGTCAGGGGTTAAAAACAGCCACCAATAGCAGTCTATTTTCAAAAAATATAGAAATTTTCTTATCACATTGCATGTATCTCAAATACAATCAATTAAAAACACAACGTATAAAACTACTGAAACTACCTCGTTGGCGTAGTGGTCCTAAGCGCGACTGCTATGCTGGAGGTCTTGGGTTCGATTCCCAGGTCGAGCAAAAAGTGTTATTGAGTTTTTCTATGAAATTCTCAGTGGCAGCTCGGAGTTAGGATTTGTGCCCGGTTAATGGCAATAGGCTCGCCCCCTATTACACGGACCTAAACATACCGGCGAACTGTGGGTGTACATTGTTACACCTCTGCCTAACCCTTCGGGAAATATAGGCGTGATGGTATGGTTATAAAACTACAGTGTTGATGTAGTTGTCTATTTTTAAATATACCATAAACTAAAAAGCCTGTACACATGATAATGTGTAGGTGGCGAATTGGTGTATTATTGACAGCTGGACAACGTCCTCTACTGGATATGAACCTTTCCCAAACTTTACCACAACCGGACAAGCATTCATTATGAATACCGTATAGACCCTTCCGGACGTGGTCACCACTCCACAGCTTACACATCGCGGTCAATGCTATATAGAAGAACTTTTTTTAATATTATTTCTATTTATACATATGAATTCAATTTGCCTCAATTTGCAACTGCCTCGGTAGCCTAGCGGTCCTAAGCACGACTTCTACGCTAGAGGTCTTGGGTTCGATTCCCAGGTAGAGCAAAAAGTGTTATTGGGTTTTTCTATGAAATTCTCAGTAGCAGCTCGGAGTTAGGATTTGTGCCCGGTTAATGGCAATAGGGTCGCCCCCTATTACATGGGACGTAAACATATCGGCGAACGGTGGGTGTACATTGGTACACCTCTGCCTAACCCTTAGGGGAATACAGGAGTGATGGTATGTATGTTATTCAATATGCATAAAGTTACATTACTACCCATAAACAACAGTTTATTTTAATTGTTAAATATCCAAAATCAACACAAATTACTTCGAAAAATGATATAAATTTCGGGTTGGTTTGTTTTGGCCGAATTAAATCCTGTTGTAAATTAGTCACGTTACCATCACGATATATTATCTTAATAGTGAATGAGTGCCAAGGCTTCCGGACTCAGTCCAAGAGTCAATAGATTAGCGGAATCACGTTTCGCATGTGTACTTAGTAGAACGAAAGCTAATTTAAGCGCATTGATTTATACATAGTGCTAACTAAATAGGCAAATAATTGTCCACACTGACAGTATCTCATAAAGGACATTGCACTTTGTCCTAATTAAATAATAATTACGAAATAACTGTATGTTTTTTTTTAAATGTATCTTCATTTTAAAAAATACTAAGAAAATAACTAATTTATTTTAGTAATTGGAATATGTATTCCTATCGGTAATACAAAATGAGTGCCCGGTAAACATTTAATCAATTTTAAAAAACGTAAATATAACCACAGATTAATAACTCGCCATAAAAAATAATTAATAGCAAAGGTTGTATTCAGAAAAAATGTTGCCAATATCAATTTCTCCGTGGTTATAGAGGGGGAACATATTGCATTTCCATTAAACTCGATACCGTTGCGTGTAATATGTTAGAGATGTGACTAATGCCCATTATTACTCATAAATAAAAGTCGTTGCGTTTTGTTTTCTTCGCGCCATTTTGTTTTATAGTGGCCATGGTGGGTGTGTTTTAACGCGGAAATTGTTGCGTCAACATTTGTAATTTTTTAAATGAATTACATTTCGTACGAAATGGGAAGGTTACGGCGTGAGCAGTAAAATTGGGTCCTATGGCCCTTGTTTATTTACAACTAATTACTGTAAGTTTTCGTGTAATTAGTGTACGATGAATGAAAATAGGTCAATGTGTAGGCTTAGTAACCCTTTGTCATAGTTTATGTTTAAACTTTAAAGAGTCTGCCCACTATGTAGCACCATACCATGACTGTGCTAGAACCAAAATAATAACATAACATGAATAATACTAGTCTATTATTGTCCCACTAGGCCTCTTTTCATACAGAGAAGGCACGAGCATTGATCCTCACGTTTAGTCGTGACGGATTGGCCATTTCAGACTTATATCTGTACTATAATATTATAAAGAGGAAAGACTTGATTGTTTGTTTGTTTGCATTGAATAGGCTCCGAAACTACTAGACCGATTTAAAAAATTCTTCAATAGCTAGCTACATTATTCCTGAGTAATATACGCTGTATATCATCACGCTACGACACACGGGAGCAGAGCAGTAACCAAAGACGTCACTTATCGCGGGTAATCTAAGCCACGCGGACGAAGACGCGTGCAGTTCGCTAGTTCAGTATAAGTCCGGGTTTCCTCACGATGTTTTCCTTCACCGACATCAGTGATAAACGTAGAAAGTACATATGGATTGAAAAAGTCTCATCAAAATAAAGAAAAACATATTTTGATTAACATACGAGTACATAGTCGGCTTCATTGTACCCTGTGTTCACAAAATAAATGAATTTTTGAATTTTTTCCACATTTTTTTTCCCACATAGCAACTACACACAGTATAAACTTACAAGGAAGTTAGTATTTACAAATACAAAACTATTGTTATAAATATATACAAACAAGGAAAAATTTACGGGCTTTTACTATTGACAAAATTGAATTTTATATGAACAATTTTCCTATATAATGGATAACGGCATTGTTTAGTATGTACCTAATACAACAGAGCGCTTTTTTTAATAAGTTGTAAGTACATACTTTGTAATTAAATTATTATTTTTAAGTTTTGTGTTAAGGTTAATTATTGAAATAATAATTGTAAATAAACATATTGAACGACCTAATAAAGCTAATTACGAACCTACATACGGTCTTAATTGTTAGATCAGGATAGTCCGGTTACGCAGCCGACAACTTCCTACGATGACGTGCGAGATGCCATTCGGAAAAAACACATAGAAACATATTCCAAAATCACGTTCAGTTCGCCCGAAAGCTAAAGCGTGGTCCCAAACAAACATAACAAAAAAAAGTTCCAAAATAAATGTTATTTTAAAACACATCCAAGCAGATATTCTTTCTAATAAATCAATAACTCTTCTTATTTTGCTTATCCTACCACAAAATTAATATTTAAAGCTCCTATACAAATGAGCTTCAATTCCCGAAAAAAGGCTCATCTGCGACACCTACGTCACGTAATACGTGCGATACCGTAGCATAGTTACGTGCTACTTCGTCGAGGGCGGTACAGCCCTAAAGTTATAAGGCGGGCCCGCAAACAGCGCTCGGCATTCGGAACGCAACGATGAAACCATACGCAGCTTGCACGACCGCGGTGCTTGCCTTGCTGCTGGCCGGTTAGTTTAAATAGCTTTTATTAACTTAAATTATTTTACTAACTCCTTTAATTTATAAAAAAAAAATATACGTCACTTTTTTTCTTATTTTTTTAAATAAAAAAAAGAACAACAAACTCATCCCTAATTCATACTTTTCTAAAGTTAAAAACTATTCGATTTAAAATTGTGTTGGTAAAATAATCGATTAAAATTATATCAACGAAAACTGGCTGGAAACATTTAATACAAAAGTTTTCATTTGCTTAAAAAAAATATTGTTCTTTTTAGTTTTATACAGCTTTCATTGTTCTGCCGCGGATTTTTTGTCCGCACGTTTTTCGTAATTATTATGTCCCAACAAGCTTTTGTTTTTTTTTTTCTTGATTTTAATGAATGTGTTAGCAATATGTTTGGGGCAGATTGGTGAGTTCTTTCCAACTATGTACATTTTGCAAACTTTATATCAAATTTTCTTGATCATAGCAAAATTATACATCCATCAATTACTTTTTGAATGCAACACATGATTTATGATCCTACCGTATCATCCAATTTATTTGAAAGTTTAAAAGTATCGAAACGTTTTTGACTAAATGCCGTGTCCAATTTATTTAAGAAGTTGGTATCTAAGTCTATTTTAAATAAATGTGACTCAAAACGCACCTATATCTAGTGATGTTGACTTATTTTCTTATAATTCCAATTTAAGTCTAATTTTTAAATTTCGAAGGCAAGTTGTCGTATCAACTTTAGTTCAAACATTACGTCATCAAAGCTCTATGTAATGATAATATTTATTTTCTTTTAATTCAACAAACGATACAGTTTATTTCTTTTGTGTATAAACTGACAGCTATCAATAAGATTAATGACAACAGACGTTCCAATTCCGGTTGTTTGCAATTTTAATTCAAAAGGTAGCCAAAATAAATCAAATAAATACTTTTTATTTTTGTTGAAGTAGTAGGTTGGTTACTAAATTATTATGTTACGTAATTTTGTACAGAAATAGGACACAAGTGAGGTTTACATTTTCATGATTAGGCACAGAATTACGATCGTATTATCCTCCTATTTTCAGATCGTCGCCTCGTCGAATTAAGCTATTTAAAATATAATATTACATAGCTACTCTGATGTAAAGAATAACCTATGGAAAATGTAATGTCGAATAATTAGATTCTACATTTTTGAATTTTTTTTTATCATGAGGGAATCGAACGCGCAACATACAACAGAAAACCTGTAACTAACAGGCGATGTTACCTGTAGGTACCTTAACTTTTGTAAAAAATGGTATTCTACACTTTGCAAAGCTATGAAAACTACCTCAAACCCGTTATAATATCAATATTATAACGGGTTTGAGGTAGTTTACGTTTTTAACTCTGTCAACAGAGTTTCGTATAACTTTCAGCAGTACTATTCTGGAAAAATCTCCTTCAATGAATTCTGTTAGAGTGAACTTGTGGTGAGTTGTCAATCTCTATCATCAAGTAGAATAACTGCTGACAGCAACTCGAATTCACTTCGCTTAAATTCCACGAAAGATAATTTTACAGAATAGACCAGCTGATCGGTTAAGGCTCGATAAGATTTTCACGCAAATTACTTACCTACTGAATTAACCGATTTTTCGTAAGCAAGACTAATATACCAACTGGCAACGTGTGGAATACAGATTTACTATATGATATATTACCTAAAAGTAGTCATCCCCCCAAAATAAATATATTTTGGAGTGTATGGCAGTAAAGAAATCCGTGTGAATATTTCGAACTCGCAACCTCTTTCTTGCTAATCCGCGATTTATCCGTTGAACTATTTAGACCTCTCGGGCAATTTCCATATTTTTAAGTAGTTTCGCATTATTTTTATTTATGCATATTCATTATCGATTCCATTGTATACCTACGGCTACTGTCTTAAGTTTCAAAAAATAAACCTTTATTTTTATATAATCTACTGAGATTATGATGGAATGCGAAACTTCTTAAAAATACAGGAGATATTTCTGACAGTTTAAAATTACAAGAATAATGTAGTTGTTGTACAAGAATGAGCTCTTTATGAGCTATCAAAACGCGTTTTCTCCAATGATTTTATATGGCAATTAGCAAAATGACGTCCCTTATTTTATTAATTAATTTCATAGCAACTAAAAATGAAATTATTGCAATTAACTGAAAATTACTCGGGTTTTCAGAGCTATTGTTTTTTGAGATGTGTCGGTGATTACTCTCATATTGACCTTCTAATTTAAGATAAAAAGAAATTTTTAAAACCATAGTATGATTAACTATGACATTTATATTTGCAACTATGTATCATATAACACATTTTACTGCTAACCTTTGTCACATCAAATGAGCTAACACCTTAAAAGCTCAATTTTGTAACTCGATCAATGTTCACACAAAATTTCCATCAACACTCAGTTTGTAATTAGATTATGTGTCAATTAATACGTTCAATCAACTAATTAGTAAGTGCTTAGTCAAACAACAGCCGAATATTGGGAATACGGGCTAAACAAACCCGCTAGCCACCTGTTGCCGTCCCGCTTAAATCAACGAGAAGTTGTAATGTGAATTATATTTGTATTAGGAGAGTTACGCCAGCCTATTGCTGTCCCACTACGCGGCGAAGGCACAAGCTTTTCACCACGCTTGCTCTCGGCGGATTGTCAATTCCAGACTTGACTGGAGTCCTCTCGATGTTTTCCTTTAATGATGATAGTAATTTCCAAGATAAACTTAGAAAGTATAATAAATTAAAAAAGGAACATTGGTACATGATTTTTGCTGAGATAATTAGAATAATTAACCTTTTAATGTGTACTTAAAAAGTAGACCTTATTTTTGAAGGAAAAAATAAACCTATGCATAAGTAGATAGGTAATTGTTTCCGCGGCCATTTGTAAGAATTAGGTACTTTAGAAAACTAGGTCACTTTACGTTCCTAGGCAGCGAAAGCAGTACCTAACTAATTAAAAAAGTAAGCCTTTTAAAGGGCACAGAATAATGGGCGGAACGCATAGATACCTATACTCATGTTTTATTTAACACATCCGCTGTTTTAACGTAATGAATGTTTTTAACGATTTATACCCTTTTTTAATACGATCCCCCATGTATGCTTTAGCAGAATTAATTTATTCGTTTGTGTCCTGATCGGAATCGAGAAATGGTGGAATAATAACAGACATCGCCCACATTGAAATATTTACCGATATCAAATAAAAATATAATCACAATCAAAACCTAACGAATACCTGAAAATAGATACCTATGAGCTCTTTCATTTAAATCGTTTGGTGATGAGAGAGGTGCAGATGTCGTACTGCACTCGACGTTTGTCATCCTGCCATCGTCAATATGCGGTTCGGGTGTCGCGTGGCTCTCTCGACGCGTTAACTGTATGAAATTAAACAACCGCCTGTGTGCCGTGTGATACCCGCACGTCTCCAGCACTACAGCAGTCCAGCACCAAACGCTTAAATTGGAAGAGCCCTTAGGCTAGCATTGTATAACCAGGGTTGTGGAATTTGTTGGCAAAAGTCACCGGATCCCTGGAAAGCAAAGGGCATTAGGAGGAACCACAGATAGTTTTAGCGTGAAAAAGTCTAGCATTCCTTTCCTCTCCCGCAAGAGCCGAAGAAGTCATTTGATGATTTCCTATAAATTAATAGTAAAAGTGTTGTACTGCAAATGGAATTATGCGTACTCAAATACGCCAGTTTACTACAACGAGTAATGGGACAAAAGTATTTAGTTATTTACAAAGTTGACCTGACCATACAAAACGACCTCGCATTTCCTACACTAAATTAAAATATACAGCTATTGTTGTGAAGATTAGATTACGTGGGCACACAATATTAAAATGCCCTCGTCTATCTCTGAGATCCCAGAAAGTATTATTGAAACCTCTTACTCGTCTTGCAATCCTATACGCTTGTACTTCGTCCCATCTCAGATTTATATTAATACTGCCTTTTATAAAAAAATACTAGGTACTCGTAATTTTTATGTGTAATTGGAGTATTTATCTTAAGCTTGTTGAATTTAAGCTCAGATTCGCTAGAGGGTTTCGAAATATCAGTCGAGACTCGAGGTACATAATATACTTATTGGAAATATAATTTACAACCTTTAAATGAGATAATATAAAAAATAATAATAATAAAATAAAAAAACTAATATAACTACCTATAATTTATTGGCGACTAGCTACATACCCCGCGGTTTCACCCGCGTTCAGTTACGTCTATAGTTACTGCTCCGCCCTCGTAAGTCGTAGCGCGATATTCTTTACACATAAACCTTTTTCTGGAATCACTCTATATATTAGAATCCGCATCACATTACAATCTATTAAGTATTTTAAAAGATCTAAAGCGACTTTGTTTTGGACTATGTAGAGATGCTCCGCAAAATGAATTGTTCATGGAAGACTAGATACTTATTTACCTTTGTATTTAGACCATTTACATCATACGGTATCTCAAAGAAGCTTTCATGTCTAAAATATTAGTAATTAATGTAACGATTTTAATTAAACTTGTTACATATGTTACGCAAGATCGATAAGTCCAAAGAGTCAGTTGAGGATTTTTTTGAAAAAGGAATTTTAAGGTAGTGTAGATAAGATTTCATGTCGTCTAGCCTTAATAAGTTGTAATGTCTAAGAAGGCACCTTTATTAAATTGATCTAGGACGAAGAGTTCGATAAGAGTCGCTTTCCAGCAATTACCGTGTTAATTACCAAGAATATTTACTTCATATTTTATCAATCCACTTTTCATACAAATGCAGACAAAAATATACCTTAAACAGCTTTACATAGAGAGGAAAGTGTCTTGTTGAAGAATTGTAAGCATTTCCACTTCAAAATGTTTCTCATCAAAATAATTATAGACAAAACAGTAACTTACCTTTGAAAACTCAATAATCAGGGAATAATTTTCAATAAATATTAACAAAGCCTTTTAACAAAAAGGTTTTAATTACAGGTACTTTCTGAATACGGAAAACAGTTGAAAAAAAATTTTTTTTTTTTTTAATAGAACCTTGCGTTAACTTCAGGTGTAACTTGGATTTGTGATTGACGTCATTTCATTTTCCTTGTCAATTAAGAAAAATGGAATAAATTACTTTAACTTACTCTATTTTAAAACTTACTTCTATCTGTGACTTCGTCTGTAAGTAGTTTAGAATTACGTCAAATCCTAAATTACCCCACAGGAGCACAAAAAAAAAGTAAAAAGTACTCCATGTGTTAAGCTCCGGGTCTGCGGGCTGTTCGTAAGAATTCCGCGCCCCTAGAACGCAAAGGGCACAAGAAGGAACATGGATGGATTTTAGTCAGTAAAACTCTGACACTCCCTCCAGGCTCGCCCAGGGCGGGGGAAGTCATTTGATGATTTTCCATCCCAAAAAAAAAGTGTTAAACTAATCTATATTTAGATGTGTGCAAAATTTCAGGTAATTCTGTTCAGCCGTTTAAGTGTAACACATTATTAAACATTCATCCATCCATCGTCACAATCTTTCGCGTTAGATATTTATTTCTATTTCCTCAACTCTGGGACTCATAATAAGACTGGTAGAATGTTACTGACGTTGGATAACTTACAGTCATAATTACTTTGAAATTTTAATTATCATCATTTACCCCCCCACACTTACCTAATGTAGGTACAATTATCGAGGTACAAATTGCAAGTGCAGACAAAAATTTAATGGCAGAGCAAAACTCTCACCATTAAACCATTAAAAAAGCCATTCAGGTGTGACAAAACCCAGTAATGGCTCGGAATTAAACCTGTCCTCCGCACAGAAAAATGAAAGAAAACAGATCTACATTATCTTAAAATGCTTTACGCTTTAGTTCTTTGTCGGGGTGTCGTTTACCCCTTTTAATTTTAAACCGCCCGAGGTTTTGAAAGATACCTACCTACTGCGGGAGAAATTAATTATCCAATTTGTTTGGAAATCTTTATTGTCAGATTTTGTATAACAATTACGTTGTTACTGTTTTTTTTTCTGATTTAAATTAAATGTTAAAAGTAAATATCGGAGTAAAATAATGTGTTAAATAAAAAACAGTATTAATAAAAAATCGATTCGAAAAAAAAAAGAAGAATGCAATAAGTTCGCCTTTGTACCTTTTATTTTGCATTAAAAAATTAAATAAATAAATAACAAACAATGGTATTGTTACAATTGGAAAATCTTGTCATCTACGCGTTCTGCATTAAAACAACACAATGGAATGCGCTTTACAATCACAGACTGTTCATATGCACATATTCGTACATGCATGCTTTTAGCAGCAGAAGATAAAAAATATCATATTTCCAAACCATAAACGAAACCAGCAAGTCCTGAACAATCGAGAAACACCCAATTTCTACAGTGACATTTGGGTATTCATAAATTCAATGTAGAAATGTAAGGAGGTCATTTTCCTTTCTTGTTGGACCTAATCTAAAGAAACTAGGCAGCCATAAAACATAGATATTTATTGACGCCATCTTTAAAAGATTCTGCTGGTGTCGACAAACATTCTTTTTCGCAAATTATTTGTCGACGTGACCTCTCAGCTTTTTTTCTTTACAACCGCTGTTTAAGTGATTCTTTTACAAAACTTGGACGATCAATCACTAACATCTTTACCGATAATATAAACAAGGTGTTGAGGAGTTAAGACGTGCTAGGTTTACAAGCTCAAAATCTTTAGAAAGAGTTATTTGAATAACATTTTATTTTATAAATAATAGAGTTTATGTACCATTGTAACATATATATATATATATATACCATCACGCCTGTATTCCCCGAAAGGGTTAGGCAGAGGTGTAACAATGTACACCCACTGTTCGTCGGTATATTTAAGTCCCATGTAATAAGGGGCGAGCCTATTGCCATTAACCGGGCACAAATCCTAACTCCGAGCTGCTACTGAGAATTTCATAGAAAAACCCAATAACACTTTTTGCTCGACCTGGGAATCGAACCCAAGACCTCTAGCGTAGCAGTCGCGCTTAGAACCACTAGGCTACCGAGGCAGTTGAGGCAGTACCATTGTAACAATGGTTCTTAATAATATTAAAAATCGGTAACATTTAGTGGTCCGTATTTCTAGTAAAAACAGTGGTCCCCCAAACTAGGCTCTTATCTTGGGATCTTAAAACGTTAAACGTACACACATTTACAAGGAATTAATTCAAAATTAAATTAACCATTAAACGTCTTGTCAGAAAAGGCTATTTCTTTGGCCATTGGAGTAACAGACAGCTACACAAATGTATATACCTAGGTACGTAGTAAGCTTTTACGTCTTATGACGAAGAGCTGTCAACTTCAAGCATGTCATCTAAATATAGTAGTTTTGTTGAGAACGCCGCATTAATATTACAAACATATGAAATTACTTGGACAGCTTTAATTTATAAAACTACGGGTATTATTAAAAGTCATGCGTTCTAAATGTGCCTCAAACTGATGCTCTTTACCCTGGTTTGACAAAAACGGGTAAACTACTGTGATTAGACTGAATTATGAACAACCAATCACAGCCTGCAGCTTACGCGAGTTTGCGTTGATTTTCATTAGAGAAACCGGTTGTGAAGATGCATGTAAAAAAGTAAATGTTTTATCAGAAAAAATCTACTTAAATATCAAACAAAATTATTTAGATATTTATATACACAACAACATGATAGCATATACTTCCCTGGCGGTCTATTCTGTAAAAATCTGCCTCGCTGAATATAAGTGAAGTGAGCACGAACTGCAACCCCATATATTACCTCTAAGGATTGACAGCTCACCTTAAGCTCACTTAACCAGAATTCACGGATTCACGAATGTTTTTGGAATTGGTCGGCTGTTCAAGATGCACCAAACGTACCTAGATACTTACAATAAAGTTCCGCCAATCATAGAGGCTATTTTATAAACCAATTAAATCATTTATTTATAATTATGATTGTACCTCAGTACTATAGTGACCTACATAAATACTTAAGGATACTGCATACCAGGAACACACCTTTTCATAGCGTGTTTTCCGAAGGCACATAATATTGCAACAACAAATAATAATCCTACTATGTATCCTACTTCCTACTAATATTATAAATGCACGCCGAAATTAATGGCAGAATAAAAGATTCATTTATCTTATCTTTAAGATCCCTCTGTGCCTTATTTACGGAAATAAATGGTTTTGATTTTGATTTGATTTGAATGGGAAAGTTTGTGAAAATGGCTGGATGATAAATGGCTGACCGGATCTGGATGAAATCTGGCATAGACATATATTGTATATTGTATGCATAGAATACTTTTATTCCGAAAAAATGTACCGTGGGATAATATATTAAATTTGACGTGGACGAAGTCGCGGGCAGAAGCTAGTTAACGTTAATAGAGAACGTCTAATCTAAACCAGAATTACACTAACAAACGAATATTATTTGGCCTATCATAGAAGTAAATTTCAACTAAATCAACATAATCGAAATACAAATAACCCCCTACGTACTAACCTTAATATTTAAAGAGAAGTACTCAATAGGTTTTAAATCATACTTCCAGACCATTGACCTCTAGGTAGGTAACAAAGATTTTTACCACAAATTCCCAAAATCGGCCACCATAGCGTCACTAAGTAACTACTGTATCAGCGTACATTATGTAATAAATTAGGTACTGTATTATCAGTTTACACGCAATAAAGCCTCAACCATAAACCAGGTATGCGAAAGGAAGTAACAAAAGAAGTTCCATATAAAAAATATGTTTATAAAACCAAGCTTTTATATTTCAGTCATGCAATGTGCATATGTATCCAAAATTTCAACTTAATCGAATATCTGGAAATGGGTCAAATTTAACTTGTAAGATTTGATTAGCCACACACACCGGGACAGGTGAAAGTAAATCAAAGCTTGTAACATATCGGGACGGTTGAGGCAGAGCGTCTCCGGTCCCAGCCGCCGCAGTAGACGCTCCGGGCGTCGGGAGCCGCGAGACGACTCCCGGCCACCGTAGACGCGGGCCTGTGGACGGTGAGCAATGGGTAGCTCACCGTCCATACGTTGCATAACGACATGCCCTGTCGACGCGACGGCGCGTTCGTGTTCCACGCGTCTCAAAGAGATGTCGGCAAATTTTGAAGGGCCTCAGGACCGATGCCTGCCGGGGCTGCGGGTTGTTCGTAAGAGATACCGCGCCCCCGGAACGCAAAGGGCACAAGAATGAACATGAATGGGTTTTAGTCAGTAAAAGTCTGACACTCTTTCCCGCCTGGGCAGGGGTAGTGATTTGGTGATTTCCTATCCGTAAAAAAAGAAAAATAGCTTGTAACATATAGAATATATCTTACCAAAACCTTACTGCGTAAGTCCGTGTAAAACTACGCAGTATGGACATAAGCAATCTTTAATTATTCACATCCAATTTTACCGCGCAATCAACACCATAATGTTAGATTGTGTAGTAGGTACTACTTTTGGGAATAGACCTGCTAGAATCCAACTCGTAAAATAGCCTTGTAAGTGCCGATGTGATTACATACAGCTTCGTTTATATTTATAAGGCTTAATTAACTACGATTTTGGTAAAAGAGGCTTCACCTCCAAAACAATAGGCGACATTTCTTTTTAACATTTTGATACGGGACCCTAATAAAGGTAAAAAAATGCCACTGGACAGACCGCTATTGCGATATTTTTTTTGTTCTGAACCATACCTTGTTACGGAGATACTAAAGTTCAAAGTTCTAGCATTTTTTACGATGTCAGATACTATAGATTATATAAAACGTGGCGTATTGAATGACAGGTATTTAATTAAACCCTCCAAATAAATAACTATCAAGGCATATAGCATTTAAATACATACAAATCCAAATTACAAAGAAGCTTTCGCGTAATTAATGATGTAAACAAATTTTAAACAATCAGCCCGAACTTACTGAATGTTAAGCTGAGATCATACTTCTTCACTAGTTCAAGTTTAACCTTCTATTATTTTTAGTAATGTGTACCTACGCATTACTGGAAATCATTCAGTTCAGTAACATTAAATCCTACAATTATGGATTCACAAACTAGCACCCGCTGATGTCCTATGATTTCTAGGAATAGATACTTCGCTGAGGTAGAGATCTGATTATTTCGTAACTAGCTGTTGCCCGCGACTTCGTACGCGTTCATTATTTTATTGGTTTCAATTTTGTTTTCGCATAAACCTCTTTTCTTTAAATTAAAGTGAATAAAAAAATTAAAATTAAAATAGCCTTAGTTACTTCTTATAACATTAGCTACCTGCGAGTGAAAGTCCCGTCAAAATCAGTCGAGCCGTTTCGGAGATAAGCCGGAACAAACAGAGAGACAAAAGTTTTAAAATTTGTTTTTTTTTTTATGTTAGTACCGTATATACTTTCATATGTATTTAGTGAAAAGCTTGTAATTTGAAATTACAAACAGACCCTTCCATTTTATTTATTTGTATAGATGTATAGATAAGTTATGAAAATTTATTTTACTGTATATAAGAATATTTTGATCTTTATTTAATAAAAAATACTTCTTAAGCGTCTCCTTTACTGTCTAAAACAATAGGATTATGTCCACAAGATGGCTGAAGTATCTTTCTTTTAAAAAGCTTAACGCGATTACTAAACGTTATCTAAATCATAGTTAATCAAATATTTCTGTTGCTTTAATTTCGGCATTTTTTTGCGAAAGGGAGCTTAGTTCACAACGCTTGCCCGTTGTAAGACATGAATATTTATCACGACATATCAGTCAATTTTAAGTAGGGCGACCATTACTTAAATTACCGACCCCGGACAAAAACTTCTAATTTGGGTAAAATTTAGATTTTTTTCCCGGATGTTTCTGAGAAATATATAAATAAAGAATCGGTTATGTTTACATTTTTATTATCATGTTAATTTATTACTAAATTTGTTAATTATTCGGAATTTCCCTGACATCGGACGCAACCTAAACTAGGACAATTTCAAGGAATCCCATACGAATGGATTGTAATAATTGTAATTGTTATAGATATAACATTTTTTAATAGAGTAGCGGATTTCAAACTCGTATACGTAGGTCTAGTTAATGGCGCCTATGGCGGTCCAATACCAGTCGGGAGCGCGGATGCGATGCGTCAAGCGATACCGGGCTTCTGACTTATGGTACAAGAGAGATCGTGGGGATTAAGTCGGTAGGAGTCCGACATAACTCTCTGTTTACCTCAAACGGAGGGCATCCATGAGGATTTCCCAACGGGAAAAAAATAAAAAAAAGAGGTCTTGTTAATGAGAAATTGTGATTAAACTTTTACAAAACCGTGTTTTTGACGTTATGACAGAAAACTTAATAAGAGCCGCATTGTGTGGTCATAAAATAATAAAGGGCAATAATGTTCGCTTATTAACGCGCAACATGACCGCGGCAGAGGACAGTATTGATATAATGATGTAATAAAAGTACTTATTTAATTAAATAGCAAGGTGACTCAACCTCTTTCTGGTTTTCCAATGTCGGTTCAAAATGTTACATATTTAAAAACCTGTTAAAACTTATCATTTTAATACACATCATCTACGAACTAAACTGCCTCGTTAGCCTAGTGGTCCTAAGCGCGACTGCTATGCTAGAGGTCTTAGGTTCGATTCCCGGGTAGAGCAAAAACAGTTAATGGGTTTTTCTGTGAAATTCTCAGTAGCAGCTCGGAGTTTAGCTAGTATGTAATAAAAGTAAATACCTACATACCTACATAAACAACTTAGTTACAGCCAATTACTGTGTGCAATGCAACAAACTAACCAACTTACATATAATTTGCTAAATTAACTCCTTTCAACATCTCTACAAATTAGGAACAACAATTGAGAAAATCAAGCTCCTTTGACGGATCATATAATGTACGGAACTTCAACGTACTTTATCATTAGACGATCAACTTACACGTAGTTATGTTGGAATGACGTCAGAAGTTCCGAGAATATGTGAAGAGCACAAGATGGACGGCATTTCCTTAGGAGCTATAGTGTGTGCACTTTCATTGGAACTTTACAATCTTGCAGCAAAATGGCTATTGAGGAACGTTCTCATGGACAATAAGTCTTACAGAATTTAATAAACACTTTGTCCTTAAAGAACTTCTTTATACTCGACTGCGCGAGTAGGAGGGTTATGTCTTTGTAATATATGTATGTATGTCTTAGACATTAAATAGTAGGGACTCATTGAAAATTTAGACCTACTTTCTAATGATGAGTCCTGGCTGTGAAAGTCTGGAGAACCTACTTGTTTTTTCGTTTTAGTTAAAATTAATTTCGTTTTTATTTTTTCTTTTATTTATTATCTTCTCTTCTTGTCAATTCACCTCCGGCAAGCGTGGTGATAAACGCTCGTGCCTTCTGTGTGTGAGAATAGGCTTTACCCTGCAGTGAGACAATAATAGACAAATATTTTTTTTTTCATTTGTGTTTGTGAATAGGGTCATCGAAGATATTTGAAAAATCAAATAAAACTATTTCACAAAGTCAAAGTCAAAGTCAACACATTTATTTCAATTAGACCATTTACAGGCACTTTTGAATTGTCAAGAAGTTACTCATACAAAAAGTTGAAGCTAGTTGCTCGTTCCAAAGCGTAGGTCTCTATGGAGAAGAACGAGCAAGACACTCCATGGACACTCTTTTCAAATTGGTTTTTACAGAATCTTGGTTACAATATTCTTGTTGCTTCTACATGTGAAAACAAATCAAACAATAAAATTAAAACAAAACATTGTTTATTTTTCAAAACATGGTCCGTATTTTTCCAGAATGACTACCTCGATAACAACAATAAAATCCATTTCAACATTAACAAATAAAACGCCCTTTTTAAATTTAGAAAACCCTATTCAGCCTTTCACTAATAATTTGCTGACTTTTTAACAGCCACACAATTTGCCCACAATTATTTTAATCGGCCACTTGTGGGACTCGTGGCGAGGTTGGTAACATTACACAAATTACATGAATACCCTCATATTGTTTTAAAAGATTTTTGGGTTGGCAACCCTTTTTGTGTAGTGTTGTAGATTCTTTTTGGGTGGCATTAGTCTTATAGTTTATTTAACAGGAAAATAGACCTATTTTACTTATAAAGTACCAACCTTTATGTTATTAGGTTACATCTTATTTAAATTTATTTAGATACGGCCTTAAGGGTAAAAGATTATTATTAAAGTACGTACTCTGTGTTATCTATGATACATTTTAATAATGATACATACATACCATATATGGTAATACTCCCCGAAGGGTTAGGCAGAGGTGTACCAATGTACACCCACAGTTCGCCAGTATGTTTAAGTCCCATGTAATAAGGGGCGAGGCTATTGCCATTAACCGGGCACAAATCCTAACTCCGAGCTGCTAGTGAGAATTCCATAGAAAAACCCAATACCAGTTTTTGCTCGACCTGGGAATCGAACCCAAGACCTCTAGCGTAGCAGTTGCGCTTAAGATCACTAGGCTACCGAGGCAGTCAGTCAGTTTAATAATGATATAATTTCTAATACTTAGTAGACTTCAAAATTGAGTATATGAAACCACTAATCAATTGACGTACTTTTTATGAGCTGTCAAAACGCGATTCCTGACAATACTAAACTATGACGTCACTTTTTTGTTATTTCAATTCACTATTTATTGATCGAATCGAATTTTATTGTTATTTAATTTTATGTCTTGGAATTATTGTTTATTGTCTTCCCAATTCAAACATGGACCTAAATGATCACATGGGAACACAAAAACGGGATATAATATTCTGTTTGTTGGGCTATATCAATATCTATACAGAGCTCAGCTAATTTTGTTTAGCCTTTTAAGCGTGAAACAGTAACAAACATCCATCCATTCACAGAAACTTTTTCGTTTTTATTAGTAGTAGGATCTCCTCTCACTCGCACTCACATCGCTCCTTAGGTTAAGCAAAAATCACTTTTAAACTCGTAACAACGAAGTACAACTTCCAATATCAGGTAAAGTGATCACCAAACTTTTCTAAATTTCCAAGAAAAATAATAACAATGACAGGGAAAGTCGGGCGACTGATTATGTACTTAATGTTAATCGGTTTTCCATCAAATGTAAACAGAATTAAAAGTTGAACATTATTACTGACTAACATTGCCGCGTGATGGATCTATTAAGTAAGTTCGCCGGTCGGTAGCTGGTTGCTTCATCGTCGATACAATATTAGCTTAGTTATTTGTGGTTAGTAAGTTTTTAACAGAATCCAGTGACATATCAAAGAAGTCGGACCAAAACGAGATAAAATTTCAATATCTATGTGTGTGCCATAATTTCGTTCTGCTCGTTAAGCTTGAAACAGCAACAAAATATATTTGCTTCCGTATGATAATTCGCACCTGCCACATTATCTCTTCACCACTCGTGGTTGACTGGTAGAGGATGCCTAAGGTATTAAATTCACCTTTGCACTTTTTGTTGCAAACAATACCTACCGCAGCTAACAAAAGAGCTAATAACTTTGGAAACGCTGAACCGATCTTCATCAAACATAGTTAAGGACACTTCCGACTAATATACCTTTCAAACAAACAAAACTAAATCAAAATCGGTTCATGCGTTCGGGAACTACGATACCACAGACAGACAGACACGTCAAACTTATAACACACCGTCGTTTTTGATAATTATAAAAAAAAATAGTAAATAAACCATCCATCAATCCTCACAAGCGTTCGCGTTTATAATAGTAGTAAAAAAAAGAATGATCTAGCTTAAGACATGGGATATATTTTCCCCTTTTTTGTGTTCCCGTGGAATAATTGAGGGCCTTTCGAAGTCTTTTCACACGAAACCGACCAGAGGCTAGTGAAAATATAAACTGAGAAGACAACACGTCACCAGAAACTTGAAAGTGTTACCGAATCCCTTCAAGGTACAGAAATCTAAATAACCAACCCTAATGGACAATATAAATAAACTTCAATCTCAGCCCTATCTACACAATCTTCCGTACTAACATAATCGTTACAGAACAATTTTCTCTGCAAGTGATCCGACTTCCCGGCCATATCATTTCAGTTCATAAATGATCATAATACTCCAACAGGTACTTGAAGTTAGTCGTTTGCGAACCTTAGGTGTCATATTATAGAACTGATGAACTTGATACTTCGTAAAATAGGGTTTCTTAAGTGGTGGCTTAAAAAGGGGTTAGGTAAATAGACCGGTGTTTACCAGTCCCCTTTTTTGACAGAGAGGGAGTTCGTATTACTAATGTCACTTACTATGTCATAATATGTACCTACACTGTCTAGTTTACCTTTCACGTCCTATGTCAGGTATTATTAAAGTATGTCGTAAAATAAGGGTGGAGCTTATAGTTATAACAAAACAAGAACAATTAATAATATGAAAGAGCAACCCTTTATAATAATGTACTTAAAAAGCCTTTTTTCAAAAAGGATTTTGTGACAGATTTTGCCTGTATTTCCCGAAGGGTTAGGCAGAGGTGTAACAATGTACACCCACAGTTCGCCGGTATGTTTGGGTCCCATGTAATAGGGGGCGAGCCTATTAATTAATTATATTTATTAATTCTTTATAGTTAAGAATTTAATTCCAATTCAAGAACTTTCTATCATGATTAAAATATGCACATACATACAGAAGCTCACGCCTTTTCCTATATGGGTAGGCAGAAACCGCAGAACGCCAACTGTTACGATGTAAAAAAAGGCATTAAAAAAATAATCAAAACAAAACATGATTCATGATTAAAATAAACAATTTTAACAAGGATTTTTATCAGTAGATGTTCTGAAAGATCTCACAAATTCATTGTCATTCGCCAACTTTCGTTTCCCCCATCAGAAGAGACATATGACTTGCATTTACAGTAGAACAATATCCTAACAAACCAAGCTTAAACTTTGCTTTTATTGCCACAAATTGAAGAAAAATTTAACAATATTAATATTTTTACTCAATATGTAATTTGAATAATGAACCTCCATTATTGATATTTAGACCTCTTTAGCGGTACAGAGATCTGCGTTCGACTACATCACAAAAAGCGTTAACCACTAGAAGCAGGTAAAGCGGCTTCATAGGAAGCACTTAGAAGATCAATATCCGATCTGCTTATGACGTCAGACTAAACCTATTAGCTACAAAGGTAACGTGCTCTTAGCCGATGCAAATTGATGATGTTATACTCATAATTATAAGGACGGCACACACACACGGCATTAAAAGTTCATTATTAACGTCAAGTGCAATAAGGGGAGAGTAAAAAGTGGAAGACAGGCTGACTTTTAATTTTTTTAATTTTTTTCTTTGGAAAAAAAATAAACCAACGGCCTACCTAATATTAAATGATTACCTCCGTCTATAGACATATGCAATAAGTACCAAAGACCTTGCAATTACAGTAGAATAATATCCTAACAAACCAAGCTTAAACTTTGCTTTTATTGCCACAAATTGAAGAAAAATTTAACAATATTAATATTTTTACTCAATATGTAATTTGAATAATGAACCTCCATTATTGATATTTAGACCTCTTTAGCGGTACAGAGATCTGCGTTCGACTACATCACAAAAAGCGTTAACCACTAGAAGCAGGTAAAGCGGCTTCATAGGAAGCACTTAGAAGATCAATATCCGATCTGCTTATGACGTCAGACTAAACCTATTAGCTACAAAGGTAACGTGCTCTTAGCCGATGCAAATTGATGATGTTATACTCATAATTATAAGGACGGCACACACACACGGCATTAAAAGTTCATTATTAACGTCAAGTGCAATAAGGGGAGAGTAAAAAGTGGAAGACAGGCTGACTTTTAATTTTTTTAATTTTTTTCTTTGGAAAAAAAATAAACCAACGGCCTACCTAATATTAAATGATTACCTCCGTCTATAGACATATGCAATAAGTACCAAAGACCTTGCAATTACAGTAGAATAATATCCTAACAAACCAAGCTTAAACTTTGCTTTTATTGCCACAAATTGAAGAAAAATTTAACAATATTAATATTTTTACTCAATATGTAATTTGAATAATGAACCTCCATTATTGATATTTAGACCTCTTTAGCGGTACAGAGATCTGCGTTCGACTACATCACAAAAAGCGTTAACCACTAGAAGCAGGTAAAGCGGCTTCATAGGAAGCACTTAGAAGATCAATATCCGATCTGCTTATGACGTCAGACTAAACCTATTAGCTACAAAGGTAACGTGCTCTTAGCCGATGCAAATTGATGATGTTATACTCATAATTATAAGGACGGCACACACACACGGCATTAAAAGTTCATTATTAACGTCAAGTGCAATAAGGGGAGAGTAAAAAGTGGAAGACAGGCTGACTTTTAATTTTTTTAATTTTTTTCTTTGGAAAAAAAATAAACCAACGGCCTACCTAATATTAAATGATTACCTCCGTCTATAGACATATGCAATAGGTACCAAAGACCTTGCAATTTTATTTTTGTTATTGTACCGAAGTTTGTAATAACAAACTTCGGTACAATAACAAAAAAAAAATTGTATCATTAACAAATTATTCAGGATTACTTTTAATTTACTGTTCATCTTTCAGGAGGCGAAATATAGCCTAGTTTTATAAGAGAACAATGTTTTTTTACCAACACTATCACAAAGTCAGTAACGCACCTATTTAGTCAAACAATTTAAGCAATTATTATCATTTTTTTTTTTTTTTTTTTTTGTTTTTTTTTTTTTGGTGGGTGGGAAATCATCAAATAACTTCTCCCGCCCTGGGCGGGGCGGGAGGGAGTGTCAGACTTTTACTGACTAAAACCCACCCATGTTCCTTCTTGTGCCCTTTGCGTTCCGGGGGCGCGGTATCTCTTGCGAACAACCCGCAGCCCCGGAATTATTATCATTTGCTTTTAAAGTTTAGATACCTATTTAGTAAACGTTATCCGAAAAATAAGTTCATTTTATACGATATTGATGGAGCAAAATATTTAAGAGGAAAATTCAGTAAAAAATGCTTGGAATATGAATGGTTTCTCTAAGATGATTTTAGGAACGCGGAGTCGGTTTTTGCATTAACTTTTGTAAGGAACCGACAAAAAATTTCATCGCTGGTTCACTGAATTCTTTGTAAAAATTTCGTTATGATGGCCTTTCACCCCATAAACATTCTACACTGTGTAAATAATTCTATTTATAATGCACTAATTTACTAATATGTTTAATAGTTACAAGGGTGTCCTACGCACATACATTGTTAACACGGTATGTTTACAGTGACCAAATTGATTACCGACTATGGAGGGCCACTGGCCCCCTCCCTCCCCTTACTTTTAATTAAAGGTCGGACGTAAAAAGTATTTCTCTACCTACTTTGGAACGGTCAACAAACCCTCATCCTTTTGCTTCACCAAACGAAGCGTCTAACAAAGTTATAATTACATGTTTTATGAATTTGTAATTCTTCTGTATGTCACTGAATTCCTTCTAAACGGCTAGATGGATAGTAACATTTTTTTGTGTGTATGTTTGTGTGGGTGCGTGAATGGTTTAGATCCTCATTGGAGTCAGTATGCAGCGCTGCAAGCGATCGGGCAGGACAAAGTCTGCCGGGTCCGCTAGTAAATATATTTCTAAGCCAAAAATGTGCCCTCAAACTATTTCTACTGACATCAAATCTCATCTTCTTACCCTTTTCCTAAATTATTCACGGGACAGTAGGTACATCTTTTTCTTTAATACATCTCAGTGTCACTTCCTGTCAAACGACATCAAAGTCAAAGCATTAATTTAAATTTAAATCGCTTTTAGGCATATTTTAACTGTCACCATCTTTCACATAATCCTTTTTTAAGTTACCCTTATATGTCTTCACTTTTGATGTCACATGCTCCTCATTCCTTCACGCAACATACATAGGTATTGCCCCAGGTTTTCCATCACTTTCAAACTCCTCAAATATCATTAGATACAAGTATAAAACACGTTTCAAAGCCAACAATATTAATAACTATAATAACAATGCTCTCGATATTAAACTCTGGAGGTACCAACACGTAGCCACATCACAGGGCAGATCGCAAGTTGTACTGTATTGTCACCTCCATCCCATTGATATTACGTAGTTCCATGTTTGAGAGGAAACTTTGTATGGACAACAGACAACTATTTAGCTTTTGTTAATCTTAGATACTGGTGTATAGATAATATAAAATTCCAGAATGGGCGAGAATACCATACAACGTTTAAATGTGGCGTTTTGGGCACTTGACCCATTGACAGCAATGCGGACTAGTTTTTTGATGCCCTATGGGTTTCTTTTTTTATTAATTGTACGTGAATGGACGAGACACCTTTTTTATAAAAATAATTTCGAGTATTTTCTTGACTTTCTAAGGCAATCTTTAGCCGTAGATAAAACGTGTAAATTTTTGTAAATCACAAATGATAAGTATGAAAAATTTCTAATATTCGATTACAATAATTATTTAAACAAAATATTATACCATTAAATTTATCATAATTCAGCTTATCAAAATGTAACCTTTCACGTTACCCGGGTCCCTACGTTGTTGCTGATAGGTATATCAAAATTTAATCAGTGTAATTTGCCAACGGTAAACATCACAACCGAATCATATTATAGCAACCGGATACCATCGAATCATTCACGTGAAGGAGCTCGTATAACTTGTCAACATTAAATTGAGATGTATCAGATGAACCCTTTGTCATGCCTTAGCATTGACACGGGTCTAGAAAAATTACCCTTCTCCATTTATAATGAGGGAATCAATTTCATACTCACATATTCTTATCAATTTCTTAGAAATATATACCTTATTTACGGAGATACATCATATAGTAGGAGTAACGATGATATATTAAACAGAAATTTTCTTCTTCGTCATTTTTGTATGGGACACAAGCAAACGAGATTTCCCGATTTCATAAATATGGGCTGTACACGTAAAGAATTCCCTCTTCCTCATTCTTTGAGTCTTGAAATCTTTGCAATTCCTCTGCCAAAATTAACTGAAAACAAAGACTCCTACATCTTCTAACATTTAATTTATGGTTAAATCCTTTATTCTCATAAATAATTTTATATTTCACTAAACCGAGAACGCATTTATCAAGCATGGAGTTTCTTGCCCATTCTTTTCCATACGAAACTACCTTTTCAAACGGGCAACTAGATTCACTATTATATTTTTTTTCTTTCTTGTAAATGACGTCCATAATTGCCGTTTAATGGTCTAATTGAAGTAAATTATTTGACTTTAACTTTGACATTATAATCTAAACACATTCGTCACTCAGACGCAGAAGGTGGTAGGCAATAAAACCCCTTTTTGCTTCTAGCCGACTTGTTACAAACACAACGCGACATGTCTATGTAAACTTTCTTGTAACTGCATACAGATTATGAAAGAGATGTATCACACGTTGTTTTTCTCCTTATTTCCACCACAAACTAGTCTCTGTTTATTTTCCCCTTGTGTTTCAGCGTCCATCCATCATACTTACGTTTCTCTTCTACCATCATGTGATACCTCTCCGCGACAATGCTTAATCCGCGTGCAATACAAATTTATTCAGATGTTGAGATGTAATTAATTTACAAACTACAACACTACAACACTACTTTCTTTCATTAAAAATATAAAGAAGAACAAAAAAATTCAAAACTTTTACATCTATTGAAAAAACAATGAACTTCTTGCATAATAACATTGTAGATGAAAGTTCATTTTCGAAATGGTTTTCAGCAACTTCCATAAATATTATCTCTTTGTAAATCTACGTTTCCACATAAAAGCCCCTACATTGCTTTCCAAGCACTATGTTTGTTTCGCACAGCCCACAATTTTCACGACCAATATAAACAAATTTAGTGTGGGCTGAAGGTCAAAGGTCGATAAAATTGTCCTCTGTAGTGACAGGTTGTCATCTCATCAACGACCTACTATTAATACAACAACAACCCTTCCTTTAGCCAACATTTACGACATGGACATACGCAGTTACAAGCCGCTGGCACAATGATTTCCATTTTCTCGATCAGAGATCAATATGTTATTTCCTATTTTACCTCGCACTTCTACAAATCTATCAACACAGAATATCCTTGCTTACTAAAGAACCCAAACTTCAAACTCAATTTCTCTGCAATTATTTCAAATAAACCATGTCCAGTCAGGGAGTCGATCAGTCAGAAAGTCAAAGCTAGTTGCCCATTTCAAACAATAGGCTCCTAAAGATCGCCATTGTGTAGATCGCCCCGAGGACACGGTGGAGCACACCGTGGTGGTATGCCCCGCTTGGGCGGAGCATCGCCGAGTCCTCGTGGCGGCCATCGGCGGCGGCGAACTCTCGCGTCCGGCCCTGGTGCAAGCCATGGTCCGGAGCGAGAGGGAATGGGATGCAGTCGCCTCCTTCTGCGAGGCAGTAATGCTTGAGATGGAGGCGGCGGGACGGTTGAGACAGCGGTTCTCCCGTCCCAGCCGTCGCGGTAGACGCTCCGGACGTCGGGAGCCGCGAGACGACTCCCGGCCACCGTAGATACGGGCCTGTGGACGGTGAGCAATGGGTAGCTCACCGTCCTTACGTTGCATAACGACAGGCCGTGTCGACGGCGCGTTCGTGTTCCACGCGCGCCTCAAAGAGATGTCAGCAAAAGGAAGGGGCCACTGAGGGCCGATGCCTGCCGGGGCTGCGGGTTGTTCGCAAGAGATACCGCGCCCCCGGAACGCTAAGGGCACAAGAAGGAACATGGGTGGGCTCCTAAAGAGAACAAGATCAAATACTATGGTCACTCTTTTACTTAAAACTGCGAACCTCATGTAGGTAGAAACGAATAGAAAACAATATTCAAAACTACCTTTTGATTCTATAGTTTGAACTCGAGTCCCACTTTAACTAATATTCTATGTAGGTGACGCTTTGTCCATTGTCAACTTATACTCTATCGTGGTATCAAACAAGTGTGACCGTCGCCGCGTCGTATCGTCAGGAAATGGTTTGAGAATAATAAATAGACAGAAATGTACTAAGATACTCGCACCCGGAGAAACTATCACTCAACAGCACGCAGCAGGTTCGCATTGAGGAAGTTTCTCCTCATTCTGGATCCATAACAACAGCTCTTACCTGATCTTACCACTATACTATTTTAATTATAACAGACCATCAAGCCTGTATTCCTCGAGAGGTTAAGCAGAGGTGTACTAATGTACACCACAGTTCGCCGGTATGTTTAGGTACTATGTAATAGGGGGTGGGATCTAACCTAACTCCGAGCTGCTACTGAGAATTTCATAGAAAAAGCCAAAAACACTGCTCGACCTGGGAATCCAACCCACAATGGAACTTAAATCATATTTCAAAATAAAGAATACTGAAAAACACTTATCAAGTATCAAAATTGAGATGTAACAAAAATATCAAATATTTGTAACCACAACCTACAAAGTAACACACAATTTGTCTACACTTTACAACATCCACGAACCAGTAAACAAAAGTACAGACAGACAGACAATAAAATACTAGAGGACACCATCAATCTTCCATCAGTACCGTCACACGTGGCAGTGGAAACAAAAACACCACTCGAGAACACGGAAGCTTATGTGTACGTTTTTGTTTTTTGCGTGAGGTGGACATATGATACTAACCCATTCACTCCTTTTTATTGAAAGTATCAAGTGCATTAACCTGGCGGAAGGATAATCGATAAAGGAGACGACTTGTAAAGTTAAAGGTAACAGGATAATAGTGTTAAAGGTCCTACGGGCTGGCTACGAAGCGTAGCATATCGGCTATGAAATTACGTAGCAAAATGTTTTTATGTAAGAAGGATGCGCTAGGATAGCCCACAAAAATTTAAAATAGGCTTGTAGGGTATTCAAAATTAGTTTTAACAAATATGTGTTGACAAAATATCAGTCATTAAAACCAAATTAACACAACTGCCTCGTCAGCCTAGCGGTCCTAAGAACGACTGGTACGCTAGAGGTCTTGGGTTCGATTCCCAAGTCGAGCAAAGTGATATTGGGTTTTTAAGTAGCTCGGAGTTAGGATTTGCGCCCGGATAATAGCAATAGGCGCCCCCTATTAAATGGGACCTAAACTTACCAGCGAACTGTAGGTGTACATTGGTAAACCTTTGCCTAACCCTTCGGGGAATACAGGCGTGATGGTGTGTGTGTTAACACAACTGTAAAGTGATTAGTTTTCTTATTGAACTGTACGTATCATACACCGAATTGATTACTCACTAAGGTAATGATTGTACACAATTGGTGGACACTAGTTATATTGGTATTCCAAATAAATACAAAGGATTATTTGTGTTTCAAATTAGACTTCCTAATGGAACACCTAACTAAAACATTCATGGTAACAAAACATTCCTACTAATGGCTTCAATAATTACTGGTCAGTATTCTCTTCACACCTTTCTAAATGATTGCCATATATTGAAGTAAACACAAGTACACGTGAAATCTCGCTATAATAACACGTATAGTATATCAGTGTGTTTTGTAGTTATTTCCCAAAGGACTGAAAGCTTTTAGGCTCAAATTAGAAGGAATCTTGATGACCACTGACCATTTTTAGTTGTCTCCAGGGAGGGCAGGTGTCAATGTGTCTGTGGAACTTATTTTATAGGCTACGTTATTTGTATGCTAAAAAGTGGAGGTTGAATTATGTTTAATTAGGTAAATTAATGTCTTGAGTCGTTAAAGAGACACACTAGTTAGCTACCTGTAAGTTTATACTTAGGCACTCCATAAATACAACTATTACGATTGTGTCTGCCAAAAGCAACCGACCCATGTCAAAATGTGTCAGAATTTCGAAGTAATTGTTATGATTTTGAATATTTATTTTGCGCTGAATAATTTTGAATCTACGAGTATTGTAAGCATACATTGATGTGACACTTTTGACATATTGAATTAGCTTGACGTAATTAAATTAATTATTGGGAGACTGGGCCGGCTCGGTTTAGTAAAACTAAGCTCAATTATGTGTAAGGGTAAATTTTACAAAACTTTTACACCTAGAAAACCCTCACCTCTCACACCTTCTGTTCTAACCTAGAACAGAAGACGAATTCCACTAATGAAAGAAGTTAAAAATTTAGTCACAATCTCACCTTAGCAACAATCAATGTCAATAAATATATTCCTAAATATACACATTTTTCTGATAATCCTTACAAAACGTAAACTTGCAAGGTGTTTCGATTTTTCTGATGAGAAGTGTAGTTAGGTAAATTGGATTATTTTTTGACATAATGAGCCTGAAATTACATAGCAATCGTTCCTAAAAGATCCGACAGTTTTTTTTTTTAAACCATTAAAAAAAATCAACATTAATTCGCATACTTAAACGAGGATTAAGTTTGGTAAAATTTGCCTTCATAGTTTCAAGTGTATCACCTATCACCAATTAAAACTTCGATGAACGCAGTTGCCTGAGGCTACCGGCATTAATATTTCTCGTGTAGAAAAGCCTGATCAATAGAACACGGGAACATAATATGCCAACTCTTGCTACGGTAATTAAAACTTAAAATGAGGCCTCAAGTTTAGGCAAAATTCTTCCTTATTCTTAAGAGATATTATTAACATTTTGTTATTTCAGGAATACTTGCATTCTTTTGATGGTCTAACTAGCAGGACTGTCTTTTGAATTTGCCTGGTTGCTCGACTTAAAAAAAATAAAAAATATACTAACACACCTGTATTCCCCGAAAGGTTAGGCAGAGGTGTACCAATGTACACCCACGCCGGTATGTTAGGGTCCCATGTGATAGGGGGCGAGCCTATTGCTATTAACTGGGCACAAATCCTAACTCCGAGCTGCTACTGGGAATTTCATAGAAAAACTCAATCGCACTTTTTGCTCGACCTGGGAATCGAACCCAGGACCTCTAGCGTAGCAGTCGCGCTTAGGGCCACTAAGATAACATGGCAGTCGTCAGGCTCAATTTTTAATTTAGAGCAATACCATAAGTTTGTGAGTCAAATTGTACATCAACATTGCACTGTTGAGTTTAATAAAGAGACGATATTTAAAATCTCGTACGAGATTTAAAAAGCTTTAATAATTGCAAATTAAATTACTTAACTGGAAGCAGACCCACCACAATCAAAGATATTAGTGCCCTAACCCTATCAGTTTAATTGCACCTTCTTTTTGATCAAATAATGAGTAGACAGCTCTTGTATGGAGCGTATTGTCGTAATGTCGGGACAGACCCCTTATTAACTTTTATCAAAGTCAAAAGTCAAAGTCAAATCATTTATTTCAATTAGACCATTAAAAGGCACTTTTGAACGTCAATCACATGTTAAATTAAATATCAGTCAAGTATTCAGATTTCCTGATTTATTTTATAACAGTCATGCAAGGCCAAAGCTGTTTAGATGCAGTGGCAATCCTTCGCAATCTAATCTCAGTCTCAATCTATTTTAAATTACGTCGCAATGATGAATAGAATTCGCTTTCAAAGCGTATAATAGCTAGTATTTCAAAGCAATTAAAAAAAAGTTCCAAAAATAAAACTCCACTCAATTGTTCCGGAAAAAGTTTATGATTTCCTTGATTGAATGTCATGAAGGCTTCCCTTCAATTTGTGTTTACTGTCTGTTTTTGAATAGGCTTGTGTTGTTATAATATGATGTCCCAAATGTTTATTTATTTCATTTACATTTAAGGGAAAGTAATAGGTTATGTTAACATTGACTTGTCATCCATAAAAAAATATTGAAGTAATAATGTTGCCACGTGACTGAACCAATTCATTTTCATTTGGTTTTGGAGGTCTGACAAAGTCTAATCAATTAATACAGGCAATAATATTATTATGCTGCTGTAGTAGGCTAGGTTTAACAACAAACATAACCAATCAACAATTGTATTGAATAGGCTTCCGCTTAACCGACATAATCTATCTCTCCTCATCATCATCTGCTTAGCCTTTTCCCAACTATGTTGGGGTCGGCTTCTAGTCCAACTGGATGCAGCTGAATACCAGTGTTTTTTTTACATGAAGCGACTGCCTATCTGACCTGCACAACCGAGTTTCTGGGCAAAACGATGCCTCTTGGTTAGACTGGTTGTCAGACTTCCTGGCTTCTGACTAACCGACGATACCATGACAGACCAACGTCTTTACGTGCTTTCCGAGGCGCAGGGATGTCACACCACCAACTTCCGAACTCCGGGTTGCTACTGAGCAAATCCTAATGGTAAAACCCAATAACACTTTTTGCCCGACCTGGAAATCGAACCCGGGACCCCACGCTTATTAGTCATGCTTGCGACCACGAGACTAACAGGGCAGTTCCAATCTATCGCTCGTGTCCAGCAACATGTAACTAATATTTAACATTTTCTCCGTCCAGGTGCCGCTCAGGCCCAGCACAGGGACTACCGAGGCCAGAGCCTGGACCTCCTCCGCCTCCTCGCCGACAAGCCATGGATAGGCCTGGGCCCCCACAACCGCTGGGACAGAGCGCCTCGCATCGACATGGAGTTAGGGAACACTGGCCTTGGACCTCGACTCCCTCCGATACAAGTACCTGAAGATAGGAACTACCTTGATGATGAATTCAGGTAAGTCATCTTTACAATAAAATAGTTTAATACCCCGTGGTACTCGCGTAACGTCTTTGGTTACAGCTCCGCTCCCGTTGGTCGTAGGGTGATTTTCTATACGTAGTTATACCCCTTCCTCTTAAATCACTCTATTATTGATGTTAATTTGATAACGTTTTATAATCCGTTGTGTAGCTTAAAAGAACTAAGCGTACAGAGGGACAGACGATGGGAAGCGAGTTTGTTTTATACTATGTAATGGGGATAACAAGCCTTTTTCTTCCATTCATGGACAAGTGTGACCCGTTTCTTTATGAGTGTCTGTCTGTGGCATTGTAGCTCACGAACGCATGTACCTATTTATTTTGTTTGAAAGGTGAATTAATCGGGAGTGGTCTTAGCTATGTTTAGTTAAAAGTTACTCTTTCGTTAGCTGCGGTAGAGGTTTTTAGTCTTCTGTCGGGGGTTACTTAAAATGTTTAATTTTGTGTTTTTTACATAAATAATAGTATAGATATGACAATTCCATCTTAACATCCATAATAACAAAATATGTAAATCGAATCCACTTCGTAGTCGCCGAGATTAGCGCATTATATTAGTATAGATGGGGACCAATAACCATAATTCATGATTCCGTCACCTAAAGCAACCAAATATCCAAGTTTCATAGCTTCCTTATTTCCAGGGGCGCGTCTGAGAAGCGGTCGGCAGTAGCAACGGCGCTCAATTCCGGCCGCCGGAGACGGCAGCCGACTCCGGCGCTCGGTAAGGCAGTCACGCCGTATGTCGGCGTCGGTAAGCAGCCGGTCGCACCGCTATATTCCGTCGATGTTGTAACTACCTCGCCCTGTCACTCTTCGAGCTTTAATCGTGTTTACTAGAAGATATTACACGAAGACACTTCTCTGTTGTATGGTCGTTAAACGTGTGACCATTTTATCGTGTTTAATGCACATGAAAACACAGATATATAACTAATTTTGAGCTAAATGCAGTTGGAGCAACATAACTGTACGCAAAGCTATTAAACCATTGCTGGTAGTGTAATTTCCCAACGTCAATGTTAAACTGCTGACATCCAGTAGCTGTCGCCAACGTTTAGGCTGCCTCTCCACAGAAACAGAGCGAGGCTGCGGAGCGGAGAAACGGAGAAATAGTAACCAGTAGGATTGCATAACTGGTTACTGTTTCTCCGTTTCTTCGCTCCGCAGCCTCGCTACGCTTCTGTGGGCAGGCAACCTTATGCTAATATTTTCGTCCTGCTAAAATGCCCTGTACCTGCTGCCAAAGGATCAATAAAGTAGAGTCGTCTTCCTTATTGACTTATTTACAAGTATCTCTCAGAATATTATAGGTACATATTTCGTGTAAATTCAACACCGAGAAAGACGTGTCAATCTATGTTTTGTGTCATTATTGTCCTATTCTATGTGAAAAGCTTTTACATGTTTAACTAATATGTATATTTTGTGTTTATCTCATTCCCCCCATTTTTATTATGCTCAGAAAAATTACCATAAAAAAATTAACTCTGAAAAACATCCACTCTTTAAAAAAATACATAAATCTCTTGCACACCTTTTAAAAAGACAAATAAACAACGCTAACAACTACTTACCCCACTAATTACACTAATGCAAGTCGCAAAGCACTGTGAATATTAAACATAAAAATGTACTTCGTACTCTTTAGCACTTTTAAGGAGTCTACCGACTACACCGTACCATACTATGACTTTGGTGCCGGGGCTGCGGGTTGTTCGTAAAAGATACCGCGCCCCCGGAACGCAAAGGGCACAAGAAGGAACATGGGTAGGTTTTAGTCAGTAAAAGTCTGACACTAAGGGGCGGGAGAAGTTATTTGAGGATTTCCCACCCACCAAAAAAAAAAAAAAAACTATGACTTTGATACTGTATAGAAGGTACACTTCTTTATAGTACACACACTGAACGAGCTCCTACACAAATATGTATAGCAACAATCAGATCACCAACTGTTAGCTTTCCATATTTCTACAGGTGTTTTCGCTGTGACAAAGACATACAGAGAGACATTATTATTTCTTATATTGTTCAGAGAGATCATGATTTTTATTAGTAAGCCATGTCTTACTAGTATTACTTGCAAAAGAAACACACAGCTGCTATATGCTTCTGCAATTACGATGACTATGTGTAGCAAGCAAATATAACAGTCCAGCTAAACTTGATGAGAAATCCATGAAACATTGACATACATTTCCGTCATTGGTCTGCTTCAATTTTGCTTTGGAGAAATTAAATTCTGGTAAAAATGTACGTCACCATCATCACCATCACGCCTATATTTTCCGAAGGCTGAGGTGTACTAATATGCGATGAACGAAAAATGTACCTCTATGAACCTTATTTCCTCATCAAGTTTGGCTACAATATTCTAGATACATGTCCTACCAAGGTGTAACCGCAGGTGTAACTAAGTGTCAATCCTCCTATATACACAGTACATTACTTGCACAGGTGTGTTAAACGACATGGGCTCCTTCTTCGACTCTCTGCGCGATAACCTGGAGACACTGGTGTCCCTCTCGCCTCAGGAACGTTCCACGCTGTTCCAGGATCCACCTTCCGTTGTACCGGCACCGGCTTCTAGTAAGTTATAGTTTTTAATTATCTATCTATCTGCACTAGTATTTTAAAGAGGTAACGTTTATTTGGAAGAGGTATTCTCTGGAAGTATTGGTCTGATTTCACAAAATCTTTCACTGATAGAAAGCGTATGGCAGACTGTGTACTATTATGGCATACTTGACCATATGTGGACGAAGTCACGAGCAGAACCTTGTGTTGTAATATGAGTACAATCTAACAATTCAAGTTCTGTCAGGGACAGAACAGATGATGCTCTACAAGGTTCAACTTTTTCTACCATTAATTTGGCGACAATCGTCTAGAACAATCGTTATTTTAAGTAATTACAATACTGTAATAGAGCTCTTTACCGACCATGAATCAACCAGATAAGAGTTTATAAAACTACAAACGGCTGAACCGATTTTTTTTTATCACAGCTAAGAACACTTGATCAAGTCACCAATCAAACAATAAAAAGGCTACATAACTTTAAACATTGATAACCTCTTTCCTAAAAAATAAAGCAACACCTCTTAGATGTGCCCACTTGGTATAAAAATCAATTTGATGGAATTTAAACCTTATTTACGAACACATCTGCATTATTTTCAAGCGCAAGAAATACATTAACATACAATAAAGAAAAGATCCACGTACAGAAATTGGGCCATCAAGTTTGTATTCCCGACCGGCTCATAAGATACTGTACAAGTGTACCTACAATTTGCAGAATTGAATTGTTTTTTGATTGAATTGGTATTGTTTTTGTGTTATTGGGTTTTTCAATGAAATTGTCCGGAGCAGCTCAGTGTTACGATTTTCGCCCGGTTAATGACAATAAGCTAGCTCCCTATTACAAGGAACTTAAAACATACCGGCGACAAACATACACACACATTACATTGATACACCTCTGCCTAAGTCTTCGGGGAATATAGCCGTGATGACTATACCCCATGGGTGTAGGCAGAACGCTACAACCAATAATAAAACCTCATTAATACAGAAATAACCATATTTTTCTATAAAAACAAACGTAATTTAACTTTACATAATGCTATACACCTAAACAGATGCGAATCTAATCTAACAGTGTAAAAAAGGTACAAAAAGAACACGTTGTTCATATTTATAAAAAGTAAAGTTTCCCAGTTACGTATTCGTGTAGTTGGGTGAGATAAACTCACACAATAATGTGTCGCGGACAACTCTCTCGGGTGGCTGCAGATGGACCGGCTAGCTCATTAAACTTTGGTGGTGCATAGCATACACAGTATGAACACTCTAGGGCGACAATTGTATAATTGAATTAGAAATTACTTACAAGTTAGATTGCTCAAAGGACATGATTTTTAATTCAAAATCTCGTTAATTTTGTTTTATACAGATTACAATCTGTATGCAATAAATAAACTGGATGAAATATTTATATTACTTAATAAAAGCGAAAAGTTACTTACTGTCTAAACAGGAAAAAAGCCTACAAGTAACCGATTTTTTGTCGGAGAGAATAAATCATAATGAATTCTTATGTACCAACACACGCGTCCTACAAAAAGTCGGTCCCACGAAACTGTGGATCTATTGAATCGATCTGATAACCGGTCCTACGAAAAGTCGGACACGGGCGGAGGCACTCAAACTGAAATTTGACAGGTAGGTAGTTTTTAGATATGCGACAGCTAAGGATGGATTTGAATTTGACTTTGGCGTTCAGGTGGAGGTAGTCGCGACAGATATAATAAAAAAAAACAAAAAGACTTTTTTTATTGAAAACCATTACTTAAGTGTCTATTGATAATACTCACTGTATTAATAGATTTCCTCACTGAAGCTCTCTAGCGAATGGAGATGCAGAAACTAATTAAACTTTGATATCTGATGTACTATTTCCAACCTTAGCTTAGAGAGATATCGTAGCATCTAAGTTGGAGATCACAAAACTATTCTTGCCTGGCGTGACACTACATTGAAATTCTATAAATGGAATATTTTTTTGTAAGTGTCTAACTTTTTACTTTTCGAGCTTTGGACAAATCTTGCGCTGCATTTTGTTATCGTTATTATCCATTCCTACCTATTCCGAACCGCAATACGAAATCACAAAAAACGTGAGCGTCCCTTTCCAAACATCCAGGAAAACTCGACACTGCAGGGCTGCCTTTCCAAATCAAATCAAGTATTTATTTAATTTTTTTTTCAAGAAGATTTTACGTTCTAATTTACTTTTTAGACGTGCATTGTAATCGGCTGAGATCATTAAATTTTTCTATTGTTGTTTGCTTTTTAATAAATAAATGTCGTTGTGATGGCCAAGCGGTAAAGGCGTCTGCCGCTTATGCATAAAATTTTTGCAAGGTACCTACCGTACCTAGCCGGTATCGAACCCTTAGTCTTGACTTTTCACACATAAACATTTCACATCAATAGGAGTGCTAATGGTGCTTGTCGTATAAAAATTATAGAATAGTCGTATTTCCAATCCGAAATTTAACTCAAATTGGTTTTTTTTTATGTTATCGCGCTTGTGCGAAGACCTCGGATGACCTTTCATTCAACCTACTTAAGTATCATAAAACAAATCAACCTCATTACTGTATGACACGCATTTTACCCTTCAACGACTCCTACTGACGTGACACAGCGTTAAATATTAATGTATACGTTTCCCGTACTTCTACCCTTCAGTTTATCACCACAGTCCTGCCTACACCTTTCCTAGTACCGTAGCATGATAGCACAAAATAAACACTCCTACTTGCGAAGCATTAAGTCAAATATGAGTCAAGTATGTACTTAGTATGATGGGTATTCCATAAACAAGATAAGTTTGTGCAATAATTTCAATAGGAACATAAACAGATAGTATGAAGGCCTGCAGAGTTATTAAAAGGGCACATAAGTGTCATAACAGTATCGAAAGATAGATCAATAAACTTAAGGGCACTCACTCGACGGCTGGTGCTCTTTTTTACCTTTGTCGGCTCATATTAGGGTCAATAAGTAATTAAACTCGATGGCTAAACTGGCTGATTGAATTTATTATTACCTAAATAACTTAATTTCATATTGATATGAAACTCAATACTTCGGACGAGATTTCAAAATCATTATAATTTTAAAATTAACTTATTTGGAACTGACTCATCACAAGCCTAAATTTTATCAAGCTTACTTATTTATTGACTAAAATTGTCTATTCAAGTTTTTTGTAAAGTGCGCTGCATATGCAGCTTATGCATATACCGGGAATATGCTTTTATCAAAACTATCGTACCGAATTAAGACAATGTTAATTCATTAGAGATATTATTATTATTTATTTGAACTATGCAACAAAAAATACAAAGGCGGACATAATGCCTAACCTAAGGGATTCTCTACTAGTCAACCAAAGGAGGTGAAGAGAAGACCAAAATAATTAAAAAAAATCTACTTTTAATTACACTAATAAAGCGAAATGTACAAATAAAGCAGAAAAAAAAGGAGGATTATGAGACAAGTTATATACGGAAATAGTCAAATATAGTCCTCATAAGTTAATATTATGATCAGAAGCGTCAGTGTTTTTAATTCATACTCTGTTTCTAAATAAAAAAATAATAGCTATGTTAAACCTAATTGTCATTTGATAGCTTTGAAAATGGCGACATCAATCATTTTGCAATCGACACATTTTTTATGCACTAACATTAAAATATTGTTAAAATCGTGTAATCGTTATTTTGTCCTTCAAAACTTGAGATTAGAGACCTATTTATTGTAAACAATCTCTAATGCGCGAACAATGTGGACATTGTTACTTTTAGCACGCGTCTTTTTTATAACATTTAAAATAGCTACTTCCTGTAGATCAATTGACATACTTTTTATAAGCTGTCAATACGCGATTCTGCATGACAATGGAGAATGCAAACTCAATTGACTAACTATTCATTAATTTTAAAGCAACTAAAAATCTAATATTACAAATAATTAAACATTAATCGGTATTCTAGGTGTAAAATAAAGTCTTGAAATTATCGGTTAATGTTTTCTACTACTTACACAATTTTGACGTTTCTTTTTGCAAAGTCTGTTAATATAATTCCCAAACAAACAACTAAACTCCTATAAATTACCACCATAACGTCAAGAAATATTTCTCTCTACCTCTCAAACACACATCATAATAATATTAATTCTCGAAACGATATCAATGACCTCAACCGTCAACATTGAGCTCCACGCCGCGCGCCGCCGGTATCTCAATTAGAGCTGCTTAAGGATACTTACCGTATCCTCCACGATACTACGCGGGAAGCAGGAAAATGACGGAATGTAGGAACTGTCAATAACGATGTCTATCAAATTGCAACAGGAAGTGGCCTTTTGTTTATGGTCCAATCTTGACGGGAGACATTTCCGTTGTAGTGGGGCCCAATACTAGGGCTCAAGATGTTTATGTGCTATAATGTCGTAAAAATATTGTATAGAGCATACAATTTTATACTTGTAATGTGTTTTATAAATAGATAGATAGTTCAGTCCACTTACTCATATCTACCTAAGCAATGTAAACGTTAAGGTGACACTCCAAAATGGCAGAGATAAGCGAAGTGGGGAGGAGACGTGCCGAAATGGAACCAACAACATGTGCGAAGCTGAGACATGATGTAAAATGCAACTAAATGATTGGTAGATTCCTGCATGTCTCGTCTCCGCTCCGCTCGTCTCCATCTTAGTGAAGTGTCACCTTAAGTCTCCTCAATAATAGATGGTAGGTACCTATGTATGATGGAATAAGTCTAGGTACATTATATTCTTAAACATTATTAGTTATACCCACATCTTTCCTTCCTCTAAACAAAATTCCGACATTAAAACTCCCAGAAAAATCTTCAAGTAGTTCAGATTTCAAAGTTTATATAATAAATTAAAATAACAGCCCAATTTGGTGTCAGATTGTTTTCGTGTACACAAAACGTTAAGGTAATTGCTCGCGTTACCTTACAAACACATTTTTATCACCTTTTCTGCACTTCCATGGACAATTCCGTTGGAAAATATTTGATTTTCTTTGGGTAAGTTAGTAGCAGTAGAGCTCTTTATGAAGGAGCTCGTCCGGGGATGTACTACCACCATACCTGTTTATGCCGCAAAGCAGCGTTGTTGTGTGCCGGTTTAAAGGGTATGGGTTCCGGTGTAATTACAGGCACATGAGACATTTCAATTTTGTCTCTGGAATGGCAACGCATTTGCAAGGTCTCTGGTATTGCAGTTGTCTGTAGGCAGCCATCCAACGATGTTTAAAAAAAACCTACAGTTTCTCGCTTGCTTAAGATGAGTATACAGCATTTACTTGTAAAAAACATCCAGCTCCTTTAATATGACACCCTCTCCCAACTTATCAATAAGCTTGGCGGTTTGCTCCAAGTTTATTTCACAAACTAACAAGTGAATTTGTATAACATGTCATCGAGCCTAATAAGATTTGATTTCAACGAAGAGTAAATGCAAAATAGATAGGAATATTACAGGTAATCGCTCACTTACCTTGAGAATTACATCGAACTCAGCACCGAGCTTTCGCTGGAATGGTACATTACATCGAAATGCGCTATTCTATATTCATAGACTTTTGTTCCTCATCGCAATGAAGCACCTGCAGAGGTGTCAGATATCACTGAAGTATTTCAATAACATAAGTCTGCTTTACAAGCGTATCAGTGCAATATTTCTCGGAATATTGCACTTTGAAAGACTAGAACACTGTGAAGCTTTAGGAACTTTCATCAAAAGGACAGATTAGTTACCCGCTAGATATTCGAAATTCAGTTGAAAACTAAAGTTACGTAGGTACATTATGAAGGAGTTACTGCAGATATTTAACACTAAAATAATACGAAAACATTAATGCTCGAACACAATTTAAAATGTCTAGCGAAGTCTCAAACGTATGAACGAATGACTTCACCTTCTTCTTTTCTTTTGCTGAAAATACTTTTTTTTTAGACAAAAACTTAATTGAGAGCAAAAGGATTGGGTTAAAAATTATATAGGTACTGAACCGGTTACTGTCCCTATGAACCACATTTTTTATGTCATTGGATGGCAAACAAGACGACGGCCGACGGCCCACGTCAAGCTCGGAGTCTAACCAGAGTACGCGGAGAAAACATAATGTAAATTCGATCGATTTTTTAATGAAAATACCCGTCATGCACAAAATAATTATATAATTTCAAGACTCACTGTGCTTGTTGTATTAAATAAAATAAAATATAGGGCTGTCCTAGTTCCAATTAGAAAATTGACTCGAATCGAACACTTAAATAAATAAGAAAGATAAATCTTAAGGACTAATTTCCTGTCAGATATACACCCAACCAAAACTGTCAGTCGATCAGTGCTGATTGTTTAAGTTTTTGTCAGTGAACTCAGCATTTTATTTTTTTCACAGATACCGGTGGAGGCGGCGGTGGCATCAGGAAGTTATATGCTCTCAGACCTCTCAGACCTACTGGTAATATCAGGTGGGCATTTTGACAATATTGTATATGACATTAGTTCTGCCAAATGAGCTAACCCTACCCTACCCGTCGTTAATTATTGAGAGATTATTCTCTCAATAAATTGCGTCAAATTAATTTATTTTCTCAAATATGTTACATCACTATTTAGCAACAGCAGTTCAATGGACATCCAACACTTTTTCTTAAAATAAATTTATAAATATCCTAAAACACTAGAATTATCTCAAAAAATAGGATAAACATGACGTGTGTGATTCGTTTTGGCAGAATTAAACTGTTTTTTTTTTCTAAATAACCTTGTCTTCGTTTTCGTGAACTTTGAGCACATAATTCCACTATCAGTAGTGTCGTTAAACCCCATTTTGTCAGTCATTTAAAACACTTATTCATTACATATAAGGAAGAATTTAAAAAAATCGTATTGGTTATAAAGTCCCTACACTAAATTTTGTAGATACATACTTGTTTTTTTCCTTGTCAATATCCCTAAATTGTTTTATCTGTGTTCGTTTCCTGTCACCTTCCGCTTTAATCTGCATTACTAAACTTAGTTTAAAATATCGTTGTACGTAGATCTTACAACCGCAGATCTCTCGTGGAGGCGGACGGTGGCTACCCGGGTGCCAACCACCACGACCCTGGCCTGCTGTGGACCGGTCTCGGCCGGTAGACGACACACTCACACCCCCGACCAATACATACCCACTCACCCCTACACACCGTCACACCCACACATTGACACTTACTCACACAACACACACCCACAATACGCACACATTGACCATCACGTATTACAGCCGCGAAAACCGCCGGCTATTTCACATTTGAAACCTAATTACATAGATGTTAGTGGTGTATCGTTGCCGGAGATTATTTTAGCGTTGCAAGAATACTGCTATCTGTGAAGTTTGTATGTTATACCGATCTCTGAACTAGTCAATTGGACGTTTGATTACATTTGAAAATACCGTGATGGAATACTCTTAACTGAAGTAGTTTTAGACACTTAGATTTTCATCTGTATTTGGTTTCAACAGCATTCCCAAACATTTGAATTGGCCATAAGTAATCGAATTTTGGTTAAGGAATTCCTCATAAACTTTCACGAAAGGTTTACATCAGATAGTTCTGACTTCTAGTAGTATTTCACGTAGTTCTGTCTGTTGTATTGTTGTATAGAAAATAATAAGCTCATATCTTTGAATTGTTCCTTCAGTTCCATATAACCTTTATCTGTGTACCAAATATTTCTTCGTATTCCCTCTGATTAGTGTAAGAATTTTAACCATTTACTAAAGCCTAGTAAAAAATACATTTATTGTTATCATCTTTCATTTCCATAATCTTAAGTCTTGCTACAAAATGTACCTATTAATATCACAAGTATTAAATGTACCTATTCAAATTCAACAATTATTGCTAATTTATTTTTGTATCCATATATTTTCAAATGGCATATATAAAAAAATCTAAACATTTAATACACCATTGCGGAGAACGTCATATTTTCTGTATTTTCTTTAACCATTTGATGTCTTTATAAGACAGAAATAAGCCGATTTGATGGCACAATCCCTCTGCAAGGACGCTGAAAACTTGGAAGGTGTCTTTTTATAGCTCAAAAATATGTACTTTGACAGCGATTGGTGCTTTTGAAGATAAAATTACCTATACACTACAATTTTAACTTTAATTAAAAACCACAGACGGTTTGACTCTTAAAAGATACCTCCAATTCCGAACATTGTTTTCTTCATTTTTTCTATATAGAATTTCCACGTATACTTGTTTATATTCTAAATAAACTTATTAACTTTAAAACCTAATTTCGTCTCTATCTAGCAAATTGTACTTACAATAATTTATTATAATGTATAATGATATTTACTCATTCAAATTACAATTTTACTGTACTTAAAGTTACTGTAGGCAATTAAGTAAGTACATAATATATCAACTGACATTGAATATTTAAATTTATTACATTTTATTATTTATTTAATTAAAAGTATTTTTGCAAAACGTAAAATAAATTGATTTATTATAAGCACAATCGTTTATCGATATTATGGAATCATTTGAAACCACATTAAAGAAAATATTTAATATTATTTTACATTCAAATAATAAATGTACGTTTCTTCTGTCTTAAATAAATGTTTAACTATATTTAATGTAAATACAATTTGTCTTCATCGCATTTATATTAAAATAATAATTAATAAAATAATAAATAATAATAATTTAAAATGGAATAAATTATAGAAATATTTAGCTTTTAAGTATTTAATTGTCGCGATATGTTTATGAAATTAATGATATATTACATTGCTGATGTGTTTTATTTCATTACAAAATAACCCAAGTGTTCTTCAAAATCACAATGGAGGATTGCCTGGCAGCAACCTCGGAATAGACCTCAAGTCACAAGTTTTTTTTTAATTAATTTATGACGAGTTTGCTCTTGACTCTAGGTCAGAGGTGACAGAGAGAGAATCACTCACACTCACTCTAACTTTGAAGAGCTTGAACTGCCTCTTTAAACTAATGGTCCTAAGCGCGACTGCTACGCTAGAGGTCTTGGATTCGATTCCCAAGTCGAGCAAAAAGTGTTATTGGGTTTTTCTATAAAATTTTAGGTAGCAGCTCGGAGTTAGGATTTGTGCCCGAATAATGGCAATAGGCTCGCCCCCTATTACATAGGACCTAAACATACCGGCGAACTGTGAGTGTACATTGGTACGCCTTTGCCTAACCCTGCGGGGAATACAGACGTATAATGATACGACGTAAAATAATCAGAAACAAGAAACACTAACATGCCTGCTGATTCTAATGTCAATCATATTACAAGTACTTTTTTCTATACGTATGTACCTACTATGATTTATCTAGATACCTAAAGTAAACCTCAACAAGGATTTACGAATATAACCTTGCCATACGCATGGAATACAGATAACCAATATGATGGAATATTTATGACATATGTCATGTATTCCATCATAATGGTTTGTCTGGAAATAATTAAAATATGCACATATTTATCCCTTACCCGTATAATATAAGAATTACAATTGGTACATTAACAAAAAAATGAGATGGCTTCCTTTCTTTTTCTGTTTGTATAGATTTGTACAAATTTAAAGAAATGTAAACATCAATAAAGTTGCAAACAGTGTTATTGGGTTTTTCTATGAAATTCTCAGTAGCAGCTCGGAATTGGGTTTTAGGTTAATGGCAATAGGCTCGCCCCCTATTACATGGGACCTAAACATACCGGCGAACTGTGGGTGTACATTGGTACACCTCTGCCTAACCCTTCGGGGAATACAGGCTTGATGGTATGTATGTATCAATAAAGTTATCATTATCGTGATTTTTTTTTACCTTGGTGCAAAAATATTTTGCCTAAAAGCATTAAATTAGTTATATTGATCGCAGATTTATTATATGAAGAGTACTTAGTAGATTTTTTAAAGATTAGTGTAAACAAGACTTCCATCAACATCATCATCTATTTAGCCTTTTCCCAATTATGTTGGGGCCGGCTTCCAGTCTAACCGGATGCAGCTGAATATAATATCAGTGTTTTACATGGAGCGACTGCCTATCTGACCTCCACAACCCAGTGACTGGGCAACACGATACCTCTTGGTTAGACTGGTTGTCAGACTTTCTGGCTTCTGAGTATCCGTAACGACTGTCAAAGATTTACGAATGACAGCCAGGACCAACGGCTTTACGTGCTTTCCGAAGCACAGGGGTTTCACACCACCAACTTCCAAACTACTGGCTGCTACTGAGCAAATTCCTAATAGAAAAACCCAATAACACTTTTTTGCCCGACCTGGGAATCGAACCCGGGTTCCCTCGCTCATCGTTGCGCTTACGACCACGAGACCAACGGGGCAGTCAAGTAAACAAGACTTCCATCGAGTAATTTTATCACGAAATCAATATGCTACAAAAGGACTAGCAACAAATACGAAAATGGTTTTTAAAATTAGGAATATTAGTTTCGTCCAGAATCTTCATTTAGTTAGATGAGTTTATTTACATCAATGGATGACACTAATTATGCTTATCGTTTAAAAATTTACCAAAACACTTTAGGTTACTCTTATTTCCATTGTAAAATCGACTCGAATGGAATATTTTCACATAAGCGTATTCAACATTCACGCTAATCCTGCAGTTGCCAAAAATTTTCCCATAATATTCATGTCTGTAGCGCTCTACACCACATCAGAGACACAATATTAACAGTTATCGAGAAACTCCGCCGGCAACTCCTAACGGCGACCAATTGCCGGTCATTCCAAATGCGTACAGTCAAGAAACACTTCCTTATTGTCAGCCAATCATCGTAATAGTCGAGTGAACAGCATGCGATCGACTTTTGGGAGGACATTATTTCATCTAGCTAGATTGTGGTAACGACTGCTCGCACCCACGCGATGGTGAAGAGGGAGACAGAGGATTGTAAAAAGAAAACAACAAAAATGATTGATAAATCTTCTATACTAATATTATGACTGCCTCGTTAGTTTAGTGGTTCTAAGTGCGACTGCTACGCTAGAGGTCTTGGGTTCGATTCCCAGGTCGAGCAAATGTTGTTTGGTTTTTTATGAAATTTTCATTAGCAGCTCGGAGTTAGGATTTATGCCCGATTAATGGCAATAGGCTCGTCCCTTATTAAATGGGACCTAAAACATACCGGCGGACTGTGGGTGTACATTAGTACCTCTGCCTAACCCTTCGGGGAATACAGGCGTGATAGTATGTATGTAATATTATAAAGCTAAAGAGTTTGTTTGAATGCGCTAATTTTAGGAACTACTTACTGGACCAATATCAAAAAGTCATTTGCATTATAAAACCCGTTTTTAGAGGAAGGATTTAGGCTATATAACATTACTCTACGTCACGGGAGCGGAGCAGTAATAAAGAACGTGACTCAACGCGAGTGAAACCGCTAAGTATTTCTAGTAATATCATAAAGCTTGACGAGGTAGTTTACATAAACCTGAACGAACAACTATAAACAATTGGCCAAATATTTTTAATCTCAATTCCTTAATGGAATTTACCATTACCTTTTCACCAGGTTGCAATGGCATACATACTTCACAGTATCTACTGACAGTCTATCCTACGTAGACTCTATTTAGTCAATCTAAAGTGAAGAGAGAAGACGTTAATTTCACGCAGCAGTTATCAAAGTACCAACGTAATCGTTCTATATAGAGATGCAGGTATATAACAGGATTAATGGTGATTCTCGCCTGATACCTAGTATTCAGGGGGAATCTAGACTTAGGCATGTAATCTGGGGTGATGCTCTGTCAGCTAGATTAGAATCGAAGTCAGTTTAAGGAGTCTCGTATTGTACCATACTATGACCGTGCTAGGAATGTGTCGGGCATAAAAATTGTCTCTGTATTGAAAAGTATGAGACAAAGCCCATTAGACTGTTTCCTCAGTGACCAGCACCGTCGAATGCCATACATGGAGCGTCAACAATTGTCGGTTGATACGTTCTAGTGAGCATAGTTTCTTTCCGTGCCTGATACGTTCATAGCTCGGTCATGGTATGGTGCAGTAGGTAGTCTCGTTTTTAATTAAAGCTGCTCACGTCTCCGTCCGCGCAAATGTCGATTATCGGAGTCACAGACAAAGTTGTGGTGGAATAAAAAGCAGTCTATTTTCTCATTCAGATACCAAGCTATTTCATTGTCAAATTTCATTACAATCGGTTCAGTGGTTTTGTCGTGATGGAGCAACAAACATATAGACGAAATACAAAGTTACTTTCGCATTAAAAAAAATATAAATAGGTCTGAAAACAGAAAAAAAAATAATTAGGTATCACAGTCAAAACGTTCCAGTTATAAAAAATAATTATAGATTAGGTATTTGAATACACACACACTACTGAACTATAACGCGAACTAATTCATTTACATGTAAAAGTAAGCATTAACTTTTCCCTCGGGTTTAACTTGATACATTGTTATTTCTGTTATCACCGACACACACATTGAATCACGGTTGCTGCCTTATCTCACTTAATTACATAGAAATAACTAATTAACGTCTTAATTAAATATATGCCTGAGTTTCTAATCGCAAAAAAAATATAAATGTATAAAATAATAATGATCAATACTAGCCTATTATTATACCACAAAGGACAAATGCCTCTTCTCATACAAAGGCATGAGAATTAATCACCACGTTTCCTATTGCGAATTGGCAATTTCAGACTGCAGAGGTGACTAGCAGAGGTGTACCAATGTACACCCACACTTCACCAGTGTGTTCAGATCCCATGTAATGGGGGGCGAGCCTATTGCCATTAACTGGACATAAATCCTAACTCCGAGCTGCTACCGAGAATTTCACAGAAAAACCCAATGTCACTTTTTGTTTGACCTGGGAATCGAAGCCAAGACCTCTAGCGTAGCAGTAGCGCTTAGGACCACTAGGCTACCGAGGCAGTTTAATCGTAATATGGGTATGCCTTTACCAATGTCGGTGATGATCAAGATAAACTTAGAAGGTACATAATTATTATTAAGAATTACAAATATCACATTGCCCGGTACGGTATGTGACTTGCCCGGGATCGAACCGCAACCAAGTGCATGAGAAGCGAGCGCCTTTACCTACTTTTATATACTATATATATAATTATTTACTAAAGCACTACCAGTTAAGAAAAATATGCATGAAATGTCTTCCGGTACTTTTTTTTAAGAAAACGCAACGTTATCCCACACTAGGAATTTCTCCTGTATCGTGGGTGCGTTTACAAACATATAAACTCACATACACGAACAGCCAGACCCGGAACAACTATGTGTTCATACAAATATTTGTTCCGTGCGGGAATCGAAACTGCGACACGCAGCACAGCAGTCGATCGCTCAGCCACTGCGCCAACCGTGTCGTCAATATAAATAATAAATATATTAAGTTAATATGTTATATTTAAGTAAGTATTGTGGTTAATAGCAATAGGCTCGCCCCCTATTACATGGGACCTAAACGTACCGGCGAACTGTGGGTGTACATTGTTACACCTCTGCCTAACCCTTCGGGGAATACAGGCGTGTTGTACTGTGGTATCGGGATGCTCATTTACTTGACTGAAAGACTTTTTAATTTATTTAATATTCACGCATATTTAATAAATACTATTATTATTTTATATTTAAATCTATTTCAATACGAACTGTCCGCCTTCGTGATGGACTGTCAAATCTTTCTTATTTTAAACAGCGTTTATTTCATGGGAACATTCCTTCAAAATAAGGTCGTATATGGCTCAGCCAGCCAGAGTCTCTACAAAGCTTACTAAGTCGCATGGCTGCTTAGAGGGAGCACACACAGTCACATGAGCAGGTATTATGTAGAGTTGCAAACGTTTACAGCATTATGTACACAACATTGTAATTCATTATCGCTGTTACACGCAATCTCACAAACATAATCCGCATTTCCGCGATACAATTGATCTTAGTTCTGCCAAAACCAGCCAACCCACAATCTCTTAATAGTTAAATAAATTACTTACATTACTATACAGCTATAATAAGTCATTGTACATACAAAACGTACGCTTATAAAATATTGTAAATTAATCAGCGTTAATATTCAAAAAACGTCAAATAAATTTCAAAAAATAGTAAAAGTTTTGACTTTCGTTAGTCCATTATGGCAGAACCACATCCAATTCGAAAGCACAGCCCTGATTTTAAAGTAAGTCGATACGGTTGCCCCTGTGCATGTGAGTTTGGATATGTGTTTGGAAACACACCCACAGGACAGGAGAAGTAGAGCAACGTTTTATAAATAAACAAAAACTTGAATTTGTCATTTAAGCCAGCTCCTAAATAAAATTATTCATTGTAAAGATACCAGTGTTTCATTAAATCTGATCATTGCATTCTGTACAAATTTTATTAAAATCAGTTAAACAGTATAGATATAGAGTCGTATAGGCCGTGACCACACCATTATTTATTTCAGGCCTGGATCCGCGCACGCCAATTCCCAATCATTAGAACATGAGTGAACCTTTATCTTTTTCAAGGTTCACAATCAGACAAAATGTGTATTTTATTATAATCAAATCTACTCCAATTACCAGAATCTGTCCGCTACATAAGTAGGTATGTTTATGTGGGTCGTCAGTCTCGATTCTTTACGCACCATTTAGAGGGTAGTCTTAATCTCGAGTAGTGGCTCGCGAGGTTTATTAACCCAGCAGTAAGGACATATAATATAATATTTATGTGTGTATAATAACATTATGTATAATAAAAGGTGTCCTGTTATATAGGGTGACTATGCATTTGTAAGGAACAGGTATCTAATTTCCTAGGTTCTTAGCTTTTAGAAAATTTGATCCCAGTTCAATGACAACAATTATTTGTAAATATAACATAAAAGGAAGTTTTAATAGTATTTCAGGAGAGTGCCAGTACTACGTTATTTTAGTATGCTGTATAACATCACGCTGCGACCTATATGGGAGCGGAGCAGTAGTCAATGACATATCGCGAGTGAAACCGGCAAATCGTGTGGTACAGCACCATTTTCATTCCAAGCCGCGTTATTCCGTGACAGAATGTTTTTAAATTTTCTTAATTCAAAATGAAATGCTGGGAACAATTTTCTTTTAGACTATGTATATACAAACCGTTCCGTCCGTTTATTCGTAACCCGGTTTCAAGTACCTTGGATTAGAAGCCAAGAGACTGACCCCATTTAGTGGCAGCAAACGTACAAGGCATTGAAGAGATTACAATATAACATGGAGGCACAGATATCAATGATCGCAGGTGAAATAGGATATACACAGGCACAGACTGGTGTTAAGACTTTGTTGGATTAAAATATCTCACCCGTGCTTTAATATTGACAGTGTGAACCCTTTGACATGTATTACGTTGAATTGGTAGCTATTGTAGAGACACTGACTGGCTTAGCCATATGCAACCTTATTGTAATAGATTTTTACCATACTGCCTCCAACTCCAACCAACCAACCAATTAACTCCTCCAACTGCCGACTGCGACTGCTACGCTAGAGGTCTCGACCTCTACTAGCGTAGCAGTCGCGCTTAGGACCACTAGGCTACCGAGGCAGTTATTACATAAAATAATAGATAATAATAAGTAATAGATTTTTACATAAAAGGGAAAATGAAATGAAACTAACAAACAAAAATCAACTCTGCTTCAAAGAAAAAAAAACAGGACAGTTCCCCGCCATGACTGACAGGCGGTTATAAATAAAATAATTAATTATTCCAAACATAGTCTATGAAGTATCAGATAGTGTTTCAATCAAAAATATAAACCTTCGGTACAGTGTAGAGTGGCTTCAGAACATATTATGGTTTAAGGATGACCCATTGAGTTCAGTAATAAAGAGATATCTCTCTATCTCTCTTCAATTATGTCAAGATTAATAAATTGCTCAAAGTTCTTTAGTTTGATGGTCAATTTGTGTAGTTAACGGCTATATAACATGTCCTTTTACATCCCCTAAGTACCGATTCTCACATGTTAAGCACAATACCTGGGCCCGCTAGGGTCATTGTGTGCCAGGGTTGCGGAATTTGTTCGAAAGAGCCACCGTGGCGCTAGAAAGCGAAGGACATTAGGAGGAACACGGAAGGGTTTCGTTAGTAAAAGTTTGACACTCCCTTTTGCTCCGCCCAAAGCGGAAGAAGTCATTTGACGATTTTCCATCATACATAAATGAATAGTTTAAAAAACACTAGAAAAACACGCTTTTATAAATGCAAAAAAACTTTGATGGACGGTATGTCGGCTTCGTCATCAGGCCTTAAAACCTAAACGTGGTCAAAGTTCATTACACGACTTTTCCAAGAAATCCAAAACAGCTATGATACGATTTTTCGTCATGAAGTTCCAGTTCATATCTTCCAGCTCCATCATCAGATCAGTTCGACAGTACCATATTATTGTATTGTCATCAGAACTACATACAGCTGCCAATTTTCATTACGCTACGACTCTTGGAAGATGGTTAAAGTAGTTACCCTAGATTCCATTACCTAGTTAGTTAGATACAGGTCGACTTAATAAAAGGGTGTTAAAAAGACTAAATTTTGTTCATAAAACGATATTTTAGATATCATCAGAGGTCATCAACATAAACTAGCAGTTACCATCACCTTCGGCACGTGGATCATCCAATCTTCTACATAATAGAATAGAAATCTCTTAATTTGATTTCAACTTCAATTTGCTACAAAGGCCATATTTTAAGGTCATTTAATTATTTGATAATTTATTTAGAAAAACTCATTACATTTCGTTTAAAGAACAATGTAAAAGCTAATTAAATTGTTATGAAAGCCATATAAATTAGTTTTTTGTGATATTTTGTTTATCCACTCTAAAGAATACTATACTGAACAAAGAAACTGGTCTTAGTAGAACGTCTACCAATGGTATCTGCCTAGCTTTTTCCAACTATGAAGGGGTCGACTTACAATCTAACCAGATGCAGCTGAATACCAGTGTTTTACATGAAGCGACTGCCTATCTGACCTCCACAACCCAGTTACTGGACAACACGTTACCTCTTGGTAAGTCTGCAGTATAGTGAGAGGGTAAATTAACTAAGCGAAATCATCAGTACGAGTAACTAGCTATCTAATTACGACAAATATAGGAAAAAGTTACATAGTTCAATCAATTTTTAAATTGGCCTGTTTCAAGGTTTTATTCATGTCAATGGATGACGGTGTATTATTTCAAATTCAAAAATCGACTCAAATCGTTATTAGTGTCTGTGTTAGGCCTTCTGTAATCTTGTGGAAATACTTCGATATAATAACAAATATATGTAGATAATACTATTCCTTGACTTAAAGTTCAAGAAATTAAAAAAATAGATTATATATTTACAGCCTCAAAATTTGATAAAAAAAACCTTAATAATAACTAATATTTTTTTTTCTAATTTTAATGCTGTAAATATTTAATCTATATATTAGTAAATAAAATAAAATACCTAAACATACCGGCGAACTGTGGGTGTACATTGTTACACCTCTGCCTAACCCTTCGGTAAATACAGGCGTGATGGTATGTGTTAAAATAAAATTGTAATTAAATAAAAAAAACAATTACAGTTAGGTACAATTTTTTTCAAAAAATTATTCCACAAAAAAAAATTACAACAATCTCAAACAGATCGAAAATACAAACAGAAATATTAAACCTGTCACGAAAATCCTTTGATCCTTAATTTTTCCATTGACATCTTCAGTCCCGATCCCAGTCAATGGCAGAAGGCGCCTTTACACTCTTTTGGTGTCTATCAAAGCGTTGTGTTATTGATTTTATGTAAACAAGTAATTATTTAACATCAGATTTTGTCAGCGAATTCATTCGCCTGAATTTCTGACGAACCCCAAATTTTTGGTAATAAAATATAGCCTATAGCACTCAGGGATAATGAAACTTTATATAAGAGAATGAATTTTTAGAATCGGATAAGTAATTTCTGGGATGAGTGAACAAAAAACAAACAAACTCTTCACCTATAATATTAGTTTAGATAATCTGAGGCAGACCGTGAGGTATACTTTTAAGATCTACATAAATTAAGTATGTAGATATGGTTTGGAAATGTTAAAAAACGTCAGAGTTCGTTATTAATTCATTTGTTTTGGTCTAATGATTTTAATTTTAATCCCAGAATACAACAACCTCACAAACTTTACCTCTTTATATCATTATAGTATAGATCTATGACATGTCACTTAAATGACAATTCCATTTTTAAAACAAATCGAGTTCATTGACCATTGCTAAATGTCAATACTCAGTAGTCCCTCAAAATCATGGTAACCCTCATCCGAAATAAACCAAGCATAATATCGCTTACGCGGTAATAAACCAAGGTACTTGTTGTCTTAGGCCACTACCTCCATCTCGAGATTGTACTACCGTGTACTTTGTTAAGGTACCTACAGGATATAACAGGGGAATCGAGTTATGATTGTCGAGACCCTATTTTTGGCCTCATTTGATTATAGTCCCTGGCTAAAAATAACTTGTGAGCGTGTAGGTGCTGTATGATAAATGAACTATGTATAAACAGCGCCTTCAATTGGTTACCCCTCTTGCATTAAAATGGGTTCGAAAAGAAAGTAACCAGTTTATGACGCTGTCTATACAATGCCTCGGTCCAATGTACAACGGTACAATGTAATGGGTGTAACAAGACACTAAGGCTTTCCGCCTACAACCGATTTTTTATCGGCCGTGTGCGTTGCTGTATTGGACTTCAATGTTACATTCTCGTCGACAAAAAAATCGGTCAAAAAGTCGGTCATGCACAGTAGCTTAATGTAGACGATAATTACCGGTTCTTATTACCATTAAGATTTACTTTTTATCTGGATCATACCTGAGAAACGTCTTGTTACGGAGTTACTGAAGGTGAGAAGTTCAACCTCTTTTTTGCATATTCTCACAATGATTTGCGTGCATTATATTGCGGATTTGTGGCCGGTTAATGGCAATAAACTCGTCCCCTATTACATGGGACCTAACACATACCGGCGAACTGATGAAATGTTATATTGCGCTATGTCATACAGTGATTTTTACATCAAAACAAAATTCATTTGTTAGGAATAATTATTTCTCAATTGGCACTTTTCCGGTTGACGGCGATGCGGAGGAATAATTTGATGTCATATAGTTTTACTTTATTTTTATTGTTATTATTAAGGTTTTTTTATCTAATTTTAAGGCTGTAAATATTTAATAATAACAGAGTAAGTTATTTTATTTATTTATTAAAGCTTTATGCACAAATGTAAAACAAAATACACCGTACAAAGGCGGACTTAATGCCTTAGTTATGCCTTAGTTTGCTTAAGTTATATGTTTTAAAAATAAATATCGTTTATAAAATTTGTAAAAGGAATAAAATAGAGCATAAACTCTATGTTACTGACGGCTTTATAATGTATCTTTTCGAATCCCTTATCAAAGCGTGATAACCCAGTAAGGTAAAGTACCACACTGTCTTTTATAACAACTACTTTAACTTATCTAGGAGTACTGATTTCTCTGAATAAGAAGAGGTAATTTCCCCGTAGTAGGTCAATAATAATATTAATATTATTCTAGATACAAAAAATACATCAAGGACATCCCCAGACCCAATAAAACTAAAGTAACAACGCGGAAACGTACATAGTTACAATTTTTTTTTCTGAATGAGTTATGTGCGTTGAAAAGTTTTATACAGTTGGTACCTAAGAGGTAGTGCGCCGAGGACGCTGAGCACGTGGCTCAGTAATACCTTAGTACATAAAACTTAATTATATTACCTAAATGCCAGCTAATTTTAACAAAATACCGGTTTTTGCTCCGACCCACATTCGTTTTTCCTAATGTGTTATTACGGTCGACAGAACAACACATTAATTTTAAAAATGTGTTTATTTCCCTATTTTATTTTATTTGCGTTTTCTTACGAATCTCTAATTATTTTAGTCATAAATATGTATAGTCTAACTCACTGACCCGTTGAGCTCTTGGGTTCGATTCCCAAGTCTGGCAAAAAGTGTCATTGGGTTTTTCCATTAGTAATTACTCAGTAGCAGCCCGGAGTTTGGAAGTTGGTGGTGTGACACCCCCGTGCCTCGGAAAGCACCTAAAGCCGTTGGTCCCGGCTGTTACCCGTAGATTTTTGGCAGTCGTTACGAATAGTTAGAAGCCAAAAAGTCTAACGACTAGTCTAACCAAGAGGTCTCGTGTTGCCCAGTAACTGGGCTGTCGAGGTGAGGTAGGTAGTCTCTCCATGTAAAACACTGCATCATTATCTGCTTAGCCTTTTCCCAACTGCCGGGGCTGCGGGTTGTTCGTAAGAGATACCGCGCCCCCTGAACGCGAAGGGCACAAGAAGGAACATGGATGGGTTTTAGTCAGTAAAAGTCTGACAATCCTTCCCGCCCCGCCCAGGGCGGAGGAAGTCATTTGATGATTTCCCATAACTAAAAAAAAAACCTTTTCCCAACTATATTGGGGTCGGCTTCCAGTCTAACCGGATGCAGCTGAATACCAGTGTTTTACATGGAGCGACTGCCTATCTTTCCTACATAACGCAGTTACTGAGCAACACGATACCTTTTGGTACGGTGTACTGTCATAAGAATTTCATTTATTTTCAACTATTGACTAATACAATAAAGCAGCTGAAGATTTTTTTGTTTGTGTGTACGTCTAAACGCGTTTATGATAGCCAGATTTATGAGCAAAAGTATAGGCTAGCAGTATAGCATCACGGTACCACACAAGGGAGTAGAGCAGTAACCAAATAAGTAATATGATGCAGGTGGAATGAACCAAGCGAACGATGTCGCGGGCTAGTTTATAATATTAAAAGAAGAATATAAAAAAATGTGGCAACTAAAAATACATACATACATAAACAATCGTCCTATTTCTAGATAAGACAAAAAAATTAAAAACATCTGACCAGAATTAAAATTCATCAAACTACTTTTTAATAATAAAGATCGTTTCCATACCAGTACCTCCACCAGTATGACAAGCATGACCGCTGCTCACCTCGTGTAGTGACGCAGCGTGAAGGTATGCTACCAAACTATCGCGCGACGGTTTCTCAAGAACACCAATTGTCGCATCATCGCCGGATGGCCGCTAAACGCTGGCTTCCTTCGATCCTTGGTGGCGTAACTCATAAGCGACTAGCGACTTTTGAGAAAAATGACGTTCATATTTCGTAGGTATCATTCCACCGTTGGAGATAGAAAAAACACGCTACCGGGTGGAAGGGACATCGTAATCAAACCGTTACCATGGAATCTGAAAATGAGTCTAGAAACACACCTATGAAATTTTTCGTCAAAACAACAGCTGTTGTGTCATCTTAAATTTTGACCGTGTAGGTACACTTATGTACTGCCAGGGTTGCGGAATTTGTTCGAAAGAGTCACTGCGATCCTGGAACGCATTAGGAGGAACACGCATGGGTTTTAGTCGGTATGAGTCAAACACTCCCTTCCGCTCTGCGGAATAAGTTATTTGATGATTTCCCATCCTTGAAAGAAAAAAGCTCGCATAAATTCGGTCCAGTACTTCCAGAGCTTACCTCTTACAAACAAACAAACAATTTAACCTCTTTATAATATTAAGTGTAGATAACCAAGTGGTGATTAATAAATAACCTTTGTTTAGTAATAATTATCATGTCTTCGGTATGTTCAAAAGAATGTTGGAGGAAATGAGTCAATGTAAAATGTACCTATCGTTTAAACTATATATTATGTAGGAATATAGTATTTATACATATCTATCTATTGACTGTTCCTTCCGTAGATAACAGCTTGTATGAGAAAACTTAACCAGGTGTTAGGTTTCTTGTTTTACTTTAACAAGTAATCTAAAGCGTGGTATTATTGTGTGTCTATAGTCTATACTAATATTATAAAGAGGAAAGATTTTATTGTTTGTTTGTACTGAATAAACAACAATACTTGTCAACAATACTTGTGCTCTGCGCACAGTAAGCATCTTCGCTCCTCCAATAATCGTCTTCTACGATGTCCTTTTCACCGCACTGGTTTTCTTAAATCTTCTTTTCTTGTCCAGGCGGTTTTCCTTTGGAATGCGCTTCCTCAGAATATCAGGATGGCTACCAGTCGTTTCATATTCAAAGTAAAAGCTCGTGAACACTTGCTTATGAAGTTGGCAGACTCGTCTCACAATTAGTTTCTTATATTTCTCCACCTATGTATTTTTTGGCTTTCTCTACTCTGTATATTTTGTTTGTATGTATGTATATATGTATTTATTATATTTTATTCCTGGAAACTTTCTGTTTCTTGCACCTACTATGTTTTGTCTCTGCATCACCCTAAGGTTGACTGGTAGAAAATGCCAAAGGCATTAAGTCAGCCTTTGTACAATGTATTATTTACATTATGTGCAAAAAGTTTTAATAAATAAATAAATAAATAAATAAACTCCGAAACTGGACGAATTTTAAATATTTTTCACCAATAGACAGCTAAATTATTATGAAGTGATATAGGCTTTATAACATCACGCTACGACACACGGGAGCGAAGCAGTAAGCAAAGACGTAACTTAACTCGGGTGAAAATATCCACATGGACGAAGTCGCGGGCAGTTAGCTAGTAATAGATAAACTGAAAAACTATTTCACCGTTTTTTTTTAATTCTTTCAAATAAGAAAAGTAACATTAACGAGTAACTTAAGCTATTTATATATTTTTTTTAAATTAGGGATCTGAAATTGCCGAACCGCCCTGAGCAAACATAGTGACGAATGCTCGTGCCTTCTCTCTAAGAGAAGACGACCATTGCAGTAGGACAATTTATAATAGGCTGAGATTATTTTTTATTATCAACCCCGGTAATTCTTATGCCTCGGACCAGCCAGCTCGCGCGACCGCGTGTCTGCCCACGTGTGTTATCTCATGCTCCGACGAAATCTTGCTTATCTCACTTTTACTCGTATTGATATCATCTATATTACTCTTTCCTCGTTAATGGACTCACAGCGTCCTTTCTGAGAGCTTAATTTGAAAAAAGGTTATAATGTTATTGAAGGAAATTGTTAATTTCAGTGTCTTTTGCCGCGCCCTCATCATTGATCGCATCATCGTGGAGTGACGTACTGTCAGCGACAATAATCGATTAATATTGTTACTCTTACATTACTCATGTTTATGCACCCGAAATAATGAGTAACACTGTTTTTCAGCATTTTAGGTAGTAGCTAAAAGTTTATTTTATTTTGATTTTACATCCATTACACAGTCATACAATAATGTGCTTAATAACTAGAATTAAAAAATCAGAAGTGTCGTGGGGCTATCCGAACACAGGACACCGTAAAACACACATTTTTTGTCGCATAGTCTGGCGTAGTGGTACATATTACAAGTCTGAAATAAAATGTAGTGTATTATCAAGGATTCAAAGAAAAGACTTACCTATAAATATTTCATGAAACTATAATAGTGTCATGGTAAAAAAAATTTTTTCGTCGCATTCATCTCAGAATTTTGAGTGTAACCTATAAAATTTTATGCAATGCCATTATAGGGAATTTCATGAACTAAAGAAATACCTATAAATTATTATACACTGAGCCGTGTATTGTTTTCACAATTTAAAGAAAAATTTCATTTAAAATTTGTATTTTATTTGTTGCCGCGATGCATTATTGTCAATTACTTAAACATTTGCTTACGACAGGGCCTGAAACTAACAGACAACCAAAAAATCTCTTCATCTTTATTATGTATACGTATTAGCGTAGATATATTTTACAGGATATAGATCAAGAACCTTTTGTAAACGTCATGATTGTAGCTCTTCGGGATAAACTTATCAAATCTCTCTCGCCGATTTTTTACAAAGAATTTGCTCTCGCTACCTTTTTATTTACCTTATCTGACACGTCCGTGGTTTTTAGTAAAATAAATTACAATATAAAGTAAATACCTACCTAGATAAGTAAACCGAGTACGTGCGTGCTTAGACACGAAATAATGGAAGAATAATGTTGTACTAGTGTAGCTTATTAGAGTTCCTTATCTAAGGGTGCCAAAGGGGACCTTTATTTATTAAAGGGGTTACTTAAGATTCCGCTGTCTGTCTTTCACAGGGATGGATATGTTGTAATGTGTGGAGAAACTTGACGATTATTACGGTAGAGGTCTTGGGTTCGATTTCCAGGTCGAGCAAAGTGTTATTGGATTTTTCTATGAAATTCTCAGTTCGGAGCTAGGATTTCAGCCCGGTTAATGGCATTAGGCTCGCTTCCTATAGATCGCTAAGTACAAGGGACCTAGAACATACCGGCGGACTATGGGTGTACATTAGTACACCTCTGCCTAACCCTTTGGGGAATACAGGCGTGATAGCATGTACTTGAAATGTTTAGTGTGTATTAACTGTGGCCGCTATAGCAACACATAAAAAACCAATTAAATAACTTTAATTTTAATAATAATTACAAGAAATGTGTTTTTGTGTGTAATTTTTTACGGAACCCTTTGTGTAGTAGACCGACTAGCACTTTGCTGGCTTTAGAACAAATAAGGTTAAAGGTCAAAACGCGACACACGAGAGCGGATCAGTAATTAAAAGCGTAACGCGAGTAAAACCGCGGAGTACAGCTAGTTACAAAATAAATGACAAAAAATATTCTAAACGACCAATAAAATTGATTATTCATTGCAATCAGTAAGTGGAACTAGAAGTACATGAGCCGTTGAACGTAAATGATTCAAACTATGCCTTTGTTTACTACGACACTCACACACGTATCACGCACGCGCGCACACATGGACGCGTGTGCGCAAGTTTTCCTGAAACATGCGCGCGAGTAGACCGCTGCTCTTCCGGTCATGCGCAAAGAATATGCAATTAGGGGGAAAATGTAACTTTTTATTTATTTGACGCGTTCAGATGGATAGGATTTAAGATGTAAAATAAAAAACTGCTAAAAGAATGGGTATAAATTTAAAGACGGAACCTACTATTTTGCTCAATTGTTTAATATTAAAAAAATAACTACTAGGTAAGTAGTCATTTTAGAAAGGAGTATGTAAAGATCGTGGTTGGTGGCGTTTTGTGGTTTCTGCATACCCCCATGGGAAAAAGGCGTGAGTTTATGTATGTATTTAAGCTCGATAAGCCGAAGTCTATAACATTTTAGTAAGGAAGGGAGAATACGAGGCTACCTCTGCCAAGATGAGCCAACCCACAATATCTAGAAAAGTTACATTAGCTACGTCCAACTGATTTAACATGCCGATTGTGTTAATTATTATTACGCATGATATGATTATCATTATCATCTACTTAGCCTTTTCCCAACTGTGTTGGGGTCGGCTTCCAGTCTAACCGGTTGCAGCTGAGTACCAGTGTTTTACATGGAGCGACTGCCTATCTGACCTCCACAACCTAGTTACTGGACAACACGATACCCCTTGGTTAGACTGGTTGTCAGACTTCCAGGCTTCTGACTATTCATAACGACCTTCAAAGATCTACGAATGACAGCCGGGACCAACGGCTTTACGTATTTTCCTTTTGTGACATAATTATCATTATAATTTAAAAAAATATTGCTTTAAAAATGGAAGACATTTTTAACTAAACCCTTTTATAAAGCGTATTACGAAAAGGGTATACATATACATATCAAAGGCACAGATTCTTTTGACGTTAATAAACCACATAGCAACACTTTTTAATACCTAAACTCACAAAATTATAAAGTTAAGAAACATTTAATATTAAGTGAAAAATATGAACTGTTTTCTTTTGAATTCTACATCACTACACCAACTCAGCTGATCGGTGTCAATAAACTACACATAAAGAAACAACTCCGTAAAACATTTGTTTCTCCTGACACGTTTGTTATGATTTAAACTTAATAAACGGCCGAATTAAAAAAAAGAATATTATGCATTTTCTAAGTTATTGCTTTCGAGCTGAAATTTTGTATAGAGATTCAGTACGGGATACACGCTCCACCCAGTTTGTATGGATACGGTACCCTTTCCTTAACACGCTGTATACCTATATTTTTCATAGGAAATTTGGAAGGGAAACACAATTGTTTGCAATAACAATGTTATCACCGCACCAGATGCTTATTAATTAATGACTCATATGTCCCCACTTCTTTGTTGCTTGCTCTTTGACCGGCGCCGACGCATTTTATAAAGCAACAAAGGTCGGCCACAAGTTGCTCATCCGTTCAGTCCGGTCAGTCAGCGTCGATCGTGCGAGTCGAACACACGTTAGCGCGCGATTTAAACGAATAATTATTTAACAAAAATGTTGTTTTTCATAACAGTTTCTGTGCTTGTCGTCAGTGCGAACGCAAAGTTCTACACCGACTGTGGTAATTATTTATTATTGTTATTTTCTTTAATTTAATTAATTTTGCTCGAGTTCCTGCGTTATCTGATACGTACAAGCGGTTGCGCTTTAAATTAGTAAATTGCGTACTTTGTGTATTACTGAATTAAGAGGTTCGTTCGCTAAATATGTTGTTGTGGAGGTGTGCGGTTTGTTGCAACTGCTATCGCTGGCCGGACCGTGAAACCTTGTGTTATTACATACCATCACGCCTGTATTCCCCGAAGGGTTAGGCAGAGGTGTAACAATGTACACCCACAGTTCGCCGGTATGTTTAGGTCCCACGTAATAGGGGGTGAGCCTATTGCCACTAACCGGGCACAAATCCTAACTCCGAGCTGCTACTGAGAATTTCATAGAAAAACCCAATAACACTTTTTGCTCGACCTGGGAATCGAACCCAAGACCTCTAGCGTAGCAGTCGCGCTTAGGACCACTAGGCCAACGAGACAGTTTGTTGTGTTTGTTGTTGTGGCTTGTGTTGTTCTTACCTGTAAAGTGGCTTTTAACTCAATACTTCTATATAATATTTCAAATTAGGTTAAGTAGATGATCGCACACTTTTGCAAGAAATTTTCGTCTTTTTCGATACCCGTGCTTCAGTTCCGCTTCCGTCAGGGTTCTTGTGCATGAACCTGAAAACGAACTGGAAATGTTTATGAGTTTAGAATAGAAATTAAGAACACAAGGATAACTTGCCCAATAAGTGTCAGCGCAGACAGCGGTTCCTAGTATGCTTAACTCCGTTCCGGTTTGTATATTACTGCCCTATTCTGCGCTGACCCATATAGGAAAACTTTTATTCGTATTATTAATTTCTATACTGACCCTATTATTATTTTATATTCTATTCCTATTATTATTTTTTTATATTCTGGGTAAAATTAAGGATCCTAAAAAAAACATAAGTTTATGTCTTCTCCATACATAATCATATTCCTCTATTTGCTCGTACTTTTAGAAATCAGTAAAAAAAACTCACAAAAAAATCTCAGGCACATGCTCTCATATACAACACGATATTCATCCCTATTCCCGCCAATTAAGACTCACTGGACTACACTACGCACTGGACTAGATACCTCCCCCTAAATGGTACTTGTAAATCTTTTTTAACTATCCACACAAGATTCAGAGAGCTTTATAGACACTATACATAGAGTCGGATTTTGTCAAACAAAATCAATCAATAGATTTAGCCGCACTCTACCAAAACATAAGCATACATAAATAAGGATGCTCAATTTCATGCAGGTCTACAATCTATGGGGCAGTTCTCATAGTTTAAAGAACGTTCGCATTCTAATCAGTCTCAAAGTATCCAAAATGCCTCTAATATACGTACATTTTTGACTTTGACTGTTGTTGAGACGAGATTGTGACTTGATTGTAAAAGTTTATAATTATGAATATTGGTTGACCTTGTCATTAGACCATTCTATATCATCATCTGCTAAGCCTTTTCCCAACTACGTTAGAGTCGGCTTCCAGTCTAACCACATGTAGCTAAATATATTAGTCGCCACTAATCGTGGACACAAATTTTTCGGTTTTTGGTTTCCTTTCGGGGTTTCTTGGGGCGCCGACACTGCACGCAATCGGTCCAACTGACGGACTAATCACCCGAAACCCGAAAATTAACTTGACATTTGTGCTCACGACGCGTGGCGACTACTATACCAGTGTTTTACATGGAGCGACTGCCTCTCTGACCTCCGCAATCCACCATTATATATTTGAGATAAACAAGTGTCCGTAACTATCGTATTACTATAAACATGACAATTACAATAGCATTCGATCATCAAAATTAATAAGAACACGAATGCAACAAGATGCGTGTGTAACAACACATATATGTTCAATAATAATAACAGCGTCCTACTGCAGGGAAAAGGCCTCTTTTCATACAGAGAAGGCATGAGAATTGATTGGCAGCATCGCTTGCTCAAGGCTGATTGGCGATTTTAGACTGAATTTATATGTCGGTTATCACGGGGTATTATTTTCTTTGCGCGGATCCCTAATTCTTTTACTAAATTTAAATTAGCTCAAGTTACTCCTTATAACAGCAGCTATCAGTGGAAGTCCTACAAAAATAATATCCCAATAACCTACCACTGAACTTTCACCTTATCTTACAAACGTTTGTTTAATAAATAAATAATAATTTAATGATAGTAGCAATGTCAGCTGCTTATTATCAGTAACAAAAGGGTCAATGTCCCGTGGTTCACAAAGTAGTACCTACTAGGTACGTCATGCTTAAAAGTCATGATAACTACTCCCTGACCTGTCTTACGATACAACCAATTATTCTTGTAAAAATAAAGGAGCATGGCTTTTTTTTTTTTTTTTTTGGTGGGTGGGAAATCATCAAATAACTTCTTCTTCGCCCTGGGCGGGACGGGAGGGAGTGTCAGACTTTTACTGACTAAAACCCACCCATGTTCCTTCTTGTGCCCTTTGCGTTCCGGGGGCACGGTATCTCTTGCGAACAACCCGCAGCCCCGGCAGGCATCGGCCCTCAGTGGCCCCTTCCTTTTGCTGACATCTCTTTGAGGCGCGCGTGGAACACGAACGCGCCGTCGACACGGCCTGTCGTTATGCAACGTAAGGACGGTGAGCTACCCATTGCTCACCGTCCACAGGCCCGTATCTACGTTGGCCGGGAGTCGTCTCGCTACTAACTTTTGATAAAACCCTATATATACCACATGAACAACTGCCTATCTGGCCTCCACCACCCAGTTACTGGGCAACACTATAACTATTGGTAAAACTGGTTGTCCGACTTCCTAGCTTCTGATTATCCATAACGACTGCCAAAGATCTACGGATGACAAATGACGGGACCAACGGCTTTACGTGCTTACCGAGTCACGGGGGTATCACACCACCAACTTCCAAAGTCCGGGCTGCTACTGAGAAATTCCTTGTATAACAAGTTCAGTGGTATCTAATATCCTAATTCAAACGTATATTGTAGTATCTAAAATATAGCCCTTTAATCCTGAATAAAAAACAGAAAATTCACGGAAGAAAATCAGAAATTCTATGAAGTGCTAATGGACTCATTTGCGCTTTGTACACATGTGTCAATATTCATAATTTCGTCCCAATTTTCTTTTTTCAGTATATTTTTGGATTGTCTTCACGAGTACAAATAATATGTAATAGCTTATTTACCACATTATACAGTTACCTACGCATCAACGCCCATTCAAATTTAACTACTTGAGTGATTCCAATCCATGCGTAGCAAGCATTCAGTTAGCAGTATTGTGATTATCCGAACTGTGCAAAAGAATTGCATCTATCTATCTACATGTACCTAATGGGGGATGGGTTTCCGTACTTAGTCATTGATAGTGGACCTTTGTGCCTGAGGCACGGTGTCTGTTACTAACCAGTCCACCTTCCTCCAGAAGCAAATAAATCCTCCCACAGACAGCTCAGGGCGTCCGCAAGAGGCTTTAGAGAGCCCGAGGTTCCTTTTTGGATCTGGGCGAAGTCTGTGCTCTGGAGGACCACATGCATACTCGTCTTGTTTGCCTCCATGTAAGCTCTACAAGACCTGTCTGTGATGCCTATGATATAAGGAATAATAGCATCGTAGTGTTTTTGTTTTATAAAAGTGAGGTAAATAATCAGTGAATGAATGAATTAAGCCACACAAACTCATGCCCTATGACCATGGCAAAAAATTATTTTGCCTAGTGCAAAAAATAAATTAATAAAAAAATGCCTTAGACAGATATATCTAGGATATGTTAAAATAAATATTAATACCAGCCTATAATTGCCCCACTGTAGGGCAAATGCCTCTTCTCATGCAAAGAAGACACGAGCATTAATTTGGCATTTCAGATTCAAGTACTTAGATTATCTACTTCATATTTTGTTGACCCTATGATTTACTTCGTCTTTGTAAATAGGTCATTTACGCCAATAAAAAACTAAACTAAAGATATCAATAAAAAATAAGCCAATTTCAATGTAGGTCAGTTTATATCTGACCATACTTACAACGAAAAAACACTGCTGACGTGAAACCAAACCGTATACCTTTACGTCATCAAATTACTTCTTCCACCCTGGGTGGAGCGGAAGGGAGCGTCAGACTCTACTGACTAAAACCCACCCGTGTTCCTCCTAATGCCCTTTGCGTTCCAGGGCCGCGGTAACTCTTTCGAACAAATTCCGCAACTCTGGCAGGACAAACTATACCGCACCTATCTGCCTATTATTCATTTGTTCAATTTCCAAATACATACCTGTCGGATAAAATCATAATCATGATAAAAATAATAACTACATTACGACTAACAGGTACATTAGATTTTTTGCACACAAACAGTAATATAATAATACTCCTTATCATAATGGTTATATAATAGTAGTATTGAGGTATAAACGCCAGGGAACAGTATAATGATGTGAAATGATACGATCATGGAGATATACCTACTGGCTCACTAATCAGCAGCTGAGGTAATGCTGAATGTAGGTATTATTATAGGTAACTGAATATCATACATTGTAAAACTTGAATTACTGTTTATAGTTAGGTATCTAGTTTAATAAAAATACATAATTGTTCATAGTTCCTTAGCTATGAATAATTATTTATTTACGATCACCTTATCCTTATAAGACACTCGTGAATAAATTGTTGCAACACTCGAACAGGGTTGCCATATCAAATAAAAACTGTAGAAGCTCCTACCACCTATCTATAACCAGCAGTCATTTCTTGGAAAATCTCGATTACATGATCTGGATTTTAGAAAGCATGAAGAGTTATTCTAGGTTGCGCACGTTACCTATGTGTGAAGGGTCGATAGCTCAATATGTCCCTAGTGACAATATCGCATCTGTGTGGAGAAGTCTTTAAACTTTAAACCAGCTACAATATACAGAGCTCGAATATATCCGAAATACACTAAAATAGATCCCTTAGATTGAACCTTGTTGTTCTGCTGATAACCTTGGTTGGACAGGATGCATTTCACGGCGCCAGCACAATGTCTGTGACCAACAATGTTATATGGTAGATATATTTATGTTTACCATTTCCATTATCCAATATAATTTGTTCTGACATTATGATTAGAACACATTATACTTGTTAGTGACATTTAAAACATACTAGGTGTGTTTAGATTTTGTTGGTCTAATAATGTAGTTTGATCTTATCAAACTGGCAAGTTGAACCCTCTAATAATAATTTCAAGGTTCTGGGCTGTAAAAGTCATCGTTCACTAGAACAGCACCGCTTCCGCAAATAATTTGCCAATCAAGTTAGGATTTTAAATCATGTGTTTAAAGTATTTTTTTTATTGACATGATTAAAAGCTGACAGCTAACAGTTGGATTTTTAAGGGCAGTTTTGGCCGAGCCGTTGCCGAGTCGGGGCGATATTTTTAGTAAAAAAGTAGACACCAGTTCTTTTTTTATATTGGAATCCACATAACTTCCGTCCGTGTGAGGAAAACAACAAGTTGTACCTATCGGATATCGGACACTTATCGGCAACAACCGCGCCCCCGACCGAGGTGCCACAACTCAAATTTAATAATAAACAAGAAACGATCTGACTCACATACAATGATCATGGCACAATCTCATGAAAATATCAAAAAATCTATCAGCCTATGCCTCTACGGCGTAGATTGCCTACGGCGTAGCTAGTGGTTCAAGATACCAGAGTCTAGAGTTAAGTCCCAAAGCCTAATCTCTCAGAGGATTAGGTACATATTTCTCTATTTATTTTTAAAATTTCAGCCATGCTAAAATTACTTACAGCAACACTGATATTTCAGGCCCTAATAAATCTCCTGTTTCACATTATTTACGTCAACATTTATACATTTTTCAAAAGATTAAAAGATTCATAGCTTCTTTCTCAAACACTGGGGTTGTAACTGTCTTTCTTAATTTACTCACTAAAGATGCGACGGTAGCTGAGTCCCGGTTTTGCTCACAAAACCTCATTAAGTTCGTTAACTTCAATTACTCACCTGCTCGACGTGAAGCTGTCGCTATTTTGGGAATATTTTATGAAGCAGAACAGGATTTATTAAATTCATACCTAAATATATCATGATTCGATGAGACCTTGATGAAAATGTCAAGTTTAAATATTAAGAAGTCGATTAGTATCTAATAATACTTTAACTTATTGGTAACTATCTGATTAGTAGCTGATATTTAGGTAGCTACCTCTATGTCCACCTTGTTAGTCTAGTAGTTCTAAGCACGACTGCTACGCTAGAGGTCTTGGGTTGGATTCCCAGGTCCAGGAAAATGTTATTGGGTTTTTCCATGAAATTCTCAGTAACAGCCCGGAGTTAGGATCTAAAAGAAAGAAAGAAAAAACATTTATTGGCACAACTTGAGGCTCTAAAGAACAGCTTATTAAAAATAACAAAAGACATAAAATAAGACGGGAAGTGCGTGCACCACTGCTGCGCCAAACAGGCCCAGTTCAGCAATAATGCCAGACCACTTGGGCCTGACGCTGGTTTTCAACTGGGGTCCAGTTGCCCGGCCATTTCTACCCGGTTAATGGCATCATAGGCTCGCCCCTTATTACATGCAGGGACTTAAAAACATACCGGCGAACTGCATGTACATTGGTTACACTTCTGCTTAAGCCTTCGGGGAATACAGGCGTGATGAGGTACCTCTATACTCAGGTACCCGTTAATATAACGATTTCAAAATCCACAATGACATATTGTGCCCATCATTGTAATCAATTTTTATGTTCCGGACCATACCTGGAAATCTTGTGGGTAAAGACAAAGTTAAAATTTTCTTTTACGTTTGTTTACAAAAACTAAAAACTGCCTCGGTAGCCTAGTGGTCCTAAGCGCGACTGCTACGCTAGAGGTCTTGGGTTCGATTCCCAGGTCGAGCAAAAAGTGTTATTGGGTTTTTCTATGAAATTCTCAGTAGCAGCTCGGAGTTAGAATTTGTGCCCGGTTAATGGCAATAGGCTCGCCCCCTATTACATGGAACCTAAACATACCGGCGAACTGTGGGTGTACATTGTTACACCTCTGCCTAACCCTTCGGGGAATACAGGCGTGATGGTGTTTGTTTACAAAAACCCCTGTATAGTAGCCGCCATGAATCGTGAGCACAAACGTCAAGTTAAATGTTGGGTTTCTTTCTGGGAATTTTCGGGCGCCGACGCTGGACGCGATCGGTCCTACTGACTGACCAATGGCATGCAGCGACGGCGGCCCAAAAAACCCAGAAAGGAATCCAATAACCCAAACATTAATTTGATGCTTGTGCTCACGACTCGTGGCGATGTTTTCCGTGCTATATATTGCGCGCGTTAATTAGTGTTTACAGCAAAAATAAGAGTCGTATCCTAGCAATCACTGCCGGGGCTGCGGGTTGTTCATAAGAGATACCGCGCCCCCGGAACGCAAAGGGCACAAGAAGGAACATGGGTGGGATTTAGTCAGTAAAAGTCTGACACTCCCTCCCGCCCCGCGGAAGAAGTTATTTGATGATTTCCCGCCCACCACCAAAAAAATCCTACCAATCAAGCAAGCAATAATTGGTAGATATACCTTCACCGCGCCTGTATTCCCCAAAGGGTTAGGCAGACGCGTACCAATGCACACCCACAGTTCGCCAGTATGTTTAGGTCTCATGTAATAGGGAACGACCCTATTGCCATTAACCGGGCACAAAACCTAACTCCGAGCTACTACTGAGAATTTCATAGAAAAACCCAATAACACTTTTAGCTCGACCTGGGAATCGAACTCAAGACCTCTAGCGTAGCAGATATAGCGTAATTGGTAGACTATATTAACCTGTGTCTGACCTTGAAGGAAACGCAAGCAAAAGTTTTTATGTAAAAATATTTACCTACTACGTTATTAACCTAATTCTCTTAAGACAAGTAACTTCTATAATCTAGATTCTAGATATTTCTAAGCCACCACGCATATACCACTCGTTCCTTAGCTAATGACCGTTACAAAAACCATTGAATATTAGTTAAAACTTAATTAACAGCAAAGTTAATACGCGAAACAGAACGGAGTTACATAAATTATATTCTAAAAATAAATGTATTTATTATTCGGGGTTAATTAATGTTATTACATCATCTATTATTATATTTATTTTGATGTTTTTTATTCTGTTGCTATGACATTTTATATTTATAATAGGTTGGTTATATTTTTATTGTTTTATTCATTAATAATAATTAGAGACTTGTAACCTACTAACTGCCTCGTTAGCCTAGAGGTCCTAAGGGCGACTGATACGGTAGAGGTCTTGGGTTCGATTCCGAAGTCGAGCAAAAAGTATTATTGGGTTTTTCTATGAAATTCTCAGTAGCAGCTCGGAGTTAGGATCCATGCTCGGTTAATAGCAATAGGCTCGCCCCCTATTGCATGATACCTAAACATACCGGCGAACTGTGGGTGTACATTGGTACACCTCTGCCTAACCCGTCAGAGAATAGAGGCGTGATGGTATGTTAAAAAAAAGGTATCCTTACCCTGTCTACCTATCCTTGTAAGGTAGATTTAGCTAATTTTCTAAAAACATTTCGAACTCAAAAATCATATAAACAAACCTTATTTAATTTTCCAGGTTCAAAAGAGGGGACGGTGCAGAAAGTAAGTGTGAGCGGGTGTGCCGAGGACGCCAAGGAGTGCGTCCTTAAGAGGAACACTAATGCCACATTCAGTATCGACTTCACACCTAGTAAGTACCTACCTACCTATAAATAACTACATTATTATTAAAAAAAAGTCCTCCGCCGCGTCTGTCTGTATGTCTGTTCGCGATAAACTAAAAAATCCCTGCACTTATTTTCATGCTGTTTTCACCAATGGATAGTGTTTCTCGAGGAAGGTTTAGTATATTTAGTAGTTTAAGTATCTAATTAGTCAAGTTTTTATATACGTTTAGCTAAAATATAATGATATTTATTGAAAGTATCGGAAAAAAATAAGCCGTCTGGGAGCTTTCAACGAAAACGCTGCCTAAACTCTTTGAGATATAAAGAAAGCCTATTATTGTCCCACTGTAGGGCAATAGCCCCTTTTCATACAGAGAATGACACAAACATTGCAATCACCACGCTTGCTTAACGCGGATTGGTGATTTCAGACTTATATTAGTTGTAAATCCAAGTTTCCTCACGATCTTTTCCTTCACCGATATCAGTGTGATATTGCCCGGATTAAAACCCACCACCTCATGTATGAGCTGCGGGCGCATTAACCCCTGCATCACGACATTTACTAACCTTATAACATAGCCATATGCTACTTAATCATTTCTTGGGTAAGTAGATCTGTGCTCAAAGGAATATACTTAGTTAAAACAGTAAAATAAATATGGCAACACTAATTCCCTGTTTTTAATTCAACTTTACACTATTAGTTTACTTTACCTATGAAAAAGGAAGTCATAAACGTCAATAGGTGTACGCGGTTATACCCAAACGACACTAGTAGTTTATGAAACTGAATTTTCCTTGAAATTAAATGACTAAGTTTATGCTACTTAAACATTTTACTATTTTAAAGTGAATGAGTGGATAAACGGGATGGAAGGTGACACAATCGTAATGGAAACTTTTCCATAGATTCAGTAGGCCAGTCATAAAATATTTCATAGTAAAAGAAAAGAAAGAAAGTAATAAACAGCTGTTCCGTTCAAAAGTGGAACACCTACACAGTCAAAATGCATGGAACAGCATTTTTTTTATGTTGTTAAAATTGTATTAAATCTTTAACGCCAGTTCTTTGTCACCTCTGACTCTGACCTAGAGACAATAGAAAATACAAAATTAAAGATACAATCTTTAGTAACTCCCGACAGAAGAATAAAAATCCCTGCCGTAGATAAAAAAAGAGCTTATAACTTTGAAACCGCTGAACCGATTTCCATCAAACATAGCTAAGAACACTCCCGACTAATTCACCTTTCAAACACAAAAAACAAAATCAAAATCGGTTCATGCGTTCGGGAGCTACGATGCCACAGACACACACACAGACACGTCAAACTTATAACACCCCTTCGTTTTTGCGTTGGAGGTTACAAACCCATGTCAAAAATAAATCTATGGTCCTATTTTTGTCGCGTTGTCCCCTCCACCCCGTGGATTACCTAATTAAAATTGCGTGCCCATGTAAGTACCTACATAAAATTCCTTGAACACAACATTCGTCAGGTAGTGTGGGCTTTAAATAGCCCCCAGACACAAGGCTAGTGTGTGCGCAAAGTTATGGCACTCTAATTTTACTTAGGTAGGTACGTAATGACCATAAACTAGGCAAACATTTCCAAGAAGTCTGTATAAGACGTTACACAACAGGATAACAGTCGTTCTTTTTTCAAAACTCTGATTTTCTTTTGTTCGTTAATTTTGTTAAATCTATACTAATATTATAAAGCTGAAGAGTTTGTTTGTTTGGTCGAACGCACTAATAACGCTGGAACTACTGGTTTGAATTGAAATATTATTTTGTGTTGGATAACTCATTTATCGAGGAAGACTATAACGTCACGCTACGACCAACAGGTGCGGAGTAATAACCAAAGATGTAACCTAATGCGAGAAAAAAAATACGCGGACGAAGTCGCAAGCAGAAGCTAGTTTTGTAATAAGTCTTATAAATAAATTATATATTTTTATAAAGTGCAAAAAAGTTTAAAAGTTTTTAAAAGTGTTATTGGGTTTTTCTATGAAATTCTCAGTAGCAGCTCGGAGTTAGGATTTGTGCCCGGTTAATGTCAATAAGCTCGCCCCTTATTACATGGGACCTAAATATACCGGCGAACTGTGGGTGTACATTGTTACACCTCTGCCTAACCTTTGGGGGAATACAGGCGTGATGGTATATATATATTTCTTTTTATATATTTTTATACCCACCTACGAATATGTTCTTTGGGTATCTAATTGACGGTGCGCATGCGTAACACAAACAAATTCTACCGAATGTCATGTATGTATCTGTATATCCTTTGTTGGAGATCCTAAGTAAATAAGACGAATTTCAATTAATTTTCCCGAAACTCTACGAGCTTCAGATTAGACTCCGCTGGTTTCTTTTATTTTTGTAACTTTTGTGGCTCGGCGCCACTGAATATTCTGGCTTAGGTATGGGTGAATGGCACAGCAGGTTTGCAGGTAGCAGGCTTTTAGGTTTTGTTGCAGGTCAAAAATGACAGGAAACTTTATCCTATATATCCCAGAGAGTTATTTTTAGTAATGTTGCATTATCATTTTAACACCAACTTTGTATGTTTCCAGACAAAGAAGTGAAAGGAGTCCAAACGGTGGTCCATGGAGTGATAATGAACTTACCGGTGCCATTCCCATTGCCCCAGCCTGATGCCTGCAAGGACAACGGATTAACCTGCCCTCTGCCGGTAACTACCTACTCACTAATATATTACAACTTACATCGCTTGTTTGGTACCTATTCCACGACTGCAACACAATTGGGTACATATTAGACACTACCAATCAATTGACACACTTATTATGAGCTGTCAAAACGCGATTCTCGCATATTTTCTATGGCAATTAGCGAACTGATGTCACTTAATACGCCAACTCAATTGACTATCATTTTTTGAATTCAAGCCAAATAAAAATCGAATTTTGAATTTAACAGAATATTAATCAAATTTTTAGATATGTGAAAGTGCTTTTTTTAGACAAGTTGTGTCTTGGATTTGATGGATAGGTAATGGTTTTGACTACCCTATTGCAGTTTTTGGTGTATTATATTTGTACCAAGTTCTTGTTGAAAAATTCGTTGGTTATCCTCTTTTCTGGAGAATGAGAGAGACGAAAAAAGATGCACCACCATAATTACACGTTGCTTCATTCAGTGACGCCATCAGATTATACGGTTCGCCCCGCTAGAAGAACATTATAAAAAAACGAAAAACTTCAGAACAGTATCGTCTTACTACAAAAAATCACCCCAATACCCTTCATAATTATCCGCCGGTACAATTAGTAACATAACACTTTATTTTTCAGGCGGGTCAGCTAGCTAACTACCAGACAACTATGCCTATCTTGAAGTCTTACCCCAGGGTCAAGGTCGAGGTCAAATGGGAGCTGAAGGACGAGAACGAGGAAGACATCGTCTGCATCATGATTCCCGCTAAGATACAATAATGAATTCTGCTTTTTCCTAAGTCTTACCCAGTTTCTGGGAGCCCTGTAATTTATTGATGGTTATGTGGATTCCTATTTCAACTATGTCACGCAGATTGAAGTAATCACAGGTCTAAGCTGTCAGAGGCTGGGGGTAAACCAATGATGGAATACTTAAAACTATCTCCTATATCTTTGCCAAATTCTTCAATGCAAAACATTTTTAATACAAAAAAGAATCGAGATATTTCCTTCAAGTTTTTTTGATAACGTGGACACCAGAATCTTTGAGAAGTATTGCTAAAACTACCTATTCTAAATACTTAATTTTCTATTTCTTTTTATTTTACGAGTTTTGAATTATTTCGAAGTAAAGTTACGAATCTCGAAGAATTTTCAGAATTTATTATACTTCTATAGTTTTATTTGTTTAGATCGGAGTATTTTTAATTTATTTTGTTTTAAAGTCGGGTAACAAATTAAGGTTGTGTTAAAAGGCAAATATTTTAAATTTACTCGCAACGAGGTCTCTCTAAAAATCATTTTTATTTTACTTAGTAGTAGGTATAAGAGCCTGTTCCCACGTGTCAGTACCTTGTACGCCTGCTCGTGTGAACAGGCTCTAAATACTCCAAGCTGTTTGCAACACCATGTATGAGATTTCTTTAATTTATAATAAGTTGTTTTTCCACTAAATATAGGTTAAGGATTGTGGTTTTGTACATTATAATACATAATAATATTGTGTAAACCTGAGTTTTACTGTTTGTCCTTTGTCCCCTGAAAACATAACATAGGTACAAAGATATCAAGAGAGTAGAGTAACCTCCAGCAGTTTTCGGTTGATAATGAACTAGAAAACAACAGGAATAGAGTTGATAATTGCGATTAACTCTGCAGCTCTGCGCTGAACCTTTCACGGTACTATCTATGTGGCTAAACTTCGGGCTGCTACTGAGAAAACCCAATAACACTTATCTCAACCTAGGAATAGAATACAGGACCCCACGCTCATCAGTCGTGCTTGTAACCACGAAGCCAGCAGAGCAGTAAAAGAATAAAATACTTTTAGTGCAAACGATTTTTTAATAAATTCTCATTCTTCCTTCTCTGTATAAGAGGCCTTCGCCCTACAGTGGGGCGTTAATATGCTGGTATTATTATTATTACTACCAATTTTATATTGATAATATAAATTATGCACATACAACCATACGGTGAGCAGCAAGTAGGTAGGTATTGAAAAAAAACATGAAGGCAGGTATTAATATCACAGCAGCTCCCAATACTGAACATATATTTTCATCCTTATCTTCGTTTAGAAAAATGTATAAGTAAATTATAATTTGTACAATAAATTAAAAAGATCAGTCGTAATTTTTATAAAATACATTTTTGCCAAGCATGTAAAAATACGAAAAAATGTCTTATTAAATCTATTTAATGTATGGCAACCCTAAAGTTAGTATTCGTTGCCAACACTTTGGAAGTTGGTTAAAAAGGATTATACAAACATACATAAACTCACACCTTTTTCCCGTAGGGGTAGGCAGAACGCCGCCTGCTACGATCCTTATATAGGTACTCCTTTCGCCTCGTCCACGTCCATACATCTGGTCATACAAGCACGCCGGTAACAAGTACTGCGCACTCGGCCTTATTGAAGAACCTCACCAATAAGGCGTTGCAACTCACATCTACCATATAAATTCCTTTTATTAGTAACCTTTCACTCATCCTCTTAACATGACCGAACCATCTAAAAGGATATCTTTAAATACAAAAGTGATATGATGCCAGTACATACATAGAATACATACATAAAACTGGTCAATTGTCAACCGGGCACAAATCCAGACCCCGGGAGTTGACTAACAAATTCCATATGGAAAAATCCACTATCATAGATCATAACTCTCAGCGGTCGCGGTCGGTCAATTAGACTAACCATATTCACTTGAGAATTGTGACAACATAGTATTAATTAGGTTACACTTAAATCCACCTGAGAAAAGCCGCGGGCGGATGGTAATGAAAACTAAAAAAGGAGGTAGACATAGATAGAACATTACCATCACGCTTGTGTGTTCCAAAAAGGGCAGCAGAGGCGTACTCCCTTTTCCCTCCCTGTCATGGTCCGGTAAGACGGCAATCCGTCACGACCGAAGTGACATCAGGCGCAGGGCCATTAGCGACACGTGCGCACCGAGACACTAGACCCTTTATGATTTGTATTTACGACCTTGACCTCAGTCGATGGCAAACGTTTATCAAGGTCAAAGTATCATTCAACTTTGGAAGACTTCTAGGGACTTGTACATGTGTCGAATTCACAAACGCCCCCTTTCGGCCACCTCAGCCAAGAAACGTCATCAAACAATGCGGTACACACTCTAATAGCATCATTAAACAATAATATGTCCTCTAATTACAATATAATTAGTCGTTAAAATGATTTATTGAGCACTATGCTTTTATTTACTTTTAATTTGGCAAACGCGTGAGCGGAAGACGAATTGACGGAAAAGGATTGCACCAAAGTGGAAGAGGTATGCAAACTCTTTAGTGTAAAAAACGCAAAAGAGGTTTTGAAAAAAAGCATGATAGTTCTTAACTACCTGTGGCGAGGACTCCATACAAATCAATTCCTACCGGCTTCCCTTAGGCAGTTCGAAACAACAGCTACTCTGCCGCCATTGAAAAATGGTACAGACAGACTATGTAATACTGTTTATTATTGCCAAATAATATAGTCAGTCAGATTAATAATAGAAACTTATACACACTGAAATACATATACTACCAATAAGGTCTATTTTTTCTCATCTTGTCTGCCATTTGTTGTTATCTCAAAACTTCATGACAGCAATTTTTGTATGCTATTGTTTTTTTGCCAGGTCTGATTGGTTGATTTGCATCAATCAAGACGTCGTGGCATCTCCATTACTTTTTTCAATCATTTTCCCCGAGATTCTTTCAAGATCCTTCACTTTTTCTTAATAGTACTCTTACAGCGACCACACAGAGCCTGTTCAGTCTTCACTTTCCTAAAATTTAAGTTAAACTCTTGCCTAAATATCTTCCTGTACATTGATTCTTTTACGGGCACTAAATTATCCTTATTGCATTCACTATTGTACATATTAAACATATGTTTGATGCTCAAACTTGGATCCAAATACTGTTTTTTCTTAGAATATTGTATTACTGGCTTCGAATCTACCGTTGTGTAAGACAGTATGTGCTTTCTCACTCTATCTTTAGATTCCGAAGGTAATGAGTGTGTACTAGCTTTAGAATGCCCTCTTCCATCTGGTTTTGGCATGTTCAAGTCTGTTTTCCCTGTATGTACATTGTAGACTGGCTTCTGAGATATAGCTAGTGTTCCTAGGTAAAAATTCTTACAAACCGTATGTCGTTCACACTTAAGGTGGAAGAAATACTTAAATGTATACTTCCTTTTATGGTTGTCGGACATTTTGTTGCGTTTAATATAAGTTCTTTCAGTAGTACTTAGAAGGAAATACTTCTTGTCATTAGCGTTGAGCGCGTAGAATGCTTTGAAAATATGTTCCCGCTCAACGTCAGATATTTTTTCGTTACATTTGTACTTGCAATTTGTTATGCAGTCCTTAGTATTCTGTATTTGTCTCTCGGGCACGAACTTGCCTCGTCTACTGATGTAGGCCTCCCCTCGTTGGTGCTTCAACTTGCGGACATTGCAAGCCCAAGTGGTTGGATCTGGTATTTGGCTGCGTGACCTCTTCTTTTGAGGCTCTGGTTCTGTTTGAGATGGGTCTGTTTCACATCTGGAAAATGGAAATTAGTAATTTAAAAAAAGTTAGTAAATAAGTTGAGGTCACCATTAAACAAAGAAGAGTATTGCTACACACATAATGTCATGTTTGAAAATAAAAACATTTAATTAATATTTATTTTCGAAATGACCATGCATCAATCAGAAGGTCAAAATAGTCTAGAACTAAACCATGACAGCAAAAAAAAAAGCGTAAAAAATCAACTCACTCATTTTCCTTATCCCTTAATTGCACTTCAGGCTCAAGCTTAGTAATAAAACACTGCTCTTTCGGATACTCATACTGCCTATAGTACGAGTGCACTCCGGCAATCATATGCTGTGGTACTATCATATGAGAAGCAATCTGCAGAGACTGGGTCATGTCCGAGCTCTGCAGCACCTGAGACTGGACTTGTCCCTGCAAAGGCTGCATACTCTGCAATTGCTGACAAGACATGACAATCTGATTCTGTGACATTTGAATTTGACTCTGAATTTCAGTCACATGGTGTGACGTTACTGGTATGTGTATAGACTCTGATGTAATTGTCTGCTGATATGTAACCTTGCCCTGCGATGTGGATGTTGACAGTGATGGATGGGATATGTGGATGATCTGAGGGCTCTGAAGCTTTGTATTTGATATGGAAGGTTGGTAGACTTGGACTAAGTGCGGTATGGATGGCTGCTGTAATTGTTCCATTGTTGATGTTTGTTGTTGTTGTTACTGCTCTTGTAGTTCCCTGAAAACATAACAATAGCAAATAAATTGAAAAAATATATGTCTGTTTCTTTACATTTCATAATACATGAAGGAAGAGATCAAGTAAATTAAATTTTTAAAAAATGAAAAATTATTAATGTATTTATACATATCTCTATGAGGGAAGCTTCTTTCTTAACATAGATTTTATCTGCTCATGGCTATGAAGAATCAGGAATAGGAGAATCGATATAAAAGCCGACTTTATTATGCAAATAAAATCTTGGTGAAATCTCGCTAATTATCAATGTGAAATACAAAAATGAATAATTACTAAACTAATTATTATTACTATTAATTAATTATGCAGCAGACCATTGAATATCATTCATATCTTCACGCTCTGTTTTATTCATAGGACAGCAGCAGTCCAAGATAAAAATTCGCCACGAAGTAGTGTTTACATTTTTATACTACATCATATCTTATTTATAATCGTCTAATCTCACTCTTTGATCTTATTATTTGTAATAATAATATTAGGTACTTACTTTGAAAGGCCCAATTTGTAGTAAACGCTGTCAATTCAAAACAAATCCCACTTTTTAAAAAGTTTTCATTAAGTATGCCACGGTTCCATCTTATTTCAGGTAAATAGACAACATGGATGAATGAATGAATCCCGATGCAACTTCGGCATACTTCGGGGCTTTCGCCAAATCAAAGAAGCGTCGAACCGTTTCACGTCAACAAAACAACAATGCATGCAGTAGCAGCATACTTTCTTACTCTACTTCTCTAACTTAGAGTAAAAAAGATAAAACATTGACCATGCTCTGAATCACAGATATTCAAGTCAATGCTCAAGTATGAAAATTAAAAAAATCTGAGGAGATGAAACGCACGAAGCTGTCACTAGTGTTGTAGCCTGTACGTAGAAACCGATAACTTATTTCTCTTTCGGTATATTTCTAAATGATTCTTTTTAGTTAAATAACTTTTCTGTTTGGAATTAATATACTACTTTTTCTTTTATCTATACTAATATTATTGAAGAGTTTGATTGTTTGGTTGGTTGAATGCGCTAATCTCAGGAACTGCTGATTCTAATTGTATTAATAATTCTTTTTGTGTTAAATAATCAATTTATCGAGGAAGGCTATACTATAACATAACGCTACGAAAAATAGGTGCGGAGCAGTAACCAAAGACGTAACTTACTGCGGGTGATAAAAATACGCAGACGAAGTCGTGAGCAGCAGCTAGTTAATGATAGACTATGGCTGAGACTTTTTAATAACAATAAGATAAAAGTACGCCAAAATATAGGCTTATGACCAGCAGAAGACATTCAACGGCTGAATGATAATGATGATGACGTCATAATAAATTGTGAACTTCATTCGGTTGCGAGCACAAAGTTGCGGAGGTACGATTTTGACAAATCAATAACCTTGACTTGTTATTTCGTTTCTGAGGTTCAAGATAGCACTTAATAATTCCATGGGTACTAGACAGTCCCCATTTTTGGCTTGATGCCCTTTAGGACAGGGCATCAATTTGCCAATAGACATTATTTCCATGGACTGGACTGATTGTATAAACCTCTGATAGAGTAAGGTGTACACATTCACATACATACCATCATGCCTGTATTCCCCGAAGGGTTAAGCAGAGGTGTACCAATGTACACCCACAGTTCGCATGTTTAGGTCCCATGTGATAGGGGCGAGCCTGTTACCATCAACCGGGCACAAATTCTAACCAGAGCTGCTACTGAGAATTTGATAGAACAACCCAATAATACTTTGCATGACCTAGGAATCGAACCCAAGACCTCTAGCGTATCAGTCGCGCTTAGGAAGGCTGACAGTCGGACCAATCGCGTGCAGCATCGGCGCCCCCCACCTCCTTCATTCAACCAAAGACACCCAAAATGAACCTGAAGTGTGCTCACGACTCGTGCCGGTTACTAAGTCGGCCAAGCACAACGGGTACCTAAGTATTGCAAATAAAATTCAAATAATAATAAACATAATTTATTCAAGTATCATAACAAAAATAACAATCATCTTTAATCAACTATTTAACGTTTTACAAAAATACCTACAGCAATTTACTATTCTTGATAAATAAATGCTACAAGGCAGCCATGTCATAAGTATAGCCATAACCTACCTTGTGTACCTTGTGAAGTGCGTCCAATTTAATAATTATCAATATAAAATTATCTTATATATTACTATTGCATCTTACATTTAAAACTGGCAAGTTTCTATTAAAGGCACCGTTATCACAAAACTATTAGCTTAACAATACAATTTCGAGGTTTAAATTGAGAACGTGTAGTAAAAAAAAAGATAAATCTATCTAACATGTAAGTACTTACATTACAACCAACCATTATTGTGCGTTTTCTTAGTATTGAGGCAGGTAGTTTGACATTTAGTGTTTGACATAATTTTGTCAAATGTGACAAAGTTAAAAAAAATATTACAAACGCACATGAAAAATGAACGTTTGCCTACCTCATTAGGTGAAAGTAGATACCCATAGTCGTCACTTTTTTAAATTCATTAATATTTAGATAAAATCGTTTATAAATAACTACCTTCATGTACCCTTTTCTTACATCATTTTAAAAAATATTCCAAGACAACAATGTGACATTCTTTTTTCAAAATTTTATATCGACTTCTGTGCTTAGTTGCAATTTTGTAGTCACTAAATAATTTATCTCTACATAGTCTAATATTGTCAACTTAACACGGCAATGTACAGTGTTCTGGAATAATTTAAATAAATTCTTAGTCTCTTTGAAGATAGCTGAGAAACTGATACCTTATCAGTCCAGTTGTATAACAAGATTATTTGTACTATAGACAAATATGTTACTATTTGAGCATTTATTTGTATACCTACTGAAACTTTTGTTCTAAGAATTTGTATACGTAATCGTATACGACCAACATGATCGCTCCCCCGGGGCCCAGTCGTAGAACTTTGGGTAGCAAGCCTTTGTACAAAGCGCGGAATCTGAAAAGAAACATATTTTTTTAATTAAAGACATCGATATTTTCTCTCGATATGAGAACTCGACGTATGAGGGTCAGGTGACACCAAGAAATATATTTTTTTGTCTTGTTTAAAAAACCTTGTCCCACACTAGAAATGTCTTCTATATCGTGGGTGAGTTTACAAACACATAAACTCACATACACAGCCAGACCCGGAACAAAAATCGGTACGCCATACAAATATTTGTTCCGGGCGGGAAACGAATCCGCGATACGCAGCGTAGCAGCTAACCGCTCGTGCCGATAAATTGTTTTTTGTGGAGAAATATCTAACAAAATTCTAATCGGACGTCATAATAAAAATGAGGATAATACGATGCGTTATGAAATGCAGCTTAATAACGATAGCAAATTACTGCAGAACAATTTGACTTATTATTCTTCATGTTCTGTTGTTGTTTTTGGTTTTCCGATCGTGTAAATAATAATGTACTTAGTACCTATGTTTATAAGCTATTTATTTGTGCTGTAATGGGACAGTAATAGGCTGGTTTTATTATGTTTATAGGGAAGGAAAAATAACTGAAACTTATTACTTGTGTGGGGTCGATTAGTATTCAGATTCATTTATTTGAATACCATAATTTGTGTAAAGGAAAGGAGGTTACAAAGGGCTTAAATCTAAAGTACAGTTATGGACTCTGTTAGGGCACAGCAACATAGTAGTAGGTATTAACCTTACATCTAAAGATTAAACCATTCGTATTAATTTACATAACACATGCTCACTGCCTTGTTAGCCTAGTGGTCCTAAGCGCGACTGCTACGCTAGAGGTCCTGGGTTCGATTCACAGGACGAGCAAAGTGTTATTGAGTTATTCTATGAAATTCTCAGCAGCAGCTCGGACTTAGGATTTGTGGCCGGTTAATGGCAATAGGCTTGCCCCCTATTACATGGGACCTGAACATACCGGCGAACTGTGGGTGTACATTGATGCACCTCTGCCTAACCCTTCGGGGAATACAGGCGTTATGGTATGTCATGATACAAGATATCAGCAGAATTGAATTCTTTGCAGCCTATCATACCATAGCAGTAAACCGATTCCGGACACCGGTTGGATAATATATTATCCCGCGGGAACTCTAAATTTTCAGGATGAAAAGTAGTCTATGTGCTATTCCAGACTATAATATCCGTGCTTTTCATCCAGCCGTTCCGGCGCGATTGAGTAACAAACATCCATTCATCCAAACTGTCACATTTATTATAGTAGCCACAGCTGGACATAGGCGTCCCCATATATTTTCAAAAGGACCGGTTGGAGGCGGCCTGCATCCAGCGTATTATTATGCATCTGTATAGTATTGAACAACATTGAAGTTGTTAGTGCAGTTTATTTTAGTTTATTTTATTCAGGTCATTGAACCGTATTTGATAAACAGAATTGTAATGGAAGTGAGTAAGAGATTTCTTTGTTACACTTTGTACAAGAAAGTTTACTTGGCGACCTGCCCAGTGTTTACGCACAGACAGAATGCACAAAGTACATGCAGATTCATATTTATGGACGGCATATTTGCGGAATTCTGGGGAAATTGCAGAAATCCTAACAGTTATGTAGGGAGGATGAGTAAAAGGCGACTAACAAAAGGGATTTATATGGCAGATGTGAGTGGCAACGCCGGGGGGGGGGGGGTAGGGACGCACTAGAAAGACCTACCCTGACCTTATTGGTGAGGTTCTTCAGAAAGGTCAGGTTGGCAGTACTCGTAAGTAACGGACGTGCTTGTATGACCAGATGTATGAACGTGGACGAGGCGAAAGAAGTATGTAAGGATCGTGGCAGGTGGCGTTCTGTGGTTTCCGCCTACCTCCATGGGAAAAAGGCGTGAATTTATGTATGTCCTAACGATGTTGTTCGGTACCCACGTTATCAGTAAATTGTTAAAACTAAATTTAATTTAAAAGAAACTACTATATACTTGTTTTTTAAGGATGGGAAATCATCAAATGACTTCTTCCGCTCTGGGCGGAACCGAAGGGAGTGTCAGACTCTTACTGACTAAAACCCATGCGTGTTCCTCCTAATGCTCTTTGCGTTCCACTGCCGCGGTGACTTTATCGAACAAATTCCGCAACAACGACTGTCTACTTACTACTTAGTGCGTGAATTACTTACTGAATAGACACTATTCACCAGATATAATTAATCGGGAGTTTTGGAAGAAGATGATACAGGCCCTTAGTTCTTTTGCCGGCACTTTTTAAAATAAGTGCGTCGGGCACTTTCGCAAACTTTTCTTACACCAGGAATTTCTCCTGTAACGTGTCGTGGGTGCGTTTACAAACATATAAACTCACATACACAAAACAGTATTAACCGTATGACCTTAACTTAATTTGGACAGTTTGCTTCTTACAATAAGTACGGTCCGCATACTTATTATATTATGACTTCAGTGGTATATGTCACCGATGCTCCCACAAAACTCCACAACTAACATTCTTGTTTTTATAGGCTTTTTAGTGTCCCGCACATCAAAATAATAATGCGGAATTATCCTTCTGTCCACGTCCGTTACAAAGAGGTTTCTGTCAACTACGCAACCCAGGAATTTAAATTCTGGCAAAGACCTTGGTCACGCCCTGGACTCATCGCTAGGCAAAGGGCAAAAAAAAAAACATTTCATTATTAAAAAGAAAAATACTCTAGGTGCTTCTTGTGAGCCGTTCGTAGTGCGGGTTCCGACCCAGGGTTCCTGGAGACTCTCCTCAAAGAACAGTTTTAGCCGAAGCGTGTCATATTTCGACGATTACGCGGACGACTACACGACACCTCGTTGCGTAACTCGGCGCCATCACTTCGTGTGCAGTAATTTTTAACCGACTTCAAAAAAGGAGGTGGTTATCAATTGGACTGTATGTTTTTTTGTATGTGTGTTACGCGATACTCCGCTAATTATGAATCGATTTTGATGATAATTTTTTTTTGTTTGATAGGTCAAAATTCGAAGGTGGTCCCATATAAATTTTACCGAAATTGGTTCAGTAGTTTGGTAAAAAATTTAATTAACTGAAAAAAATATGTCATCCGAGTAAACGAATTAGCGTATTCTGCATTCTTGAGACTTTTAAGTGGTGTCTTGTTAATTTACGTAGTATAACTGTTTCTTTATGGATTTGGATGATAGGAAATTTACATTAAAAAGCGAAAAATAAAAACTTTTTTGTACGAGGTTGTATTTAAAAAAAAAAGTAAACACATTACCTCAAAAATAAACAGAAATGGGACTCTTAAGTAAAAAAATAAGTAAAGTAGTGCTTACCCCTCTTCTCTGTACACTAAAATGATGGCTTTAGTAGTGGAGTCGTACTTTATGACGCCAGGCTGCGGCTGCGGGCCTTGGATGCGACTCTTGGCCACGTCGAACGGTATATTGATGCAGGAGCCAAGAACTCCTGACGTGAACCCTATGGCTAGTTTTCGCAGAAACTCTAGGATTGGATCCTGTAATAGTAGAAACAATTTATCATTTTATTGTTGTTACGATGCGCTCGACGATAAGGGCTCCTAATACACTTGGTATACATATAGTTCAACAGAAGTATATTTTGTAAATGGAATAAATACCACACTACAAAAAAAAATTAAAAAGAAAAAAATTAAAATAAAGTAAGTAATAAAATATTTTATAAATTGATCTTAGTTCTGCCAACCATTTTCTTTAATCACCAGCGATTTCAGACTTTTATTATTTATAAGTCCAGGTTTCCTTACGATGTTTTCCTTCACCGATGTCAGTGGTTTCTAAGATAAACTTAGGATGTGTAATATGAATTGAAAAAGTCACTTTGGAACTTATTAGCCATAAACAGTAGGCCATCACGACATTGAAAGACATGTAAGTATTTCTTTTGATATCATTGGAAGGCAAACGAGCCGACGGCCCACCTGAAGTTAAGTGGTCACCGATGCCTATAGACATCTGCAATACCAGAAGCCTTGCAAATGCGGTGCCATCTAGAGAAGTTGAAACTTCTCAAGGGCATTTACATTCGCAGCCATACTCTTCAAACCGGTACACAGCAAGGCTGCGTTGCGGCAGAAATAGGTATAGTGGTAGTACCTCTCCGGACGAGCTCCTCCTCAAAGAGCTCTACTACTACCAGAGATTAAACAAATAGTGTAAAAAGTCACTAACCCGATGTTCCGGTATAATTCCCTTCACACTGTGATAGAATCCAAAATACACCATATTAAACACTCCATTTCTGGCTATCGTAGCCGTAAGACCCTTATTAAGTCCTTGCTTCCCAAAACCATGTTCCCTTATGATTTGTCTGGTCACTGACCAAGTACTGGGCAACTCTTTTGTCTTGGCCTTATTGGACATTAAGGTCACTTTGACTACTTCGAAGGGATTGACGAAAATTGCTTCAGTTACACCAGCTCCAAGACCAGCTAAGGAGAATGTCTGTGAAAGGAAGGATTATGCATTTAATAATATAGGAGATTTAGCATCTATTATTTCTGTAGGTATAAGATGGTTTTATTAGTTGATGTGAGCGTGCCGAAGCAGGGGGCGGCAGGGTGGTAACCCTACATAGTATAAAACAAAATCGCTTCCCGCCGTCTGTCCCTCTGTACGCTTAGATCTTCTAAACTACGCAACGGATTGTAATGCGGTTTTCATCAATAAATACGAGTATTTCAAGACGAACGTTTATAAGTATTAAACGTCAACCTACGACACACGGGAGCGGAGCAGTAACCAAAGACGTAACTGAACGCAGGATATATAGCTAGTATATTATAAAGCTGAAGTTTCTTTTATTTGAATGCACTAATTTCAAGAACTTACTAGTCCGATTTGAAATCAGTTTATCGTAAAAGATTATAAGTTATATAATATCACGCTTCGACACACGAGAGCGGAGCAGTAAGCAAAGACGTAACTTAACGTTGGTAAAACCAATGGGTAAAATATGATAAACCAGGCTTCAAAATCATGTGCTGGATCCATGGCATGGCAAAAGTATAACCTTTACTATTATTTATCTCTGTTATTATCAGTGGAGGAATATATTTTGTGTTTACAATAAAATATTACATAATGTTACATCTCTCTATCTTCTGGTACATTTCCTTATCAACCACTTGAGTTAGTTTGTCTTGCCTTTCTGACAAAGTGCAGGATTTTATGTTTAGTGTTCTGTACTGAGAAGAAGACGGAACAAAACAGATTGCATGTACAGGAGATCAGGATGTTGAGATAGATGCGTGGAATGACCAGAATGGATAAGGTTCCATGTGAGTATATTAGAGGAAGTTTGAAAGTAGCGCTAGTAACAGAGAAGTTGAAAGGGAGCCGTTTGTCTTAGTAAGGGCATGTAAAGAGGAGGAATGAAACGCATGATGGAGAGGAAGAGAGAGGCTAAAGAAAAGATGGATGTGTAAAGAATTATATGAACGAGAAGGGAGTCAATGATATCGCGACGGTTGACAAGACGGGATGGAAAAAAAAAACGTGTTGCGCCGGCCACAAGGAACATGGGACAAGGGCAGGAAGATAATTTACTGAGAAGAAAATTGAAAGCTACTAGTGAGTAATAATTGTAGAACATGCTACCAGTTGTTAGACCGCTATCCCACTGGCGTTTCACGAGCGTTGGCGTTCCTTCAACGTCTGTGTTACGACCACGCAATGTTAACGTCGCGTTGACGTTGCGCAGTCGCAGTGCGAACGCTTGTCATGAGAGATAGCGGCCTTAACGAATTACGAATGAATAAGCGCCATCATTCGAGACTGTCATCCCTTAGCCGTCTCGGTTATTTTAAATTTACTTTGTACTAGCTATATATCCCGCGGTGTTACCCACGTCCATTTACGTCTTTCTTAAACTGCTCCACTCCCGTTGGCCGTAGCGTGAAGTTTAATACGTTTAAACCTTCCACTTGAATCACTCTCCGTCGCGTAGTTTAAAAGATCTAAGCGGACAGAGAGACAGACGGTGGGAAGCGACTTTGTTTTATACTGTGTAGAGATAGCTTTTTTAATTATTATCATATTTTAGTCTCGTTATCTTTTACCATGCACGACTTGCTATATTGTACCCATAGATTCAACATGAATTATGTAATTGTGTTGAGTTGTAATAAATTAAGATACGGTCTGAAAAAAAAAAAATGTTATTACGGAACTAGCTTCTGATAGCGACTTTGTTCGCGTAGTTTTTTTCTCCCGCATTAAGTTACGTTTTTGGTTACTACTCAGCACCTATTGGTCGTAGTGTCATGTTATATAGCCTAAAGTCTTCCTCGATAAATGAACTATCCAACAAAAAGGTTTTTTTTTTCAATTCCAACCAGCAGTTCCTGAGATTAGCGCGTTCAACCAAACAAACTCTTTAGCTTTATAATATTAGTATAGATAAAAAAGATTATCTAATTAATTTGATATTTAAACATGAACAAAAAATAGTTTTATTAAAAAAGTATTTTTAGTCTGTGCTGACACTAGTGTGTCAGGTCAGTGTCAGGTCATTCCCTCTCTATTTATTATCTATAGTTTATTATAATCTCTCATCACGTACAACCTTTGCTATCAAACAAGATATTACGCTGGCACTTCAATTGGCGTATTTGTGCAAATGTTTGCGTTATCGACTGCTACGCTAGAGGTCGTGGGTTCGATTTCCAGGTCGAGCAAACAGTGTTATTGGGTTTTTCTATGAAATTCTCAGTAGCAGCTCGGTGTTAGGATTTGTGCCCGGTTAATGGCAATAGGCTCGCCCCCTATTACATGGGACCTAAACATACCGGCGCACTGTGGGTGTACATTGTCTGGGGAACCAGAGGGTTAGGCAGAGGTGTAACAATGTATTCCTACAGGCGTGATGGTATGTTATGTAAAAAAACAACTTTATTCCAATAGGTATAGGATGTATTTTGAATTACTCAAGTAACCTGAATGTTAGGACAAATACACCACGTGAAGAGCCTATCATACGGAGTTACGTTAAGGCGGCTTTTAGACGATAGAATAAAAGGAGACCGATTGCGGGTCATCTAAGTCCCATTATAGGTCTGACTTTAGCTTATTATTTTTGAAGATCTTTTTAATCTTAGATTCAAAGTTTCGTTTTATTCTCAACCATACAAAAAGAAACTGTATTTAAACACTGAACCAATTTTATTTTATTTGGTGTTTTCGTCTGTGACCTTGATATCCGACATTTACGAGAACGAAGTTGTGCGCAAATGTAGTTTCAAATACATGCTTTGATTTGAATAAACTAACATACTTCCAACAACACACATTAACATAATTTGGTCCAGGTCTGTTATCAGATTATCAGATGTACAAATATCTATCTAAACTTCAAGTGGTTGGCTAATTATGGAATGGACTTTTGTTTATAGTAAATTCCAATATCTAAATATATAACTCAAAGGTGACTGACTGACTGACACAGTGATCTATCAACGCACAGCCCAGACCACTGGACGGATCAGGCTGAAATTTGGCATGCAGGTAGATGTTATGATGTAGGCACCTGCTAAGAAAGGATTTTGATTAATACCACCCCTAAGGGGATAAAATAGGGGATGAAAGTTTGTATAAATCTTCTTAGATTTTCGACTGATTGAACTGAAATTGCGGTGCACGCGGACGAAGTCGCGAGCAGAAGCTAGTTCTAAACACAAAATCCTAATATTATGATTTCATTGAAATATTAGGGATAGATACACATTAGTATATTATACATATCATTATTATGTATGAAAGACATAGTTTCTCTTTAGAAAATAAGTGAAAAAGCATATAAAATATAACCAATGGATAAAATATAATCCTTCTTCTGGGCAGGCTGGTAAACACAGTTAGCACTTGATTTGCTACGTGATCCCGGATTTAAATGTTGCTTTCCTCAAATTAATAATTTCTAAAAGTCACATCCATATTTTTCACCCCAAAAAGAAGTGAAAAATGAACTTTAGCTAAACATGCATCCATAAATATTATTCAATCCCTAATTAAAAAATAAATATTTTGTAATTTTCAAGATCATACATAATAGTCTTAAGAAAAAAAAAACTATGAGAAAATGTATTACTTGAATAAAAATTATTAAAATAAAAGGAAAGTAATTAAAGTTAAATACACAACACTTCTAGCACCTAGATAAAATAATAAAAAAAAATATTATTATAAGTATTAGTTACTGGGTTTTTCTATGAAATTCTCAGTAGCAGCTCGGAGTTAGGATTTGTACCCGGTTAATGGCAATAGGCTCGCCCCCTATTACATGGGACCTAAATATACCGGTGAACTGTGGGTGTACATTGTTACACCTCTGCCTAACCCTTCGGGTAATACAGGCGTGATGGTTATTTTTTTTTATAAGTAGAAAAAAAAAACTAAAAAAAAGAACAAATAAAAAAAATATCTTACTAAAGGTGTTGGTGAACTAGCGCCAAACATAAAAATCTTTTTGTACTGTTCGAAGGTAGCAAATTTCACCGCCCGTTTAGGGGTCTCAGCCAATATAGGAGGCAATAAACCCTTCCAAAAGGAAGTCACTCCTTCATACTTATACATTTTCATCATACAGTCCACAACCCCCAGGTAGTAGTGAGGATCAGACCTTGCTATCACGGCTTGTGTGGCTTGAAGCTGCAGCCTCGTCTTCACAAGGTCGAGAGGCTGCATGATAAGTACTTCAACAAACCCCGCACTCCCACCGGCGCCGATTTGCATTGCAGCTTGCTTCATTAGCTCACCCATTTTGTCGCACACAGCACAAACTACACAACCTTATTATGTTTAACAATTATCAATTACATTGACTTTTTGCCGCGGCCGATCCATAAACTACGTATGTAATGTATGAAGCCGGCCGAGTCCGACTCAAAAATAAATAATATTCCGCCGTCAGTGATAATCAGCTGGTTGACATATCAACAGTGTTGCCAAGTGACTAATAAAGTAATGCCTAGTTATCTTAGAGCATTTTAATTGGGATATTTAATAAGCGTAACCTTATCGCATTCATTCATGATCATCTATTTGTATCATGTATTCATGTCGTATCCAAGAAACATAAAAAGGAATGAATAGGTAAACCGGTGAATTTCAGTAATGCTATCTAAAAAATTAGGTGACATTAGACGGTTTTTCAATGACATACATGTCCCGCCCTCGAGTATGCGTGAAATGGCAATAGCTGGCAACCTAGTCAAGAACTGTCAATGAGTGTCCGATGGAAAGTGTTGTTTCGCTGATTTCATCCATTTATCTTAGCTCAAATTTATTAATTTGTTTGTCCATATTTTAATTAGGTTAGCATTATTGTTATTTACAAATGTTTCTTAGTATAAGGACTTGGTACTAAAGTAGAAAGAGGCGTGTATTTAACAAACAATCGATGTCTATAGAGTTCATTTTCGCGTGGAATCTATCATTCAAAATGGCAGTGGTATTAACAATTTGCAGATGTGAAAAATGATTTCGTGAGCTGAAAACAGTGTCTGTGTGGGTGGATGGTGAATTAAACGCGGAAATGTGGACATAAAGTGTAAGATGGGTTCCCAGACACTAGAGATATTGCGCCAAGGTGTTTGGGCATCGTTAACTGGGGGATGGTTTTATGATCCTCATCAGAATTTGTTTTGCAACACTGTACACCTGTATGTGTGGTTGTTCCTGCTATGTTTGCCGTTTTCTATCTATCTGGTGAGTGAAATTATAATCTTACATTTATAGTTTTTATTTATGTCAATATAAAATGGTTGTTATCAAAACCAGGTCAGTGGCCAGTTTGGTTTAGATCATTGTTATTCAGCATTGTTCTTGAGTCATTCATTATGGTCATTGCCCTTACGAAGCCTTAGCAAATTGTAAAAGCTAATCTGTTGAACACTGCACCTTCAAGACGATTTATTTTCTTGTATTAAGTACAATGTCACTTGAACTAGTTTTTATTGTTTTATTATCAATCGTATTGCGCCTTAATTGGCGAAATTTATTCTGGTTTATTTATTAGTTTTTAGGTTATATTGTCTTTTATAAATAGTTATATTATAAGGAAATTGTGTTTACTGTAAAAGTGCATTCTAGTGATGATTACAGACATGTTGTAGGCTCTATCTCTGTTTATCTGCAGAATTATTTGCTAATCTACTTATGTGCTTATTAGCTAAATACTTCACAAATTCCCATAATGCTGATAACAAGCTATACCTGGAATAACAACTTACTCTTGTAGCCTTCACAGAAAGACCTGTATTTTTATTTTATAAATTGTTTATTGAATTGTAGATAATACACGCAAAGTTTCCTCATACAATATTCCTGTGTTTAAAGAGGTTTATATTTAGCCAGAGTTGAGGATTACTCAGCTCCATAAATACGTCTATAAATAAAACACAAGAAAACTGTAAAGATAAAATATTATTCAGTATACTTCACTCAATATATGTATATTGAGAAATACTGACGTGGTTACCTAAGTTTTTTTTAAATGATTTTATTTATTTCCATAGTATCTTCTACATTGACTTTGTCCATGTGGAAGTGAAGTATACCATGTAACATAGCCTGTAATAATTGTCCCACTGTAGGGCAAAGGCCTCTTCTCATACAGAGAAAATATGACCTATGACATTACAATAGAGTAGCTTGTAATCAGACCAGTTGACCCCCCAGTCGCCCCCTATTACATGGGACCTTAACATACCGGTCAACTGTGGGTGTATACTGGCACACCTCTGCCTAATCTTTTGGGGAATACAGGCGTGATGGTATGGTGTTGCAGACCAGTTGACTCTTCCAGAGATTATCAAACAAGAACATAAATAAACAAACTTCACCTCTGTGTAATATTTATAGATTGTCATTATATTTTATGTTTACAATGAACTTAAGTTTATCTTTTATTAATATTGTAAACAAGATCATTTTAAAAGACATGTAAGATCAATTGAATAGTAAATATTTTGCTTTTCAAGATAATCACTATAAAACTAACTTCATCATCTGCTTAGCCTCTTCACAACTATGTTTGGGTTGCCGTCCAGTCTAAAGGGATGCAGCTGAATACCAGTGTTTAACATGGAGCGACTGCCTATCTGACCTCCACAACCCATTTTACTGTGTTGCTTGGACATTTTGTTTATTTATAAAAAGGGGCACATTTACAATAATTTATCTTAAAATTTATATTAACATTAATAAATAGTTAGTCAATTAAGTTGGTACAAAAATAATGTCACAGTTGGCTTTTGCTATGCAAAATCTATATGGGAATTGTGACTTTATATTATGAAGTCCTTGGTGTTCTGGGGACATGTAAAAATATTCGTTGTATTTATTTTTGCGGATTTTAAGACAAATAAGGGCATGTTTTGTATGAAAAATTAGAAACACAGAGTATAAAATAGAAATGAATCAAAGCTTTTAAATATAGTAAATGCATTTTTTTAAGCTAATTAAATTTAAACACTTCTAATGAAGTTGTGGCGCTGGTGGCGAAAAAATCTGGAAGTTCAAATGAAGTTTGTGGCAGTAAAAAGCTTAAGTCTGAATTCCCCAATCCGCCTTGAGCAAGAGGGGTAATAAATGCTTGTGCCTTCTCTAAATGAGAAGAGGCTTAATATGAAATGATAGACAACAATCATGTTTATTTATCACTTTATTCTGAATTATTCAATTGTAGTTTTTTTTATTCATATAAGGAGGTACTTCAAAATTTGTTTGCAATGATTCACAATTGAATTGAGTATTATACCTTTTGTATTTCCACTGTACAAGACACTACATTACTTAAAGAATCTAGCTGACTCATAATTCATTTCTTACTTATATTAAGTAAAATACTAGTATATCAATTACCTTATAACTTTAATAAAATATAACACTTGTATGTACATATTTAAGGATCCAGGGTGGATCATTAATATTGTTTTGTAAATAGTTGTGCATTCGAAAACGTAGGTAGCTACGTTTTCGAATGCACAACTATACTTGGACGTTTAATTGTAATCAGTAATTTGACAGTTGGAGGGACACCACATTTTGACAAAAAACACAAAAAAAAAAATTTGGTATCCTCCGACAGAAGAACAAAATCCCTACCGCCCCTAACAAAAGAGAACTTTGAAACTGCTGAACCTATTTCCATCAAACATAGCTAAGAACACTCCCGACTATTTCACCTTTCAAACGAAAAAAAAAAACAAAATACGTTCATGCGTTCGGGAGCTACGATGCCACAGACAGATAAATACCACACACAAACACGTCAAACTTACAGCAACCCGTCGTTTTTGCGTCAGGGGTTAAAAAAAGAAGGTGGGGTGATGTAAGAAGAAACAATTTTAATTAATTAATTTATTTTAATTTTCCCTTTCAACTATGTAGCATTACAGGTGTAATCAATTTGAGTCACTGTCCGACACCTCGAAAATGCAACAGTGCCTGTAAATGCTTTAATTTGGTATACAACACCATTAACCAATAGTATTAGACACCAATAATCATAACATAACCTACCATCATGCCTGTATTCTGTATTGTGATTATGTTTAGGTCCCATGTAATAGGGGGCGAGCCTATTGCCATTAACCGGGCACAAATCCTAACTCCGAGCTGCTATTGAGAATTTCATAGAAAAACGGGAAATCGAACCCAAGACCTCTAGCGTAGCTGTCGCGCTTAGGACCACTAGGCAGTTCCATTAATCAATAAATACTAAAATTGTAATTTCAATTGCTTCAACATTAATAAATAGTCAATTGAGTTGGTACAAGGGTGACTTCACAGTTGTCTTTTGCTATACAAAATCTATATGGGAATTGCTTTTTGAGAAATCATAAAAAATATGTCAATTAATTGAGTCTAATATCCAATTAAAATAAATACTTTGGCCTTGATTCCAGTCAGTAGTTTCTAAGAAGAATTTATGATCAACTTTGATAGATATTGTACACTTATTAACTTGTCTCTAAATCGAAAGTCATCAATTATGCTATTTCAGCTTGTCGGAATCATTATGGTGTTTATCATTTTGTTATGTTGTAGCCAATCAATCATCAGTGAGATTATTTTGGGAAACTCTTAGTATAAATCAAAAGCCTTGTCCCTGTAAAGAAATGAATACCATAAACAAACATTGAACCCCTGTTTGTGAAATACATACATAAACTCATGCTTTTTACCCATGGGGGTAGGCAGAAACCATAGAATGGAACCTGCTACGATATTTACAAAAAAAAAATCCTCCTTAAAAATCTTAGTCAATTTAATTTAAACTAGGTTTAGTCTGCGGCTTCATCTTCATGAATGTTGATTATCACAGATGCAGATGAAGTAACCTCTGTCCTTATCCAGCTCCCAAGCTACCTCGTTGCCAAAATTTTATCACTACCGGTTTAGTGGTTTTGCCGTAATATAGATAACAAACAGAGTCGGGTACATTCGCATTTTATCTCTGGAATAACGGTCGGATCCAGAAAATGTTTAATAGCTATATTTGATTGTCAAAAAATGTGGGGTCCATAATGTGTCCGCGAGATGATTAAGTCCACTTGACAAGTCTACGTGATTTAAGCGAATGTTGATCGTTTACCGCGTATACTTGTCGTCAAGTGTGCGGTAAACCATCAATATTCACTTCAATCACGGAGACTTGTCAAGTAGACTTGATAGTCTCATGGACCCATTAGATAATTCAAGCAGACAAAGTCACAAGTAAAAGCTAGTCTAATATAAAAACCAAATCTACTGTGCTTCAAATAAATCCCTGGCTACAAGCTTGATGTTAGCTTTCACCTCCACCAGACAATAGACTAGTCTCCATGCAATAATGTACCTTGAAGACTAATGGCGTTCAACTAGTCTCCAAGCATGGTATTATGTCCACCATTAACTTAATTGATGCGTGAAATAATGACTTGTTAAGTTTTTACTAATAATAAAAAGAGGTAAGATTTTTTGTTTTTTGGTACTGAATAGGCTCTGAAAGTACTGAACCGATTTTTACCATTTTTAATCCCTGACGCAAAAACGACGGGGTGTTATAAGTTTTACGTGTCTGTGTGTGTATGTGCGTGTCCATCTGTGGCATCGTAGCTTCCGAACGCATGAACCGATTTTGATGTTGTTTTTTGTGTTGAAAGTTTAATTAGTCGGGAGTGTTCTTAGCTTTTTTGATGGAAATCGGTGCAGCGGTTTCAAAGTTATCATCTCTTTTGTTAGCTGCGGTAGGGATGCTTATTTTTCTGTCGGGGGTTACTTGAACTTTTTGATTTTGTGTTTTTTTTTCACCTATAGATAGCTAAATTATCAGGAAGTGACATAGGCTGTATAATATCACGCTATGACACATAGGACCGGAGTATTAACAAAAAACGTAACTTTATGCGGGTCAAAATATCCACGTAGACGAAATCGCGGGCAAATAGATGCTAGTTATTTAAATAATTTAAGTCTATGGGGGATTATTTCTTCATACTAAAGGGGTCGTGTCATGAAAAAGGCTGAGAAACACTGACTTATACTACGCACTGTCAGAGTATTAGAGCAATCTGACTATAGAAATACTATAATCATAATGCCTAGGCGGTAGGAAACCAACCTCAAAATAGTTAAGAAAAGGCTAGTCTTTTCCTATGTTTGGGTCTACTTCCTATCTAACCACATGCAGGTGAATACCAGTGCCTTACATATTGTGAATGCCTGTCTGACCACCACACAACCCTGTAACAAGTTGTCAGACATGAGGGCTTCTGTAACAACTGTCAAAGATCAAGAATAACACCTACAACTAACGTCTTTACCTGCTCTGTGAGGTATAGAGGTGTCAAACAAACTTTCAAAGTCTGAGCTGCTTGAAGTGCTGAGTTGATTGAACCCAGGACTTCATACAACTATGAGACCAATATGGCAGTTGATAAGCAAAAAAACCAATCTGCTATAAAAAATTGAAAGTAGCTACATAATTAAGAACATAATGGACTTAAGTGATATAACAAAATGTTATTCTATTTCAGTATAACCTGACCTACTCATAGATTACTCATAAAAAATTTAATCAGCGTCCGTTTACCTTCAAGTTAATTTTATGCGATCACACAAACAAATTAGTATTTAGTAAATCAATGTTTATTAATTAGTTCCTTTGAGTGTGTTGTGATGAAGAAAAAACTGGCCAAGTGCAAGTACTTCAAACAAAAACAAAATGTTTCTTGTATGTGAACTCCCTTTAATATTTAGCCTAATTATTTAATGCTGTAGCGGCCATAGTAATACACATTCTGTAAAAATTTCAAGTGTAACAGACGGACAGAACGGAACAATAAATATGTACTAACATACCCGCCTACTTAAAAAGTCATCAATTATATTTTCAAGAGTAGTTAAGACATTTCGTTTCCGTGGTTGGTACAGAAACGGCCGGGCCGTCTTCTTGTTGACATTTACTGTTCGAGGTCTCGCCACAGGAAGTCAACGACTTCATGTAAAATGTCACAGATAATTGTTCGTCATTCAAAATCCTCATACGAGACTTCTGTCGGCATCGGCATCCTTCAGACGAAAGCAACGTTGCCAGAGATTTTTTCAGTTAAATCGGGATTTTGAAATCCTTCAAGTAATAATTCGGGACTCATACTAACCTGCGCATGTGTAGCGCAAGGCGTACCTAAGCGTAGCTTTTGGCACGTTCTTATAAATCAGTTTTATGTTGGCGATAGAACGTGCGAGAGCGTAGGAGGTCGCTGACATAAGTCATTGCGGATCAATGAACTGGTAAATACTAGTAAAAATTGGTCTAATTTCGAAAATAGAATATGATCCCTCATACCATCATGCCTGTATTTATCAAAGGGTTACCAATAATAATGAAACCTTTTTTCTACCAGTACTTCCCGCCAGCGAGTCTCGGTTGGATCATATACTGCGCTCTGGTAGCGTTGCTGTTTGCCTTCCTGAAGCTGCTGAATCACGGACTGCACCACATGTACGACACCACCGAGTGCATCATCGTGCAGCCTCCCAGTGACCCCAACGCCACTGAGAACCCACCGTGAGTAATATATAATAATTATGCGGAGGGTCCAGAGGATCCCATATGAATGTGGAAATATTTGGAATTCGTGGCAGTTGTTCCGGGTCTGGGTCTTTGTGTATGTAAGTTAATATGTTTGTAAACGCATCCACGACCTAGAAGAAATTCCTAATTTGGGATAATGTTACTTAAAAAGTAAAAAGAAGGTAAAGAAAGGTAAAGAAGTTGTCCGCTGTTGTGTGGCAGGGCTTTTAATGTACTTTATTTCATTGTAGTTTTGTAATGGACCGATTGATCCCCTGCTCACTAAAGATAGGTACTATACAAGGCCTGTGCTTTGTATAGTATCTATCTCTAAAATTTAAAATTAATTTATCTAAAATTTTCTTGAAAATCATATATCTATACATATGATTTTCAAGAAAATTTTATCAACCATTTTTTTTCGGATTGGATATCAACAAATGACTTTCCCCGCCCTGGGTGGGGCGGGCGGAAGTGTCAGTCTTTTACTGCCTAAACCCATTTATGTTCCTTCTTGTGCCCTTTGCGTTCCGGGGGCGCGGTATCTCTTTCGAATAACCCGCAGCCCCGGCAGGCATCAGCCCTGGCCGGCCCCTCCAATTACTGACATCTCTTCGAGGCGCGAGTGGAACACGAACGCTCCGTCGTCACGGCCTGTCGTTATCAACGTACGGACGGTGAGCTACCCATTGCTTACCGTCCACAGGCCTGCGTCTCCCGCGGCAGTAGCGACCATTTAAAACTGCTCTTAAACTTTTGGAGGTATGAGAAACAGGGTGTAAAGTCTCTCATCCCCCATAGAAAAGGGAGGATCCTCCGACCAGACGGGTGTTGTGTCTGGTGGGCTACTGCCCGACGGTTGTTGTCGGGGTTCTTGTATATGTGCTAATTGTAGCGTCGAACTTTAATATCGCGATCTAGGCAACGTTAGTTTGCATGCTGAGCGATAGATGTCGCTACATCACTCCCCTCCGAGACCGGAGGTCGATAGTCGGAGCACGATGAGTCGTCCATACATCTTGTGATGCGTGCCGGGCCAGTAGAGGGTTCCAGTGAGTCGGAACCGGATGCCGCAAAGTTCACGGTGAGTCGGAACTGTCTGCGGTTGAGGCTGAGGGTGATGACCAGGAATGCGCGTCCGCTGCATGCTGGTGGTCAGGAAACCCGTTGAAGCCGTGGGTGCTGGCTGGCGGTGTGACTCGGTGCTCGAGAGCTTGAGGAAGTGATGGCGATGACGTCTGCACGAAGTAGCACGAAGGCTGCACTGTTGATCACGTCGGGGTCACCAGTTTGGAGGTATGAGAAACAGGGTGTAAAGTCTCTCATCCCCCATAGAAAAGGGAGGATCCTCCGACCAGACGGGTGTTGTGTCTGGTGGGCTACTGCCCGACGGTTGTTGTCGGGGTTCTTGTATATGTGCTAATTGTAGCGTCGAACTTTAATATCGCGATCTAGGCAACGTTAGTTTGCATGCTGAGCGATAGATGTCGCTACAAACTTCTCGTAGGTAAAGACTTTTTTTTTCTATCCACACCAGTGCTGACGAGGGTATGGAGATGCAAATGCTGAAACTTGGCGGTGCGCCGGCGACGGGCAGCGACAACGAGTCTGTCACCTCCTTGGAGTATCACAAACCTAACAACAGTACTATAGGTATGGTCCTTCCATATTACCTCCTTAGCTGTAATGGAATAAACTTTATTAGTAATAGTAATATATATTTATTTGCTTTAAAACGTGGTATACAGAGATCTTACAATTAAGTATGGCATACATATTTAGCTTAAAATAAAGAATGCAAATATTTAGACACACATCATCTACTTAGCCTTTTCCGAACTATGTTGGGGTCGGCTTCCAGTCTAACCGGATGCAGCTGAGTACCAATGTTTTACACGGAGCGACTGCCTATCTGACCTCCACAACCCAGTTACTAGGCAACACGATACCTCTTGGTTAGACTGGTTGTCAGACTTCCTGGCTTCTGACTATCCGTAACGACTGTCAGAGATCTACGAATGACAGCCGGGACCAACGGCTTTACTTGCTTTCCGAGACACAAATATAAAAAAAATAATTAATTCTTATGATCTAGAAAATCCTGAATGCTATAAAAATTACAATTGTTTAGCCATTTAAATAGTTTTATTTTAAATTGTGTCGTGTTTAGGCATTTGAGTTCACTGGGGCATTGACAGTATACAAGAGAAAAAAAAAAATGATATAATTATATTCTATTCATCCAATAATAGCTTTTGCACGTGAATTAGTCTCTGTAAATTTCGATTATATCGAAATTCCTATGTGCTTTCATGGAGTTCGAACTTTCCCCGCACCATACATCGAAACTTGAAACAGACAGACAGAGTAACTTAATTTATAATGTTAGTATGAATGAATTGAAATGCTATTCAATATTGAATAAATGGTGCCTAGTGGTCTTAAGCGCGACTGCTACGCTAGAGGTCTTGGGTTCGATTCCCAGGTCGAGCAAGAAGTGTTGTTGGGTTTTTCTATGAAATTCTCAGTAGCAGCTCGAAGTGAGGATTTGTGCCTGGTTAATGGTAATAGCCACGCCTCTTATTACATGGGACCTAAACATACCGGCGAACTATGAGTGTACATTGGTACAACTCTGCTTAACCCTTCGGTGAATACAGGCGTACTGGTATGTATGTGGTATGTTTATTGAATAAATACAAGATGATAGAATGAAAAATAAATAATACAGTAAATAACTTATTTAAAATGAGTCTTGCAAGTCCCGAGAAAAGAATGAGTCACCTTTATATTATTTCCTATAGAAAATACTCCAAGTTAATCACTCTCCATCTCGTTACAGATTTAAAAGTAGATGTCCATCGGAAGAACAGTTCGGAGTCCAGCATAGAAGACAGCGCCATGTCTGCTAAGCAGACGGAGGTCGTACCCGCGACCAAGTCGGACCTGTGCGTGGCGCAGGCCGCCGAGACGCCGGGCCCCTCCAAAACCCGTCCAGCCAACAGGAGCCGATCAAAATCCGGCCACAGAAGGGAACACAGGACCTCTAAGAGAAGGACGCATGGCACTCGAATAGATGAATTGATAGGTGAAGCGTCTAGAAGTGGCCAGAGGGTAGAAAACAACTTGCCCGTTCATATGATAATCGATGAGGGTCCTTTTGCCAAAGTCAGCCGGCGCTACCACGAGTGCCCGCACCGGCGCGGCTCCAGCAACAAGGACTTCTTCAAAGAGTGGCTTTATCTAGACGGTAGCGAGGCCGCCGGCGAGCCTTACCAATCCAAGTTCGCGCGGCAGCTCAGCTCCGACTCCAGGGACAACTCCGAACCAAGCGTGGGACCTCCATCTCCTAAGAAAAGGACGGCGCATCGGCGGAGGTACGCCAACTACCCAGACGAGAGCTGTACCAAGTCCGCCATGGCGCTGGCGACGCAACAGTCCTCGAACATGAGGAGGAATTCCAACTCGACCATGTCTACCATTCAGTTACCGTTGTTGAATTCGACCGCTCAGCTCGTGTCGCACATGAGAAGGCACTCGAACAACGCGGATACTGGGTTCTTCGCGAGCGTAGAGCTTGGTGAATACATGATGGTGAAAGCCGAAGCCCCAGTGGGGGAAACCGAGAAAAGTAAAGGGAAGAGTTCAGGGTTTAGAAGAATAAAAAGTGCTGCACTAGAAATTGGATGTCCACCCCCAAGTGTATCGAACCTATCCCCCCATCCAAATAGTGCGGAAACAATCGGTGGCCAGATGCTAAAGAATCCAAAAAACGCTGTAATTCCTCCACCCAGCAAAAGCTTGACGCGTGGGCCACATCTGAACCTTTACCCAAAAAACGAATCGGGAGAAGGATGTAGCTACCCGTACCTAACTTACGGTTCCGAGATTGTTTACCCAATAGCTGAGATATCTGATGAAATGCAGACATCGCAGAAGGAAACCGACCTGGATTCCAGTGGAGAGAGTTACAGTGACTATGATGATGAGAAGCAGTTCCGAGGGTTCGACTGGGACGCAGAGCAGTCGCCTGCGATGCGCTCCAGTGACTCCGAGTACGAGAACAACGGGTCCAGGTCCCCGTTACTTGATAGACCCTCGGATGTGCGAGTAGTACGCAGCAAAACACACGCCGACGGTAAGAAACACTGCTGTGAACGACACACTAACAAACATAACTCAGACTGCCCCAACGACAAAAGCAAACCCGTAAGACTGAAAAAAATACCTAAGCACGAGCCACAGTACGAAGCTAAACGAGCTGAAAGACCAACTCCTTGCTGCGAATGTAAAAATAACATCAACCCTAACGTTGATTACTTTGAGAAAGCAAGCGCGAGCTCCAAAGACTTACTAATAGAAAAATCCAGTTTGGAATCCAATGAGAACCAAGACCAGTCGGAGAAACAGACGGAGGACAAGAAAGTCGTCGAGAAGAAACTCTGGGACCACGATATATGTAATTCTAGCAGTAGTAGTGATACTTATATGGATGGACCACCGAAGAACTTTACAAACGAAAAAAATATTGCCCAGGAAACGGAAGAGTCGCAACTTACGTGTGATAGCAAGAGTGCTGACGAGAGGAGCGTGTACAGCTTGGACTGGCTGTTCGAGGAGTCGGAGCTACCTCAGGCTGGCTGCTGTAAGGAGGCGGGAGCCTGCGCCCTCCCAGAAGAAGTCCTATGTCAGAAACTAGCCAACGCACTTGGCGAATCGTCGTCCAACGTTCCAAAAAACTTGGGCGCTATACCAAAGCAGATAAAAAACTTAGCGCGTTCACGAGCTTCCTCGCAGAAGGAGAACAAGAAGAGAGATTCTAAAAAAGAGAAAGACGAGAATCAAAACGAAGAAGTGATCCTGTTCGACGCGGTGGAAGCTCAGGCTGCTTTGGTACAAGGGTTGGAGTGCTTGTTCGCGGCGACGAACGCCAACACCGTGGTGATGCCGCCGCCCAGTCGGGACGAGCGCCCGCGCACGCACCGGCAGAGCATCCGCGGCGACAGGGAGAACTCGCACAAAACGAGGAAAAGGTCCATAGAAGAAGTAGCACAAACATCTACCAACACCCTTCTCCCCACTTCCATGCCTTTATTAGCGGCCTTCCTGAACTCGAGGGTAGACTTCGGACCGTGTTGCCTCCCGTCCTACGTAGCTAATGCCACTGCCACTGCTACTTCTACTGAGACTGCTGCCACTCAAACCGCGCAACCAGCGGAAGAGGCGCCGAGGCTCAGACCATTGATGGACAGAAACCATAGAAACCGTGTGAGGAAAATAAAGCGGTCGACTCGTCAACGGAACAATCCGTCGCAGCAGAACAACCCTGACAAGAAGGAGAAGCCGCCGACTCCGGACAATACCAACAATTCAACAAACGTCCATTTCGCGACGTCTTTCGAGGACACGACAGACGGCGCGATACATTGCTTTATGGACGAATACGGCAACTGGATGTCATATACCTTTGACAAGAACAGTTCAGGGCGTGCGCAGGCGCAGCCGATTCCCTTGCCGGAGAAAGAGGATGGCATGCGTATAAACAGGGTGAAACCTATTGACAATCCCGACAACTCGCAGGAAACTGCCGGCGAAGGCAGCTGCGGCTCTCTAGAATCTGAAGCTGGGAACAGCGAGAGCATATCCAAGACAAAGCGCGGAGACAGCATCGACCAAAGTTCCTCTAACCAGGGTAGCAACAATCCCCTGCTGTCCAGCAACAACAACGTGTCGACCGTCGTTCCTATAAACACTAATAATGCCAACAAACGGTTCTACGTGTTCGACGGAGGGACCAGCACCCACGCCGATCAACCCAGGTCACCGGTGGCCTACGTCACTGATAGCTTACTAGAACAAATAGAGGCTGAGAGGCAGTCCAGGATGGGACTGCCGAGTATGCACATTAACTTCCTGATGAACCAACAACGAGCGCAGCAGTTAGCTCAGCAACAAACTGAGAATACATACGCGAATGTGCCAAGTCTAATGCCCTCGATTGGTGAAGAAAGTGAAATAAACCTTAGGAGCAAATTCTCCAAATTAATGGACGAAATGGAGAAGGCGAACCAGCCGAAACCAAAGAGTTACTACAAGTTCAGACTTTCCAAATGTTTAGAATTAAAAGTGTTCATGGACAGACTGCAGCTGATGGCTTTGTTCGACAGGAACCTGACGTGCCGGGAGACTTTTGTCACAATATTTTTGGCTGTAATGGTGGCCGTTTTGGGCTCCATGGTCTTAAACCTCGGCTTCTACAGGGACATATACGCGTTTTGGTTTTGCTTCATCATGGCGGGCAGTCAGTACTCTTTGCTGAAGAGTGTTCAGCCGGATTCTGCATCGCCAGTCCACGGGTTCAACAAAATGGTCGTGTTTTCTCGGCCGGTATACTTCTGCATATGCACGGCACTATTGTGCGGTGTGCACAGTTACTTGGAACAGACGGCACCTATTACTGACGAAGTACACTCGAGAAGAAAACGAAGTTTCGATGATACAAAACCATTAACGATATACGGATTCGAGATGAATGAAAGAGATTTTTTACACGTCATTCAAGAGATTCTGTCAAAGTTTCTACTGTTCTTTCCTTTGGCGTTCAGTTTGGGGTTATTTCCTCAAGTCAATACGTTCCTCATGTACTTGTTGGAGCAGATTGATATGCATGTGTTCGGTGGTAACGCTACAAGCAGCTTAAGCGCTGCAGTGTACTGCGTAGTGCGGTCTGTGGCAGCGATTGGAGTGCTGTACGGGTTCGCTTACAGCGGTTTGGTTGAAGGGAAGAAATCGCAGCATCAGAAACACAACATACTGTTCTCAATATTTTGTGGTTTACTAGTACCTATAGCTTACCATCTAAGTCGTAGTGCGAGCGACTACACGCTAATATGGAACCTAATAAAGAAACATTTACTACCACCTGAGTTATATGTCATTCACAATCCAGAATGTTCGCCGGAGCTGGAAAAAACAGATCCGAACACTCTCAGTGACGACAAGAAGAACAATTCGGAAAGCAACATATCAAAGCAGAATTCTATTGGAAGTTCTGCGTCTAAAATAAACTTTAGCTCCGAAACTAATATTGCAAAACAGAAGCGTTCACAAACTTCAAGCGTGAGCTCTTTGAAAATGGATCCCAGGGGCGGGGACACAATGAACTCCACAACGTCACTAAAAGTTGACCCACCTACTGAAGACGATAAAACTCAGGACACAAATACTTCGAACGTAAAGTCAGATTCGGAGAAGCCTGACGAAGATATGGAGGATCCGCTGCCTAAGAAACTGCAGGCGACGGTGAACGCTAGGCTTAAGAATGACGTCATCGTGTGCACATTTCTCGGGCTGTTCGTGTTTGGACTGCACTGTACGACGGTGTTCACGACGCTGAGACCGCAACTGAATACAGTAAGTGTTCATGATTTGTTTCTTTAGAAGTCTTTTCGAACAATTTGTTTAAAGCATAAACCGCAGATCAGTCAATAGCGGTTAATTCTGCCAAAATTAACTAACCCACGTCAAATTTTTTCTCATTTTCCGAAATTAATCGGCGTAAAATATCAAAAATCATGCAATAATAATTTAATATTATTTTTAGCATTAGTTTGGGACGTACATTGAACTATTATTGCCAGATATGATTGTAATACATTTGGCATTATCAATCATTTTAATGTAATTAATATTATTCAGAGACTGTTGGTTGCTTGTTTTGGCTAAACTAAGTCTAATCGATATAGTTAACATGGTCGAAAAGTTCAAAGTTTCTGAAAGTTAGTTTGACACTACAACACTGCGAAAATTTTACTGTTAAGCGGTATTTTTTTCTAGAATAGTCTAACACAATCTTATTATAGATCTTGACACCTTTTACTGAGTTTTAGCACTCCTCATGAACTGATCTCCCATTTAACTCACCAGGTCTTATGGATCATCGCGGGCATCCTCGGCTGGGTGCTGCACTACCTGACGCCTCAGCTCCGCAAGCAACAGCCGTGGCTCTGCCTCGCCGGACCCGTGCTGAAGCAACATGAGCACGCGCAGTTCGAGGTCACGGAGCCAGCCAGACTTATGTGTTTTGAGAAGGTATCATGTATAACTGCACAACACAATCTTTTGGATTTCTTCAATATACTTAGACATATTAACCCGATCACAAATAAAAGAGTCCCCCCGTAACTGCCCCGTTGGTCTCGTGGTCGCAAGCGCGACTGATGAGCGTGGGGTCCCGGGTTCGATTCCCAGGTCGGGCAAAAATTGTAATTCGGTTTTTCCATTAGGATTTGCTCAGTAGCAGCCCAGAGTTTGGAAGTTGGTGGTGTGACACTCCCGTGCCTCGGAAAGCAAGTAAGAGCAGTTGGTCGCGGCTGTCATTCGTAGATCTTTGACAATCGTTACGGATAGTCAGCAGCCAGTAAGTCTGACAACCAGTCTAAACAAGAGTTATCGTGTTGCCCAGTAACTGGGTTGTTGAGGTCAGTTAGGCAGTCGCTTCATGTAAAACACTGGTACTCAGCTGCATCCGGTTAGACTGGAAGCCGACCCCGACATAGTTGGGAAAAGGCTAAAATGATGACAAATAAAAGAGTAAAGACTTTTCAGTTTCTGAAAACTGAAGAAACTTTTTTATTGGATTTCTTGCTCCAAATTGCACACGTACTTATTTAAGGTAGGTCTGTAGTAATATTACGTCTCTGGTTGTCTCTGTCTGATGTGTATCGAAATAGTTTTGCAAGTTAGTAGCGCGTAATCTGAGCAAGCAGTCCTACTACAGCTGTCTGAGTTATATTGCTAACAACAACATTAGCGATATTGCCGCTCTGCACTTGCCAAATTTATCAAAAAATTCTCGAAGATTTTCTTTATTTATTTAAATGGTCGAACATTCAAATTTGGAACAATAGTGACACTAAAATGATGGACAGTATGTCAGCTTCAATTGTATGATTATTTTATTTCTTTTGACGTTTTAGGCCTTTATTCAATTGATTGGCTGCTGCGCTGCGTATCGCGGGTTCGATTCTCGCACGGAATAAATATTTGTTTGGCCTATAGATGTTGTTTCGGGTCTGGCAGTTTGTGTATGTGAGTTTATATGTTTGTAAACGCACCCACGATTATTGTGGGGCAACGTTTTAAGAAAAAACAAAAAAAAAATAATATATTTATATCCACCAAACTTTAGTGCGTTCGTAAAATCTTAAAAGAAGGAGTGTGTCCCCAGATGTTCGTGTACCTGTGCTTCCTGGAGCGCAACGTGTTGTACCCGGGCGTGGTGGTGGCGGCCACGTCGCAGGCGGCGCCGGCGCTGGCCGCCAAGTACGGCGACGCTGCGGGCGCGCTCCTCATGTGCGTGTGCGCCTTGAAGTGTCAGTATATCTTTTCTTTTTCGGATTGTCTGCTTAACTGGACTCTGTTGTGGTACCTTAAAAATTAAGGCCTCTAAATAACTTACTTGTTTGGGTTAGTCCTGCGTAATTCTTTGTTTATAAGTTAGTTACTCTCTCTTATCCACAAATAAGTCAGTTGATAACTGCCTCGGTAGCCTAGTGGTCCTAAGCGCGACTGCTACGCTAGAGGTCTTGGGTTCGATTCCCAGGTCGAGAAAAAAGTGTTATTGAGTTTTTCTATGAAATTCTCAGTAGCAGCTCGAAGTTAGGATTTGTGCCCGGTTAATGGCAATAGGCTCGCCCCCTGTTACATGGGACCTAAACATACCGGCGAATTGTGGGTGTACATTGTTACACTTCTGCCTAACCCTTCGGGGAATACCGGCGTGATGATAAGTCAATTGATCGCAACATTGAATTTTGGACCTTATTTCCAAAACTAATGTTCAAAATCCTACATCGTAATGTGTAACTATTATTTCGCCCACAGGTCTTCGAAACGCGTACTCGGAGCCGGAATCCCAATACCTGATCCTGGTGTTCGCAGTACTACTGTTCCAACGAGACTTGAGCAGCCAGAAGATATCGGAGACTTTCCTCGTGGACTACTTCATCACTGCCATCATCTTCAGCAAGGTCTACGAGTTTCTACTGAAGGTATGCTTCCCCGACTAACTCGTACCAAGATTCATTAAAATTTGGTAGATGACACCACTAATCAATTGACGTATTTTTTATGAGCTGTCAAAACGCTATTCTCCCATAGATTTTGTATAAAAATACAAAACTCTGACGTAATTTTTTTCCCATCTCAATTCACCAACTATTTATTGATTTCAAAGCAACTAAAAATCTAATTTTATAGTTATTTTTTTTTTTTTTTGTTTTCAGGTCTAATATAAACAATTTTTTTTGTCTAACCAATTGGTTTAGTCATGAAAGTGTTACAGACAGGAGTTACTTTCACGTTTATAATAATAAGCGGCATAATTGTTCTCTCTCCAGGTCCAGTTCGTAGTAACATACATAGCCCCGTGGCAGATCACGTGGGGCAGCGCGTTCCATGCGTTTGCGCAGCCGTTCTCCGTACCACACTCCGCCATGTTGTTCCTACAGGCCGCCGTGTCCGCGTTACTATCGTCGCCTTTGACTCCGGCTTTAGGTGAGTAACATATTAAGAATAGGTTTTGATAATTCTCACTTAGGCAAAGTGTCGTTTGTCTGATGGTAAAAGACCAAAGAGAATACCGTAACTTTAAATGTATAAAAAAAAATACCAGTTGAGAACGAGTCATTTGGTTTTAGTCAATATTATAAGATCCATATTAATAAGAAAAGCGTCAAACCGTGTACTATTCGGCGACTCTTGAGCCAATTGACATTTGAAGATATGGCGTGTCCATAGATACAAGTCGATGTAAGAGACCAAACACACAGAGAAGAAATTATTAGCGTTACTGGTATTTTGTTCATAATAAATAATGTCCACCATGTATTAGTTTGTAACATCGATGGGTAAAGATAAAGATTATTTATTTGTCAAAACATGCGTTTACATACAAATTGAAGCATGCAAGATCTTAAAAACAAAGGTATCTGAAGTCCATACATGTTTTACCTGTCGAGGCGTACAAATTTTAATTTTATTTTGCATAACAGGACAAAATACAGTGTGGGTGTTTTATTAAATTGAATAGTATATAAAAAAATGTTTATCATTAATTTAACAGACTACATAATAGAATATTTTAACACATAATTATTAATCATCAGGTAGCGCAATATTTATGACGTCATACGTGCGGCCGGTGAAGTTCTGGGAGCGCGACTACAACACCAAGAGAGTTGACCAGAGCAACACGAGGCTCTCCTCGCAACTCGAAAGGAATCTCGGCGCTGGTGAGAATATATTGTTTAAGAATTAATAATTTTATATTTTCTAGGAAAATATACACACATAAACTTACGCCTTTTACCCATGGGGGTAGGCAGAAACCACAGAACGCCATCTGCCACGATCCTTCCATACTCGTTTCGCCTCGTCCACGTTCATACATCTGGTCATACAAGCACGCCGGTTACGAGTACTGCGCACCCGACCTTTCTGAAGAATTTCAGCAATAAGGTCAGGGTAGGGTTCTCTAGGGCGTCCCCTCCCGGCGTTGCCACTCACATCTGCCATATAAATTATTTTTGTTAGTCGCCTTCCACTCATCCTCTCAACATTACCGAACGGAAACATTAACAAAAGGCGTTTAGCGCAGTTTTCCTCAAGTTCGATTCCCGGACGGAACAAATATTTGTATGGCTTATCCTGGCTTTTGGTAGCTGTTCCTGGTTTGATTATTTCTTCGTCCTTTTTTGTGTCCTTATGTTTGAGAGGTCTCACAACAATTAACTGCTTTTAGGGGCAGTTAATTGTTCTGCGGCTGTTCATGGCGATTGTCCACTTTATGTATTAGGTAACAACGATCAAATTCCGCTTTATATAACTGTACCTTCAGTTATTTCTTACTTTTATAACAGTTAGAGAGATGCGGCTTCTATTAACTTTTTTTTTTTTTGCAGATGACAACAATTTGAACTCAATATTCTACGAGCACCTGACCCGGTCTCTACAACACTATCTCTGCGGAGACCTTATGCTGGGACGATGGGGCCAGGTGCAACAGGGAGACTGCTTTGGTAAGTGAATCATGGATTACAAATTCCTACTTCCTACTAATATTATACATGTTATTTTTTTTTTTATATTCTAATGGGCTTGCGTTTGCCCGCAACTCACCTGATGTCAAGTGATGATGCAGCCTAAGGTGGAACAGGCTTGCCTAAAATGAACCGGTTCACTCGCTGTGAAAGTTTGTGAAGATGGATGGATGGATATTTTTTTGTTTGTTACTCTTTCATGCTTAAACAGCTGAACGGATCTGCATGAAATTTGGCACCGAGATAGATTGAAGTGTGGAATAACACATAGGATACCTTTTGCCCGGAAAATTTTCGGTTACCGTGGGATAAAATATCAGATTTGACGCGGACGAAATCGCGGGCAAAATCTAGTTTCCTACTAAAATTAACATAATGTTTATGCTAATTTTCTTTTGCAGTTCTAGCATCAGACTACCTGAACTGCCTGGTCCATATAGTGGAGATGGGTAACGGTCTGGTGTCGTTCCAACTGCGAGGGCTGGAGTTCAGAGGCACATACTGCCAGCAGCGAGAGGTGGAAGCCATCTCCGAAGGCCCGGAAGAAAGTAGCGGTGAGTTGATACTAGAAGTTGTTTTTTATTTGTTTACAAGCAAAAGGCTTTTAACAAATACTATATTCTTGGAATATCGGGAGGGCAATTCTTATCTTAGTATCAATCTGTTCAAAATGTCTTTGAATTACCTGTGACATTGATTGTAGCTGAGATGAGATTGCAAAGATTTTGAACGTTTTTCATTAGTAGAATTAGTCTTCAGATTATTGATATGGTTAAAGTTATGTGCGGATGTTTTGTTTAGTAAAAAAATTAAATATGCTTACTACAAAGAAAAAGGACTTGGCCAAATCCGTTTATAAATGACGGAGATCTGAAGGCAACAAATATAAAGAAAGATATTGAAAATTTCCTGCTTTTTTTGGAGTAGGTTAAAAATAATAATTCAAGTTCCATTGTAAGTGTCCACTGGCGACGTGGAGAGTGCTAGTTATGTGTCGTGTGCAGAGGGCGTGTGCCCGGGCGCGTGGTGGCTGGGCGCGCGCGCGCTGTCGCTGGGCGCGTGCTGGGCGTTGCGCTGGCTGGCGTGGCAGCTGGTGGCCGCGCGCTACGTGCTGGAGGGCTACTCCGTGTCCGACAACAGCGCCGTGTCCATGCTGCAGGTCTTCGAGTTCCGCAAGGTGCTGCTCACCTACTACGTCAAGGTACGTGCGGCCTGGGGACCTCTTAGTCTGAAGGTTGAAGATCCATTCGGTAATACATAAGCTAATATCGTGAAAACTTTTATCAGGAAGACCTATAGAAGTAAGTCTACATTGACTAATACCATACTCATGGTTTGCACAATAGATCACATTATTTTTGTTCGTTAAAAAATTATAACACGCGCTACTTATCGATAAAATTCAGTTCATATGCTAAATATACTCATGTACTTAGCAATCTTTTTAAAGAAAATATAAGAAATGTATAAAAACATATTACATGTTTTAGTGTGGCAACATATTGTAATGTTGCTACAACATGCTACTATGACTATTTTGATGATAAACAAAAGTTGCACACATTGTTGCGTACAACATTTGAAGTTACAACAATATCGTGCAATTGTTTCTCGACTTTATTTGCTAATAAAAATCCTGGCTTAAAATAAGTCGCCTTTTAACCCATATCATCCCAGTGTTCCATTTTTGAAATGGTTACTTTTTTATTTTTTTATTATAATTTTTGAACGCATTTTTAAATTAGTGTTTTTCAAAAATGGAACACTGGGATGATATGGGTTAAAGCAATTTTCTCTCCACAGAGTATAATCTATTACACGATCCAGTCTGCGAAGCTAGAGGAGTGGTTAGCTTCTTCCATGATAGCGGAAGCTTTGAAGCCAATGAATGAGAGGAACTTCGTGGACTTGGACCCCATTTTCAATGTTAACTTGGATGAGGATTATGATTTTAGAGCTTCTGGGATTACAAGGTAGATTGTTTTTTACCATCTATCTATTTATCTATTTGACGGCACGGTTGGCGCGGTGGCTGAGCGATTGGCTGCTGCGCTGCGTGTCGCGGGTTCGATTCCCGCACGGAACAATGATTTGTATGGCCTACAGATAGTTGTTCCGGGTCTGGCTGTTTGTGTATGTGAGTTTATATGTTTGTAAACGCACCCACGATACAGGAGAAGTTCCTAGTGTGGGGCAACGTTTTAAAACAAAAAAAAATCTATCACGCCGGTATTCCCGAAGGGTTAGGCAGAGGTGTACTAATTGTACACCTACAGTTCGTCGGTTTCATTGTTTTTTATATGTGGTAAATTATAATTAGTTTATGTTGTCATTGCTTGGTTAGTCTAGTGGTCCTAAGCGCGATTGTTACGCTAGAGATCTTCTTGGGTTTGATTCTCAGGTGGAGTAAAAAGTGTTATGGGTTTTCTACGAAATTTCCCCTATTAAAAACACTAATCGGTTTTTATTACTTAGTTTTAATATTATTGTATTTTCTCAGTAAGTGATTAATGTAATCTTTTGAGAAATATATATTTTAAACCATAATTTTCAGTAGCAGTTCGGAGTTAGGATTTGTGCTTGGTTTATGGCAATAGGCTTGCTCCCTATTACATGGGACCTAAATATACTGGCAAACTGTGGGTGTATCATACACCTCTGTCTAACCCTTTGGGAATTCAGGCAGTATGAAAAAATTATAAGAAGAACATGTAACTTCCGGCTCCGTTAAGTGTCTTCATCATGTCAGCCACAGGACGTCCACTGCCGGACATAGTTCTCCCCCTTCGATTTCCACTAGACACTTGTTGTAAGCATGTCCCGGTCGCAGGAGCCGCTTCTGCGCGATCTACGGCGAGTGGATCGCGCACTGCGGCGCGCGGCGCGGCGCGGGCGGGCGCGCGGCGTCGGCGGCGGCGCTCACCACGCTGTGCTTCGCGCTGTCGCTGCTGGGCCGCCGCGCGCTCGCCGCCGCGCAGCATCTGTCCGCCTCCAGGTGCGCGCCACGCCTAATCAGTTAATTCAATTGTAGCGACATCTGCCGCTCGACGTGCGAACTACTACGGCAAACTGACGTTGCCCAGATCGCGCTATCGAAGTTCGCCGCGACGTTTAGCATGTAACATACAAAATCCCAACATCAACCGTCGGACAGTAACCCACCAGACACAACACCCGTCTGGTCGGAGAATCCTCTCATTTCAATGAAGAATGAGAGGCTTTACAGATGCATAGAAGCACCTTTACTGTCACAATTCAGTTTGCATTCTACTAATTAAAAACGGTTAATATCTATTAGCAATCTCGTCTAAGCAACAATCAATGATTGATGATTACGTAAATTAAAAGCATTATTGACAACTCGGGACTGAGATTAGATTTTAATCGTTATATAAGTTTGGAGAGTTGCCCCCATATCTGTAACAACCCTTCAAAATCAACTAACTGATCACCTCTGACCTAGAACCAAAAATAAGCGCAACTCAAATAATAATTGTAATTAAATTATATTTTTATTACAGCGTGGAGTTCTTCTTGTACGGTCTCCACTCGCTGTTCAAGGGCGATTTCCGCATAACATGCGCACGCGACGAGTGGGTGTTCACCGACATGTCGCTGCTACACTCCGTGCTCGCGCCCGCCATACGCATGGCGCTCAAGTTACACCAGGTAACCTACATATTGACTCATTATCATCAAGATAAAAATATAAATACGAATATTTGTATGTTTGCAGCCCAGTTTGTCAGCCCTGACAAGAATTCTACAAAGAGCCACTCTACAAGAAAATACTTTTTAATCATTATATTATTTTTATAATAATATTTGAATGTATGTCTTTCAGTTGAATAAATAAAACAATAACAATAATCATAGACTTTAGTAAGATTCCATAGATTTTTTATGAACTAAAATTTTTGTGAACATTGCTTTCAAATATATTTATTTGCAGCATTCAGTAATGCATCACTGAATGTTTGAAGCGTCACCGTGCAGGCAATAATGAGCTCTATCACAACAGACGCTTACCTAATTTTCCAATGACTGCTAACTGTATCAAAATGTTTGTGCAGGACCACTTCATGTTCCCCGAGGAGTACTGCAGCAGCTCGGCGCTGTACTGCGCGATCGCGTCGCACGCGCAACGCCTCGTCATCTGCCACGAGGCCGCCCCGGCCTGGAGGTACAACGTGCTCAGAGGGGCGCCACACTTGTTAGCTTTGAGGTAACTTATTTATTTTGCTTTAACTTATGACGACCATTAACCAATTACATATTGACGCTGACGTCATCAAAGTGGCCGGATTTACTTGTTATTCACGACTGGCATTCATTTTTATATTTTTCTATTCGCTGCTAAGGAAATTAGGCGGGGCTTGACCACCAATCAATTGACTTACTTTTTATGTGAAAGCGCGAGGTCATAGTTGTTGTACGGTAATAACAATCTGTGACGTCACTTATTTGCCTTGAATTGGCAAATAAGTGACGTCACAAACAATTTATTGATTTCAATGCGACTCGCAAAAGAAAAATATTTTTTGTAGAGAATTTGTTTCAAATGTCCACTAAGCAATTCTAAAATAATTCTCTTTTTAAATTCCAGGCATGTGATGGACGAGGGTAACGACGACTACAAGATAATAATGCTGAACAAGCGGCACTTGGGCTTCCGCGTGATCAAGCTGAACCGCGAGTGTGTTCGGGGCCTGTGGGCCGGCCAGCAGCAGGAGCTCGTCTACCTGAGGAACAGGAACCCAGAGCGAGGGTCCATACAGAATGCTAAGCAGGTGAAAGTCTAAAAGTCTAGTACTTTGCTTTAAAATGGTATTGAAAATTTGAATAATAAATAAAAATAAATTTAATAATATGTATAATTGTTATTTAATTTAATTTTAAAACAGAAAATCACTTTTCATTCCAAGAAATGCGTAATGAGATGGGATGGGGTCTGTACTAGCTTTTGCTCGCGACATCGTCCATGTCGATGTCACCGATCTCCCTAATTCGGCCCTGACACAAAATCCTTTTTTGGCTGACGTCACACATCACATATCACATTTTAGTTCCATAGGTTCTGCTGACCTACAAAGTAAACTACTTAAAGTTCAGATTATGTTTAGTTAGTAAATGAATTAGCGACCTTCCGCTTTTATAAATAAAGATGTTATTTCAACCACTTGTCGTCCCCAGGCTCTCCGCAACATAATAAACTCGTCGTGCGACCAGCCGATCGGCTACCCGATCTACGTGTCGCCGCTGACGACGTCGTACGCGGACACGTCGCCGCAGCTGTGCTCGCTGCTGGGCGGCCCGCTCACCGTGTCCGCCATCCGCGCGCGCCTGGCCGCGGCCTGGAGGCGGTAACTATCATTCTAATAACGGCTGTTAATAGATAGATGTCAATATAGATACTTAACGAAGCCGGAAGTGGCATGTTCTTCCTATTATGGCGAACATCCGTCATCAATTGTTTTTGTTATAACATACATGCAGAACGCCACCTGCTACGATCCTTACATACTCCTTTCGCCTCGTCCACGTTCATACATCTGGTCATACAAGCTTGCCGGTTACTAGTACTGCGCACCTGACCTTTCTGAAGAACCTCACCAATGAGGTCAGGGTAGGTCTTTCTAGGGCGTCCTCTCCCGGCGTTGCCACTCACATCTGCCATATAAATTCCTTTTGTTAGTCGCCTTTCACTCATCCTCTCGATATTTCAACCATTGTGGCGCTTTGTCGGCGTATTATAAGGATATCTGTTCTCGTGTAGTATCCGTCGTCGCTGCGGCGAGGGTTGCTCTTCGGGCGGTGCGACAGGCGCCCCAGGTGCGGGCGGCGCGTGCGACGCGGGCGCGGCTGAGGCGGGCGCCGCCAGGAATAACACGCCGCGACACAACGCGCTGCATCTGTCCAGGACCTCACTGGGTAAGAGATTGTTTTACATTACTTAATAAAATATCACGTAGCTTATCTTAATAGACATTTTTGAGTTTCGTTCGGGATTTTTTGGGTCGCCGACGCTGCACGTGTTTGGCCCGTCAGTCGGACCGATCGCGACCAGTGTCGGCGCCCCAAAAATAAAAGTAAATAAATAAATAAAAACTTTATTGCGTAAAAGGTGTTGCAGTAAATGCCATAGAAATAGTTGCACTTTACAAATGAACACTGGTGTACAACATAAATGGTTGGGGTACTGTCCTCTGAGATGGGCTACATAATAGCCTGTAGTAAAGAGAAAAACCCAGAAATTAACTTGACGTCTGTGCTCATGACTCGTGGCGGCTACTAAACTTTGATATATTTAAAGATTATAACCATCACCATCACGCCTGTATTAGGCAGAGGTGTAACAATGTACACCCACAGTTCGCCGGTATATTTAGGTCCCATGTAATAAGGGGCGAGCCTATTGCCATTAACCGGGCACAAATCCTAACTCCGAGCTGCTACTGAGAATTTCATAGAAAAACCCAATAACACTTTTTGCTCGACCTGGGAATCGAACCCAAGACCTCTAGCGTAGCAGTCGCGCTTAGGACCACTAGGCTACTGAGGCAGTCAAGATTAAAGTCAAGAGAAGTAAAGATTATAGTGAAAAAGAAAACTTTATTTATGTCGTATAGCTGGCACGCGAGGAAGTCTAGCGAGTGCGGGCAAGCCGACGTCATCAACACTAGCGTCGTTGGCGGGTTTACTGCGAGAACACTCACATGAAAGAACTACGCATGATGAAACGGGTATGTCACGTGACTTTTTTCACGTTATTTTTTTAACATATTTTCATCATCTAAAATTGCTTTGGAATACTATAAGAATAATCCCCGGTTTATCGACCGATGTGTGAGAAAATGTTTTGCACGCGTAATCTGCTGTGATTGGTTGACTGAATTGTTAATAGCCAATCACAGCGGCGTACGCGCGCTTGACAGTTTTTAAAATTATTTTTTCATTCGGGAAACCGGGCCGTTAGATCTGGAATTCTAGTCGGCAGAAAATTCGAATTAATTTAATTTAATTTAAATATGTAAATGCTTTGATTTTGATTATTTTGTCAGATTTTTTTGTTACATTTTATCATTAAAATAAAAGTGATTTTTCTATTAATTTATTTCTGGGTATTTAATGTCATATTTATATGTATTGTTTTGTTGTATGTATAATATGATGTGTGTATGTAACTTCTGTTTGAGTAAATATACTGTTCTTGTTAGTAGATAGTTTGTAATTACTAATAATACGCTAAACTATTAATAATTTATTTCTTTTTGCTCATACAAAAGGATTAGATATATTGAAGATTTATAACTGTAAGTGGTATTTGTATTAATGTAGTTAATTTATATTCTATACTAGTGTTATAAAGCTGAAGAGCTTGTTTGTTTGTTTGAAACCAATAGTTAACCTGCTAGTCATAGGCCTCCTCCGTAGATTTCCAAAAGAATCGGTTGGAAGCTGATGCTAATGAGTTATAATTTTGAAATCGTCTATCCCCCTTAAGCAAAACGTAGTGATAACGCTCGTGCCTTCTCTGTATGAGATGAGGCATTTGCTCTGTAGCGGAACGAAACTAGGCTGGTGCTGTTGTTGTGTTGTAAATGTGGAAATAATGTAATTCCAGCAGCGGCTGTGGTGTCTAGCGGCGGTGTGCTCATGGAGAGCGGTAACTCGCACCGCGTCGTGCGCGACGTGCGCGACGTGCGCGACGTGCCCGCGTCCGCCGCGCCCGCCAACGCGCCGCGGCGCGACCGCAGTGCACGCGCGCGCACGCCGGCCAAGGAGCCGGCCAGGCAGGTAATACACAGAAGTCAAAACTTTATTACTTTCCACCTCTTATTAGATATTTTTATTTATTAATTTTCTTATCTTTTCCTTCTCTCTGCCATATTTACGACCGCCTAACAAATATTTACACAATAACTGACTGTGTTGAGTAAGACCATTGTATGTGTGAAGCCCTAATATTAATTAGAAATTGTCACTTATAACAGTCGCAAATAAATCAACATAGAGCAAACACGTATTTCTGTTACCTAGAATTCCCACAAGCAAAAGTGAACCTTAAACCCATAACATATTGTCTGCAGAGCTGTAACCGCAGCCGCATGCGTCGCGCGGCGCCGGCGTCGTTCCGCCTGCTGGCCGCGTCCGACAACATGCGCCTGGAGCCCGCCGCCTGCAGCTCGCACCCCAACGACGAGACGCAGGTCTGTATTATTGCACTAAACAAGTTTTTTTAGCAGGATAATTGTCTACGACCACGTAGTACCCTTATTTAAAAAAAAATTGGTCACTCTGCAACCTTCAAAAGTAATTTCCTTAAAGCAAGCTTACAAAGACATATCGTGCATGTCTTTATATGTATTTTGCGTTTAATGTTATACGTAAAATTTAAATATATTGAATCCTAATTCTAAGAAGAAATCGCTATTGAACTTTGCTGATTGTCCAAATTTTTTGCACGAGTATAGTTGAACCACATAATAATAATAAACGATTAATTTTCTTCATTCATAGTGTATTATTTCGAAATTTTTCCATTTTTATTCTTTGTTGTACATTGGTGCACCTTTGCCTAACCCTTCGGGGTATGCAGGCGTGATGGTATGTGATGCTATGTTATCTACAAAAGTGATCCGATGACTAAGTACCATGTTTGTGTGCAGAGCGCGGCGGGCAGCAACTGGGAGTGCGCGTGGCGCGAGCAGCCGCGCCGGGCCGCCAGCGCTAAGGTAACCTACATCAGCATATCTAACACTACTCAATTCAACGTTTTATCAAGTGTTATATGAATGACTAGCTTTTGCCCTCAAATCCATCCTCATGGAAGTCAAAGACACTCCCCTCCTTAATTTGGTTCTGTCTTAACATTCCTAGCTGACGTCTCCTACCTGTAACCTACTCAATTTCAGTTTTATAGGCCAAGTAGGTAAATCTTGGTCATACTACCAAGTTCAGCGCCCTATTGTTTTCGAAAGTAACATCCATATTTTCGCCTCTTTATCTGAGAATAATCTCTTATTTACTCTTCCTCCCCAGGTATCTAGCAGCAGAGGAGGTCCAAGCGCCGAATCATCCCTGGAAGACCTGACCCTGACCCCGACAGGTCTCGACCTGTCACTACCAGACTGCAAGATCATCGCAAACAGGAACGCCAGGCAAGACAGAGACTTTAAAAGGTATCCTCATGCACGCATTCATTCATACAGACGTCATCACTGGATACTTGGTACTGTGACAATAATATATCTGTCCCACCGCTGACGAGAAGTGAGTAGAGCTAGAAACTAGAAATGAGTAGGTGCGTAGCGAGTGTGCGAATAAGACCACCTCACCCATGGTATGCATGTACCAAGCGAGTCTTTCGGCGAATGGGCTGACCAGGGCCGAATTAACCACTAGCCAGTGTAAAAATGGTCTAGAGGCCCCGCATTGGGCAGGGGATTGAAGTTGAAAATGGGGCGGAATTGTGTTTAAAATTTTGAGACAGTAATAGACATAAATGTTCCTTTTCTTTCTTAGCATGTTATGTTCCGCTCCTGGGCAAAGACCTCCCCCTCTTAAATGTTTCTTAAAAGTGAAAATTTGTGTTTTAACATACCTTCAATTAAAAAAGACGATTAGAAAAATACACAGTATTTTTTTAATGTTTTTTATTAAATCGGGTGATGGTACACACGGCTACATATCAAGCTATACATTTACAGTATAAGCTTACCTCTATACCATGAGTTATATGTTGTATGTTACCATGTATGTTGATCTACATAAACTGGAAATATATAGCTTGATATGTAGCCGGCGTACACCTTCGAAATGTAGTAAAAAAAAATTGCGTTGTGGTAGAAAACAATATATTTTTGGAAGTTCGAAAAGTCCCGATACATGCAGTGCCTAGGGGCCTCAGCATGGTTAATCCGGCCCTGGATTTGATCGCCAAACAAACATCGCTAAGCGAGGTTTTTTTGATATAACTCGCTAGGTTGTCGCTTTGACAACCTAGTGGAGAGAGAGTTCTCACTCTTGAACGTTTATTGACTGAGAAAATAGTCTATAGCAAATAGCTTTTTCGTCGGCGGTGGAACAGGTGCCTTAATCTTGACAAAAGAAGAAACTTAAATTCATTATTAAAATACATATTTATTAAAAAAAAAAAAAACACTTTTTATTCGAATAGTTACGGACAAAACGTATAAGTTCATTATTCTCTTTGTTGCTAGATACTCTGTGAGATTTTAAGTGCTTCATCACAATATCTCACACATTTCATGCTCCTAGTGACGCGTGTCCAGATTTTTGATCATTTAATAGTCATACCATTGTCATAACACATTAATATTTTCAAATATTTTTATAACAAATCACTGCTTGGAATGTTTCAATATTGGTGTGCGAACTAAAACCAAAACTGTGTTTTTAATTAATACTCACAAACCATATCCATTCATTGTTAAAAATTCTCTTTAACATCATCTATCTTAAAAAAAAAACAAATAAATAATAATTATTTATTTAACAGGTACTATGTCAACGAAATTACACCGAAAGACTTGTCGAAACTGAGTAAAGAAATACGTCACGAAAGAGAAAGTTATCGAGAACTGACCGGACGGTACATTGAAAAACCTGAAGCCATACCTCTAAAAGAAACCCACTACTCCGATTTATCGAACAAAGAATCGATCCTGAAAAAAGAATCGAAAAAGGACTCTAAAGCGAAAGAAATAAAGACGAAAATTAAGCGGTCTGACTCGGGTAGGAGTGAATTGAAGGTGAATGTGAGTGTGGGTAGTAAGGTGCTGATTATAGAGCCGCTGGGGGTGTATGATTGTATCAATTTGGGGAGGAGGATCGATGTGCAGTGGCCTTCGGAAGCGGAGAGGGAGAGGGGTGGGAGGAACTTCTGGGGAAGCTGGGTGCCGCTAGCGGGGATGGATGGACTGGTAAGATATAATTTTTTGCTAGATCTAAAATAAAATAAAAAAACAATATAATACGATTAAGTTTGCAAAGAAAAAAAGTAAGTAGCACGTAAAGCGGTTGGTCTCGGCTGTCATTCGTAGATCTTTGACAGTCGTTACGGATAGTCAGAAGCCAGAAAGTCTGACAACCAATCTAACCAAGAGGTATCGTGTTGCCCAGTAACTGGGTTGTGGAGGTCAAATAGGCAGTCGCTCCATGCAAAAGACAGATATTCAGCTGCATCCGGTTAGACTGGAAGCCGACTCAAACATAGTTGGGAAATAGGCTAAGAAGATGATGATGGGTTTCTTTCTGGGAATTTTTGGGTCACCAACGCTGCACGTGATTGGTCCGTCTGTCGGACCGATTTTTTTTGTTTGTGCTTACGACTAGTAGCGGCTCCTATACTTATATCTGCAATAAACATTTTTTCTAACTTTCCACGTAGGATACGTCAATAAACTAGTTGGTACGTGGCGTACAGGTTCACCCAAAGACTATTAAATATTTATCTCCGTTCACAGGTTGTACATAAATGGACGCCGAACCACAGGGACCCGAAACTCCGATCTCACGTCGACAAGAGTATACTTCTCATTCAAATCGACGACAAATACGTGCCCATCGCCGAGAACTGTGTCCAAGACCTCGGCGATGAAGTGTGAACCTTATCACTTAGTGCACAAGGTTGATATCTGCGTGAACAACCATGGACACAGTATGAACTTCTATTCTATTTATAAAATGGACAACTATGAGCTATGACAGTGAAGTCTGATCCTTATTTTTGTATGAATAAGGTCGATATCAATTTTCTCGGACAATAAGACCTTATATCGTGATTAGGATAAAAAATATGGCGAAGGAAAATTACACTTTATAAAAATGAATGGAAACTCGAAATTGACAGCTGTAGAGGCGAGAATTGCGTGCGTGATCTCGGTGTTGAATTATGAACCTTAAATGTATAGAGATAGGGTGTATTATGCAAGGCTGTTGGAAATTGATTCTTATTTTTATTAATGCAACTGAAACAGTTCCTTATAACACTTGTAATAAGATTAACACAGAATGAAAGAGAAAGATCAGTGTGATAAAGAAAAACATGTTTTTGTGTTGAACAACATTGTTTGTGAAACATGTTTCTGGCAACACAATTAATACTGCGCAACTTTTGTGTACTATTAATACGGGACTTGACTTGAGCTCGGTTCTATAAATGTGAAGATTATAAGGTAAATAACTAAAATTCTGTTTGTAGCCATTAAAATAAAACGGTGTTGTATTAATACAGAGTGACTTTATTTTCTGGCAAATTTTCATGGGGTGAAAGTACCAATGACTCCGAAAAACTTTTACTACAAGATCATACCTTTAGATAAAAAAAAACCTCAAATCATTATATAGAAATAATTATGTACATTTTTGTAGACAAAAGCTAATTTTTTTTTTATAAAAGTTGACCACTTTTGGGTGAAGACACTGGCTCCTGTAACACAGGTTGATACCTAGCTCAGGAGCCAGGGTATCAAATAAGAATGTAACCTCTGTATGTTATGTCAATATAATTGTATTATTTTATCATATTAAAAGTTGTTCGTAATTATGAGTACTTTGACCCTCTGAAAGATGTTAGTTGAAAGTCAGCCTGTATACTTCACTATAAATACATTCATAATAAAGTTTAACAAGCATTTCGGTCTAAATAGTCTCTTCAGAAGAATTAAAGGAACTAGGTATTCCTTTCAAGAAGAACAAACATGTTAGGTGAATATCAATACAATATCGTTTGGAAAATTGAAAATTAAACTCCACTCACTCTCCATTGCAGGCAAAATATACCACAAGAAATAGTAGCCACCACGAGTCGTGAGCACAATCATTTTCCGCTTTTTGGGTTACTTTCTAGGTTTTTTGGGGCACCAACGCTGCACGCGAACCTTTCGACAGACGGACCAATCGCGTGCAGAGTCGGTGACCCAAACAAAGCCCAAAAATGAACTTAATGTTGGTGCTCACGACTCGTGGCGGCTATAATATTACTCTTTTAGTCACAAAGTAATATCTATCAAAGATAAGTACAGATCTTATGACAACTATGAATAAGTTAAAATGAAATAGACAGACCAGTATTAATGTGTTTTCAACCTTATGTCCTTATAGCAAAGTGCAGTTTAGCAAAACTGATTTGAATCGACGTTCGATATTTGAAAACGAATTTTCTTATGTTATTCATGTGATTTAGAACCGCATATGTGAAAGAATAAGGTTGAAAATAGAAATAGCAGTCTGCTGAAATAGGATTTACTTAAACGCGACGCAAAGTCGTCCGTGATTGACTAAAAATAATTATGAAGATAGTTTAATTGTCCACCAGAAGGATGCCTATCCATTTGAGAAGAAAAAGAAATTGGTAACTGTATATTAGTCGCCACGAGTCGTGAGCAATGTCAAGTTGATTTTTGGGTTCCTTTCGGGTTTTTTAGGGGCGCGGACTCTGCACGCGATCGGTCCAACTGACGGATCCATCGCGTGCAGCGTCGGCGGCCCAAAAAACCCAGAAAGGAACCCGAAAACCCAAAAACTAACTTGACATTTGTGCTCACGACTCGTGGCGGGTACTATACAAGTGTCCTATCCACTGACGTGTGTAAATGACTTCACTTTAGCTGAATTCTATTAGTTAATTAGCGGACCCGATTACCCTAACCTTGGCTTGCAGCACCACCTACCAGGTCCAATTATAAATTTAAACCACCAAAGGACCCACACAAAAAATTTCAACAAAATCGGTCCAGCCGCTTAGGAGTCCAGTGACATACACACATGCAAAAGAAACTTATGTATAAAAGATATTAATGTTATCTTCTATTCAATTGTCCTTTCAAATGGCCAGGAAGGCTCGATTAAACGTAGTTTTAAATTGGATAAAACAAACATACTATTTTCATTTCAGCACTTATGCCATTATGTTAAAGTTTAGATTTAAATGTAATATATTCCTGTATTATTAAATTTAAGTTGCGTTCAATTGGATCCGTAATGTAAATAATGGTGATTGGTTGTGGCGCAAGTGTGACTTTTACTTGAGAGAATGTTTATAAAAAAATTGCCTTAATGTAGTGAAAACTTATGTCACTTACCATATACTATGTACGGTCAACAAAAGAGATAAATAACCACTCTTGTCAGATATAGTTGACGTTTCCTCCCAAACTAATAGATTTCTGCGAATATAATTTAATTAACTGTTTGTTTTCTTATCATTAAATCAAATTTTATTCGAAACCATCCTTCAGCGACTAAGAAACTTCTACTTTATGTGACGGCATGGTTACTTATCTATTTTGGTAACTGTACCTATGTTCTGGCAAATAAAGCTGTCATTAATTTATTACCCCTCCTTCTGGGCGGTTGAAATATAGTATTTGCTGATTACTTCTTGCCAATCCTTTTAATATAAAAGCAGATTATGCTTTCAAACCTAATTTGATTCATAATAACTAATAAGTCTCTAAATTATCAGAGCAATGTCTTCCTATCTACAAGAATAGCAATTGTGGGTCTTATTCATAATATATAAAAACAATAAATTGAATGAAAATATCAGGTAAAGAAATATTTAGCTAAGCTAATTGGCAAAAGTAAAAGTCTTCCGAGACTTGCGACACAACTACAAGCTTTGTTGTGTGTGGGTAGCTTTACAATGTAAATACTTGTAAATAATGTAAAAAAAAAATACGAAAAAATGTATATTCGTCTCTTTAATATATAAAAAAAGAAACATCTTATTACAGTACATAAGTAGAAACCTTTTTTATTTTTGTTATTTTGTTATTTTTATTTCTAAATTCGTTTTGTATCAAAAAACCGTTCGTTCCAAATACCTTTTAGTCTGACACCAAATGTATATGTATTGTCTATTTAAATTATTTATAAATTATATGTATATATATTATGTAAGTGACTGTGTGTGTGCGTTATGGGTAAAGTCGAATATTCTACATACAGCATCCGAACTCGATATCGCAATTATGAATAAATTGATATTAAGTTTGAATACTTTCTATGCATTCATTAAGAGTAGTCTAACTACTTATATAAAAGTTGGCAGTAAACTCGCATTCTTTTAATATTTAATTGGACATCTGAAAACTTTGCATATACTATAAATTTGTCTTTGAATTTGGTTGGCCGAGTGCATAATCGTTACCAAATTATTATACCTAAACATAATACATATCTCTTTTGAAAATACGTTGTATGATTAGAATTCTAATAATGTTTGACTTTGCTGTATGGGAGTATGCACACAGTACCTCTATTTGTTCACTGTTGTTATGTATACTATATCACTGTATATGTATTGTTTACCAAATTAATGAACAAATTATAATGATGACGTTGTGTTTTGCGAATTTAAAGGGGAGTGAAATTAATTAATTGTAATGTTCAAATCGCGCAACTTTACTGTTTCAATGTATTGTAAAAGTGGAAAATATATTAGGAAATAACACTGTATTGCATACGCATATGCGTGTATATTTTGTAATGATAAAATTCACGAATTCATGTCAAATAAGATCTCAGAAAACAAACCAAAATGAATCATAAATGTATGGCAATTAAGTGTTATTTCATAATAGAAAAATTACATTATACCTAAAACGAATTGTATTTGTTCTAATATATTGAGAAATTATATAAAACCCAAAAATTTCACAAACCCCCAAGCGTTGAGATAATTTAAATATTATATTTCAATTGTTCACTTTAAATCGTCACAGATTTGTTATCATCTGCTAATAAATTAACATTTTTAATTATACCGAATGTTTATTTAATTATCTGTGTTTTCAACATTACCTAGACAGTTTTATTATTACCCGGACATTGTTGACAATACTAGGACCAGTGTCAGTTGGTCTTATGTGGTTTTTTTTACTTACTTTTTTAGAATTTTTTGCTTATTAGCAGATGATATACAAAGCAAAAGTGACTCTATGCACTCTGCACTATGACACTCTGTGTCCCTTGTGGAATACGTTCGCGTTTGCAATCGGTATGAAGTTTGAAAATAAATAAACAAAAGTCTAAATTTATTACAGTGTTTTGATTTGATTATATCCATTTTACTTAAATATACAAGAGGTGTGTTGCAATTTGAGTAAAAAAAAAATACTCATAAAATACCACATACATAGTATATGACAAAAACTTGAATGAAATAATTATTCTATTCCACCCAAAATTCCAAACTTCGTTTTAAAAATGCAAAGAATTGATTAAAATAGCCTTAATTATTTTTTTAAAACGCGAACGTACCACAACAAATATATTATGAGTATATATTATATTCTCAAGTTGCCTTAATATATTTTAGACTGATTTTTTATAATCGTGATGTATGTCAAGCCGATTTATAGATAGTTAAGGTAATACTGCGCTCGGTTCAATCATTTAAGTGTTAAGATCGCAGTGTACTTATGAACACGTGGTTTGGCGGTTTACTCATTTACGTTTTGACGTTGAAAATGCATATTTGTCGTTAGAAAAAAAAAATAGAACTTATCCAACATTATTTAATCTAAAAATTCATTGTTTTCTATGACATTCCTTTGTTTATTTTTGTCTGCATTTTTTTGTCGGAATATTTTACTTATACTGTGTCTTATGGATCAGATAATTTAGTCGTAAATTATTTTCATAAGTTATTCGTCACGTTCACGACAAATGTTTGCATAAAAAATCCGAATTTATAATTATTACTTTGCAAAAACGGTAGGTTTGTGTTGAAGCTTGGTGTATTGTGTGTGTTAGTCTAAATCGAACTTTATTGCAATGTAAAAGTAGATGTTTTTACAGTAGGAAGGCACAATCCGTCCACAAGCGATTTTTTCTGCATATGCGACTATTTTTTTTAATCTAATTGATTTCGCTGGTTCTTTAATGACATTGACAGATGAAGACATGTTTGTATTTTTGCGGAATTCAAGAAACCAAAAACAAAGAGTCTTTTAAACTGAAAATATATTTCGATACCTACAATGTGTGCTTTACTCGTTTTATCATCTATTTAAAATTAACCTTGGAGTCCACAACCATCTCTTATAACAGTATTATTTGAATATTTCTTGCCTTGCGCACTGTTGGATTTTCAACGGTCGGCTTAGAGTGGAGACTTGTAAATCCACCTGAAATTACAAAGAAGAGATAAGATATGGTGGTACGCCCCCAAGATAAAGGCAACCAGATATAAAAAACTAGTAAAAAAGACCCGGTTTTGAACGCTTAATCAATTTAATTTAGTGTCTTATGATTTGGCAGCTGATTCACGAAGACTTGACCAGTGTACCAGAAACTTGTAGTTAACGTTACATTCCATAAAATTCTTATCTGGTCTTTTTTAATTAATCTGATTTAATTTGTTCTTACTATTTTGAAACCGGTATCTGTACGTGAGTGATGTTTTTATTTCTGATTGCCTTTATTATAGGAAAATAAATAAAACTTGGTGTTCACGAGGAACTAGACGTTACATACGCCCGGAGCTGTTGTCTTGGATGCCTTCGGGTTAATGATAGTCAGGCAGGATAATATTCTGTACGAACCTAATTGGTTACTAGACACCACTAATCAATTGACATATTTTTTATGGGCTGTCAAAACGCTACTCCTCTATATATTTTGCAACTTTTTAGCAACTGTAAATAGTAACGTCACTTTTTTGCTAACTCATTTGACTATCTATTTATTGATTTCAAAGCAACGAGAAATCAGTTTTTGAAGTTTGAAAATTAATCGAGTTGTCAGAGCTAAACTAAGCTGTTTCTTCAGAGAAGTAATGTCTTGAAATTATTAGTTAATGATGTCTAGTATCCAATTGAAAGTAGTTATTATACAATATGTAACATATTAAATGCACACTCTAGAAGCTGTCAACTCAGAATCGACTAATGAATCGATTTCAGCTAAGTTTTAAGTAGGCAACTTTTTTATCCTAAAATAATTACATCATTCACAGTCCAATCAAGCGAAAGTTAAACTTAAGTCAAGGCAATAAGACTTTTTAAAACGCAATTGTAAATAAAATCTATCGTTCAACATAAAATAAATAAATAAAAACCTTGTCTTAAACAATTTAAGGTTTAATTTTAACCAAAAAAAAACCCTTTTTGGAAATAGCTGATTATGAGCTAATTTCTTTCAGGGTGTGAGTTTAATTCTAATTTTTACACATTGTATTAAAGTAAAAATAAGATTTTGAACCATTTAAACGAAGTTTTGTTTATTTTTCTATAGTTGTTACTCCCGTTCGTCGATGTCAATAAAGCAGCTTTCTCTCGATAGCATATGCAGACAAGACGTGGTTGTTTTGTGATGACACGTACTAGTAAACCGCCGCTCCGTTGATTTGTGTCACATTATCAATATCAGAATTAATACTGAATTAAAATGGTACATGGATATGTTACGCGTTTCATTATTTCGCCCGCAAATAAAAACGACTGACGTCTGATGCCGATGGAAGACGATCTTGTCGGTATGTTTGGAGCATTGTGAGATGAGTGTGAATGTCGTTAAATATGTATTAAGTACTTTGTCTTTAGCTAATGTAATTGGTCAATGGCCGTTTTATGTTAAAGTAAAATAAATAACTCGGTACTGCACTGCCTCGGTAGCCTAGTGGTCCTAAGTGCGACTGCTACGCTAGAGGTCTTACAAATCCCAGGTCGAGCAAAAAGTGTTATTGGGTTTTTCTATGAAATTCTCAGTAGCAGCTCGGAGTTAGGATGTGTGCCAGGTTAATGGCAATAGGCTCGCCCCCTATTACATGGGATCCAAACATACCTGCGAACTGTGGGTGTACATTATTACACCTCTGCCTAAACCTTCGGGGAATACAGCCGTGATGGTATGTATGTTAAATAAATAATATAATATATAACATAGTCTATAGGAGTTGACAATAGTGTAACTTTTTGTCAGTGACACAATTTTTGTAATCTGAGTATCAATTCCTTCCTAACTACCCCTTACAAGTAAAAAAATAAACAAGCTCTTACCTTTTAGTATAGTGGTCGCCACGAGTCGTGAGCACAAATGTCCAGATAATTTACGGGATCCAATCAGGGTATTTTGGGCCGCCGACGCTGCACGCGATTGGTCCGTCAGTTGGACCGGTCGCGTGCAGCATCGGCGCCCTAAAAACCCAGAAAGAAACAAAAAAAAACTAAAAATTTACTTGACGCTTGTGCTCACGACTCGTGGCGACTAATATAAAGATTATTACAGTAAAGTATGCCGCTCACTTATCGGCACATGCCGGACCTGGACTGCCTTGGGTTACATCTTTATTAATATTATATTTTATTGTTTTATATTCACCTTCATTGTTTTCACATATAGAAGCAACAAGAATATTGTTACTAAGATTTTGTAAAAACCAAATTGAAAGAAAAGTGTGTCCATGAAGTTTCTTGCCCGTTCTTCCCCATAGAGACCTACGTTTTGGAACGAGCCACTAGCTTCAACTTTTAAATGTAACTTCTTGACAATTCAAAAGTGCCTGTAAATGGTCTAATTCAAATAAATGCTTTAAGTTTGACCTTGTATAGCAAAGCATTTTATATTGTATGGCGCAGGACACCATACCGAAGCGAAAAAAGGATACAAAATTATTTCCAACAGCATAAATCTTTTAGCGTGGCTTGCCAAGACGTGTCGATAAGTGTGTGCCACTGCCGGCCTAAATAAAAGCAAGTACTCCTGTCTCCTACCTACCTACGTATTTTTTTAAATGTACTGAACCTATAAACATGGCGGTTTTATAGTGTCTATTTTAGATCCCTAAAGACCAGAAGGCTTACAAAAGAAAATTGCTCAATCTAAAAGAAAAATTAATATCTATTCCTTCAAAGAAATTGTCTGCAAGTAATGTCGCAAATTACGATATTGCTCATATTTAATTGTTTAATGCAAGGCCAGAGGTCGATGCTAATTGCGACTTTAATTCTATAATGATAGAAGGAATAATTTTGTCTGAATTATTAATTATGAAATCACATATCGCTTATATAGGTTTTAATTTGAAAGCTATATAAGCGCCTTCGATTACCGACATTTTCTTTTTACTTTGGAAAAATGTCGTGTCCCGACTTCCCATTAGACTACAAAACCACTTTCAGCCTTTACTTACACCTATTCAAATGTATTGGCATAGACTTTTTCGACCAATCGAAAAGTTACTTTACAAAGAACAATATAATGTTTGTTTTGTTTTGTATAGCTTTCTATCCGTTCGCTTTTGGGCAGTTTTCTTTGATCTCTAAAATCAGAGCTGATCATTTTCTGGAAAGTGTCCGCGTCGTGCCCGTAGATATTATGTTACTGCAGAGTAAGTTAATCTGTTGATAATACTTATTGCTTGAAGGGGGCTCAAGGCTGCCTGCGAATCCAAAATTTCACGTCATTTGCAATTTGTTACCTAATATGGTTGTAGGGGAATAAAAAAACTGGCCGCGGCATTTTTGTTTTTATCTGTACAAATATTTTAAATATAAAGAGTTTGTTTGTTTAGTTGAACGCGCTAATCTCAGGAAGTGCTGGTTCGAATAAGAAAATTATTTTTGTGTTGGACAGTCCATTTATAGGGGAAGGCTCGGAAAGCAGCTCGAAGTTAGATTTGTGCCCGGTCAATGGCATTAGGCTCGCGCCATATTACATGGGCCCTAAACATACCGGCGAACTGTTGGTGTACATTGTTACACCTCTGCCTAACCATTCGGGGAATATAGGCATGCTTTTACCTTAATACCAATAATCTTGACGAAAGCTGATAAGAATTCTGGCTTATCGTCTGCTGCAAAAATAACCATTCAAAACTTTTAATTACAGATATAGTCAAAATGGTCATTGCTCACGTCAGAAGGTCTGATATAAAAAACATAATTTTGGAAGTCGGTGAGCTGTGGCCTAAAGGACTGGAGGCCAACGACCCGAAGGCGGTGCTAGTGAAGGCTTGGCTGCGACGAATCATAATTCCTTTTAATTGTACCTATCCTGTGTTTCTATTCATAAATACCTTGGAAATTGAACCTTATTTTGGTTTGACTATTTTGCACAATTTGAGTGTAGAAAATACTACATATACAACTACTACATATACTACATATATAGAATATACTTGACTACTTTGTTCTCTCTTCTAGACAAACCTAGTTCTCCTTCCTATCTGACTTCTCACTTCCAATACTTGTGCTCTGCGCACAGTAAGCATCTTCGCTCCTCCAATAATCGTCTTCTACGATGTCCTTTTCACCGCACTGGTTTTCTTAAATCTTCTTTTCTTGTCCAGGCGGTTTTCCTTTGGAATGCGCTTCCTCAGAATATCAGGATGGCTACCAGTCGTTACATATTCAAAGTAAAAGCTCGTGAACACTTGCTTATGAAGTTGGCAGACTCGTCTCACAATTAGTTTCTTATATTTCTTCACCTATGTATTTTCTTTTTGGCTTTCTCTACTCTGTATATTTTGTTTGTATGTATGTATATATGTATTTATTATATTTTATTCCTGGAAACTTTCTGTTTCTTGCACCTACTATGTTTTGTCTCTGCATCACCCTAAGGTTGACTGGTAGAAAATGATAAAGGCATTAAGTCCGCCTTTGTACAATGTATTATTTACATTATGTGCAAAAAGTTTTAATAAATAAATAAATAAAATTGTAGAACCAAAATATGGTGCAATTATGCAAAACGAATGTGCTATTGAGGTTTCCTAAATCGTTCTGACTGGGCTTACACCTGGCCACACTGATAATTAGTAAATTCTTTCACAGAATAATATGCTTAAATATCTTTTTCTTTTCTTTTTTCGTGGCGACGGAGGTTTATGTCAGACTCTTACCGACTAAACCCCTACGTTTCTTTCTGCTACCTTGAGTCGGAAGCCCGGTATTCACTTGACGCATAATCCGCGCCCCCAAATTAGACCGCCATCGGCGGGCCTACACATGATTTTATATCATATCAAAGATACCTAATATTTATATCCTTTCTCAGTATACTTCTTATTCGTGATGACGAACCTGACTCTGTTCATAATGATTCCTTTCTGGATATCCATCTTCAACATGTGCAATGGCGGCGATATCTACCTGTTTCCGTTTCAAACAATCAACTTGTGGAAAGTCGAGTCACTGTCGACTTATATACTAACTTACATATGGCAGATTGGAGGCAGTAAGTATTCAAAAAACTTATACCAGCCTATTATTGACCAACTGCAAGGCAAAGGCCTCTTCTCAAACAGAGAACGTACGAGAATTTTCCACCACGCTTGCTCTAGGCTTGGCGGATTGGCTATTTAAAACGTCCAGGTTATGTCACGTTTTCCGACGCCGATGTCAGTGATTTCCGAGATAAACATAGAAAGTACATAACACATTTAAAAAGCCATATTAGTACTTGCCCGGTACCGCACAAGCAAATTCATGCATGAGACGCGGGCCTTAATCACTGGGCCATCACGTCAAATACTAGTTGAGAGAAATAAATAGTAGTCTTAGGCCCGGTCTCCACCAAAGCGCAGAGGAGAGAAGATGTCTCGTACAACTAATCGACTTGCGATATTTTCACATCTCACAGAATCATATTGGTTGTTCGCCAGACAACAATAATAGCGGTGGTATGTTGTGTTTGGTAAAGTGCAGGCCTTAGGCTGCCTGTCCACTGAAGCGGAGCAAGGCTGTGGAGCGGAGAAATGTAGAAATATTAACCAATAGGGTTGCATAACTGAATTTAGTTAATAGGTATTTCTCCGCTCCGCAGTCTCGCTCCGCTTTTACGGACAGGCAGCCTTAAGCGCGGTCTCCACCAAAGTGCAGAGGAGAGATGTCTCGTACAACTAACTAGGCTGGCGTTACTTTCACATCTCAAAGTACCCTATTGGTTATTCCCTAGACATCAACTCTTGTCTCCGCTTTGGTCGAGACCGGGCCTATTGACTGTCCAGTCCCTTCTCTATTTTTGAACAGGGGACTGTAGATCATGAACTATTCAAAAGAGATTGAATGTGGTGAAACCAACCAGAGACTGCACGGTAGGTACTTACCATAATTTAAGATTCTTTCAATTAATTCTCTTCCTTAGCTGTACCCTGCTCGATGTGTCTGTATGTACCTTTCGACATAACAGTCATGATCATGACGTCAAACGTAAGCCTTCTCTTTCGATTGCTACAAGAGGATTTGAATAACGCAGTCAAATTACACGACAGAGATCACAAGTTGAAGTACAAGCATGTTTCTGATTCTAATAGCTATGAGAAGTTGAAAAGAATTGTTAAAATCCACCAGCGGCTTCTGAGGTAAGAGGGTTTATTTAACAATGGCTACAAAGGGTACAATATTGAACGCTACATACAATAAAACACGTGATTTTTAAGGAGTCCGTGTATAAGTTTGAACTTACTTTAGACCTTGTATTTTTATTAGGAACTACTAGTTTTGCTGGCGACTTCGCCCACGTAAATGTCGGTCATATTTAAAATTCTATCATGATTCGAAAGACACGTGGCGCCATCTATTATCATGAGAACGTTATTGTTGTTTTCCTCGGGAACAGTATTTTTTTCGGGATGAAAGGTACCCTATGTAAAGCCGTTGGTCTCGGCTGACTTTCGTTACGGATAGTCAGAAGCCAGGAAGTCTGACAGCCAGTCTTACCAAGCGGCATTGTGTTGCCCAGAAACTGGGTTTCCAAAACCTAGTTACTGGGCAACACGATGCCTCTCAGTCAGTCAGGCCAGCTAGGCAGTCGCTCCATGTAAAACACTGGTATCCAGCTGCATCCGGTTAGACTGGTAGCAGACCTCGACGTATTTGGGAAAAGGCTAAGCAGATGATGAAAAGTACTTACCCTATGTCTGTTTCGGTACACCTTACAACTTATATGCAAATTTAGGTATGATTGGTTCAGTGATTTAAGCGCGCAACGATAACAAACAAACTTACTTTTACATTTATAATATTAGTTAGGATGTAGTTGTTATAGCGCTCTACCTCTTTGTAAATTTCAAGTGTCTACCGAAAACAGTTTATCTTAATATCCTCATTTTAGAATAGCTGATCAACTGAGCAGTATATTCGGCTTGGCGCTCTTCATTTACGTCGCATTTTCCGCATTCCAGATTTGCTTATTTGGATTCCTGACTTTGGTTAGTTACCCATCTAATTAAATTGTTATAAGTACCTACTGACATTGATTGATTAATTCATTCCTAGTATCAACCAGTAGAGGTCTTCATGGTTGTGTAATATTTCAGGTGTACGGTGGACTTGCCGATACTGTTGCCAATTTGCTGACCGCATTCAATGCTATGTTTACTATATTTTTTCTGGCACTTTCTGGACAGCTCTTGCGTGATACGGTATGTTTTTGAGATATCACGTAGGCATGTGATAGGTAAGTGATAAGGTAAGTTTATTCTTCCTCTATTTGCTCTAAAGGCGGTCCCTCACTGGGAGCATTTGCCTGTAATGTTCAATCTAAGATTCGCTTTTAATGATGTTGTTACAACGCCTTTATTTTTTATTTTAAAGGTGGGAAATTTTTAAACGACTTCTTCCGCTTTTGGCGAAGCAAAGTAAATGTCAGACTCTAAATGAATAAAACCCATCCGTGTTCCTCCTAATGCCCTTTGTATTTTAGGGCTAGGGTGACACTTTCGAACAAATCCGCAACCTACTGCATGACTGACTGATGGACATTCCCCGTATTGTAACTACTCTAGATTCTATTTTGAGCATTAAGAACTTCCGTTACAATACTAAACGGAGAGGTGCCGCGTCGCAGAGTGTCCTCGGTCCTAGACTATGAGCGGTGACTTTTCCTACAATGGTAAACGCGTGTGACATCAACACTCCTAAAGCGCGGCGCATTGCACGTCGCAGTTTTTTGCGTTGTGGCGGGCACCACTTTTGTGTGAGCTTTTTACATTGTTAATTGCCCTATTTATTTCCACCACTATTTCAGAGCTCAGAAGTTGCTGATGCTGCTTATCAAAGTTATTGGTATGAGAGTGATGTAAAAGTCAAGAAACTCATACTGTCTATAATAATAAGGTATCATATCAATCCAATAGATAATCTATCTAACGTTTTACTTCCTTCTATCCACCACATCGTCCGTGTGGTTTTTTACACCCGCGTCATGTTACGTCTTTGGTTACTGCTCCGCTCCTGTGAGACGTAGCGTGTTGTATTAGCCTATACTCTTCCTCATGTATCTGGCTATCTTAAACAAGAATGTTTTTTCCAAATCGACTGGTAAATCCATAGATTATCGCGTTAAAGCAAACAAACAAGAAACCGATTCAGCTTTATCATATTAGCGTAGATTTCCTATATTTTTTTTAAGGGGAAAAAGAGGGGTGGTATAAGTTTCACGTATCTGTGTGTCTGTCTGTGGCACCGTAACTCTTAAACGGGTGAACCGATTTGAATGCGTTTTCTTTTATTTGATATTAATTTTCCTAGCGATGTTTCTTAGATACCTATGTTTTATCAAAATCGGTTCAGCCGTTTCAAGGTTATCAGCTCTTTTGTTAGCTGCGGTAGGGATCTTTATTCTCCTATCGGGGGTTACTTATTTTATTTTATTACTTGTTAATTATGTTTTAGGGCGCAACGTCCTTGTTTTTTATCTGTTCTTGGATTTTCTCAATTGACACTTAATTCTTTTTCAAAGGTAAGCTAAAAGGAGACGACTAGCAATTGATTCTGGACCTTTTGTACACATAAACAAATGCTAAATTCGCGCCCTTCTAAACACGTTTTATTTTTCAGATTATGAGCTCAGCTTGGACGTATTTCTCGTTGTTGATACAATTGTACGAAGAAGCCTAAGCCATGTAGTCTTACTACCTACTCTTGTCTTGTACCTACAACAGAGGATAATGGCGGTTGACAACTTGTGAACCTTATTACTAAGATTATAAGGGTGAAAATTGATTACCCGCGATTGAAGCCGTGTTTTACGTACATTTAAGTCCAATTTGAAGCACATAGCACAATTTTAAACAAATATCATTTTAGATCGGCACCTGTTTAAATATTATTCCTTTTTACTGACCTTACCCAGTGTTTTATTTATTACAATTCTGAAGTACCTTAGCATATAGATACATAAATTAAAGGGTTGTAAGGGCTAATTATATGAATAAATAAAATAATAATAACCATTGTCCAAGAACATAATTATATTTCCTTCTAAACACAAGTCAGTAAGTATTATTGTGCCTCAATGTATAAATTAAATTTATTTCAATTCCATTTCGCTATGACATGGTAGGTATATAATCTTTAATAAATAAATAGTACATTTCTTTTTAACAAGTTTGGACGAGTTTGGGGCTTTCTAGACACGTAATAATTAATCAATTATCTAATAATACTTATGATTCATGAACAATTCTAATAAACTACTTAATATTCTAAAGGTATACAGGGTTATTTGTAAAACAATGACAACCTTGCAGGACTGTATTACTATCATCATAAACAACAACTTTTGTTCTATAAATTTTTACAGAATCAAGCAACGCAAGCGCATTGAAGTGAATGACCGACTGAAGGATATCCGTAAATTGTAAATAGGTCACGTACAAACACCCCCGCCGCCCTAACTCCGCTCCCCTCGCTATTTTACTATCGCTTTCGTTTGCTTCGCATAGACTTCGTAACATTTAGAGCGTTCAATTTAAATGTTTTTATTTTTGTATGAAAATCTGATGAACTAAAATATGAAAATTTTTTAAATGTCATAGAACAAAAGTTGTTGATTATGATGTTAGTAACATAGTCCTGAGAGGTTGTCATTGTTTTACAAATAACCCTGTATAGTCATTAACGTGAGTTTGCAAAAAGTTTAAAATTCAATACAGATGGCGCTACAACCGCTTGTGTCATCACTCCTGATTGGTCAGTTTTTGCGGATAACAGAAATGCTTGCTCTTGATTGGTTCAATATCGTAAGACTTCACAAACGGTTGCAGCTGATTCTGCTTTTAAAAAGCACTATTCGATCTGACTATTCGCGATTTATAATCGAAGTAAGTTTTACATTTATTAACGGTCACCAACATTTGGCCCGAGATTAGCGTTTAAAAAAATTGGCCTGTAACACATTATAAGCTCTTGCCTATATTTGGTCTTCGAATAAATTAGAAATAGAGTTGGGTAGTACCACTTATCAATTGACGTACTTTTTATGTTAAAAGGCGATTCCCATTATCTTCTTTTCGTGTCAATTGAGTAGTTTCAAATTTTGTCCGACCAGTATTGAGTTTGCATTGACCTCGTTTAGATCTTGGATTATGCAGGTAGTTGTGCACGACGGGCAACTAAGGAGGTGAGGCATGTCTTGTGATGGTGCTCCGCACTGGCATTGCGTTTGCGATGGGTGAAGAATGCCCCATTTGGCCAAATTAGTTTTACAGCGGCCAACCTGGATTCGTAATCGGTAAGCGATTCCCATAAAGAGTTTCTTCGACATAAGACAACATGGCAGTGACGTCACTTTGTACCGACTAAATCGACTTGCTATTTATTAATGTCAAAGCAACATAAAAAATAATTTGACGGTTAATTGAAAATTATTCGAGTTTTCAAGGCTAAAATAAAGTGTTTCTTAGAGAAGTTTTGTCTTGAATTATTGGATAATTGTGTCCAATACCCAAATTGGGTAGATGACATCATGTCACCAATAAACAATAATTTCAAAACACAACTTCTCTAAAAACGCACTTTATTTTACCCCTGAAAACTCGATTAATTTTTAAATAACTATAAAATTAGATTTTAGTTGCTTTGAAATAAATAAAAAGTGACTGAATTGATCGGCAAATAAGTGACGTCATAGTTTAGTATCGCCATACAAAATCTATGGGGGAAACGCATTTTGACAGCTCATAAAAAGTACGTCATTTACCCAATTCTAAAGGTCCCTGTAGAATTAAGTTACAGGCCAAATATCTAAGCTAAAAGCGCAAATTCTGGTTGCCTATTCTATGAATGGACCCCAATATGGTCTGTAGGACAATAGTTTAACTAAGCTCGACGTTTAGCTACCTACGTAATGCGTATACTTTGACAAGCTCTGTGTGCAGTGCAATAATTAATGTTTACTATTTCCAAGTAGAGATTTATTATGATCTGGATTTAACGGTACACAAAAAAGTACTTGATGTAGTATTTGTGAAATAATTTTAGAGAGATTTTGATTGTATTGCTAAGTTCGAGGAATGTCTACATGGGACCTAAACATACCGGCGAACTGTGGGTGTACATTGGTACACCTTTGCCTAACCCTTCGGGGAATGCAGGCGTGATGGTAGGTGAATAGGCTTCTTCTGGGTAAGCGCAGTCTATCGTCGACTTTGTCTATGTCACCTCGGACCTAGACTAGAGTCAAGAGCTTAACCATCTCGAATAAAAAAAGAATGGATTTAGGGTGTCTAACCCATCTTCAAAACAAAGAAGAGAATACAATTTGAGACCTGCTGAGTGGCAATTTTCCTATTTTTAATAACGTTCGCCATGTTCACGTTCTAATCTGAGTGTCATTCTTTCAAAAATGCTCAAAGTAATCTACATTTTTCCTACATGGAAATAGTAAACAACTTTATCGCCTGCTCACATTAATAAAAGGGTTTTAAAGTTCTAAGTAGCTACAGGTATACGGGGATGGACTTAATAAGCACCTAGAATAAGGTCTACGATTACCGGCTACAGGTACAATCGAGGACAATAGCGGCTGTCCAGTTTTCAACCTTATTACTATGGACTCAAGGATGAAAGTTCACCGCAATTGTCCACGATGGTACATAAAAACATTTTCACAATCTATTTTTGACATAAATATGAAAAGGGACATTTTACATTGCTTTGTAATTAACATTTTAATTACAAAGCAAGCAAGCATTTTAATTATAATGAATTATTCTTTATAGGATAACATTATACTTACAGCCGAAAACTGTTGCAATTCTAAAAGCGAAGCCGGAAGGCAATACATGTAGCAAGAAGCGTTGACTACTTACTATGTATTAAAGTACAATGGAAGATTAGGTGAATAGTGTAGATTTAGAAAAATATTTTGTGACTATCATTCCGTTAGATTGATATAAAGGTCAAATTGTTTATATCTACGTAGGTAAATATATTTCTATAAAAATACTCGACTGTTGCGGCCGACGCAGACCTGAGGAGGCTCAAAGCAGCCGTCTTCCCTGACAAACAAATATAAACATTGGGCTTCTAAAAATAAAGTCGAAAATACCTTCCGTAGACTTCGATGCTCTCTCGGACTAATGGAAGTTTATTTATTTTCAACTTTATTTATACTAAGGCAAGGTTTATATTTTTTTGCCAATAAAAACCTTCTCCGGATCTGTTTCTGAAAGCCGGTTAAACTGCCTACCACAGTAGTACATGGAAGACTAAGCTATGTCGTGTTTCATGATTGCCATGTCTTACGGTCCACTTGGCGTATTTGTGCAAATATTTGCGCTATATTGCTAATTAAGAAACAACTTTATTCCAATACACAGAAGGTATGTTTTGTATTGTTGAAGTGACCAGAATATTTGGACCAATACGCCTTGTGAAGTGCCATCATTATAGGTGTTATTCGAGCTGATGTTATTGGTGCTAACTACCTTACGTGTAGAACACTTCTAATATAGAAAAGATGTCTACTACAGTGAAAAGTGAATTGTAAAAAATAGATATTTCCCTTCAAAAATATAGGCCAGAATATCTACAATAGGTAGGCCTGAATATTTTCCTTTGTAAAGTGATAGTGCCTAACTATAAAAGGAGTTTGATAAACTTCCTGAAAATGTGTATATGAAGTACAAAATATTTGAATATCGAGTGTGTATAGATAATAATGATGTAGGGTGATAACTAAACTGTCCTAAACAAATGATTTAGTTTAATTTGCAAAGCGCATGACCTTTGTCACCCCAACAGAATATGTATTGAGTAACAAAAATAATATTCAATCAGTTACAATATAATTTAGTTACTTACAAACAAAACAATTCAACTTTTACCAAGCGTATTTTTTTGTTTCATATACTTACTACTTAGAAACTCGCTTGTGCGCACGCCTTTGGGTTGATAGGGGGTTAAACTCTTTGCAAATTAAAAATACATTTCTTTGTAAAACAGTCCCAAAGAAATTGTAGAGTCATGTTTTTTAAGTATCGATCACTAATTACCAGACACGTTTTACTTTTTATTGATGCCTGTGATGAAATATGATACTCCAGGAAAGTGGATAAGGCAGGCTCAGGTTGAGAAGCCAAGATATGTTAAGTTGTAGACAGATTAAGAAAATCAAGTCGGAAAACTAGTACATACTTACTTTAGAAATTAGATAAATAACGGCAGTTGCTGTTTAGGTACCTACATATTGCTGAAATTACATTTTGATGTTTTTTTTAATGGCTACTTAACTTTAAAACGTTATTAAATGTATCTCTGTCGCTACAATACACCTTGAACTGACAGAGATAGCATAGGATTTAAGGTGACATAAAATTGAGTTGCGTTTGAGAAAATTGCCGTAAAACATTGGTTTATATTTTTCGTGAAATAACTGAACTTATTATACGCTAATATTAAAATAACTATAGCGTTATAACGTTATTTTTCTAATGTGAACTTTAAATAAGTGTAAATAAATACCATTTTTAAAGTACATACACATAATTACCAGAAAAGAAGAATAAAGAGAATAGACAACGTGCTGAAAACAGTAAAAAGTGCGGAATAGAAAAAAAAATAAACAAATTCATAGAAAAAAAATATATTTTACATACTTACAAAAAAAATCAGACAGACAGACTAGGCCTATTATTTTAAACAAACAAATAAGCAAATAAATGTTTAAACTTAAAAAACTCTTACTTTAATACAGTTTTCAAAGTTTATTAGTAATTTATTTAAGGTTGTTGCACATTATCGTCATTGGACAAGAGACTTCCGGAGTGCAAGTTTTGGCATTACTTTTAACCATAATTCGATTTTTTAAAACCTTGTTTCCACAAACAAACAACCAGATTCGATTAGTTGTTATGACACAAATATTTGTTCCGTGCGGGAATCGAGGCAGAGACACAGTACAGCAGCCGATCAATCAGTCACTGTGCCAACTGACCGTCCCATTCTACAATATAATGTTTTACGGCCAACAATACAGGGTTGTAACGGAACCTCGCCTCCGCGTCCGCCATCTGTCGAACGATGAGAGAATGGATTGGTCGATTGATTGGTGTAGTAGAAACTATTGATCGACGTCGACTGATCCAATTTGCCTTCAATCGATGGTCGATCAATTGGTAACACCCTTAGTACAGAATTTCGGTAAGAAATTGAACCTCTGTCGCCACGTTCGCAAAGGCAATGCTTCTCATCCGCCTCCGCTTAGAAGATCTCCGTTACAACCTTACACGCTATCTTTCTAATGTGAACCAACCTTAATAAACATTGAATAAATATAACAATAGATTTAACTAACGTAGGAACAATAACATGTTACCTTATAAATATAGAAAGAAATATATCAATATTTCCTATTAATTGGCTATAACCTATAACTAAGGCAAAGTGCACACAGCACTTTAAATATATTCTTTATAGTTTATTTAAAAAAGGGTCCAGAAACGTGGTATAGTACATATTCTCTTAACATAAGGGCATTTGTATATAGGACACCCTTTTATGGACTTAAACAAAATAAACATCATCAAAATGCGGGGCCCATCATTGAAACATTTGTTGACCTCGAAAAATGTCATACATTTTATGAGCTGACAAAACTCAACTCCCTTATATTTATATTTTGTATGATTGTAGTAAACTGTGACGTCATTTATTTGTACAAATCTATTTTTACAGTTAATTGAAAATTATTCGGGTTAACAAGGCAAAAATAAAGTGTGTGTTTTGGAATGATTAGTTAATTATGTCAATTACTAATTAGCAGCACTTTAACAAAAAGCTAGGATCATAAATGTTTCATGGTAGCTCCCACTATAGCTGTCGTAATTATAGTACATGGCAAACTTAACACATTTGTATTTTTTTTTAGTTTTAAGTAAAAGTCAAAAAGTTAAAAATGTCTATGAAAAACATTAGTAGGTGAAGACAAAATAAAATGTAACGACCTCCTTCTTCACCACTTGCGTATTTTAATAGATTACATTAATTAAAAAGAAAATAATAAAGATTCATACTCATTGGAATATCATTTGAGCTTACGAAGAACATGCATTTGCATGAATACTTGATATTAATTTTTAATTAATAATTTTTGCCACACAAATTAAAACTTTAACCTTCAGTAATCATTGCTGGTACAGTTAGCATCAGAAGTATGTAATAATTTAAAAAAAAATTAAAAGCAGATCGAGTTATTGTTCCACTATAATACTATTCATTAAAACCTAGAGATAACTTAAAAAAAATTGATAGTCTAATTATCCAATGTGTTATTTTTGTCATGAAAATAATCGGCAAGGTTAAAATTTTACTTCTGATGCTGTCTGTACATTCAAAACATATTTAACAAACTAACTAATATTTTTTTATAATTTACTATATGGGATGTCAGCTTGTACTTTTACGGTATCGTTCCATTTCATAAACTGTTATAATAAACTAATTATAATTAATTACACTTGGTTTCTGGAACAAAAATTGGTGATTGGTTGGCCAAATCATCAATAGCCAACTCGATCACTTACGTTTATGACACGTCAATAAATTTTCGCTCCGGAAATCAAACATAAATATTTGAAAGTAATGATCATTATGAAATACCTACAAAATAATATCTTTGTGTGATAACAACAAAAATAAAATTAATTTTTCTCAATATCTCGCCACATCATTAATTATCTACTAGCTAAATTCAAACCCCACAAAAATGAAACCAAATCTTGACACTCCAACGCATGTTTTAAACCCCCTCCTTATAATATTCCCCCCCACTCATTATACTACTCGACCAAGATAATAAAACAATTGTCAGTCGTGACGTCATCCGCTATTAGTCGGATAGTTAGGCCGCATTTCACTCTATTGTCTATTGTCTTGGTCGGCTAGTACAACAACGAATCCATACTGTTAGCGTACATCCTTCTTTGAGCATCCTGTCTGTCAAACATGCTGACATCTCAAAATTAATTTATTATCTGTGCTATTTACGCGCTGTCCTTTTTCTTACCCGACATCCGGTCTATGAGGCCTGTGATCATGTCGGCGTCCACTAGACCTATGAATTTGTCCACTATTATACCGTTCTTTATTGCTATCACAGCTGGTACTGCTTTTACCTGTAATTTTTTATAATATTTTTAAGCGCCAATTTTTCAATCACCATAATTCTCGGTGAAATAAACATGGCGGTTTAACAGGTTCAGCTTAGAATATATCAAACTATCATATTTATTTTTTAGCTAAAAGATACCTGATTATTGAAAAATCAGCCTTTAACAGTACCTAAAGCATATTAAGATACATTTCTTCAGACGTTATTGGTATGGTTATCGGTCCAGCTATTTTGGAGATTAGGCGGAACAATGAGACAAAAGATAGACATCTTCTTTATTTTGTTTAGTTATACCTAAGCTGTTGTTTTGACGGAATCTTTTATTTGAGATAAAAAGAAAAATCAAGACAAGTCCTGTTATAAAAACCCTACCTCAAACGTATGCACCAGATCAGCATTATCCTCCACATCCACCACGGCAAGGTCGAGGTTATTAAGCGGCTCGATCAGCTCCTTGAGCTTCGGAGTCAGAATCTTGCACGGCTCGCACCAGTCCGCGTGGAAGTTCACTATCACTGGCTTGTCACTGTTCATTACCTGGCGAAAAACGTCATCCAGATCAATATTATACTTTTTTTTTTTTGGGGGGTGGGATCAAATAACTTCTCCCGCCCTGGGCGGGGCGGGCCCAAGAAAGGACATATGCTGCTTACTAAACCGTGATTACGCTTGCGTCAATGAGAACCGATATTGATGTGGACGAAGTCGCGGGAAATACGCTAGTTGATTAATAAGTCAAGTCTTGAGTGTTACGTTACTCCCAGGGGGCACACGCGTAGATGTAAAACATCTATAAGGATTTTCAACTCTCAGCTCAGCACCGAAGATTTAAAATCCTACAATACAGCGTAATTTTACCATTTAATTTAGTATTCTATTATAGTTCTCGAGTGCATGTCCCAAGGTCCCAACTATCCCAACTATCTAAAAAATGCATTAGTTACTAATTTCAAATCTGTCTTCGAGGATATATCAGCAGTTAACTTTTACTGACAGGTATGAAGGTATAAATTGAATTCCTATGTATAATGCTATGGAAGATAAAATTATTTTATCAGTCACGCAATTTTACTACATTGTGCTCTTATCATGTCTCAATGTAATCCTCGTAACATTACTATGAAGATAACAAAAAGTACAGTAGTAAAATTCAGTAGCAAAAAAATAAAAAAATACATAAAACATACATTAAAACATAAAACTGCGTCGGTAGCCTAGTGGTGCTAAGTGCGACTGCTACGCTAGAGGTCTTGGGTTCGATTCCCAGGTCGAGCAAAAAGTGTTATTGGGTTTTTCTATGAAATTCTCAGTAGCGGCTCGGAGTTAGGATTTGTGCCCGGTTAATGGCAATAGGCTCGCCCCCTATTACATGGGACCTAAAACATACCGGCGAACTGTGGGTGTACATTGGTACACCTCTGCCTAACCCTCCGGGGAATACAGGCGTGATGGTATGTTACATACATCAGTAAAGATATGAATAGCTAATGTGCTAGGCACAAAACTTGAGAAGGGTTGAACTTTGTTGATTCTTTTTTTGCTGTGTTAGTAATTTCCTGGTGAAGGGTTTTTTGGACCATCCATCGGAAAAGTCGGATATTTGGACCCGTGGGAAGCCAGGGCGATTCACCTGTCTATACTAACATTAAAAAAAGGAAAGATTTTTTCTTTGTTTGTTTGTAACGAATAGGCTCCGAAAGTACTAAACCGATTTGAACCATTTTTTCACCAATAGATACATTATTCCTGAGTAATATAGGCTATATAACATCATGCTACGACACACGGGAGTGGAGCAGTGACCATAGACGTAACTTAGCGCGGGTGAAATAAGCCACGTGGACGATGTCGCGGGCAGTTCGCTAGTATAAAATAAAAAAATATTGACGTATTTTTTCTAACGATTCCATTCACGTCATAAGAAAAATGTGACATCATAAAACAAAATTAATCATAAGGTCATCAATGACGAAATGACATCATCAGCTTTGTCAACATGTTACTCATTTTGTATTTATTCTGGTTCTGCCGTAGTTTGGATAAATTACTCATAGGTACCTATAAAAGCCTGTAGGTTTTGCGAGTTGGCTTCATACCAACTTAAATTAAATCCATACTGGTATTTTAAAAGGGTAGGTAAAGTTTGTTAGCTTTTTCATTTTCTATTTTTTAAAGGTTATACAAACATACCATCACGCCTGTATTCCCCGAAAGTTTAGGCAGAGGTGTACCAATGTACACCCACAGTTCGCCGGTATGTTTAGGTGCCATGTAATAGGGGGCGAGTCTATTGCCATTAACTGGCCACAAATCCTAACTCCGAGCTGCTACTGAGAATTTCATAGAAAAACCCACTAACACTTTGCTCTAGCAGTCGCACGCACTTAGTACCACTAGGCTACCGAGGCAGTTAAAAAAGATAAGTTAAACTTAGTTTTTAAAGGTTATTTCTGGTTTAATTATAATAATTCCTTAACTGATCGAAAGCTACACTATTGCAGGGTACTAAAGGCGATGTTTTTTACTATACTAGTCTCTGCCCGCGACTTCCCTCGCGTGGTTATTTTCACGCGTATTAAGTAACGTCTTTGGTTACGGTTGTTGTGGATGTTATATAGCCTATGACACACACAAATAACGCGGCTTTCTATGGGTAAAAGAATTTTCAAAATCGGTTTGTGGATGCAAAGATTACCACCTCACAAACTTTACCTCTTTGTAATATTAGATTTGAATTCCACATAGGCAATATCGCATGCAGAACCTCATCATCTACTTAGCCTTTTCCCAAGTATGTTGGGGTCGGCTTCCAGTGTAACCGGATGCAGTGGAATACCAGTGTTTTACATGGAGTGACAGCCTATCTGACCTCCACAACCCAATTACTGGGCAACACCATACCTCTTGGTAAGACAGGTTGTCAGACTTTCTGGCTTCTCACTATCCGTAACGACTGTCAAAGATCTACGAATGACAGCCAAGATCAACGGCTTTACGTGCTTTCCGAGACACGGGGGTGTCACACCACCAACTTACAAACTCTGGGCTGCTACTGAGCATATCCTATTGGAAAAATCCAATAACACTTTTTGCCCGACCTGGGAATCGAATCCGGGACCGCACGCTCATCAGTCGCGCTTGCGACCACGAGACTAAGGGGGCAGGCAGAGCCTATTAATTCATAAATGTAGTAGTACCTTTATATAGTCACACAGAAAGGTTTAGTCAATGCACATTGTACCTTAACTTTGTAAGTCTGTAAGTCCAGGGGAAAAGCGGAATACGGACACATTTTTTTTATCATTATTAAAATTAGTTAAAACAATCTCAATACATACCTTATTGACAAACTCATCATTATTTTTAACTAATATTGTCTCATTATGCACAACAGACGTAGTTATAGGGCAGGCTCGTCTCAAGCTTGCTAGACGTCGTAAAGGTGACCGCAAACTCTGACATATTGCATTCGACATTATGACTGAAACAGAACATATTGTAAATAGATAGTTTCGTATTTGAAGTTATAATCAATTGCGTTTTATTTATTATTTCAGTTATAGAGAATTTCATAAGATTAAAAATTAAGTATAAATGTCAAAAGACAATATGTGCACCAAAATGTGACTAATTAATAATTACAAATAATTATTGTAAATAATTATTTATTAAGGGCATGAATCTTTTAAATAAATAATTATAACAGCATGTCTAACAAAAAATATCTAAAGAAAAACATATGATTAATTTCGTTCAACTTTTTAATAAATAAATGTGTTAACCTAGTGACCCAAAAGTCAACACAATCTTTATCAGTGATTCATTCAACTCAAGTTTATGTTTTTATTTCAAATAAACTAATTAATGAGTGCGTTTACTTTATTGTTACTGCTACAACCAGCTGTTTAAAGGCTTATTTTCTAAATGGTGATTTAAAAGATCTTTAATGCAAATTAGTAATCATTTGCTATTTGTTTCGCATTAGCATTGTAAAATCACCCACTAATTATATCCAATAAGTCCCTTTGTTTAATACTTTTTTTATTTACATTTACTCCGCATAAAGTAAAAACAATTTATTAGTAACACATTGTCTAAGAATTAAAATAAATATAACAAATCCCAAAAAAAAAACCATACATTTCCTTTCAATATTGTTGCCAAAAACGTAACTCAATTAACATACATTTTACACATGATGCCAGTATATTAGGTAAGATAATATTAGCTAATAGAAGCTACGTGCAGATGTTAAGGTAGTCATTGTGAAGATGATAATGATAACAATGATAAGCTGTCTTACGTACATAATGAATTATTTAACGTACACTTGATAATAACGAAATAGAGATAAATGGAACTGTGACAGGGTTACCTAGCTGTTAATATGTTCATGCATGGTTAATTATGAATGAAGTTAATGTATGATTCTATTTAATAGGCTACGATTTAAAAGCATAACCTAAACCAATTTTTTATAAAAATAATCTTTCCAAATTAGTTTCCTGAACTATTTATAAAATATTTAATTATGAACGAATTTAATGATTTTACTAAATGGCTTATAATTTTGAATGTTATTACCTTGCTACTATTTTTTTTTTTTTTAAAGCTCTCCTAATGTATATACCTACTTGTAAAAGTTACTTAAAGTTAACAAAAAACACAAAATTGCAACCAAACGAAGAACTTACCAAAGCGGACTATTAGAAACTCCTTACTTTACGAGTTTGGACGGGCACAAGACAAACATGGACTAAACAAGACAGACCGCCGATCACAGCACTAATGACCAGAAACACAAGGATCACGTACCGCGGCACGTACAGCTTGTCGTAAAAATTGGCACTGCTCAAATTATTCGACTCGCCTTTTGGCAGACATACCAAAATCAATGTTACTAGAGAAGTTACGATCAAAGCAATTTTCCCAATGCTGTGTCCAGTACGCACCGATACCCAGCATAGCATCAACGTTACGCACCAGAGCGTCGTCAAAAAGTACAACCCCACGCCGAAACTATTCATTTCCCTTACAATAAACAAAGCGCAAAGACGATTATCAGTAAAAATAGTTTGATGATCATGCAGTAAAGTTAATGAAGTTTACTCTTGTCATAGAAAACGGCACATGTATATTAGTTATGATAGCTCCCCACAAAGCAGTTAAATCTTGCTATTCTGTTTAATTATAATGATAAAAACCTGATTATATTTTAATTTTCACAAGATCACAACCACTCGCTGCCACTGTTTGATTTTGATAATTGATTGACAATATTTGTCGTGTTTGACAGTTTGCCTTTGTCACTTTGACAGCTTGAAATTGAGATTGATGGCAACTATTTTAAGTGTTTTTTTTAAATAGTTGCCATTTAAATATCAATTTGGGTCCTCTTTCACAAGAGGCACAAAAGCCACTTATAATATGAAATTATAATGTTTTTGTTAATTCTATAAGAATACTCTGTTTTCTGCATAAATGTTCTTCAAAGCAATACCATGTAAAACACGTTTTGTTCATGCGTCTGATATTTTTAAAGATAACCGTTTTTATGAATATGAAAGGACAAAAATAGTAATCCTTACATTTCTAATTTGCAAAATATTCTAGGTTTTATTTGTGTCTCTTAACAATTTTATAGAATTTAAAAAGCATTATATAGAAATAAAATCACTTTTTACTGTACTGAATAATTAAACGCATTCAAGATTACAACATGCGTGCATGAGCTTCAAAATCATTTTGACATTTATGTTGGTAGCATTGGTAAAAGTGATTTTTCTAGTGCTGTGTATTGCTGTCAATAATTAGAAAGGTGAGTGATTATTAAGATTTTCTTTAACATTTTCACGATAAATTGTATATTTTCTTCTAGATTTCTTCTTTAGCTACAAGTACATAATAAATTTATTAGGGTAGCATTAGATCGAACAACGAAATAACCGTAAACTTGTAACGCCATTTTCCGCTTCGGAGATCTGTCCTAATGTATTTTTTTATAATAAGTCCAAAGTTGCCGTGACTAAAGTAGGTATTGGGTGATAGTAGCTCTGTCAATATTCTAAAACGTTTTTTCATTACTATCTTTTAAGAAAATGCATGCATCCGGGGTTTGCAATATTTTGATTACTTATTCATTTCTGATGACTAATCTTTGCTAACAAGGTCCAATTTTGCGAGGGCATCTAAACGCCAGACTGCGTTTCATTATGAAGTTACTGACCTACTATTGATAGGTGTTAATTATCGAGCCCTTTCGCAAAGGGTAATTGCTATAACGCCCTTTTCAAATCCTATGACATTTGTTTTGGTTTCAATGCAGGTGTTGTGATTTATGGTGATAGACACGACGACGGTTGATCACAGATAATATTTATCATGCTAAATAATTACCTATTTACACAAAAAAATGTGGGTATTTTTGCATAAATTCAAGAAACAATCAAAGATTTTTTCAATCTTTTCATGTAGGTACCTACCCTATTTCTTCAAAAGATGACCCTCTGTTCAATGTTTAAATTTACTTAATCCTTAACTTACTAAGAAAGCTCAAATGCCTAAAATATGTTATTTCTATAACAAATTTTAATAGCATTTTTACCCAATTACGAAACAGCAAAGACAGGATTATGTTCTAACATATTGATTTATGTTTTAAACCCTAAATTAATTAAAGAATACTGCTCATTTGAGTATACTTATATGTTTGCTATGTCTGTATTTCAAACACAAATTATTACCACTTTGACAGTTTATGCCAGGTGTGTTGTTCCCATGAAACTGCGTGTGAAAGTCCAGATGTACATGCATGCGGCAAGAATATACGATTTATATGACATGTAGAGCTTGATAGTTCCCAAGTCTGTTTAAATATTTAAGCTTTACCTAAGTAGTACTACTTAACAAAACGGTCAGTTGAATGCAATGACAGTACTGTTTCTACATAGTTTGTGCAAGACATTTACTAGCGGCAGCATGATATTAAAATATATGATGTCATGTGTGATGTGGGGTGTGCCATGTGTCATAATAATGTCTATAAAGTTGTGTACACAATCTTTTGTATGATAAACAGAGTAATTTGTTAATTTTCCTAATTTGTTGCAACTGGTTCTTTATTCTCTGCCTTCTATCTAGGCCTTTTGTGGTCATAGACAGTAATAATTGACATTATTATTATTTCTTTATTTGCTGAAGACAAGGCTTAATATTACCCTCAGCCTGTGTGATAAGACATGCCCTAAAAACAATGTTCCTTTTGAGATTAAAGTATTCAAACTCAATATTATCTCCTGAGCAAAATCTTTAAAGACTACTATTATTAAATAATGAAAATAAATATGGTAAACATTTCAAAGTAATAAGAAACCTGTTTCTAAATTATACACAAGTATGACCTTGACACTGCATGGTATTTTTACACATGGTTTAGATCCTTGTTGACATACTAGTGGTGGTAAATGTATTAAATACCATGTATAGAATATTATGTATAAATGTACTTATACATGTAACATGTTTCAACTGATTAATTCATACTTTCATGTTAATATTATAATAGATCTTTGACAGTTGTTACCTATAGTCAGAAGCCAGGATGTGTGACAACCAGTTAAACCAAGAGATATTGTGTGGCCCAGTTACTGGGTTGCAGAGGTCAGATAGGCAGTCGCTCCATGCAAAGCACAGGTAATTCAGTTGCATCCGCTTAGACTGGAAGCTGACTCCAACATAGTTGGGAAAAGGCTAAGCAGATGATGATGATGCTCATATTATAAATGAGCAAGTAAGTCTGTCTGGCTGTTGAGCTTTTAGTACTAAATCACTGAGCCAATGTTAATGAAATTTGATAAGGGGTCAGAACCCCCGAAACAAGATTTGCTATTTTTTTGGATTGTGATATGATCAAAATGATGAAAATGCGGGTAAAAACACGCGAGCAGTTTAGTATTAGCTTTTAAATTAAATGTTTTTTTTGTTGTAGTTTGTTAAATGATAACATAAGATAAGATCATAACATAAGATCTTATAAAACTCTAAAAAATACTTTATTCTAATAACATTAAAACTACTATTCCCTCTACAACAGTAAATGTGAACACACAAAATATTTCACAACTGCCTCATTAGCCTAGTGGTCCTAAGCGCGACTGCTACGCTAGAGGTCTTGGGTTCGATTCCCAGGTCGAGCAAAAACTGTTATTGGGTTTTTCTATGAAATTCTCAGTAGCAGCTCGGAGTTAGGATTTGTGCCCGGTTAATGGCAATAGGCTCGCCCCCTATTACATGGGACCTAAACATACTGGCGAACTGTGGGTGTACATTGTTACACCTCTGCCTAACCCTTCGGGGAATACAGGCGTGATGGTATGTATGATGGTATGTGTACAAAATATTTCTTTATGGTCTGTTCACATTATTGCCACAGACACACTACAGTACAATGCAATGAGTATTTAATGAAAATACACTGCACTGACCCAGTTTCTTTTATTAAGAATAGTAGTGTTGTTTGTAAATCTGTACTTCTTTATATTATTAAGTTTGTAATTTAGGGGTAATCTCTTTAAGTCTCGTGCTATGGGTCTATAACAAAAAAATCTTCCATTGATAAAAAGGTACAGTATTACTGAGTGTCTTAAGATGTGTGTTATATTTGATAGCAAAAGTAGTGATCATCTGTGGATGAAACTTGTTACATTTTTAAAATTTGTAATTGATTTGATAATGAATAATCCCGACTTCAAAAGAAATATTAGCATTTTTAGTTTGATGTGTGACCAACACAATTAAATTTTCTTAAAGGGAATCAAATTTTCAGTGTATTTGTATTTAAGCATAAACTTGTCGCATTCATTTTTCATTCGAAAAACCGGGGGGTTGGTGGGTATGTTTTGTATAGTCTAGATCTGGGTAGTCAACTTGATTAGACCCAAAATCTACTGTTAATGTTAACTGACTAGATTATGTACGATCTGGTAGATCGCACATAATCTATATTATAATTAGTATTTTTATTTATAATTAGTACATCTATGTAAACTTATTATTGAATTGTATGTCACATACCTAATTAACTGTAAATGCTTACAAAGTAAATGAAACAGTATACTTACGAGTAGTATTTATATTTTACTAAGAGGGATTTATTTTGTTAAGAATTAAAGAACAAAATTGAAGATTATTTTTAGTAACTACTTGTATTAGTGTGAGCATTGCATCTGGCAGCGACTTGAATAATAGCCACGATAGACCGGTCAATCTCGATCGACAGGTTGGCTACCCCTGGTCTAGATGGTTCTAGTTAAATGAACATGAAATCTGCCGTGAACAGATAGACAGGTAAAAATGGCCGTATTGTAATTGATTGTGAATTCGTCTCGGGAACCGTAGACAGACGGAACTATGATTCAGAACTTTAGGCAGGATCAATATTGGTTTTATGGTAGAAAGAATAGAGCATCTTTTGGTTTGAAGGGGGTTTGTGTCTATCCCTGTGGTTCTCAAATATTTTTAGCAACGGTACCCTTTTAAAGCACGAAAATATTTTACGGAGCCTTAAAATTAGCAAAATCTGGTTGTATGTTTATATCTATACTTTTTATTATTATAACTGCGAAAGTTACTTTGTCTGTATTTTCCTCTAAATAACTTAACCAGTTTTTTAACGAGGTAAGTTTGAACCCCAATAAAGAACATAGGCTACATTTTATTTCGCGATTTCGTCTGTGTCCACGATAACCGACATTTACGCGGACAAAGTATGAGACAAGCTATTCTTTTAAATAATTAATAGACTCTGGTTCCACTCTTGGCTTCCTGTTTTGACAGTAGATAATAACAAAACCTAACAAGGTGTAAATAGAGTCGAGAAGGTCTTGTTTATAGTTCCTCTTATAACAATGGCAAGTTCAATTGAATAATCCAGTGACTCAGAAAGTGCATAGAGAGATAGGTATCATCTACATAGGTTGTAGGTAATACAGATGATGTAACTGGTCGGTAAACCTACCTAGGAATCGTTTAGAAATAACTATAGGTCTTTGACTACTACTACCCATACCCCGCGTTACCTCTTTCGTTACTGTTTCGCTTCCGTGTGTCGTAGCGTGATGTTATATAGCCTATAATCTTCCCCGATAAATGAACTATATGATACAAAAACAGTATTTCAAATCGAACCAGTAGTTCCTGAGATTAGCGTGTTCAAATAAACAAACAAAAAATATTGGTATATAATATTTGCTAATTAAAACAAAAAGTTAACAATCTCAAACGACCATCTCATTAGTTTCAAAAGACACTTGTATCAACTCCGTATCCGATGTCCATTGATCCGTAGGACGCGGACGGAACAATGCACATAAAGGTACAAGTTGCGCGGCGCTTGCGCAGGGCTGCGGTGCCCTCGCGCGGAGTTCACGGTCGCGCGCGCGTTTCCCGGCGACAATGACAGACCTGCCGAGCGACAAGTGGGCTTATGTTCGCTTCAAAGGTTAGGGATGTTTTAAATAAATGAACTAACTAAAATTATCTAATGCTCTTAATTTTTATTAAGTCCATTTGGACAGTTCAAGATATGATCAAGGGTTTCTATATCTTTGGGGAATTTACAATGCGACTGTGCGATACAAATACTTATGTAACTACTTCTGGATATACAAGGTCACCAGCTCTATTACCTAGGTCCTAGTATGTAAGGTTCTCAAATATTAATGTCAACAGAAATTATTGGACCAGTCTATAGTCATAATAGTTAAGTTTTTTTTTTTATAAAAAGGTCAATACGTAAGTGTATTGATATATTATTATAGAGATGCAAATAAGCAAAATATTTAAATTCCTGTTTAGCTTAATAGGAGAACTGATTCAATCTAAACAAGTTCTTCTGTTGAAAAAACATGTAATATTAAAATATACCGCAATTCTTAATGGTACTTGGAAGGAAACAATTTGTCCAACATGTGAGACTTGATTATGTAGCGGAGAAGATAATACACCTAACTAATAGCTATAAAAAATCCATTAAATTGCCGCCAGTAATTTACGGCGCTAATATATTGCAACGATGCACGGCTATTTGCGCATGCAGAACATTTTTTTCTTCTTTCCTGTCGGGCTGTCTACGCCGTCGAAGGACCAGCCGCATTCAGCCTACGGAATCGATTTAAATTCACAATTGTATTATGGTCGGCACAACCTACCGGCCTTGGATGTATCAGTAACGAATGATGTCTGGTATGCTCCACTTTATACAGCTAGCAATTCTCGAGTTCTTGACCATATTTCCTGCAATTACGGAGATAGAAACTGTTGGTAGTCAATCATTAATCAAGTCTCCTCGGTCTACAGTGATGGATCAGGCTCATCAAGCTACAGTTAGCAGAACAGTATTTGACGTAAATTTTTTTTTTATTCGGATGAATCTTTTTATCGCCACAGTTTGCAGCTAACCAATAGCAAATGTAAAATTGCACAGCACTGGACTTTTTCAGACAATTTCTGTATCGAAATATGGAAAATCTAAACCTTAAATCATCCAATCTCAATCTGCTTACTGCAAAGAAGGTTATTAATCGAAGTTCAAGCAGAAAACGTGAACATTATATAGGTACATATTTTATGTAAACTACATGAAACATGTTTCTGCCGCATGCGACATTCCCAAGCTATTTGCGTTAATTCGGTCCCAGTCCGTCGGTAATGGAATGTTGTTCCATTCTTTTAGTTCCAGGTTTTGTCCCGTCAGACGACCTTGACCTTCTGTAAGGAATTCGCTGGCGGCCTCTGAAATTTATCAAGGAACGGATGCAATATCTGACCTTTTTATGCTTGGATACCTTTTGTTATGGAATTCTTTCGCGCTATTGTTGGTTGATGGTTTCAAGTGCTTTATTTTTATGTTACTTCGGGAACTATTCTCTGGCCTGAGTATATTAAGCTTTATTCTTAACAGTTTTGTCTTCTTTCCTTTTAAGACCTCACTATGTGCTTAAATTTTATTTATTACATACAAACATACATAAACCAGCAAAAATCCAGGTCCAGCAAAAAGTCCCAGGTTCCCAGGTTGAGCAAAAAGTGATATTGGGTTTTTCTATGAAATTCTCAGTAGCAGCTCGGAGTTAGGATTTGTGCCCGGTTAATGGCAATAGGCTCGCCCCTTATTACATGGGACCTAAACATACCGGCGAACTGTGGGTGTACATTGTTACACCTCTGCCTAACCCTTCGGGGAATACAGGCGTGATGGTATGTTATACATACATAAACTCACGCCTTCTTCCCATGGGGGTAGGCAGAAACCACACAACGCCACCTGCGCTACGATCGTTTTATTTAATTTAAAAAAATACACTGTACAAAGGCGGACTTAATGCCTTAATTTTCTAAATTAAACACAGATATCATCAACCTTAAATTCTTCGGCAATCTAGAGCTCTATAAGTGCACGTTTTATCTTGATTAACAAAGAAATACTAAAAGCTTATTAAAAAGGGAAAGTATTAACAACAGATGGAATAGAAAGGCTGAAGATTTGGCCCAATTTCTCCTTTAACGTCTAATTCAATTATTTCGTTCATTTGGGCCACCTGCCGTTTTCTAAATCACAGCCTATTGCTTATCGGGCTTTATGTAAGTGATGATTCACTTGAATCTCTTTTTTTTTTTGAGTTTTTGTGGTGTCTGAATCTGTTATAGTCATAGATCTAGACAGGTAATTTAAAAGTAAGATGTAATCATTCCGTTATGAAAACTTTCAGAAGACACTGACTCATTTAAAGGTAATAAAATGTAAATTTTGTTTATTTTATTCGTCTTAAACTGACTTAAAAGTTACTTCTACTTCGAATATTTCTTTGAAAATATTTTAATGAGAAACCGAATTGCTTTCTACGTTTTCGTTTCTAAGCTTTATTATACCTTTACTAACAACAGCTCTGACATTCATTACTTTCATGTTTTCAAGATTAAAATTATCTAGAAATAAAAGAATTGTATATTTAATGGAGTTATTAAGATCAGTGTGGCTGTAATCGCATCGATAGCTGTATTATTATTGGCCATTGTATTATCTCCTGCAATTTCCCGTGATCTTTTCATCTGCCACGGTGGTTACCATTACTTGAGTATCTATCAGAATTTCTATATTGTTCTCGGTACAATTATTTTATTATGTTGTTAAAATACTTTCTTTATGGCTGTCTGTCGACTTGCTCGTATCGATAAAGTGTAGGGTTGGCAGGATTTAAATCAAATGATTTTTTTCAGTAAAAATCAATGATTTATTTAAATATCTTTATTTTTAATTTAGGATTAGCTAACTTAAAAATTACGGATTAACGGTATCTAAATAAATAATAAAGCCAGTTTTTGGAGTGCTGTTTCCCGTAAAATATTCCTCGTTAGCGTGACATTTTTAATAAAAATTTGTAATGGTACGGCGAAAGAAGTGTACAACACGCCTGACGGTAATTCCCCGTTTTTTTTATAGCTAAAGGGCGCGTTCCGTTTAATGAAAAATTCAATCAAACTACTTAAAGATTTTTATAAAAAATCGAAAAGTTGTGATTTTTTGGATTATTTTAAGAATCGTGATTTTTCCCAACCCCGATAAAGTGTAATGGTTTCATCCAGTCTGACTCATCTCCCACCCAGTCTGATTGGCTGTAAAATGCAAGGAGGATTATTTGTTTTGCATGAGGTTGTACTCCGTGAATCACTCCGACGGAAGAAAGTTATGACTGTATTATTATCGACTTCTTTCTGTTTCTATACTCGGTTTTGTTGTAATTTTGTTCATGAGGCATACGTGTATTTTGTTTTGTATTTTTTTCCATTTGCGTATTTATATTGTAAGTTTTTAATAACATCTAACCATTAAAAAAAAACACACACCATCACGCCTGTATTCCCCGAAGAGTTAGGCAGAGGTGTAACAATGTACACCCACAGTTTGCCGGTATGTTTAGGTCCCATGTAAAAAGGGCCAGCCTATTGCCATTAACCGGGCACAAATCCTAACTCCGAGCTGCTACTGAGAATTTCATAGAAAAACCCAATAAAACTTTCGTGCTCGACCTGGGAATCGAACCCAAGACCTCTAGCGTAGCAGTCGCGCTTACGACCACTAGGCTACCGAGGCAGTCAGTCATTAAAAAAATATATATGTGGGAATGGCTAATCGTGAATAAACCTTTTTATTTACAATCATTGATGACATGACTGTAATCTTTTTAAGAAAAAGAATGACGTTAGAGGTAGAGAAAAAATATGACGTAAGACGTAAGACAAGGATATTTTTCGGTGTAAAATAAAATTAAGATTTACCGCTATTTTTTTCGATTGTTCAATCCCACATATATTTAATTTATAATTGTATCTGCTTTACTTGTAATATCTTGGATATGACTTGATAAGTGCCACAGTAGTTCCTACTTCTTTTGCCAAGTATTTTATCAACAATTGGCACGCAATTGTGTTTCTTGTTTGCTGTAGCAGAAGGTCTTTTCTGAGTCAGCAGACCTGTACTGTTGAACTTCTAGAGGGTATGGTACAGGCAGCGTCATCAACTGGTTAACCCCTTTTCGAACGAATTTTAATGCAAATTATTTATTAGAAGTAGACCGTTAAAAGGCAGCTTTGGTGGTTATGCCGTGACGTCATCATTATTTTACGATCTCTTACGGAAGTGATAAATAAATTTGCTCTGGTACAGGCTTGCTTTATTTCTTCAGGAGATCTTTTTGGAACTTGTACAATAACATGAAAGAAGAGTTAAATCTACTTGTCCCTTCCAAAAAGTAGCTTCGTATGGAGGACAATGGACTTGGAGAGTCTCTTTTCCTTTTAATCTCCAAGATAATTTATGGTTAAGTTAATATTTGCAATAAGTTTCTAAATAATAATACGAACAATCGACCAGCTGTTTATAAAGGCGAGCCGAACGTACTCAGCAGACAATGTCCATGACCGCTTCAGATCACGCAGCGCTCGAGCTGCCATGACTCATTGCCTAGGGTTGCTAACTTCATAATTATAATGCGATATATTTAATTGTGAAAGATCTCACGTCTAATATGGTAATGGCTAGTCGAAGCGGGCTGTGTACAGTTCACTTCAGCCTGAAAAACGAAATATACGTGGAAATAAAATGACGTAACATAAATACGTCATACATCCTTGCGTTATTTATCGAGCCTTTTTCCAACTATGTTGAGGTCGGCTTCAGTCTAACCCGATGCAGCTGAATACCAGTGTTTTACATGGAGCGACTGACTCTCTGACCTCCATAACTCGGCTACTGGGCAACACGATACCTCTTGTTAAGACTGGTTATCCTACTTCCCGGCTTCTAACTATCCGTAACCACTATCAAAGATCTAAGGATTAAAATACATTTAATAACAAGCTGTTATTTTGACATTATGAAACAGACGCTTCAATTTTATTTATTAACCCCCGACTCAAAAAGAGGTGTGTTATAATTTTGACGTGTCGTGTGTGTCTGTCTGAGGCACCGTAGCTCTTAAACGGGTGAACCGATTTGAATGCGGATTTTTTTATTTGAAAGCAGGTTCTCTAGCGATGGTTCTTAGATGGTTGTTTTATCAAAATCGGTTCAGCCGTCTTAAGGTTATCAGCTCTTGTTAGCTGCGGTAAAAATTGTATTACTTGCTTGTACTGATGTACATAGATTACTTATTTAGACCACCTAAAAGTTGGTTTCGTTGTTGATGATGACCCTGCACGTACAACACGATTAATTGTCCAGAATTCGTTCCACATGACGCGTCGCTTGAAAGCTAAAGTAACATTTTTAACGACAATTAATTTCCGTTTTCACGATATGGAAGTTGTATTTTGGCTTAAATAATTTTAAATTACCGTTACTAATTAATTTGATTAATGAAAATACACAGTTGCAGTTATTATTAAGCTTTAACCCGCGTTTTACTGTGCGTGGTTTTTCTTAGATAGGGACCCCTTTATAAATAATTCAGATCAGAAGAATTCAGAATCGGAGACGTAGTTCCGGAGATTACAGTGGTAAAACAAATAAAGGAAGTCTTCATTTTTTATTTTTTTTAAGAACGTTGCCTCACTCTAGGAATTTCTCTTGTGTAGTGGGTGCGTTTACAAACATATTAACTTACATACACAAACAGCCAGACCCGGAACAACTATCTGTAGGCCGTACAAATATTTGTTCCGTGCGGGAATCGAACCCGCGACACGCAGCGCAGCAGCCAATCCCTCAGCCACTACGCCAACCGTGCCATCTTCTCTCTTTCTAATATATCTTTATAATATTAGTGTAGATTATACGTCGTAAATGGTTTTTTCTTATAGTCTTAACGCGTGGATGGATGCAAGATATAATTCCATTATTTGAATAGTGTAGTAATGTTTTTTTATCATTATCAACTGTGAGTATTTTTTTCGCGATTTCGTCCGTGTAGATTTCGTAGCCGTTCATCTAGCATCAAGATGATTAACCCAAGAAATAAGACTCATCATACAATGGGACTCAACCCTTTAGGTGACATTAGCGCGTACAAACAAACAAACTCTTCAGTTTTACATTATTAGTGAGTATAGATAGAAACTCTGTCTTATCAAGTGTGCAAAAGGGTAGACGGTCGGTGCAGCACACGTGGTAGAGTGGAGATCACGTTAAGATAAGCGTAGGGTACAAAGCCCTACTGCACGGTGTACCGACGATTTAACGAAGATGGCCTACGTATTAGGGGAGGCCTAGCTTCAGCAGAGGACGGCTACAGGGTAATAAAAGCAGGCAAGCAGGTAAGCAGCAGGGCAGTAAAAGCTCGTGAACATTTGCTTATGAAGTTGGCAGACTCGTCTCACAATTAGTTCTTATATTTCTCCACCTATGTATTTTTTGGCTTTCTCTACTCTGTATATTTTGTTTGTATGTATGTATATTAATGTATTTATTATATTTGATTCCTGGAAACTTTCTGTTTCTTGCACCTACTATGTTTTGTCTCTGCATCACCCTAAGGTTGACTGGTAGAAAATGCCAAAGGCATTAAGTCCGCCTTTGTACAGTGTATTATTTACATTATGTGCAAAAAGTTTTAATAAATAAATAATATGATAATGAGATAGAAAATAATAAAACAGAAAAAGAAATGCCTTTACATTCGGCCCCACCATTTACACGATTTAAAACCAAATAAACGCAGTAACAGCACAATTTAAAGCGTTTACGTTCACTTTATGACCGTGGAAACAAGTTTATTTGCAGTGATGTACACACGGCTACATTTTAAGCTATAAGTTTCCAGTATAAGCTTACCTCTCATTGTCTAGGATTTCCATGCAATGAGAGGTCAGCTTATACTGGAAATGTATAGCTTATTATGTAGCCGTGTGTACTATAGCATGTTTCACTGAAGCAAAATGCATTGTTTATGCTTGTGTTTTCGTCAAATTATGTATTCTCTATATCTTTGTAAATTAAGCATAAAATACCAGCCTAATATTGTTCCACTGCTGGGCAAAGGACGCTTCTCGTACAGAGGAAGAAAGAAAGAAAAATATTTATTTTAAAAATAAATATTTTTTATTGTATATAACTGCCCCGTTGGTCTCGTGGTCGCAAGCGCGACCGATGAGCATGGGACCCTGGGTTCGATTCCCAGGTCCAGCAAATTGTTATTGGGTTTTTCCATTAGGAATTTCTAAGTAGCAGCTCGGAGTTAGGATTTGTGCCCGGTTAATGACAATAGGCACGCCCCCTATTACATGGGACCTAAAACATACCGGCGAACTGTGAGTGTACATTGGTACACCTCTGCCTTACCCTTTGGGAAATACAGGCGTGATGGTAATATTTATTTAAGACCCACACAGGAATCAAATCAATTTAATCGCAACAAATGTTGGTACAATTTCGTTCTTAACATAAATAATAACAGATCCATAACAATATCTAAATTTATAAACGATTTATTACTGATGTCCCCGGGGACATGATTATGGAAGTTATTACTTTTCCATCCCCGTTATTAAATATGTTGTTCACTGAGTAGAAATTCTTTTCCAGTAGCCATAATTTAAGAAACCTTGAACATTTATTAACTGGTGGGATTTTAATAGTGTCAGGTATAGCATTAAATATGTGTCCACACATTGTATTACTACTTTTACTATATAGCGTTGTCCTAGAAATTATGGGCAGGACTATTCGACTCTTGTGCCTACTACTTTTTGGGTGTATAACACAAGCTTTTTAAATAACTCCGGGGTGATTTTTAACAAATTTAACGCACGCAAAAAGGGTTTGCACGATTCCCATGGGCGTATTTGTATTCTATTTTGGCGCGGATGCATTTTTTCTGTGCAATAAACACTCTCCGGCTATCTGTTGAGTAACCCCAGAAAATAAGATCATATCTCAACACAGAGTCAACGTAGCCTATGTAGATAATACGGTCTTAATGCTGATGTTTTGAGGCTGAAGGATACAGAGAAGAAATAAAAGAGACCTGTGCGAAGCCAAAAAGGGTCCATCTCAGCATAATGCCACGATATTTAATTTAATAGATACCGCAGAGGAGGCACGAGCATTGTTCACCACGTTTACTCATTGCGGATAGGCAGAACTAAACCTATTATAAAACTATAAAGTTATAATAAAGTTGTTTATGGACTGACAGCAAAATTAATTACAATGTTCGTAGCGTCAGCGAAATAGGTCAAATGTACTTTGGTCACTTTAAGTGTTCGAGGTCTAGCTTCTGTTAGTGCATAGGGCTTCAAATACGTTTTACTGAAACATGGAATATATATTGAACTAATTATTAAATTATAAACTCAGATCACAAGAACGACAAAACAATCGCTCAGTAAAAAAAAAACTTAATTCTTTCTTTCTTTTTCAAATTCAAATCCGTAACGGAATTCGATTTAGTGTGTCGATTAAAAAAATGTTTCGGCCTGGTTGCCGTGGTACAACCTCACATTACGTTAAACTGTCATTTCCTGGAGTGAAGCTCCTTAATTTACAAGTCCTCGAAGTCTAAAGCAGTGATTGCTTCGATCTCCTGATCTGGTTTCGCTCAGCATACCGTTCAGTTTCCTGTAAGAGCTGCAACAGACGGCAATCAGCTCTAATGCAGTTTCAATTTGCCGATATTATCGGGCTTTGCCCTGCATTTACGTTAGCTGCAGTTAATCTTATCGGCAGATCTAAGGTTGCGAAATGTCGGCCAAGATTATGACGGTAATTAGTTTTTGATATGTTATGTTTTTCTTAAGGGTGTGAAAAGACACAACGAAGCCGTAGCTTACATGTTCTTATTGCCATCATTTAAAATGTTGTAAGAAAACTTTGAAAATTCCCAGGATTCTTGTACTGTTGGATGCATGTAAGCACAATGTTTCGCGTGCGCACATTGATTTTTCACAGCAATAATTTTTGCTCAAAGGTACTTAGTTAATAAGCAGCGTGCGTAGTTAACGGGTATATAATTTGTCTTTTTACACCCCGTATAATTAACGTAACAAATGTTCAACTTTGAGCTTTGCTGAGGACCGACACGACGGAAATCCAAAGACGTTGCTGATTGCAATTGGCCACGGCTTTAATCACTTAATATGTGGGTGTCGTAGCAAGCCTGTAACGACTGGGAGAGGGGTGGTTCTGCTATTTTTAGCCAAGGACCACACTAGGAACATAACTGGTCGTGCAACTTGTGACGCATACTTGTACAGCATGTGAAGGAGCTCGTCCGGGCAAGTACTACCACCATACCTATTTCTGACGCAAAGCAGCTTTGCTGGGTTCCCGTTTGATGGGTATGGGTGACATTTCAAACTTTGTCTATGGGATGGCAACGCATTTGCAAGGCATCTGGTATTGCAGAGGTCTATAGGCAGCGGTGACCACTTAACATCAAGTGGGCCGCCGGCGTTGGATTGTTTGCCATCCAAAGCTAAAATAAATTGCCTTTCTTATCAATATCCGGTTCTTTTAGTAAAGCACCTATATTTTCTGTTGCTTTCTTATGATCTCTTAGATAATTTTCAACACCACAGAATACACATACCATCACGCCTGTATTCCCCGAAGGGTTAGGCAGAGGTGTACCAATGTACACCTACAGTTCGCCGGTATGTTTAGGTCCCATGTAATAGGGGGCGAGCCTATTGCCATTAACCGGGCACTAATCCTAACTCCGAACTGCTACTGAGATTTTCATAGAAAAACCCTATAACACTTTTTGCTCGACCTGGGAATCGAACCCTTGACCTCTAGCGTAGCAGTCGCACTTAGGACCACAGAATAGTGTTTCAAAAAGATATAAGAAGCGGAAATTAAATTCGTATCTCTGTTTTAAACTTCCTATTGACAATATTGTTTACTGTTAACGTTATTGTACAATAATATTTGTATCATTTCATATCAATTCTTCATTATTATGTTTGCAACGTAGCACAACATAGACGTTAGTAACAAATGAAAATAATGTATCAAGTCGACACTTGTGACAAAGTAATGCATTTACCAACACTTTCAATCACTTTCAATAAACGCCGAATGACTTACACGAACACGCTGACAAGTACCGTTCCAATTTTAATAAATATTTTGTGTCACTTCAGTGATAAAAGGTCATTTTCAGAAAAATTGAACAAATTTTTGTAGAGCATCGGATGCGGACAATTCCTCAAAGTATATTTTGAACGTGATTGAGAAGCCAAACATAAGTAACCTTTAATGAAAGACGTCTTGTTTCGCAGCAGAAAAGCTATTTGAAAAATCGAGGAAGATTATAGGTTATATAACATCACGCTATGACCCATGGGGGTGGAGCAGTAACTTAACACGGGAGAAAAACTCACAAGGTCGAAGTCACAGGAAAAGTAAAAGAAATAAAGATGTCAAAGAACAAGAGTTGTATTTTAATAAAACAAAACACAAATTAAAGGAATATTAAAGCAAATAAGACTCAATATTGAAGTCAATTACGGAATCTGAATTCCCTGAAGACACTAGTATGCTCACTAAAAGTAATCTCAACAAAGAAATTGCTTTCTCTCCAAACAATACACTAAACGAATGTAAAGCCAATAATGTAAAGAAGATAGAAATCCATTATCTTGTAGTAGCTGGGCTGGTTACAAAGGCAAGTCGACTTATTGCTACAAGAAGATTAGCTTTCCCTTGTGATATAGCCAATTATAAATGGCGTGTTTTGATTACAAGACATTATAATGACATTGATTATTCTAAGATGAAGTGCATTCACGATTGAGGTGGAACTAATAATAATACCACCAGAGAACGATACTCTTTTAATAATATGGAATTTGAAATTTTATGTATCCCAACAAAGCGTTACACGTGACGATGTGAGTGACGTTATGAAATATATATAATATAATATAGAACATATCAATTCAAATATAAATAAGATAATATTGATACATAAATAATACCAAACATAATTTAATAATAATGAAAATACTTATACTTAAATAAATAAATACGAATTTCATAATAATTACCAACACTATTCTTATCCAATACCTAAAATAAAAATGACTAAAATACTATACACGAACATAAAAATATTAATATGTATATACATAATTAAACACCCAATTACTGCCTTGTTGGCCTAGTGGTCCTAAGCGCGACTGCTACGCTAGAGGTCTTGGGTTCGATTCCCAGGTCGAGCAAAAAGTGTTATTGGGTTTTTCTATGAAATTCTCAGTAGCAGCTCGGAGTTAGGAGTTGTGCCCGGTTAATGGCAATAGGCTCGCCCTCTATTACATGGGACCTAAACAAACCGGCGAACTGTGGGTGTACATTGTTACACCTCTGCCTAACCCTTCGGGGAATACAGGCGTGATGGTATATTAAACACCCAATTAATTCATTGATTTGCTTGAATAAATTTTAGCCCTCTTTCTCTCTTCTAATTATTGCTGTGCCCGACAGGGTCCATATTGATCTTTTATTTTGCATGTATCATAGTTTAATAAGGTACATGGCATGCAATAAAAAATTGAGTATGCTAAACTAAGAATATTTAAAGAAGACATTGATATAATCGCAGAATAGCCATACCAGCTACGACTTCTCCGAGACAGCAAAAAAAAATACCATAAAAAAATAATAGGCACATATTTGATTTTTTGTTATGGCAGCCATAACAATACATATTTTGTGGAAATTTCAAGTGTCTATCTATTACAGTTCAAAGATACTGTAGCCCTGTAACAGATAAACGGACAGACATAATAGGACTCGTTTGGCATCCATTTCCACCTACTTCAGTTTAACTATTCAATCTAATAACTCAGCCGGTCATTCATCATAGAACGAATCGATTGGAGCCATGCCGTTGAACTATTGAACGTCTTTACGTTAACATACATTTTTTTTGTAATTACTTTTGTGGACTGCTACTTGGAATGTTAAATTGTGTGCGACTGTAAGTTTTTATACAACACTTTTATATATCTCATGGAATGGCAAACAAGCCGACGGGACGGCCCACCTGATTTTAAGTGGTCACCGCTGCCAATAGACATCTGCAATACCAGAGGCCTTGCAAATGCGTTGCCATCCCAGAGAAGTCCAAATGCCTCATGTGCCTGAAGTTACACCAGCACCCATACCCTTCACACCGGAACACAGCAACGCTGCTTTGCTGCAGAAATAGGTATGGTGGCAGTACTTGCGTGGACGAGCTCCTTCATAAAGAGCTCTACTACTACTCAGCTAAATTTTTGCTAAAAACTATAAGTATATATTTCAATTAGCTAATACAACTCTTACAAAGTACATATTACTCACAGAGTATGTTTTTTTTTTTACTCTCAGACTGCCAAGAAAAACTAATTTGAAATCTAAACTTACTATTTAAGCACTTCGTTTTATTTTAGAAGTAATTACATTTGTATTGCTCATTGCTGTACAAGTACCACTTATGTTAATATTGTTGGATGTAATAAGAAAATTTATGAAAGACTATATTGAGGATGAATATCTTTGGGTTGATAAGATAAATAACGATAGGAAACATGATTATTAGGTGGACTAGCAATACCTCACGGTTTCCCCAATACGTATTTGCTTACTGATCCGCTCCTGTAGGTCGTATCGTGATATTATATAGCCTATATATATATAACCTTTCTTGATAAACGAGCTGGGTATATCATCATCATCATTTCAGCCTATAGCCGCCCACCGCTCAGGACCGTGATGGTCGGCACTCTTCTCAAATCGGACCAGTAGTTCTTGAGATTAGCACGATCAAACAAACTCTATAGCTTTATAAGATTCAATAGGTTCAATGGATACTAAATCTATCAATATACTCGCCCGAGGAGAGGTAGAAAAACAGTCCGATTTAAAAAGACCCTCCCGTCTTTCAGGGAAAACTAACTTAATCAAAGCTGACTCTGATTTAATTAACTGCACGACTCTCTCGAGCTGATACGGCAGATACAAAGCAATCGCTATCTTCACTCCCTTAGCATTCATTACATAAGTAGGTTCTATTTCGTGACTGTGAAAGTTTTTCGTAACGTGGGAATTTAATGAACTGTTTGATTTTAATTAAAATTGTATCGTTCCTTTGTTTGCTGTTTATCTGTTGTTTAATTTCCAATTGTGTAGGTCTTTAAGTGGTTAGATAATAAAGGTCTTCGATGAGGGTTAATGTTGATTGGTTGAGTCTCTGTTGAAGTTTAAAAAGCTTCTATTGTTCCATTTGTTAGCACTGGTTTTGTTTTCGTTTCAGGAAAGCATTTACCTTTTCGCAAGAACCAAGGAAGCGCCATTCTTCATTTTGCAGTAAGCTGCTTTCCTATTAAAATATGTTGTGAGAAGGCTGAAATATTATTCCAGTGTTTGGCATAAGCTTCGTGAATTCATGACCTAAAACGAGGAAAAGCAAATTTATTTTAAACAAATTGTTGCCGAGCCCGGTCTGAATTTTCTCGCTAAGTATTTGCAAGTACCGGATACAAGGGTTACAGGTCCAATTTCCTTTTGTTAATATTCAGAACAATATTTTCTCTGCAGTCACGCTAAAAATTTATTATATTTTCGCTTTGTTCCCATTTACTCGGGATATTGTGAATTCCTTCCGAAATAAGTCTAGCTTGCCAGCCGGAATACTGTTTACCATATTTATTTAATATACACTTTCTTCGACGGTTATTTTATCTTTTTTTGCGCTCTACATGGTCAGTGTACTGTGGATGTATGAACGGTTCTTCTTTGGTTGGCTAAGTAAATTCTATGCTGACGCCTGCAATAAAGTTTACTCAAATTCTACGAGCCAAGGGTTTCCAAAGGGCACCTTTAGTAAAATAAATACATTACGAAGCTAGTCACTGACTTGTCAAAACAACGTAGGATACGAAAGCAGGTGACAGATAACTACCATTTAAAATTAATTTTAATTTAACGTAATATGTGCATAATGGTGTTCATTCTATAAATTCTCATGGGTTGGATAACACTTGCGTTCAATCGATATCTACAAGGCTGACACGTGTAATCAATACCAATATGCATGGTGTTCTAACAATCTAATATAGTGCATACGTAGTGCCAGTAGTATTAGGCAAAAGAAAAAACAAAACATATGATGGAGTTTACGTAGAAATTGGTAGAGGTATAATACTCGTATCCAACTGTCGGCAATATATGCACGCAAGCTAACCACACAGGGTGACCATCCTTTGCTCTTGCATAGCCTAGCTAGCATAAACCTGGGATAATATTAAGGTAATCCCTGTGTCTTACCAAAAAGCTGCTTTATCTACCATCTTGGAAAAATGTATTGTCTCCTGTAATTGTTCACGCAACAATCTTTTTAATGTTAGTGTTATTTGAAACGTAATAGCGTGGTTTTAATTTGTCCTTATCCCCGTCCTTATTATTGAAACAAACAGGAAATTTCTGGTTGTTAGGGAGTTAACAACCAGCTTGCTGTTTCCACGCCCACGCAACAACAGATTACCGAATTATTATGACTGTTATGAGACCAAACCTTAAGCCGCTGTTGAAATAACTTCAAATAACATTTACGGGCCTTATTAATTTCTATAATCTGACTTCTGTCGAGTTTCTAAACCCTTGCAAGTTGATTGAAAGTAAGTGGGAATTCTAGGATATGGGTCACTAAGTTTCCCGTTAGGTACTGAGCTTAACCTTCTTAAAAGCTTTAGTTAAATCCTTGTACAACGTGGACTAGGTTTATAGTTCGGTCAATTAGTTTTAGCTCTTGTTGGTCTCGGTTACAGGACCTACTTAATGCCTTAAGCAAAAACAATTAATTATCTAAATTAAATACCTACTACCTACCTACTCTTAAAACTTATCCATTTTGCCGTTTTTTCCTCCTTATGACAAAGGTACGATATTGTATATAAACGAAAAAGAAGGAAAGATTTTTGTCAGTTGCTATCCTGTCTTAATTACCTATTTTATTTTCCATTTCCACAAGATTAGCTGAAGGAGGGAATTCATTGTTCTTATCTTAATTCTCACCAATGCGTTTAAACACTTTAAACTGTTCGCTTGCCAGACAATTTGGCGTCTGTGTATTGATTTCTCTGACCTTGCAAAGCTTATGTAACTTTTCATTTGAAGGTCTCCGCATCTCGTCCTTGTGTTCATGTTTCTTATTAAGTGAGCTCAGCGTTAGTGGAAATGGATGTGGTGATAAAGGTTTGAGGTATTAGGAACGGGTAGGTATTGATGTAATTGACCGTTGAGTTGTCGAAATTGTTTTCATTGGGGATAGGTAATATTTTCTTAGTTCTTCTGTTACTTTTTATACTGAGTAAATACAAGAGTTTTGATCTTTCTACGAACAGATCTTTGTGTTTTTACTAAAACAAATAAGTAATCCCATTGGATAATCAATAATTTACATGGTTAAACAAGAAAACGTATTATCTATACTAATATTATGAAGCTAAAAAGTTTGTCAGTTTGTTTGGTTGGTTGAACGCGCTACTCTCAGGAACTACTGGCAGGCAATTATAGGCTATAAAACATCACACTACGACCAATAGGCGCGATGCAGTAACCAAAGACGTAACCTAAAGCGAGTGAAAAAACGAAACGAAGCGGACGAAGTCGCGAGCAGAAGCTAGTGATAAAAATAAAACAAACCTTTAAAATGATAATTTGTAAGAATAAAATCTCTAAAATGTCATCACCCTTATTAGGTGCTTCCCTAAATTTTTATCAGTGTATTCGTCATGGTAACCCTACATTTTGCGCGTGTGTGCGTCAGTGCATACGCGTAGCTTGCACAAAGTCCGCTAGTAGTGAGGAGGGTGTGGGTAGGGGTGGCCACCCCAGCTAACGCGATTGGAAAACTTTAGGGCGGTGCAATCGCTCGAAAAACGAGTATATTTTTTACTTCGCTTTTATTCGAATTTGATTGTGGGATTGGGAGAATGTTGGAATAAGAATATCATGAGAATTTTGTGAACTTCGGCCGGGACTCCTTAGTCCTCGTATTTTTAAGAACGTTCGCATTTTAATCTTAGTTCCAATCTGTCAAAACGCTTCTAAATTTTAACAAAAATTTTGAAGTTTTTAAATTTTGAGAATTGGTCTTGAAATTGATCAATAACAATATCTCCAGTCCTAATATAACATGATCATGCAATGACATATAATGAATTAGTGACAAGCTTTATCGTACTCAATACATTTAAATTTATTGGTAATGAAACGTAAATCTACAATTAAGTCAAACTGTAAAATGTCAAATGTGTAGGTAAAAAAAAGATATTAAATAATTGACACTATCAGGGTTGTATCACATCATAAACATGGCGTACACAACGTAAAAAGAAACCTCATAGCTGCGTCACCTTTACACGTGTGATAAAAGTCGCGTTTATTATTTTTATAGAGTAATCCACTTGTCGTTATTTTTCTATATCTATCGACTCGATAATGCTAATCGAGGCGCCTAGCTGCGTGCGCCACACTATGCTCGGCCTCCTCCAGTCGATTTAGTTTAGTACGCAACGGGCGACCGACGCGAGCGGACGTCGCGACGCTCGACAACGTGCCGGCATTATTATAAAACACTTTTCAAAAACATTCACGCGTCCGACGGAACCGTCCCAATTTACTATCGTAATAATCAGTGTCAGTGTTTTTATGTTCACTCACTTTGGAAGGATAATAACGAATGCGCCAGGAATTCCGACTGCTTTCATCGAATATTTTTACCCCTTTTTTTCCTATTACACAGCGGTTATTTACGCTTATCGGTCATTCAGATATTGAATTTGTATAACAATTTGAAATCGCATGTTTATTAACTAGGTCTAGTATGTTTATTCATTACGTGCTTGCAATACATAACGTTTTCACCACTGCATTCAACAATTATTGCAATATTTTTAATTAAATGTAACAGACTTTCTAAGATTATATCTGGACATGTATAATAAACATGCTGACACATAAAAATACAATAGATATGGCTCAATTAATAAAATGTCAGCCACTTATTTTAATCGTTAAAGAAAATCGGTTTTCTACACAATGTAATTAAAATTCCTATCAACCGTTCGATTGTCTTCATCATTGTATACGATCTTAATTATGACACTTTCTTCTAGACGCCTTTTGCTATCTAATACTTTCTTTAATTAAAATCAACAGGTTTATCATCAATCTATATCGCCTAGTGTCGAAATAATTTATATATCTGTAAATGCACCACAAATATTTTGGTACGTATCAAGTAGTTTATCGTGACCGTTTTATCACCTTAGTTATTGCTGTACTAGTGGTTCCCCACGTCCATTCCATTGAAGATTGCCAGAAGCATCAAAATAAAAACCGTCTTTATCATATTTGGCAAAGAGTTGAATATTGTTAGATACGTTATCCAAGTTGCGGTTAGAAGATTATTAATGACCATACACGTTAATGCCTACTATTTAGTTTAATGTCATCGCTGATAAAAAAGAGAGAAAGATGAAAAATCGATTTACAAAACCACTCATTAGAGAGTTCTATTGTGGGCCTAAGGACTGTTGTTTGGAGTACAAACAACAAAGCATCAGCGAAGCCATTTGTGGCTGTCCATTATCGTTGTTGGACAAATTGGCTAAGTTCATTTACAGCGATAACGTCTGTTAGAAGTTTAGTATTGCTGAGTTCACATGTTTCGCGACCATCCAACCGTTGACCTATTTCATCAAGTGACTGTTTTAGATATGATTGCAGACTTGAACAGATGTCCTCACACCGTGCAGTTTATTCCTCTTGACAGTTAGGTTGAAATTATTTATAGTGTTGGCATTTCTTTGGTATATATATACATTATTTTACAGCTACAAAATTACTTCTCGCTTTTATACTTTTTGTAGGTATTTTAGTGTCTTTTGCTATGTCAAAACGTTTCTTTTTCAAATATTTCTTATGTAACGAAGGATCTAGATAGATCAGTTAATCCATTACTAAACAATCGTTTTAAATCTTTTTTACGTAGATATTCTGAGTCCGCTTTTAGTGAGCTCGGACAAGTTCATTTTTCAACCTCATTTTTATTCTAGGCGTCCTTTTAACTTCAAGCTTCTTTTAAAAGACACCGTATTTTAAAATATATTGTTTCTTTTAAATCATACTTATCCTACAATAACTTCATTACTGATTCACGGAGTGCTATCGACCCTGCATTTGAATTCATACCGTCAAAGCGATCCTTTTTCAGCCATCTTTTCAAAAGAGCTTTTTATTTCTTGAGATTTCCCTCAGGGATTTTACTGATACCGCCAAGCAACTCCATGTTCAGTTACTTAGGACTGCTAAGATAGCGCTGCGAGGTTTTCCGAGTTCAGTGATATAAAATTTGAAGTTCTCAAAGCGTGTTTGTATTAGGTATCTAAAGTTGTTGTAGTTGTATTGAATTTGTTGTACATGACTTCGCTAAGCTTCTTACTTGTAGTAGAGTAATGTCAAGTACACGAGGAAAACAATAATATACTTTTTCACAGTATTGTTTACAATACCATTCATAAAAACGACGTAAATCCTTCATGACATTGAGGTCTTAATTAATTCTTCTTTTCGTAAAGTTTATCAAATATCCCGTTTTTGTAGTTTTCTAATCAAATAATACCATTGTTTGTTATCAGGCGTCCGAACTAGAATCTCCTATCAGCGAAAATTCTTCACCAGAATGTAAATAAAACTAGATTTTCTACAGGAGTAGGTACTTAGGGTGAAGAACTCGTTTAGCCCGAAGACGTCTCACCCTCTTCAACCCACGCATAATTTAGTTAATTAGTGCAATCCCAACGGTGAAAACAACGCGTAGTTTCTGATATAATTGATTTATTACGATTAAGCAGAACTACTTGCGTTACCGGAATTGTCGGCAGAATGGCCGGTAGCTCGGCTATGCAATGCTTGCTATGCGCAAATAGCGCCTCGCTACACTTAGCCAAGCGTTGATTGTACGTTCAGTTTAAAAGAAACCTTCATGATTTTGTGCTATAACTAATGATTTATCAATCAAGGCCATACTAGGACCGTTACAATTAAAAAAATAAACATTCCGGTACCTAATATGTGTAAAACATTTGTTGCATGGAATTAGTTTAATTCATATAAGTTTTTTTTTGTGAAATTGGAACATGCGTGTTTATTTATTTTATTCGGGAACCTTACAGCACGCATAAAACAGTGCTCGTTATAAATACAAAATTGAAGGCCGTTTATAGTTTCCATTCATAAGCGTTGTTATTTTTCAACAACAACCATCAAAGGAACATTGTGACCTTTCAATTCTTTTTCATTAACATAATAATGTAACAAGGCGACAGTTCTTCTAACTTTAAGGATATTAAACAATAGCAATCCGTTAAAAAGGTCTCAATCTGTTAAAAATGCCTTTAACTTACCATCATTGATTGTCGTTCAGATGAGAATGCGACTAGATTTCAAGCGTTTTTTATTATTAAATTGGCCTTCGGTCCTTTCTTTATTGGGATCAATATTTAAACCAGGACAAGCTGTGTTTTCATTCTGGCCATCCGAAAGTCGTTTGGCTCCGCAGACTATGTCCTTTGTGCCAAAAGTGCCTCATAACGTTATGCTCCAACATAATGTTATTTAACTTCTTTGTGTATATCATATGCCTTCCCTTTCATAACATGTAGGAGAAAGGCCAAAGAAATTCCTTCCAGGCTTTATTAATATTTTAGCTACAAAATACACGCACGGTTCAAATATTTTGCTAAGTCGCAAACAGCTTTTCGTAGGTTGGAAATTTTGAGTGGAAAATTCCAACTTTGGCTTAATTAATTATCATTTTGGAACTTTTCCCTCTCTTCATATCGATCTCACGTAAAGTTAATATAAAAATCAAACATTCGTATTTGTCGTCCTTACTTTGTTAGAAAGTTAAATGGAGTGTCCATTCAACTTTTTAAACAAAGTAACATTATCTTGAGTTATATTTATTGAATATTTAAATAGCAGTTGCGCATTGCGTCCGTTTGACGAAACTGTTACCAACAGATTTGCTTCTGCAATGATAATGTTTTTTCATATTTCGAGAAACTTTAATGACGTCTGACTTGTCCATACATTCCAAAATAATCTGGTCCAATTTATCATTTTTACGGCTTCGTCAAATAAAAACTCAAGTTCGTCAACGACCTTCACTCAGTTCTTGATCTTGATGCGTATATTATTCTTTAATTACAAAACCTAAATATCTAGACACTGGCAGATAATGATGTCCTTGGCAACATGACAAATATTTTTGTTATTATCGAAACATCAGACGACGCTGATAGCAGTACAAAAACAAACAAAGAAAACGGAACGATTTCTGAAGAGATCAACGACACACACATCGACCCACCGGGTTGCGTAGGAGTCGGTCTATTTTCATACTTCAGTTTGTATATCGATCTCGCTTCAGCATTAGAGGAACGCATAGCTCTGTTTCTGTTATCTATTGTGCAATAATTGGCAAGATATTTATTTTTCCCGTGCCGTGTGTGCTAAAAACTCACGTGGATGACCTGAGCCCAGATAGATAATATTATTTTGTTAGTGGGTTCCGTGCTTCGTCATACAGAATGATTCCGAAACGTTTATGTTATAAATACGTTGAGTGTTTAGCTTCATCAACTCTTTATTCATTACTTACCCGTCCTTAATTTACTGCAACAGTCTTCGCGAGATTTCTATTTTTACATTGGTTGGTAAATTAATGTTAATTTATTTGGTTTGTTTTCTCTTTCCGCAAAGTCTATATTTCATACCGTTGGCTTACAATTAATCATTTGGGTTAGTAACATTGGGCCTTATCATTTCTTTTTAAAATCCTAATAATCTTACTGATATTGAAACAAACGTTATACTATCGCCAAATTTTACTGTAAACAAATGTTACATGAAAGGTGTCAACCTCAGTGCTTTCCACGCCTCAGCGCTATCTACTTCCTTCCTAGGGAATAAACAATCTTCTTCTCTCTTTCGCGCCATCATCAGAAACATCTCTGTATTCGAATGCATCTATAAAATTAACTAGATTTTTAACTAAATCGTTATTCTTCTGACTATGATTAGCTTCATGTATCGTCTAATTCCTAATAACATGTTTTACGTTCATAATTTTGTTCATGTTTATTCAAACATTGAATTTTATAGTAGAGCGTGTTTCGCGTTTTAGTCCTTCCAAGGTCGTCATTAAACATGTCGTGACCAAGACCATTGTATATTATATCGCTTATACTCTTTCAGTGGACAGTATTATATGAAGCGTAGCAGCTTATTTTTATAAACGTTTATCGAGTGCAAGTATTACAGTGTAATAATGGTTTCTTCGTGTTAGTGCTGTGGAATGAATTGCATTTGTTAGTTCAACATCCTCAACTGTTGTATAATGTCGAAGACTCTGAACGCCTACAGAATGTGAGTATGATTTTTTGCTGTTGCTTACTTAAGAATAAGAATTATTTTTGGGATTATACAAGTTATAAAGGTGTTTTTTTTTTGGTCAAAGTCAAATCATTTATTTCAATTAGACCATTAAAAGACACTTGAACGTCAATTACATGTTAAATTACAAATATTGAATCTAGTTGCCCGTATCTTCAATTCTAGAAAACCAATTTGTCGATGGTTATAAAAAAAAAACAGCTGCTTCCTACGTTTTTATCGTGTAAATGTTGCGCATTTGTATGGAACAGCCTTTTGTTTAACAAAACTTTTTGCCATTTTCAGTACTTGGTAAAAGTGTAAATGTTTACGATACGATGTTAAAACGTTATTATCCAGTGAATCCACCCATCCAATTTTCGTAATTTGATTCAGGACTGTTGATGGTCTGTCAGCAGCACCACTTATCTGATTTATTAGATAGTGTCTCCACTTGGCTCCAAGGTTTGTGGAACCAATTCCCTTAAGACGTTATTTCCTCAATAATAAACCAATTTTGCGAAGCCTCTCAACAGTTTAACTTCGTACTCCTAGATCGAATCCAACTTTCTTTACTGGAATATATTTTAGTTGCGGTAAGTTTTCTATAGGACGGTCATCGGTATCAGATCTGGAAATGGAAGACCGGTTCTGGTTGCATCTGGTCAACCTTTAGTTAATATATTTATGTAGTTTTGTTATGCTGTATGACTCTTTGTGGTAACGTGTTCTAAGGTTTATTTTATACTTTTTAGTTATTATCCAAATGATTGATTTTACAATTGGATTAGAATTACACAAATAGAGTATCAATTCTACTAACTTTTAAGTACTATCGCTATCTAATCTCAGTCTCACTCTAAAAAATGCCTCTAATTTACTAGATTTTTAATAGCTGTAGTAATATTATAAAGAGGTTAAGTTTGTGAGGCTGTAGGGAGCTCTACATCCACTGAACCGATTTTGAAAATTCTTTTACCCATAAAAAGCTACGTTATTTGTGAGTGCCATAGGCTATATAACGTCACGCTACAACACACGGGAGCGGAGCAGTAACCGAAGACGCGACTTAACACGGGTGAAAATATCCACGCGGACGAAGTCACGGGCAGAATCTAGTTTTGAATAAAATACGTGCCCGCTGGCTGCACTTTTAACTTAAATTCAATCGGATGCAGGTACTCAATTATAGTATTATTAATGTTTTAGTTACCGTTTTAGTTAACCACGTGACGTGGGTTGACATGACGTAAACGGCACACTTCTCCTTTGAGGTTTGCCGTATAAACAGTTCACCGATGATAGAATTAGGTCATAATGTGATGCGAAATCAGATTACTTTTATTTATCTGGAGCAAATCTAATCTAGGCCCATTATGTCACAAATAACCCTAACATAATCAAGAACTGCTTTCGCAATAACGTTACCAAAACTAATAATCAAATTGACTTCACTACTGAACATCAACTCAGATTAACAAGGTTTTTCACTCTATTATATATCTTCATTAGCCCCCATTTAATGTCTCCTGTCTATAGATCGGAAGCATCATCAGTCATGCCAGTACATTTTCAACGACCACTAGTTAATTAATCACTGTGAAAGCGACATGAATCTCTCGGCACGAACAATTTGCGATTAGCAGATTTATAGGACCCTGTTATGACTTGCGTTATTACCGTCGTCAGTTTTGAATGTAGATTGTACTTAAGTAGGATCCATATTTGATGGACACTACATTGACTTGTTTTACTTGGACGCAATCTACAATGTAGCAATTTTGGCAATCTGGGCTTCTCCTAGTTGTAAACGCCCCTAGTTCTGCTCTGTTTCTTGTTTGTTCGAAGGGAATTGAAAATTATGTATTTTCTAATTCTTTAACTGCCACTTTATGATTAAATTCGTTTCGTTTCTTCAGATCTCGTCGAGCTTCATTGCCTCGGCGCTTTTCTGGTGGTTGCCACTGTTGATTATGGCTTACAAGAATGGCAGTGGTAGGGAATACAAGGAGTGAGGCAGAATTGTCAAAAAAATACTACTTGGACGTATAAAACTGCTTTTATAAAATTGCTATTTTTCAAGAATTCTTAGTATTGGTTTGTAACTGCTAGTCGACTGAAATTAAATTGGTCGTTCCAGTCGTTTACTCTTTCAACTTTTTTGTGTTGTGTTGTTTCCGAGGTAGTCTTAGTCGAGAGATCTTTCAGTAGTAATATTTACATTGCTATTGCTGGATGCTGAATATATGTAGGTATCAGTATATAAGCAATCGCCCCTCCGATAGTACCAACATAAAATTGGTTGCAAATATTATTTTTTTTACAATAAAAAAACCTCCTTGGGGATTTGACCGTTAGGCTATCTTTTCCAAAATTGCTATTAATATCATACACACAAAGAGATTGGAAACCCATCCTGTCAAATATTTTCACTTTTAGTTTATTTAGTAGGTAGATATTTCGCGCAGAGGTTCAACCGTATTTATTAGCCGAACTATTTGACATATGCTGTCGTAAAACATTGTTACCAAACCTGAAATATATCCTAGATAGCTCAAAGTAGGGCTTGATTTAATATCGTGCAAAGGAATAAATTGGAAGACAAAGGGACTTCATGTAATTTAAGCTTTCTGTTGAAGTAGGGGGCATATATTATTTTCTTTGATAAGTGAGTTTACTCACATAATCGAATGTAGGTACTCAGTTTTTTTATCTATCATAAAATATGTAATAAAAGTACAGGTATACGAGCAATAACTTGAAAACTGATTTATATCACACAGCCTGAAGGATATTACAGCATTCACGATAAAGTTCGTTTGCAAGAACTGCCAACTTGTTCCTTGTTAGATTTACTTAATAAGTTAGGCTTCAAGTCGATCCTACTGTTACTCGAACTTTTAAGCCTTGGACGTGAGACGTTCAAGTTAGCTTAACGCCCGTACGTTTAAACAAAGTTCGGATCTTGTGTTTTTTTACACTCTTCATGTTTAAGTTCCGTTAACATTTTCTCTTTACCTTCAATAGATTTATTGACAAGCTCATCAGCCTTCCGTCCTTCAACAAAGGCCGCATGTCCTTGACCTTCATTGGGAGACGAGCTCATCCGGGCCCAATGTCACCATTGTACCCTCGAATTGAACTTCCAGGAGTCCGTCAACCGTAATGTTTCTCTCCTACGCGTATTTCACTTTCAAGTTTTGCTTCAATGATAATTGTTCAGAGGGAAGTAATATGAATGCTTTTGAACTAATTAGTAGCTGCAAACCCAAGGCTGATTTATTTTACCCTCGGCCATTGTAATTTAGACTTGTTCAACTAAAATTATGGAAGTTTTCTTCACCAATTATATACAGTATATTTTTTATTTAATTGATCAAATACTTGTAACCAATGTTAGCGGTATGATTTGTTAATCATAGTATTTTATTAATTATCCTGTCTGATAACAATGCACAAGCCATGCTTTTATGGTACAAAATTATAGAGTCTCAAACGCACGTTGTTCCGCGCGATGATTCAGCCCGATAACCGGACAACTAATCATCGTTACATTCTGCATTATTATTAAACAAATAGTACTTACGTACTAGTATTTAAAGTCCTTTTTTAAACTCGTCAGTAATCCCATAAGGCAATGCTCCAAATGAAATGGAAATATTTGCAAGCTTGTTCTACCCGGAGCTCACATTTTACCATTTGCGTCCAAACTGTCGCATCTACATTACTTATTCACCCGCAGTCCGGTGTACAACCCGGTTGACATAAAACTGAACCTTATATCCGTATGGGTAGAAATTTTTAATGTTATCCTCACTGGCGCCTGGACAATGTCTAGACGCATCGATTGGCTTGGGCTAGCCCTTTGTGTGATCGGGGTAATTGCATTAAATGCACGTGGAGCCCTTTTGTTTTCTAAGTCGTTGATGGTTCGTTAGTTTTTGGACTATTTAGAGCGTTTTTGCGATACTTGTAACTGGAATTAAATGTAACAGCTCACATTAGGACCCATTAAGTTAATTATAATTGCAATCTGTGATGCTTGGCAATCTGGGCTTTTCCAGTTGTAAACATCCCCTTGTGCCTATTGGCCTAGTTCTCTTTTGTGTCCTGCTTGTTTGAAGAGAAATGGAAAATATATTTTTCTTACTCCTCTGCTAGTTTTTTATGATTAATTTCGTTGCGGGTTCGAAGACAGTTGAATTGTTTTTCCGGAAGTCGTCGAGCTTCATTGCCTCGGTGCTTGTCTGGCTGTCTTCACTGTTGATTCTGGCTTTCAGGAGTAGCAGTGGTTGGGAATTTGTGGTTTGGACTATTTTGACCTAAAAGCCAATTCTAGTAGCTAGAATCGTTCAAAATCTAGTCGCAATCTCATTTCAGCGAAAATTTATGTCATAAATGTAGGCAAAAAACTGGGATTAGAATTATATTGTTGTTTAATTTTTACTGGGACTTGTCCCTATGTATCTCGGGGTTCGAATTTCTCGATTTTCAACTGTATAACAAAGGCTTGCATAAACTCTCACCACACAGGCTTTTTACGAACATAATAAACAAAACTGGAATTGAAATCCCTTTGGCTTTGACGTCGAGTGAATAATTCAGTAAGGAAATTGCTTATTCTCTTGCATTGCAAAGGCTAATCAGAAATTCTGTAAGTCAAGTGACTAGCGTCAGTTCATAGAAATAATTGACTATTCAATTCAGTGCTGACTAACGCAACACTTGATGGTTCACGAACTATATCAATGGCAATATGATAAGAAAATGATATGATAACAAAATAAATAAGAGCACGTTTACCGGAAAGAGCAAAAAAAAAAAAAACTATCCAGCATACCATCACGCCTGTATTCCCCGAAGGCTTAGGCAGAGGTGTAACAATGTACACCCACAGTTCGCCGGCATGTTTAGGTCCCATGTAATAGGGGGCGAGCCTATTGCCATTAACCGGGCACAAATCCTAACTCCGAGCTGCTACTGAGAATTTCATAGAAAAACCCAATATCACTTTTTGCTCGACCTGGGAATCGAACCCAAGACCTCTAGCGTAGCAGTCGCGCTTAAGACCACTAGGCTACCGAGGCACTTCTATACAACTAACTATCCATTACTTAATATCAAAAATGTGAAAGTATCTCTGACTTTCTGTCTGTCTGTTACGCTTTTACGCCTACCCCACTGTACCGATGTTGATGAAATTGGTTACGGGGTAAGTTTAAACCCCAAGAAAGGAGCTATAAGCTACGTTTTATCCCGCGGTTTGGGTCCACGATAACCGACACAGACGAAGTCGCGGGCAAAAGCTAGTTCTGAATATGAATTATACGTTGAAAACCATATTATTACAACCTTTAACACCTGGCTCCCTTCCAAAACCTGCTTGCAAGTCTTGCAAGTCCCAGCCCGCATGAACCGCGGTTTTACGACATTTTGTACAAGTCTTGCAGAATTTACTGCGTCTCGAGAGTACAAAATTATAAGTAACTACTTGCGGGATTTTATTATTTCTCTTATACAAAGGTTTATCGCAAATAATAAAATCTGTGGTTCGCTTTGATGGAAAGCATAAAGTTTTAATTGGTCATACCGTGGCGAAGAACTTCCAGATATATTGTAAATAAGGTAGTGTTTCAGACACTAATATTACTACTATTAATTACTCTGCATCATCCAGCTGCTGAGTAAAGACATCCCATGACTTCCAGCTGTTTCTGTCTTTAGAACGACTTTTATAGGATCTGCCGGTAATTTTCTGTAACATTCTCCGTCAGTAAATTTTGGTGAAATAAGCTCTGGGTAATCTGTCATCCGACCTAATGCATTGACATCTCATCTTAAACTCACCTCGCCTAAATTCACCAAGATTTTTTTTACAGAATAACTCATCTCTCGGAGTAAGTCTTGTGTATTGGCATTTACTACCAGTTTCGTTGACTAATGTAGTGCTATTTTCTGGTCCTTTAGCTTCGGTAGAAATTCGTGAAGCGTCTACCTCCTCTTAGTCACCGTTTATGTTACCCACGAGAGAGGACTCAGCCCCTTTCTCAGCTATATACGTAACTAGCTTCTACCAGCGGCTTCGATCGCGTGGTTTTCGTCACCCTCGTTAAATTACATCTTTAGTTACTGTGTAGTATAGAATGTAATAAAGCCTTAAGCCTTACTCGATAAATGGACTATCCAGCACAAAAATATTTTTTCAATTCAAGGCAAAAGTTGCTAGGATTACCTCGTTCAACCAACCAAACAGACAAACTCTTCAGCTTTATAATATTAGTATATACCTATGTGCATTAGGAAGTTAGTTTGTGTATTTTTCTAGACTAGGTTTTTTCTTTTTTCGCAACTAGACCTTTTTCTTTATTTTCCGGTCTATACGAGTGAACAGCATAGTTCACCCGTTTAAAGCTGCTCTCTCACGGAAATCTAAAATGGGGGGGAAATTGCTGTCAATTTCTATACTTACATTCTTGAAATTGCTTTGCGTTGCCGAGATGTCATAGTTGGTCATTTGAGTTGCGAATGTAAGCGTACTATAAATATCATTAAAGTCAATTAGGCTCCATATATCTTTGATATTGATATAGATTTTCACGACATGGCCAATCTCTATGCCTAAACTAAATTGTGTCGTGTGCATTCCACTCAACCGCCAATGTTTACCCAACAAGTTCAATCAACATCGGCTCGCCAAATTAGGGATTAGACCCAATTAGAGGTTAATTAATTACGTCCACAATCAACTTAAATATTAATGAATCATTTTCCGCACTTGATTGTTTTCTTTTTCTAAACCATGTTATGCTTCTAATGTCATTATTTACTTTGTCTTTATCTGCACTTATTTGTTCGGTCTATAGATTGTGTAGCTGATAGTAATATGCTGTACAGCTCAAGTGTTTTAATCTGTGATCCTCTACTGGTTATGTTTTTATTTTTCAGTATTGAATTAATGTTTTGAAGTTTGTGTAAATATTTTCGTTTTATATAATACTAGCTTCTGCCTATGACTTGGTCCGCATGACTATCAGCTACCTGAGGTGTTTTAAATGTTAGCGCGAAACCATAATTCCTTTTCTAAAATAAAAGTAGCCTAAGTTAGTTCTTATAACATAAGCTATATGCCGGTGAAAGTCCCGTCGAATGGGTTCAGCCGTTTCGGAGATTAGCCGGAACTTAAACAAACAGACAAACATTCAAAAAATTTTGTTTTTGGTATAAGTACCGTGTAAACATTCATATGCATTTAGTAAAAAGCTGTTATTATGGGATTACAGTCACAAGTTCAATTTTATTTGTATAGATTCGTTTTCGCCCTCCAAGAATGCAAATTATAATCTTCAATTTCCCATTTGTAATGTCTTTCCCTACAATGTCTTGCTCGGAAATATTTGTCAAAACAATCAACTTAGAGGTATCTAAGTCACCCCAAAGCTCCACTTAACCTAGCTCATGTCTTACAGAATTTCCTAATTTTCTGTGCAAACATTGCGTGGCTCGCTGGCGGAGGGTTGTCGCCCTTGGTTGGCATGGCAACGAGCATTTTATGCGCCCCACGTTGCCTTCACCCGACCCTCTGGAGGGGTAATATGAATTTGGCAAGGTTACCCCCATCCCTCTTCGCCCGAAGGTCTGGAATCCAATGAGTTACACTTATTTATCGTAGCTTACTTACATGTGGTGTGTTATTCTGTTGATTTGATACTACCGTCTCGTGTTTATATTATACGTTGTTGTCTACGGGTGTTATTTCAATCGGGGGTTGAAATATAAACTTCCCAAATTAATCTACTAAAGTGCCTGAGGAATTAATTTGGGTAAGCTAAAATACGTGTTGTATTTTGGAACAAAAGCAATGTTTCATTATAGACTGTGATCCCAGTTGCTACACCTGCGTCACTTTAACATGGCTGAATTTCGGATAAGATAGAGGAATATGCTGTTGAAGTATACGTACTTGCTAGATTTATTGTTAGGCCTTTATTCAGGTATCACGTATATAAAGGGCACCTTGTTCACGGGTTTACATGCGGTTAACTGTCAGATTTTGATTAGACAACTGAATTCGAACTCCAGAAGCTTGATTAACAGTTAGGAGGATATTATGTTTTACACAATATTGTTGAGGAATCAACATACATTATACCCAGACACTTTCCGTGGCCCATAACTTTAGCTAGACACTGATATTTCAACCTTTAAATCCGCCTGGCTAAAGTTATAGCCCTCGGAATGTGTCTGGCGATAACGGATGGTAGATGGAACCATAGGAAAAAGTCACTAGTTTTTTTGTTAATGCAGATTCAGAATGTTTTATATGTAATCATGGTAGAGTTACAGTAGTGCAAGGTGTTAAAAAAATATGTAGGTACTCTATGTCTTACCATTTGGCTTACAATTTATTTTTTATTTCTGCAATAAACTACGTTGTCATCAAAATATTCTTTTAGAGAGTAAAAAACATTTATTGGTTAAAATTTGGAATGTGATTTTACGTTTATCTGCTTATGTCCCCTTATCTAGAGGTCTTTACTAAGTTAACAAGATCATTATTATTTGTTAGCAGACCATGTTTAGCAAATACATCTGCGGGCTGTTTTGCATGTTATTGTTCTTTACGCCTACAGCTCTTTATATTTCTACCCTTATAGCCGGAGGGATCAATTTGCGAAACATAAAAGGGCTTTATAATTATTAGAGCACCCTCCTCTTAATATATCTAAGTGCTTCCAAGTTCAAACACGTTTCTCTTACATTTGGAAGTTCTTTATAACCTTGACGTAAAAATAGTTTTCTATGGTCTATTGTTTTGCTGGTTATAAAAAAGTGTACATGAATCATCTAGCGCAGTTCTGAAGTATACAATTGCATCGCTAAATGGGTATATCCTTGTATGTGATATAGTTATATTTGACCATGTTTGTCAAGTGTAATATGGCCTTCCTCAATGTACACATGTTTGCTCTGGCTTGGTTTATCAACAGCTTGATTTATGTGTACATATTGATTTATTTCTTCTTTAGTATCTCCTAGATAAGATCACGTCTTAGAGCAATCCAATAGATGTTATGTTATTTAGTGTGGCTAGTAGTGCCTTAAGTTTATTGTCTTAACTATTGTTGTTATTCTCAATTGTTTCAGTGACATCGAATAGATTCGCATAGAAACTAGTTACAGGTTAACATTTATGTAAAAAGAAAAAAAAAATACGCTTTGTCTTCTATGACAATGTAGCTACTTTAACATTTTTAAGACCATATTTACATTTAATTGAAACCATATATGACTAGACATCCCCAAATCCCACATAAAAAGGCACCCGAACTAGACAGCAGACATATAAAATATTCGAAATAGAAGACGGAAAATTATCTCAGCGGGTAGACCTGAGCGGAATATAGTTGTATGAATATAAAGTGAACCCGGTGTCACGCTAGCAATCTAATACACGGCAATAATTTAGCATTTCTAGACACGTCTCAACATGGTCCCAACTACACAGGGGCTGGCAGACTTTTCCGATAAATGGAGGGTAATAAAGATAAAGTTTGACGATGCTGTTAATGGAATGAGGGTAGATAGTTGGATGACAATATTATCCTGGTAATCTATACTCCGGGGTTGCGGAATTTGTTGGGAAGAGTTACCGCGGCCCTGGAACACAAAGGGCATTAGGAGGAACAAGGATATGGGTTTTAGTCAGTAAGAGTCTGACACTCCCTTCCGCTCCACCCAAAACGGAAGAATCATTTGATGATCTCCCATCCTTTATTACAATGCTAGAGTTTTTTGGTTTGTTGGTTCGAACTTGCTTGTCTCAGAAATTACTGGACCAATTGAAAAAAAAAAACAAAAAAATCTTTTGTGTTATATACGCATAGCATGTTTTTCGTGGATGGTAACATCATGCTACGTCACACGGGAGCAGTAACCAAAGACGTAACGTAGCTTTATGCGTGTTATGCCATGAGTTACTAAGAGAACTTTGCCCTTTAAATTCGTCTTTCAGGTTTAAGTGACTACTTTATTGTAACTTAGCCTTACATTGAGAAGCCAAGAGTAAATTTCGAACGTTTACGAGAATTTGTTACTTGCACCTTGTTGTTTAGGATTGAAATCAGGTGTTATGTTCCCGTGTTAGGTAGTGTGTCCGTATAGTAGACGCCACGAGTCGTGAGCACGTAACGTAAAGTTATCTTTTGGGTATTTGGGTTTGTTTCTAGGTTTTATGGGACGCCGATGCTGCACGCGATCGGTCCCATACGGACCAATCGAGTGCAGCGTTTGTGACCCAAAAATCAAAAACTGAACTTGTAGTTTGTGCTCACGACTCGTGGTAGCTACTCTGTCTGAATGTAACTACAAAACTTATGTAAAGGTTGCAGGCTTGCATATTTTTTTAATACCTTTCACTATCAGTGTGCCTAGTTTTTTTTAACCTTTTCGATCGTGTTAACTTGAACGTTCTCCTACGTCAATCAGTATGAAATAATTCCGTTTCCCATTGGTGTCACTAGACGGCACTATTCCAGTACTATCAAGTACCTACCTACTGTATAAAAATTCGCTTTCGGCATTCTGCAGATGTTTCATGATCTTATTTTGCCCTTGTATGGTATTACGTCAACACTCTTTTGTATTAATATGATGACCATACCATCTTCATGTTTCCATATTCAATTCACAACGTGTTAAGCAAAGGTATGACCACAATGATGTATGTTTACGCAACCGTTCAACATGACATTCTGTCAAGGTTGAACCACTTAGATACTGCTAGATAACAATGTTTAAAACTGTATTTATATTTAGACTGTAAACACTGGCTTTATGAATGGAGAGGCATTTGTATACTATGATAAAGTAGACATGTGGTAGTGGGCCTCGTGCACTCTTTTGTTATAACCATAGGGGAAGCTGGGAATTAAAAACGCAATGTTAAGGGTACGCAATTAGTGTGTTTTAACCACGGCGTTTACTATTTAAAACCAAAACTAGTCAATTTACAGTCTCTCAATAAGACAAACATTCAGCAATACCAGTTCAATGTTCGGCTCAAACTTATAATCAATTCATCATCATCATTTCAGTTAAACGACGTCCGGTGATGGACATAGGCCTTCCCTAAAGATCGACATCTACAATAAATAATCCTGCGCTGCCTTCATCTAGCGGTTTCCTGCATTTCACAAGCAATTTGATAATAGGAGAAATTGTGTTGTTGCTTGGTCCATTTTGGCAGAACTAGACCTAATTATGGTAATCATTATAAAATACTTACTTTATTACCATATATTCTGAAAAACAAAGCATTCATACGTACAAACATCAAAGTAGCAGTGTTAATCAAATTGATCTAACTTAGACTTTTCCTATAAAATCCAAGACGCCGCAGCTTAGTCATCATTTCCGACTTTTCTCGGATATTTCTATAATTGTTTGTCGTTCAAGATCGGAATCGTGGTATCCGCTTGTTGTTTCCGAAGCCTTACCTATGTTTCCGCGGTGCATGCGCTCGTTTACGTTCTTATAGTCTTTCCGCATTGCGCCATTGTTAACCATTCATAGTTCATTGTCCACACCACGTCATGTCCTTTCGACCTTTTGTTTGTTTCTATAAAGTGGCCGTTTCCCTTGTACATAAACTACACTTAGACAATTGGCGTCTCTTTCTGACCGACGACTAAAGAATAGGACGGAGATAGATAAGAACTAAGTTTGAAATGTCAAATTAGTTTGGCCTTGAATTTCGTAGTGTTTTTACCCAATGTGTGGCATGTCACAGACATGCCAATTTTAGTAACAATATTTACGTTTTAGATTTACAAGCAGTAACAGGTTTTATTAATGTCTTTCCCTTTCTTGTTTTATAAGAGTAAAATCGGCCAAGTTTCTTGTGAAGACCCCTGAGAATCGAGATAAATTGTTGACTTTGATTTTTTGTGGTTATAGCGGCCATAATATTTAATCAATCGACCATTTTCACTCTAAAAATATAAAATTACTACCTATTACAGTTTTAAAGATATAGCCCTGTGACAGACGTCTTAGAAATATGGTCCCATTTGGCACCTTGGGTATAGGATCCTAAAAAGGTAGAAATAGCCCTAATTTAGTTTAGTATGTGCACACGGGCACTAATATCACCTATACTAAGATCCACTAAACAACAACTAAACACAAGACAACTATCATAGTTTTTCATAGTCACCTAAACACTAGATAACTATGAAAAAATTTAAAGTGGTCCGGACATCCTGATGTCAGAATGTCTGACCACTTTCTTTACTCTTTACTTTACGGTTATTAGCTATCAGTCGAGGTACTAAATATTTGAAGTTAGGTATTAAATAGTAGCAAAAATGTAGTGGTGGTATTCAAATATCTCTTTAGGTCCAGCGGTTCTGACGATCACTTACCCACTTATTCGTAATCTTCTGTGACTACCTTAGTACCTTCTTTATCGATTCCTTCTCTGATTTACACGTTAATAACGGTGTCTCGTGTCGAATCCAATCCATTGTCTCTTATGTATCTATATTCTCATACCGGGAATGAAATTGATACAGTGTGGGTAGCGTTAGTTTGCAATATACACGCAACCGACATGACCCTTGTTGGCTCAGTCAACAAGAGTAGGTAACATGATAAACTATTCCTCGGGTCTCTATAATTTTATATTGTGTCTAACTAAAGCAATTATTAATTTATTTATAAAATAGCCTTTGCCCGCGACTTCGTCCGCGTAAACTTTATTATGGATCCCTATTTTTTTATAATGCCTATGTCACTTAGAAATAACGTGCTTCCTATTAGCGAAAGATATTTTTTTTAAAACCAGTAGTTCCGGAGATTGGCGCGTTCTCAAACAAACAAACCCTCCAAATTTATAATATTAGTGTAGGTTTTAAATTACATTATTATCTACCGTTTAAATACGCTTTGGTACCGGCACTGTTCCGTTCAAAATGTACATTGCGTACAGGAGTATGTGAAAGTATGTACATACAAAATCAACCTCTGTTTCCCTCATGTTGTATGTTCAATCTCACACCTCTACTTCCTGTAAATTGCTCACATTTTCCAAATTGTCGCCCCTTGGGTTAGGGTTGGGACGGTACCGGGTGTAAAAGAAAACCTCCATTGTTTATTTTTTCACCCCAGTGGTCACAGTTTCGTGCCCACAAGTCCAGTCTCTTAACCAAAGGTGATTTGGGGTTGAACCTCTTTGTTAAGGGTTTTGTGTAAATTGATTGTTGGAACATTTGCTAGGCTTCGTGGACCAAGAATTAATTATTACTTTGGTTGTGGCGACACTTAACTTTGTCGTTCTAATTTGTGTTATTTTAAGACTGTGTAACTCCGAAAGGGTCGTACTTTGGTTGTGTCGTGTTGCCCAGTGGTTTAGGCGCCAGCCTCTCAATGATATGGTTGTAGATTCGATACCGGGCAAGTGCCAATATAACATTTTGAGTTTATCTTGGACATCACTGACATTGGTGAAAGAAAACATCGTTAGAAAGCCTAGACTTATTTATTATAAGTATGAAATCGCCAACCCGCCTGTAGCAAGCGTGGCGATTAATGCTCATGCTTTCTCTGTATGAGAAAAGGCCTTTGACCTGCACTGGAGCAATAATAGGCTATGTTGTTTCAGACATTTGATTTATCTACTTCATACATACCATCACGCCTCTATTCCCCGAAGGGTTAGGTAGAGGTGTACCAGTGTACACCAGTGTACCCACAGTTCGCCGGTATGTTAAGGTCCCATGTAATAGGGGGCGAGCCTATTGCCATTAACCGGGCATAAATCCTAACTCCGAGCTGCTACTGAGAATTTCATAGAAAAACACAATAACATTTTTTGCTCGACCTGAGAATCGAACCCAAGACCTCTAGCGTAGCAGTCGCGCTTAGGATCACTAGGCTACCGAGGCAGTATAGTAGTATTATTAGTAGTATTTATCTACTTCGTTGTGCAGAAAAAAAAATCGTACGTAGGTACAGAACTTGTTACCAAATAACTGTAGCGACTACAGAATTCCTGAATCCAATTTCTCTTGTATCGTATTTTTCCAGTGTACACAATATTAATGCGGTACACAAAGCGGGGTGTTGTACTGTTGCCTCCAGACTGAAAAGATTTATTACTGCGTTTTACAGTTTTTGGTATCGCAGTCGCATTATTTTCTGAATGGTGGCTTTCTATCTCGACTACTTGTAGAGATTTTGTTGTTAGTCAAAGTTAAGTAGCCGTCTGAAAATATTTAATGGAAATACATATCATAACCTCACGCCTTTTTCCCATGGGGGTAGGTAGAAGTCACAGAACGCCACCAATGGCGTAAAGATATTTTGTTGCGCATCGCTATAGTTATCACTAATGTGGGAATTTTTTTTTTTTTTTTTTTGGTGGGTGGGAAATCATCAAATAACTTCTCCCGCCCTGGGCGGGGCGGGAGGGAGTGTCAGACTTTTACTGACTAAAACCCACCCATGTTCCTTCTTGTGCCCTTTGCGTTCCGGGGGCGCGGTATCTCTTGCGAACAACCCGCAGCCCCGGCAGGCATCGGCCCTCAGTGGCCCCTTCCTTTTGCTGACATCTCTTTGAGGCGCGCGTGGAACACGAACGCGCCGTCGACACGGCCTGTCGTTATGCAACGTAAGGACGGTGAGCTACCCATTGCTCACCGTCCACAGGCCAGTATCTACGGTGGCCGGGAGTCGTCTCGCGGCTCCCGACGTCCGGAGCGTCTACCGCGGCGGCTGGGACGGGAGAACCGCTGTCTCAACCGTCCCGCCGCCTCCTTCTCAAGCATTACTGCCTCGCAGAAGGAGGCGACTGCATCCCATTCCCTCTCGCTCCGAACCATGGCTCGCACCAGGGCCGGACGCGAGAGTTCGCCGCCGCCGATGGCCGCCACGAGGAACTAACGTGGGAATGAGTTATTAATACTTGTTACGCTTTATTTAGTTTGTGGAAAAGTAATTAAGATTTGTAATTCGTTAGTAAAATAATAAATGTTACCTTTTCGTCTAGACAGTTAATTAATTTTCGGAATTGTTATAAGATCAGTGAAGTTCTACAAACTTTTAGGGACGATCATATCATAATCTAATGTCAATCTTATTCTGTGCCTCTAATTTACCTACAGCTTTCTGAGATCAGATTGAACGTTTTCATACACTCACGCCTGTATTCCCCGAAGGGTTAGGCAGAGGTGTAACAATGTACACCCACAGTTCGCCGGTATATTTAGGTCCCATGTAATAAGGGGCGAGCCTATTGCCATTAACCGGGCACAAATCCTAATTCCGAGCTGCTACTGAGAATTTCATAGAAAAACCCAATAACACTTTTTGCTCGACCTGGGAATCGAACCCAAGACCTCTAGCGTAGCAGTCGCGCTTATTACCACTAGGCTACCGAGGCAGAACGTTTTCAATTAATAAAATTTGCCTTCAGAACAATTGCTCTGCGACATTAAGTAGGTACTTCCATCTATACTATCACGCCTGTAATCCCCGAAGGGTTAGGCAGAGGTGTACACCCACAGTTCGCCGGTATATTTAGGTCCCATGTAATAAGGGGCGAGCCTATTGCCATTAACCGGGCACAAATCCTAACTCCGAGCTGCTACTGAGAATTTCATAGAAAAACCCAATAACACTTTTTGCTCGACCTGGGAATCGAACCCAAGACCTCTAGCGTAGCAGTCGCGCTTATTACCACTAAGCTACCGAGGCAGTTACGTACAGGCAGAACGTTTTCAATTAATAAAATTTGCCATCAGAACAATTGCTCTGCGACATTAAGTAGGTACTTCCATCTATACTATCACGCCTGTAATCCCCGAAGGGTTAGGCAGAGGTGTACACCCACAGTTCGCCGGTATATTTAGGTCCCATGTAATAAGGGGCGAGCCTATTGCCATTAACCGGGCACAAATCCTAACTGCGAGCTGCTACTGAGAATTTCATAGAAACACCCAATAACAATTTTTACTCAACCTGGGAATCCAACCCAAGACCTCTAGCGTAGCAGTCGCTCTTAGGACCACTAGGCTAACGAGGGAGTCAAGTAGGTATTTAAGTTGACTTATTGTTGCAAAAGCCTCCTTAAACGTCTATTATTATGGATCTTAAGTGGAAAATTTCATAAGCAGCTTAAGAACAGGGAGGAGACGGTACTTGGGGATGCTGACCTACTTGCCATTAGAACGTGCCCGTCCTTAAACCAATTTGCTAGTCGTTTTGAAGCAGACCTCGTTCTTAAAGTACGGTTAATAGAAAACTGACTAGAATTTTAATGACGATGGCATGAACAAAGTAAGCTCGGTCTTTGTCTAAAATTCGGGAGGCGGGTTCCTTACGTTTCATTTTAGACTTTTGAGTATAAATGTTACGTAGAACCCACGTTAATATCATGTAGCCAAATACTGGACCCAAGTGCTGTAACAAGTTGCAGAATTTGTTTGAAAGACTCACTGCGGCCCAGCAACACGAAGGGTTTGGAAAAACACGGATGGACTTTAGTCAGTAAGAGTCCGACATTTCCTTCTGCTCCACCCAAACCGGAAGTAGTCATATATGATCATATCCCAACCGTAAAAAAAGGATGAACTAAAACCATCGAGTAGAAGTATAATTGTACAGTTGGTACCTAAACGCGCCGGGGCTGCGGGTTGTTCGTAAAAGATACCGTACCCCCGGAACGCTTATGGCACAAGTAGGAACATGGATGGGTTTTAGTCAGTAAAAGTCTGACACTTAGGGGGGGGGGGGAAGTCATTTGATGATGTCCCATCCCTAAAAAAAAAGAAAGATACCTAATAGCACGTTACTTTTTTTGTATGGAACAGCTGTTTTTTTTTTGTAGATTCCCGTCTAGAATCTTACCTACTCAATTATAAAAAAACACCCCGCACCTGCAACCACACTTACCTTTACTTAAGTGACCTGCTTTCATAGCCAGCTTATACAAATTGCATCGCACGTGAGATAAACGAACCGGGAACGCTCTACAGCCTCGTTTATAGGGAAATAAACTCGCGTGAAACTTGTAAACAAAGTGGAAACACTACGGATAAAATGAATTGTTAATTTTGTGAGGAGTTTTGTTTACAGTTCCTGTTTACGTTGTATTGTAATTGTATTTTCATAAGTTTGTGTGTAATAATTATCTTCGCTTTGTATTGTTACTATTACGACATAATGTAATAAGTATAACAAAAGTATTATGTAAATAAATCAGCTTTTATTAACATGCATCTCGTATGCAACAAAAACTGGTCAAATTTGAGTCGGACGAAGGGTTCCGTGCCGTCACACCGCAATATCAACAGTAGGTACTTTAAAAAAAACACGTTTCTTGTATGGAGATACCATTTAATATTTAACTATACATATTTTGTTTTTTTTTTTATTTGATATTAAAGCGGTTGAAAAGATACAGCCCTGTATCAGTCGAACGGACATACAGACAGACAGCGTAGGTTTGGTAGTAGACTTCTCTTAGGCACCTTTTGGATAAGGAACCCTAAAAAATTATTCAATACATCGACAAATCAAACATAGGAACTCTAAAATTATCAGAGGAAGTACCACTAACCTACTCAACTTCAATCCGTGTTATGATGGGACGTGTTCAGACGTCGACAGGCAAATCGTGAAGTTATGAAGGTATGCGAATATGAATAGAACCAATACTATCAATATTTTTCGTTCAAATATGGTCTGGCTATGTTGTAATGTTCAAGCTGCTTAGCAGGTCCATGTTATGTCCAGTCAGCAAAATGCATAAGTAACCAACCAAGTGTCGCCTAATAAGTTTTAAGTTTTTAAAAACCGATAAATGTTTTTGAATGGAATTTATTTTTATTATTAGAAAATGACAGTTTATTAATTAAATTTAATTTAATTAGAATTATCCTTAGTTTCCAAACCTGATTGTTACTCGACTGACCGCTCTGAAGGACATCAGTGATGTAGGTAGCGTGTCCATCAGTGCGTCCCCTATTTTCCAATACACTACACTCCCACACACATTCACGCAATAAATCCTTTCAGTTAGTCGCCTTTCAAATATCCTTCTCGCATGGTCGGACTTTACTACAAACACATATGAACTTGGTCGGACTAAATGTATAGTACTTGAGTTAATCTATAGCTTTGTGTGTAAATAAAAATATTGATATTATAGTATGTAATTAACACCATGAGAGAAAACGTTGATTTTGTCAACGTAACCTATACTACTTATAATTCTCGACGACTCGACAGCTCGACAGCTCGGTTGGCGCAGTGGCTGAGCGATTGGCTGCTGTGCTGTGTATCGCGGGGTCGATTCACGCACGGAACAAATATTTGTAAGGCCTACAGATAGTTGTTCCGGCTCTGGCTGTTTGTGTATATGAGTTTATATGTTTGTTAGCGCACCCACGGTACAGGAGAAATTCATAAAGTGGAGCAAAGTTAAAAAAAAAAACAATATTATGAAGCTGATGAGTTTATTTCTTAATTTTTTGTTTTGAATTCAATGTAGTAATTCGACTCTGGTACGATTCTGAAAATACGTTGTCCCTGAGTGATAGGCTATATTTTATTATCGAGAAAATTGAAGCAGACGATTTCACGGATAAAGATCATACAACGATTTTCGTTCCTAACCAAAGTGTCAGCAAAAGAGGGATCATATTTCTTATTAAATTAAGACTAATCGTGTTATTTACGTAACCGCAGAAATCTGAGCCACTCATTATGAGATTAAAATTTTCACTCCCTAATTTTTCCGCTACTTATGAAACCAAAAGTGTCTATAACTCCTATAAGTAAGGCTTTAGGGTTTCAGTGAAGCCTTATAATTATAACTTTTCGTTGACTATTCTCGCCTTTATTGTTTGAAAATAACAGACAACTTTGTTGTGTAACTTTTGAAATGATTTTATGAATTTTGGAGAGAGGAAGTGGTTATTGCGGAGGGGTTAAAAAAATGTGTTGAGGCTTTTGCTTCAATAATGATATTGACATGTTAAACATGACCAAAAATACGGTATTAACAATATAGGAGTAGGTATAATAAGATGTTTGACTGATCAGATGAGCAATTTGACGATTCTGAATTCTTTTTGTGACAACTCATCTATAACCCTCAATCGGCAAAGGATCAGTTGGATAAATTGGACGACATGAAAGTCATTCTAGTTCCAACTTTAACCCTTGTAATACTAGCCCACCATTGTGTGTGTCTTTAAGTTTATACCGTATTTATACCCCGCTCCTCCACTCCCAGCTAAGATGGCGGGTCTGTGAAATAAGGAAAGTTTATGGTCCCTACGTGCCCGCGTTAAAACTGTACCAAAGAATTTGGGCTGCATCTCACACGTTCTCCGGCGTTATTTTCTACCTAACTGGCGATAAAATACTCCTATCTTCGTGTGTTCTTTTAAAAATATGACTGCGTTAGAATTCTTTAGGCTGCCAAAGAATTTGGACATTTTCCTTCCTTGACAGATTTTGTACCTAACGGTATAAAAAGATGCCACCTTTAGGTGACGTAACTGTTCTGTCTCGTCTCCGCCGTTGCGGGAAATGGGCCTTCAAGTGTCACTCAGTATTTTCTATCTCGGGAAAAAGAAACATTATTGATACTGTGAATATCTTGGAATGGATCGTTGTGCTAAAAATGGCTACTTAGCAGTGGCGAGGAGTCCATACAACTCGATTACTATTATTTATTACTGGCTTCCCTTCGAAAGTTCAGAACATGCTCTTCTCTACCGCATTTGACAGTATTTATTGTATAATATTCTATTCTATCTATTGTATACACAATTACACACTGCAGGTATTTTAAATACACCATCAAATAAAAAGTTTATTAATATTAAATCAAAGAGTTCGGTTTGACGATAGGTAGGCGTAATTCAGAAAAAGGTTGTATACCAAATTGTACCTACTGCCTAACAGAATTGAGCAATTTTTTCTTCGTCTTCAATCTTACAAAATTCACTCTTCGGCACCGCTACGTAGATAGTAATTTAGTTAGAGTTGAATGCTGATTTGTAAATTCATTGCTTACTTCCAAAGTTGTAAACGTAAACCACTTTTTCCCCACCCACACATCTTACAACTCGTGTAGGAAGATATAATACGCGATTTTCATTGGATTACATCGCCGTTGAACTGTGAAATGACGTCGTTACTACCAAATTCGTTTTACTCTTCGACTAAATTACATAAAAATTCATGCTTTTTCCCTAAAGGGCGGGGGATACCATTGTTAATTTTTTATACGATCCTAATCGGTCCTTCACATGTATTTTTCAAACTTGCGAGTCCCGGACATCGATCTGTTTTGACCCGTTGACTTCAATTGCTGTCATCCCATTCAGCAGAGACTATCGTTCCAAATTCTGGTTCGTGGCCAATTGGTCTGCTTCTCACGTATTGTTGTGACCCACCCCTGTGTCGTCACATCCATGTCTGCGTGCCCAATGCGTTTGGCAGCCGTGTCGCAAGTGGGCGCGGTAATGCGTTGCTTCCGCCGCGATACCGTCGGTTATGATGCCCTCGTGCCTGGAAAGTGTTGCCAGTTGGAGAGTGAAGGGCCAAATTGCTAAATTATTCTAATTAATATATAATTAAGGACGATAAGTTCTTAAAAATTGTCCAAAATTTTAGGATAATGGTCGGGTGATGTGTGCTAACTTGAGAATAGTGACTATGTGCGGAAGCAGATATTAGCGCTAAACGAAGTTCAGAAGGCTGAAATCTTTAGTAGTAATTACTCTTGCAATCAAGGTAGGAGTTAACATAGATAGACAGACAGATACATAGAGAGGATTACGAGTAAGACGGGGAATAACTGCTAAATCGTTCATTAAAATTCCATTAAATGGGCACACACAAAGAGACGATATAAATTGCTAGCTTCGAAATTAAGCCTCGATTCGTGCCTCCAAAGCCATTGCTAGACCTCGTGTAAATCAGGCTTTCGAACTTAGGCTGTTCGCAAATAATCGATAATGTACTGGGGCCTACGTTAACTCTACAATCTCTTGATATTTTTAGCTATGATGTGAAATTTTTCATATGTCAAACAATATAATATTAATAATCACGTTTTATTTATTTTTAGTTTTCCAAGAAGTGGGTAGATTGGTAAAGTTGCTGCCACGAGTTGTGAGCACAAAAACAAGTTCATTTTTGGGTTCCTTTCTGGGTTTTTTGGGTCGCCTACGAGGCAAGCAATTAGTTGGATTGATGAACCATTCGCATGCCGCGTCGGCGATCCAACAAACCCAAAAAGAAATCAAAAAATTAACTTAATGTTTGTGCTCACGACTCGTGGCGGCTACTATATTTAGTTTTGTGTGGAGTTTAACATTCAACTGCAATAACTTTATTAGTGTGCTGTGACTTTATTCCTGAACATGGCTTTTGCAACATTATAGAAATAAAAATATGAGTACCAAAAAGTATGTTTCTCATTACGAAAACTATACTATGATATGAACATTGAAAATGTTATTATAAGGTAAAATTAAAGTTGTTACTGCAGTAATTATCCTGTACAAAAAAGTATCGCACTGGCTCTGCTTGTTCTAAATTAAAAGTACTACAGTTAATTACCCCGGCTCCGGCTGGAGGGCTGTTTTCAGAAGCACTGAGGTACTTGTTATTATTAAACAAATGTACATAAGAACACTCGTACTATGCTTAAAAAGTCGAGTTTATGAACTTATTTTTATTCCTTTTTTTTTAGTTGCAAGGTTATTTATACTTATATTATAAAGAGGAAAGATTTTTTGTTCGTTTCTACCGAATAAGCTCCGAAACTACTGAACCGATTTTAACCAGTTCTTCACCAATAGATAGCTAAATTTTCAGGAAGTCACAGGGTATATAACGTCACGCTACGATATACGAGGGCTGAGCAGTATCCAAAGACGTAACTTAACGCGGGTGAATTAAGCCACGCGGACAAAGCCGCGGGCAGAAACTAGTTGTATTATAATGAGGCTTAACACGAAAATAAGTTTTATGGTTTCAGTTCTTTTAACTGCCTCATTGGCCTAGTGGTCCTAAGCGCGACCGCTACGCTAAATGTCTTGGATTCGATTCCCAGGTCGAGCAAAAAGTGTTAGTGGGTTCGTGATGGTATATTTATTTTTTATTTATTTTGGTTTCTTTTGATAGTTTTAATACTATAGCAAGCTGTCAACGACCCCGCCTATACTTAGGTTTTTACATAAGAACTATTTTTAGTATAAAATCAATAGAATGTCATTATAAGGTCACCGCGAAGCACGCCCGACCATTATTATACACTTTTAAATGTATAAGGAGATCATCCATTACATACAAGTATATAATTAGACTGTAATAATATTAAAAAGCTGAAGATCTTGTTTGTTTGATGTTTGGTTTGAATTCGCTAATCTCCGGAACTGCTGGTCCTATTCTGGATATTCTTTCGCTGATAGAAAACTACGTTATCCTTGAGTGGTATATATTATTATCAAAATTTAAAATTGAATTAGGGACCCGTCAAAAGATTCACGCGGACGAAGTCGCGAGCAAAAGCCAGTATGTAATAATTAGATTAGTTATTACATTATCTTTTCTCAGCCATTCGTGAACATGTCATAGTGAAGCGTAGTCACGAAAAAGATTACATTGAAACATACTAACATGTGTAGGTACGTATTGATTTCAATATAATCTATCACGAGAAAAGTCACAGCAACCGACCTTCAGGTGACAATCCATTTACCTTAACAAAATAAAACGTGTGTTCTACTCAGATAAGAGAATAATACAAACAAGAAACAAAATATATAGTATTTTATAACAAAAATCCTGGCATAACAACCCAAGCTCACCCCTTTAGAAAAGGTTAATAAAAAAAAAAACAAAACGGGAAAGGTTTTCGGGCCTCCCTTGTGATATATTGGACTTATAAACCCTTTCACCTACGTCACGCATTGTCATGTTTAAAAAACTCTCGAGTAGGTTATCTGCTCACACAATAGGGGTATTGAAAATCGATTTCTGGTTAAACAACGGTTCGTTTGAAATTATACTGCATACCTATCAACACCATTCTGTACTAGACAGAAGCATCGTTTGTATGCTAATGAAAACGGTGCCGTATTTCACGACAAGCTTCGATTTTTATGGGGCTGAAATTTCTTGATTATACGTAGTGCCCTAAAAAGACTAGAAAGTTACAGCAGTGACTTTATTCGATTCTTCTTAGCCTGTCGATAGAAAGTCTATATTGAATCAGCTTAGAACTTAACCACATAGCTTTGGGTCATCAGTAGCGTCTATCATTAACTGAAGCGTGCAGACATCGGGGAACGCAGGACACGGACCAGGTGTCCCATTGCCCCATTTTAAAGATGTTGCAATCGAAAATGACATTTTCCCCACAACATAGTTATTTGCAAGACCATTGATAAGATCAATGAAGCAAATTATTACGTGCCCCATTAAATTCCACGATGTCACCAACAATAGAATAATGTCAATATGACCGCACTCTAATTGAATCAGGCATCCCATTGAGACATTAGTCTTCCTTTGCATAATCATCTCATGTAATATGTCATTGTTTAACAGTTATACCGACCTACCTAATATCTATAGCGGCAGCTAATATGAGTATTGAGTAATTCAGCCTATCATGATGAATGACAATTCCATTGAATTGTGAACAAACAGCTGTAAATAATAATCTTGCGTTTTGCTAGTAGTGAAAGTTATGGTGGTATAAAAAATTAGCTTTTTATTCTATAACTTTCACAGAAATAAGGTAGTTCTCTACAGCGTCAGGTGTCTCGTCTTCGTTTTCAAAAAAAGTCATAGAAGGTACAGTTCCAAGAATACCGGAGTTCTAATATTCCTTCTCATTTGTCCTCAGAAAGAAGATCGAATCCCTAGGCAGGATGACGGCGATGACGCAGGAGGAAATGGTGGCGGGTGCACGCACCGTCGCCGCGGGGCTGGAGGCTCTGAGGGCAGAACACGCCCAGCTGCTGGCAGGGTTGGCAGCCACCACCGAGCATGAACACGAGAAGGCATCGCTTGTGAGGAAGAGCATCGATGCTATTGAACTTGGATTGGGAGAGGCACAGGTTAGTTAAAGATTTTTGCAGAATTTTTTGGAGTGTCATATCTAGGTAGTGGTCTGGTAGCTTAGCCCAAATTGGTCATAGGCCATGCCAAAACATTGCAATATACAGCCTGATTTTTTAATCAAAAATTAAAACATTGTCAACCATTCCATTTTCGATTTAGCTATTCAGATTACCTTAAGTGACCTCCGCTTCAAAGGGCAATAAGCCTAAGTGCTGTATTTATTCTCAACATTAAATCCGGACGGTCTACAAAGTCTTAATGAGTTCATATAAAATTCACAGAGACTAGAAATCAAATCCATCGAAGCTTGTATTAACGTACCGTTCTTCCCTTGACGATAAAAGGTTGTCATGTGAAACTTCTTTGTACTTTTGGTAACTCAGTTCTCCCTTTACTTTGCAAACATTATTCCTTTCAACACATTGATTTCGTATGTCTGCACTAACTGTTTCAATATTTGCAATTCATTACCGAAACCAACACTCATTACACTGACGCTACGTTTTAATGGCATTTCGCATTACTTGGTGGTCCTAATGAAATTCTTGGTTCTTTGTTTATTGCATTTTCCGAAAATACGATGAAGATCTTGTGATTACACGTGAACGATGTAAACAAACGGGATCAGATACCGGCTTCGGATTCCAAAGCACATGTCTTGGAGATGACATGCGTGAGGTCTGCGGCCTGCGGTTTATTACATGTCCCACGTATGGAGTTACAGATACGACTGTCTTTGGCAGGCTTTGTCGTGTCTGTGACGCCGTCAATTATTATATACTTTTTATTTTTTTAATCGCGGGGACTGAATTCCTAAGAGGTAAGATGAACTCTTAACCTTTTTAAACCTTCAAGAGAAATACCCTTAAAAATAATTTCCAAAAGAAACAAGTACATTGTTCTCCGTGTAAATTGCTAGCGATTTATCTAGATAAGTTACACGTTCTCATATAAGCTTATGGTGAGCTCAAGAACTATTGATCAAACGTTCTCGGCTTAGTAAATAACTGAAAAAAAATAAATTCTTCGTACATTTTCTTCGAAGTATCCCAAATAAATAATGGTTTATTTTTTGGAATCTTACCTTATGATTTTCTTTCAAAGAAATCCTTACAACAGAAAGTATATTTTCTGTTATTTACCCTTACAATTTTCTTTTGACATAATTCCAGAAATATCTTTTAGCCGTAAACTTCAAACGAAAAAGGGGTCAAGAATTTTGTCATTGAACAGCTCAGCTTTGAAAAACCTATGTAAATGAAAAGCCTTGGTTCTCCGAGGTTTAAGACAAACAGCCTCCAGGTAGCCTAGATTCGCTGAATGCCTTTAAGGACTAGCCGTTATACCATCATTTAGGTCACACCTACCAAGCCTTGAGGGCCCCGCTGCCGCGCTGTATAAACGCGAACTTCCAACACGTGTAAAAGGAAACTGTATTTAAAAAAAAAAGGCCGAAGAGCGCTTTTAGAACTTTGCTTGTAAGTTTTCAATTCCAATTTTTGTAAAAGATTGCTACGTTTCGTGTCGGAGGAATAGGAGTTATATGTGGGAATTGCTTGCTGCTCGGAAAACACAGTATTCATAGATTGTGTACAAGTTGCTCGAAAAATATTTTTCATTCATGCTTTTAGATTTAGACTCAGCATTTAGAGTCATAGCATTTCTTTTAAACTCGTTTTTGTCTGTCTTCAGATATAAAATATCTGAATAATAAATATGGCGGCATGACATTCATTTCTATACAAAAACTGTCAAATAAATATGATTATATATATTTTTTTGAACTGCCTCGGTACCCTAGTGGTGCTAAGTGCGACTGCTACGCTAGAGGTCTTGGGTGCGATTCCCAGGTCGAGCAAAAACTGTTATTTGGTTTTTCTATGAAATTCTCAGTAGCAGCTCGCAGTTAGGAATTGTGCCCGGTTAATGGCAATAGGCTCGCCCCCTATTACATGGGACCTAAAACATACCGGCGAACTGTGGGTGTACATTGGTACACCTCTGCCTAACCCTCCGGGGAATACAGGCGTGATGGTATGATGAATATTTATTTTTCGTGTAATCTAAGTTATCCAATGATTGAGAAATAAGCCCTAAAACATTTTTATTCAAATTACTTAGCACTTAACTCATGAATACAAGGCTTAAAGATTTACCATTCGCTTATCGGACAATACTTACCTCAGTATTAAAAATGAGATGAACAGAAAATACAAATATATCCTCTATAATAGACAGCTTTATCAGTTTAGGCGATTTATTTCAACCCTGTTCTATTTTAACATCTTTTCAATATGCTTTGTATTCAATACAAAACAGTCTACAAAATACCAAACTTACAAACCTCATTCGCAATTTAACATTACATTTGTCTACCTCCAGTAAACCTGTAACTTTCCACCGCCATATTGGTTTAATTGCCGCCATATTTCCAGCGCCATTTTTCTTAAAACGCCACAAAGTAAAATTAAGTTGCGTGAGTGAATCACGGGGCGTTACTCTATTCAGTCTCCCACAAAAGCACGCGACACCCTCTTGTGAGGTTGACGACGTTTGAGGTTCTGTGTGGAGGCAGGACAAGGCTAAAGATGAAGGCGGTTAGATAATATTATTATAGATATTCATTATGTAGAGAGGTGGGATACCAGCGTTGCCAAATTTGTTTTCGGGCTTTGAAATCCTTCTAGTTAAAAGATCTGAAATCATTACAAGAAACACTAAACTAAGAAGTTTGTTATACCTATGTTTATTATTGATATATTCCTGTAAGTAGGAACATTTAACTACTTTTATAGGTTTTTTTTGTTGGTAAGTTTATAAAAAGCAGCACACGAAAATTCAAAATTCCCACTGCTAAATTGAAAAACCACAAAGAGCGGGACTACGTTAGTCTCACGCGGGACATTCAGTTTCGAGGTTAAAATCGGGAAGTCGTGAAACGCTGTAGTTTACATTCCCTAAATCATTCAACGTTGGATAGAACTTCCTCGTTTTACCTTTAGCTAAATAAAATGGCAACAGAACGAAGAGCCACCTACATATTTGCTGAAAGTGTTGCCGTAAGTTCAAAACCGCAATTCAATAATATTCAGACACTTCATTGATGTGTCTATTGTTGGTAAAACCGGCATAAGTCTCCTTACTGAAGTGTTAAAAGACCTAATAGCAGGCGCTCAGTATGTGTCTAAACAATCAAAATTTAAAACCCTTTTAAAATGATGGAAGATAAATATTTAAAAGGGTCACTCCTAACCTAATTCGTGCTAAATGTTTACGATTGCGTCACGATAACATTACAAGAAAGTTAGTAACAACTTTGACCTGTTTGGGAACTTTGTGATTAATGTGAAGATTTTTGCGACTTGGACGTGTTTGTGTGAACTTTTGTAAGAAGAAAGGAATTTATTGCCATGAAATCTGATCATCAAAACCTAACTTCCACGCCAAGGATTATTGATTTTAACCTTCTTTGGACATAGAGGGCATAAAGATATTGACAAGATTTTTTTTTTCGTTTTGGCAAATGGTAACTCGTATGAACTTTCTATGTTTATTTTGGACATCACTAACATCAGTGAAGTAAAACATCGTAAGAAAACCTGGTACTAAAATTAATATAAGCCTGAAATAGGCAATCCGCTGCCGGTAAGCGTGGTGATCAATGCTCGTGCCTTCTCTGTATGAGAAGAGGCTTTAGAGTAACATACTTTATAAAGCTGAAGAGTTTCTTTGTGTTTGTTTATTTGAACGCGCTATTCTCAGAAACTACTGGTATGAATTGAAAAATCTTTTTGTATTGAATAGTTTATCGAGGAAGGCTTTAGGCTATGTAACATCACGCTACGACGCACGGGAGAGGAGCAGTAACCAAAGACGTAAATTAACGCGGGCGAAAAAAAACACATGCGAACGAAGTTGCTGGTAGAAGCTAATCTAATATAAAAATGGATCGAATTGACGTTATGTTAATTCTGCGTGCGTTAATTGTACTCCGCTCTCTGTGATCCTTCTACCATCTCCGCTGATCTCCTCACCTTTGCCTCACCGCCACAAGACGTCACACGTACCTGACTCAACAAAACCGTCTGATAGACGTGGGAATGTTTGTTTTTTAAACAAAGGGATGTTAACGCGGCGTGGCGCGGCCTTGGCGTTGCCATGTGCCTCTGTGTTGTGTTTACTCTGTTCACTGTGGAGTGCGTTATGTAAACTGTTGTCTTGGGAGATAGATTGGTAACAGATCATTTAAAGACAGGTGAAAGAGTAACAAGTAATTTTGAGATGTTATGATTGGTTGATGAATTTTAGTTATTAAGACGATTTTGGTTGGGTTATTGGTAGGCAAATGGGTAAACTGTATTGGAAATAAACCAAGAACACAAATATTTGTTTGCCCTACAGGTAGTTGTTTGTGTATATAAGTTTATAATGTTTGTAAACGAACCCGGCCGCGGTTCAGGAGAAACTAGTACGGGGCAATGTTTTTTTCGTATTAAGTATACATAATAAAAAAATCTTACTGCATGGTGTGTTTTGAGTTTGAGATGAATATTCTTTTTTGTAATTGAAGGCATAGCTTAAGTTTAAAACAAAATTAGTAAACAATTCAATTATTTCGCTAATCATAAACCATCATTATAAAAAACTTTTCGCTTTCCCTTCCACAATAAATACACATTAAAATTAAAACCAAACCATCATTTAAAATCACGACACCGGCACGAGACGGCACGACTAACGATGTCTCATTAATCAGCAGGGTTTATTTATGTCTCGACATTACCTACGGCTACCCTCACGCACCCTCGCACCTCACAACCCTCCCATCCCACCGCTTAGTAATGAAAAACTCGTCTAGTCACTCTTAAAGAGAATAAATGTAGATAAATAAAGCTTGTCAGATGGAATGAGAACGATTTACGATGTGAAAGTTGGTACCTGATTTTTCCACTTGTAAGCCCGGTTTACACCAACGCTGTAGAAACCGGATATTCTATTGGTTGGTTACGATACATCTTTCCTTTCTGCTTTGGTGGATTCTGGCCATATGGTGGAGTTGATTCCAAGTCTATTATTTATCTTAGGGTTACATTGTTGTGGGGCCCGCTGTCGACAGGCCGACACTAATCTAAATGCATACTGGGTTTACGATCCTTGTTGGTAGATGGAAACGTGGGGTTTTAGTCGGTAAGACCCTCCGTTTTCCCCAGACGAAGGGCATCAAAACAGACTTAAGAAACCAAAATAAATAATGATTACATATTGTGTACTCAGATATATATAAGATTTTTAATCAACAGTCCATATCTATTGGAAAATACAATTTGTTGACTAGCCTACTGGCACAAAGATTATTGCTTTTGTAGTGAGCAGTCAATGTACTGGCATTCTGCCACCGTAAATTGCAATTTAGAACTGTTGACCTGTCGTTTGTGCCAATTATAGTTAGACGTACATAGTGACTGTATAATTGCTAGGTTTTTCATGCGCCTACTTAGCGAATAAATATTATTTCATTTACGACTGATTTTCCAATTGTTACATAACTTTTATTTCAAGAATTAAAATGTCAGTTTGATAGCTTTTCTTTACAAAATATATCAATCGTCCATTCTGACTAATGATAAATCAGCCCTAGGCTTAAATTAAAAATTTGCACTATTCAATAAAAATGTTATTAAGTGATTAATTCTCATTCTCTCTGTTCCAGGTGATGATGGCCCTTGCATCCCACTTACAATCAGTGGAGGCTGAGAAGCAGAAGCTCCGCACCCAGGTCCGGAGGCTGTGCCAAGAGAACGCCTGGCTCCGAGACGAACTGGCGGCCGCCCAGCAGCACCTGCAGGCGTCGGAGCAGCGCGTGGCTCAGCTGGAGGAGGAGAATAAACACCTGGACTTCATGGCTTCTATACGGTAAGTCAAAGCACTAAAAATTGATGCCTAATCTATGTATATCACTATACAAATATTTTAAAGTTGTTTCCTTTTTTATTTTTGTTAGAGGTAATCTCTGGAGACCTAATACTGAACCTATCGCAAAATTCTTTCACTGCTATAAAAGTGCATTATTGCCGAGTGACATAGGCCATGCTTTATGGCATGCTTGACTTCTACGAGAGCGCAATCGCGGTCGGAAGTTGGCCTAGTATAAAGCGTGAAAAATGCGAGCTGAGACGTAAAGTTGCGGACACCAGCCCGTTATACCATACAATACTGATTCATAGTCCGAAGAACGATCTATATAGTCCGGATCAGTGACCCTAAAATACTAGTAATAAGCATTTGGATTAAATGGGATTCTAATTGTAAATGTTGCATAGAAACAATTTTGGTTTGGCAAAGAGCCAAGCTGAAAAACCATTTTTCCATCTAGGCTGGCAAATGAAAAAAAAAAAAAAAAAAAAAAAAACCACGGCATTTCGCGGTCTCATAAACTGGTTTCATTTAAAAATGAAAATTGTATGGCGTGCGTTTTCATGCCAAAAAGCCGATAGTAATTTTAAACAAAGGCCTTCTTTGAAATTTTTATACATATTGGAGTTTGTTAGTTCTATTGTTTTGGGGCGAGGTCACAGACAACAAAGTTTATAAATAATAATAATAACAGCCTATTATTGTCTCACTGCAGGGCAAAGGCCTCTTATACAAAGAAGGCACGAGTATTGATCAACACGTATTAGCTATTTCAGGCTTATATTAATAGGACCAGGTTTACTCACGATGTTTTCCTTAACCGAAGTCCATGATCCATGTCCATCGCGCCTTTTTCCCATGTGGGTAGGCAAAAACCACAGAACGCCACCTGCTACGATCCTTACATGCTTCTTTCGCCTTATCCACGTTCATACATCTGTTCATACAAGCACCCTGGTTACGACTACTGCGCACCCGATTTTTCTGATGAACCTCACCAATAAGGTCAGGGTAGGTCCTCTCCTACCACATTTGTACTTGCCCGGTATTGAAAGCAGAGTTGAGGCGCCTTAACCACTGGGCCATCGCGATACTTAACAAAGTTTACGATAACGTTTTTAATATTTCCAGGAAATACGACAGCGACATAACCGAGGAGTCTGACAATAACCGCAGCGGACAGAGCGAGAAGAAGCGTGACGACCCCATGGTGGACCTGTTCCCGGACGACGACCATGATGATAACAGGAATAATAAATGTAAGTAGCTTTGTGATATATACCTACTGATAGATTATGTAATAAATAAACCCAGCCTAGTATTGTTCCACTGCAGGGCAAAGGCCTCTTCTCTTACAGAGAAGGCACGAGCATTGATTACTACGCTTGCTCAATGCGGATTGGGTACTTCAGATATAGGCTAATATTATAAAGCTGAAGAGTTTGTTTGTTTGGTTGAACGCGATAATCTCAGGAACTTCTGGGTCAAATTGAAAAAATATTTGTGTCGGATAGTCAATTTGTAGAGGAAGGCTATATAACATCACGTTACGATCAATTGGTGCGGAGCAGTAACCAAAAACGTCACTTAATTAATGCGGGTGACTAAAATACGCAGACGAAGTCGCGAGCGAAAGCTAGTATGAATTATAAGACCAGGTTTCCTCACGATGTTTTTCTTCACCGATAATATGAAATAATAGGTAGTAAATATGTGCCCAGTCATTCTGACGGTCACGTTTCTAGAGTTCCGATTCTCAAAAGGAAAAATGAAACCCATAAAAGAATAGTTATTGTCCGTCTGATACAAATCGGTTTTTCTCAAGATCAATGTCTCAAACATTGCTATTCAAAAACCACATTTTTTCATTGTTTCATTTTTTGTCGTTGTGTTTGATTTGTGTTACTTTAATAGCGAAGCCTTGTCGTAATTGGGCCGCGCGACGTAAAAGTGTGATTTATTATCCTTTTTAATTAATTTAAGCCGAGTTTCCCGACAGCGCGCTCCATTCAAAAGCAGTGTTACATTTTTGTCAATAAGCCATTAAACTCGATGAAATTTTGTAGATTGAATAAAAGCAATCTCTTCATATCTAAGGCTTGTGTTTCGAATTTAGAATAACGTGTCATTTTTAAATTATTTGCGGAAACTAACTTGCCAAGACTAAATAGTGCCATCATCATCATTTTATCAAAATATAACTAGACTACTTTTGTATGAAACACTCGCGGTAAAACCCCTCTTCCCCCCTAAAAGCAACCTTTTTGCTAACATACAAATCTATTTAGAACAAACAGACAGTAACTCACACAAATAACTTTGTAAAAGGATCTCTAAAAATAACTTCTAAATAAAATAATCCCAAATGAAAACAGCAGAGTACGTGCTTACGCTAGCTCATTCCATCACGCGCCGTGAATATTGCATAATAGCTGTGTGCCACTCAGTGCAACTGAATATTTGAACAGTATCATATACCTACGTTGAGTGTTGTTGAAACTAATGCATGCATGTTTTACAGCACACAAGACACGGTTGGCGCAGTGGCTGAGCGATTGGCTGCTGCCCTGCGTGTCGCGGGTTCGAACCCCGCACGGAACAAATATGTGTATGTCCTACAGGTATTTGTTCCGGGTCTGGTTGTTTGTGTATGTCAGTTTTTTTGTAAACGCACCCACGATATTGGAGAAATTCTTAGTGTGGGGCAACGTTTATTAAACTTGCTTCTGCCCGCGAATTCGTCTGCTTGGTTATTTACGTTTTTGGTTACTGCTGTGCTGCCTTAGCTCAAAGGTTTAAGTTTGGACTAAAGTTGGAAATCGTTTTGTATAGAAGCGGATTGACTTTAGCACGCCAGTTTATCGCCTTATGTTTAAGCTCCACTCACTGACCTAGGGGGGAGGGTGTGGGCTTTTGTTTTTGTTCTTCGAAGCCGATGCCTTGAATTTTCAGAGGTGCGAACCTGCTATATTGAAAGTAGGCATACATACGGGGTGTAAGGGACATTTATCCTTAAACTTCGCCAGCGCGCTCAGAACACTATTCTGACTTCAGAGCAAGTGGAATTTCTTGCAAGAAAATTTTGAAATTTTACCCTTTTTTCGGCAGATCAAGTTTGAAAAATTGGCCTGTTTTGGCTTTTTTAGTCGTCCCTAATGGCAATAACGATATTTGTTGATCTAAAACAAGCGCTATATATTTTTTTACCAGCCGCTGACGACGATATAGAAAGAATAAGAGCGAATTTTCACTAAGCGTAAAAGTCCTCCGTGTATCTCTTTACTTATGGTTTTTCTATACAAAATTCTTGTTGTCTGATACTAAGTCTAAAATAGAGAATTCATGGAACACAACGACCGCGCCACTCAAAAACTAAATACCTTTTTCTCCTTCCAGCCATGTCACCAACTCCACCGTTACACTTCGCGCAGCAAGTCAACGCGGGCTACGAGATCCCGGCCCGCCTGCGCACACTCCACAACCTGGTGATTCAGTACGCATCGCAGGGCCGCTACGAGGTGGCTGTGCCTCTCTGCAAGCAGGCGCTCGAGGATCTGGAGAAGACGTCAGGACACGACCACCCGGACGTCGCCACCATGCTCAACATATTGGCCTTGGTGTACAGGTAGGTCACAATCAATAATGTCACTCTGTGCGAGCCCATGCGCCATCTATCACTCAGTCCCAATGCGTAAAGCATCCATTCCTGTCGAAAAACTACCTCGATAAGTAAGCCTGAGATGTCATCCCACTTGATACTAAAGTTCACTCGCTATACCTAAATTTGCCTAAGAGAGATTTTTCGTAAAGCAGCGTTGTTGTGTTTGAGTTTGAAGGATATGGGGTGCCATTAATACCAGGCATATCAGACATTTCAACTTTGTCTCTGGGTTAGCAACGCATTTGCAAAACCTCTGGTGTTGCAGGGTCTACAAGCAGCGGTGACCACTTAACATCAGATGGGCCGCCAGCTTGTTTGTCATACGATACCTAAAAAAAACTCTTACTATTTTATTTTATCGTTGCTTTAACTCGCACTAAAACGAGATATAAATGTGTTTACTCATAGTCATGTGAGATAATGCCACAAAAATAAATATTCATTTAAAATGTAACCTTGTCCACAGAGACCAGAACAAATACAAAGAGGCGGCGAACCTCCTGAACGACGCGCTGTCTATCCGCGAGAAGACACTCGGAGAGAACCACCCCGCTGTCGCCGCCACGCTGAACAACTTGGCCGTGCTGTACGGAAAGCGAGGTCAGATTCATTCATTATTTCTCTACATGTCTTGATGGCCCAATGCGGTTAAGGGAGCGCTTTAACTACTGGGCCTGGTATCGGACCCTCATGCATGCATGAGATTTTGTGTACAACACTAACCTATTATGTAATAATACCAGTATATTATGGCCCCACTGGACGGCAGAGGCCCCTTTTTATATAAGGAAAACTACTGACCGGTGTTACGGGCCGTAGTGAACCATTCGCAGCGAACAAACAACGCCTTGTTTCCCCGTACTGACTGCACGAACGCTCGCTGTGTAACACGTTACATTACGCCCTGTAACACCGGTCAGTACCCTCTTTATGGTTAAATGGCGATTTTAGACTTGTTTTAATTAGTCCGGGTTTCCCCACGACGTTTTCCTTCATCGATATCAGTAATGTATACTTAGAAAGCAGTGTTGAACAATAGTGTGTTGTCCGCAGGCAAGTACCGCGAGGCGGAGCCGCTGTGCAAGCGCGCGCTGTGCATCCGCGAGGCGGTGCTGGGGCGCGACCACCCCGACGTGGCCAAGCAGCTCAACAACCTCGCGCTGCTGTGCCAGAACCAGGTCAGATAATTCACACAAGCTACAGCTCCCAAGCGCAGTTTACATATAAGCTGACCAATGCGGACTAATGGAAAATATATTTTCTCTTAGAGCCTATGCACACCGCGTTCTGAAACGCGCCATCGATACGCATTTGTATCGATACAAGCGCAGGCAAACTGCTTTGTGAAATGAAAAAACGCGGTGTGCATGGGCTCCTCTCTAATGTTTTTTTTTTTCTGATTAATTTTGTTCGGGATCCAAGACAGCTAAAACGTTTTCCCGAGACTCGTTGTGCTTCATTACCTCGGCGCTCTTCTGGTGGTCGAGTTGCAGTGATTTCGAATTACCGACGATGCATATTAAAATATTTCTACTATTTGGAATCTTGGCCTATTAGCGTAAATTAATTTTTGTATGAAATCTTGTAAATTAACCTCATGTCAGCATCTAATTCTGTCGATTTTTTTTTTTGTGGAAGTGGGCTTTACAAATATGTATTTCTAAAACTATACCCTTGTCAACTACAGAACAAATACGAGGAAGTGGAGCAGTACTACCAGCGAGCTCTAGAGATCTACGAGAGCAAGCTGGGACCAGACGACCCTAATGTTGCCAAGACCAAGAACAACCTCGCCTCTTGCTACCTCAAACAGGTAACCTGCATTGTTTATTTACTGCGTTTTTATATGTTTGTAATAGTCAGAACAAGCCTTGTATGAAATAATATCCAGGGGTAATATGAATAGGGTCTTACATGGAGCGACTGCCTATCTGACCTACACAACCCAGTTACTGGGCAACACGATACCTCTTAGTAAGACTCGTTGTCAGACTTCCTGACTTCTGACTATCTATAACGACTAACCTAACCAAACTCCGGGCTGCTGCTACTGTGAAATTCCTAATGGGAAAACCTAATTACATATTTTGCCCGTACTGGGAATCGAACCCAGGACCCCACGCTCATCAGTCGCGCTTGCGACCACTTTAATATTCAATAATAATTCATGTTCCTCAGGGCAAGTACAAGGAAGCCGAGACGTTATACAAGCAGGTGCTGACGCGTGCGCATGAGAGGGAGTTCGGAACTATTGACGGTGAGTTTTAATATATTATCATTACGGATTTTATCTCTAAACTTGACATATACCATAACTAGCGCTTGACGGTTAAGCTTTTGTAATCATAACGATTTGAATACGAGTCAATATTTTTGAATCAGTTCAACATTTAAACTCCTTAGTGATATTGAAATTAAATGCGTCGTGGCTACTTGCTTATTCAATTGAAATGATTTTAGTTAAAACCTATTTCATTAAATTCGAATGAATTCCAATTAAATTACTTGGCAGATAATTTCATACAATTTCTGTTCAGTTTTTAATGTATCTCTAATCTAAATAGTGTCTGCTTAGAGGTAGAAATAGGTTCCCAAGCGTAATGAAGTAAAAAATAATCCAGACACTGACGAAGTACGAGAATTAAATATGTAGTTCGTTTTATTTCAATGAACTACACCTACTTTGGGATCGCACGATACAAATTGTAAGAATTATTCTAAGAATGAAGTTTTATTTTTGTAACTAAATGTATTTATATATAAATTGACGTTATATTTTGTTTACCATTTCAGAGTATATAGCATCATTAAATGCAAAAAAACCTCTTAAAAAATAACAATCAGCTGCACATAGTATATGCCAAATTCTAAGACAAACTAACAAAGTTGACAGAAGATAATAATGTACTACTGCAACATTCCTATAGTATAATCCAATTACTCAAATGGCGGCTAAAACTCTAATCAATATTAAATGCTAAAGGAATGACGAAATGTCGGCAATATTATTACATTTTTTAAGTTTGCTTCAAGGACGTGTACATCTTTATAAACCAGAACATACCAACTTGTAACAGGAATAACGCACACCTTCGAACACCCCAATTAGAAAATTAAGTTACAATCATAAATTCGAAACACTTTACTTTTACGCGCTTCAATATTGTTTATTTATAAAATTAGCTATCCTAATTTTAGTAGATAGTATAGGCGTAGCACGCAGTACAATGGTGTAAATCTGCGCACGCACATAGACACGTAAGACGAAATAGCTCGCGCGCTGAGAAGAGCCGATGATACACGAATTATGTACTAACCGAATACAAAACGAGTAAATAAGAAGATGTAGGTAATAATTACTAATGAACAAGTAATATAATAAAAAAAAATTAAGTAACCCCCGACAGAAGAATAATGATCCCTACCGCAGCTAACAAAAGAGCTGATAACCTTGAAACGGCTGAACCAATTTTGATAAAACATATCTAAGAGCCATCGCTAGGAAACATGCAATCAAATAAAAAATACCGCATTCAAGTCGGTTCACTCGTTTAAAACCTATGGTGCCACAGACAGACACACAGACATGTCAAACTTATAACACCCCTCTTTTTGAGTCGGGGGTTAAATAGTTATAGATTACAGCTGATAATAATAGGTAATGCTAACACATTAAAATCAACAAAGACGGCGGAGATTAGAAGATGAGTGTCATAAAAATAATCAAAGAATGAAACGGCCACTCAATACCATGATTTTTTTAAATCACTTTCAATATGTCCGCAACCTTGTTCAATGTACTTACATGCCCGCTAGCGTAATTATTATCGTAATTTACTTTTCACTATGTTAAAGGCGGCCACTATCCTATATCTTGTATCTTCGGCAAGGTCTTTAATATTTTATTTACAAATGCGTTTTAAAAAGCCTTATTGCCTTGACTTACGTTCCACCGGTGAACGGAAATTATTTTAAGATAAAATATTACCTATTTTAGAAATAGCTAAAATCGATTCAGTGGGCCATTCTGAGCATATTACTTACAGGGTGTGCGTGTAATATGTTACGCGTTGTATATGTTATTTCGTCATTCCTTTCAATTATTTACGGTGAAGGCAGTCTCTAAATCCCGTAAACATCATACGTCACTTAAAACATTTAGCCCTACGTATTTAAATCATTATTCTATATCTGTCAAATTCTTTGATGTTTCAAAGAAGGCAGGGATGCAATGATGTTTCAAAATGTCTTGAGTGACCTCTGGTGTAAGCAGGCCTAAGTCAAGTAACTTGTGACCAAAGCACAAATTTTTGCTGAGAATCAATTTTTTTTTAAATAAAGTTTCAATGGTCTACCTTTCTATTCCATTTTACTGAAGGAATAGGTGTTTATCTCGACTTAGCTCGAATTTGTAAATAGTAAACAAAAAAATACAAAAATATTGCATGTTAATTTGTTTAGTTGAGTTTTTATTTCTTGCTAATTTGTTATTTGTAATTAATTTATTAGTAGGGATAAATTAGTGTCGAGTGAAATGTTATCCAATTTAGTAAAATATTGATTTGTTTTATTTTTATTTGTAGTAGTAGACGAGGCATGCGATTAGTTGACAAATTCATTTTTACTTGACGCAAGAAATAAAGAATACAAACATTAATTTTACAATTTTTTTCTCTAGTTTTTACGAATGCTTATTTGCGTCCAGTAAAAATAATTTTATATATTTATTATATTATTTTCTGACAATGTTTTTCTTTCTTGCATAGATCTCTTAATGCATTTGATTCAGAACTTGAATCGTAGGTTATTAGCATGTAAAGGTTGTATACTTTTACGTCTTGCCATTAAGTAAATAAAAAAAAGAAAAGGTTACTATTAGTTTGTAATAATTTAGCTAAAAGCTTCGTGATAGACATATAAATAATATCTTTATCTTGTCTGTGATTGCCAATTCACAGTATCAAGAGATTTTTCATCCAATTTCACAATCTCAGTTGCCTTTGCTTTCTAAGGGAATTAAGACGATTGAAATGGCTATTTTCATAATATGTTTGATTTGCCTTGCCTTATGATGTTAGTGTTAATTTAGAAAATCGAATTAAAAATGCTTTTTTCTGTGCAAAAAAGAGCCAGGTTATTGTGACTGGTTCCGACTATAACGTAGTTAATCTTATACAATATACTCGCGAGTATACATACACAAGTGGAGGGGCTATCGTGACTCGAAACTTTTGCCAGTGATTTAGTACATAATTCTTGACTGTCCAAAGTTAACATTTTTCAACGGTTTTAAAAAAAAAATACTGTTCTATACATTTCTATATATATGGAATAGCTGATATTTTAAAATAATCGTCTAAAAATCTTATCCCTACAGGGTCTCGAATCATGTAGAAACCATGGTCAAACTTTTCCTTACGAAGTGCCTTCCTCCAGTTAATAGATCATTCATGAACATTCTTTTATTTATGATTTATTTTTATGAAATAATAAGCTTATTTAACCGTCTCAAATAAAATGTCGTTATTGTTTGCATAACATGTACAACACAAACTTGAAAAAGCAATTTCTTTCAAATATCAACATAGTTGCCAAATTACTTAATGATACCAAATGTAGCGAACCACTGAATTATAACTAGAATGCAATATTTTATATACATTGTATTTATTTATATTAAATGAAAATCGTAAAATGTTTTGTTTATTTATCTTGTGAGTTACTTAGGGTAAAGGAACATTACGTATTTTAAATTTAAGCTAAGATAAGGAGACTAACTGACCTCGGTTTCTCGAAAAAAAAAAAAATATGTTAAATTGAAAAACGCGTGAAAGATGCTGTCATTGGTTCATTGAACTAGTAACCAATCACAGCAGCTTTAGCTTGACAATTCATCACATTAATATTTCGTTCGACAAAGTAAGGGTTAAGTTTGAAAACCATTAGCTAATCGCTGAAATAAAAAAAAATAACTTGCGAAAATTAATACTGCATTTAAGTTAAAAATATGAGTATCAAACTGTTTTAAAATAAATTACATAATGTTCCTATACTTTTCCCATCCCTGTACCATTATACTACAACATCACACAACTAGGAACCCCTACAAATTGTTGTTGCATGGTACTATCCCTCAATTGGTGCGATGTGGATGGATATTTATACGAAACTAAACCTTAGGTGAGTGACACAAGTTCGGATACTGTGTGGCACAGGTAGGAAAGGCAAAGAACATTTTTTTTTTACTATTTTTTTTTTTTGTATGATTTTTATTGTTATTATTTTGTAAACGTCTTTTGCCAGTGTGTCACACCTTCCCGACTTGTGTCACAGTTTATGTAGAAATAAGTTTGGCTATGGCTTTTATTCTTATATGGCTTTTTAAATTATCTATTTGTTTATATTGGTTATAAATGGTTTTGGTACAAGGAACATGGACTGCTAGTAAAGTACATATTGTGTTGTGATTTTTATATTCAGTTTTTGTGGTTAAGAAAATATACCTAACCACAAAAATCGAGAATTAAATATAAAATAAAATGTTGTTAATTTGGCGTCTTCAAGAAGAAAACTATTGCATTTTCATGTCTTCGCCCGAGTGCTATCACAATTTTTTTACTTATGCGTATATATAAAAGTGATAAATATATTTCCAGGCGACAACAAGCCCATCTGGCAGGTCGCCGAGGAGCGTGAGGAGAATAAACACTTGCAGAAGGAGAACGCTCCTTACGGCGAGTACGGCGGGTGGCATAAGGCTGCTAAGGTAAGAGAATATAGAACACTTAGACTTTTACTTTGACTGCTTTGTAATGTGATCTGTTTGTTTTATAAGCCTACTAGCTGTATAGCCCGCGGTGTCACCCGCATTCAGTTACGTCATTAGTACTGCTCCGTTACTTTTGGTTGTATCGTAACGTTTTAAACATATAAACCTTTCTTTTGAATCTCTATCTATTGATGAAAACCTCATTAAAATCCGTTGTGTAGTTTAAAATATCTAAGCGTACAGAGTGACAGACGGCGGGCAGCGACTATTTTATACTATGTACAGAAGACTCCAGTCGTTTACGAATCGTAACGGACTACTCATAAGGGAGGTCATCGAAGTAACAATGCTTGCAGTAGCTGTAGGGCACGCAATGTTATTTTTATTATAGTAACGCGCACGAGACGTGAGCACAAAGTTCAAGTTCATTTTGAGGCGCCGACGCTGCATACGATTGATCTGACTGGCCGACCAAACGCGTGGAGCGTCGGCGACCAAAAACCTCAAAAAACTAGCTTGCTAGGCGACCAATAAATTGTTTTTCTTCTTTATAAAATAAAATTGCCTCGGTAGCCTAGTGGTCCTAAGCGCGACTGCTACGCTAGAGGTCTTGGGTTCGATTCCCAGGTCGAGCAAAAAGTGTTATTCGGTTTTTCTATGAAATTCTCAGTATCAGCTCGGAGTTAGGATTTGTGCCCGGTTAATGGCAATAGGCTCGCCACTATAACATACCGGCGAAGTGTGGGTGTACATTGGTACACCTCTGCCTAACCCTTCGGGGAATACAGGCGTGATGGTATGTTATGTTATAAAATAAAACAAAATATTTTTTTTTCGCAGGTCGATTCCCCGACAGTAACGACAACTTTGAAGAACCTGGGTGCTCTCTACCGGCGTCAGGGCAAGTACGAAGCTGCCGAGACGCTGGAGGACTGCGCGCTCCGCAGCCGGAAGGAGGTAACTGTTGACGTTAAAGCCTAATACAATTATCGAATTATAGCTACTTACAAACGTGTCGCATACTTAACTTAAACCTTACATGACATAGATATTATCTTTATACGTATTTTACATTAATTAAAACCGGTGGAAGGAGGGATATCGTGACACAAAATTTTACAAGGATTTGGTATAGTAGCCGCCACGAGTCGTGAGCACAAACATTTTTGAGTTTTTTTGGGCTCCGACGCTGCACGCGATCGGTCCGACTGACTGACTAATCGCTTGCAGCGTCGGCGACCCCAAAAACCCCAGAAAGGAACCCAAGAATTCAAAATGAACTTTACGTTTGTGCTCGCGACTGGTGGCTTCTGTTCCACATGGTTTTAGATTGTCCCCCCCCCCCCCCTCTCATTTCTCTGAGAAACAATGATTAATCGGTTATTTTTAAAGGTTTTCTTTTAGCTGTTCTTTACAAAAGTGAAACACCTACGCGGTCAAAGTGTATGTTAGTATGAGAGAGTAGCTGAAGAGATGTTTTTTTTTAATTAACTTGCGTAGATATTCACGCTGGGGGCGATCTAGAATCATTTATGGAATCCAAGGCAAATGTCTTCGTTACGTTACCACGTATGTAGTAGTAAGTTTTGTTTTACATAGATCCGGATTTTCTTCTAACCTTATATCAGAAAGTAAAGTTCTATTCATGAGCTCTCATCATCAAACAGATCCCTAACTATAGTTCCGTTCAGATTTCATTGCAACTAAATACTTTCATGATCTTTGTAATAGCTTTCGTCATTCTGAAATGAACTGAGTGATTATGTTTTTAAAGTCGGAATTTATTAAGCGTTAAATAGGCGACATATTTCTTTATTGAACTAAGACGGGTATTGAAATTTAACTACTACTACACGTGTGTTTCACCGAGTGACGCACAGTTTTGTTGTTAACACAGTATTTTTTAACACTGCAGTGAATATTGTTGCACAATATCAAGGTTTTAAGGTTTATAATTGCAACACCTATTCATATTACAATGCTAACCTACAGAGTGCAAAAGAGATAAGTAACCAGGCCGCCTAATATACTCAAAGTTTTTTTAAAACCTATAGATGTTTTTGAATTAAATTTATTTTTATTAATAGAATATGAACAGTTTATTAATGAAATTTCATTTAAAAACGACCACCGGTTTCAAAGAAAACTTCAACTATATTAGCCGACCTGGTTACTTATTTCTTTTGTTGACCTTACTTTTTACATTTTTATCGTATCTAACATATATTATTATTACGTGTCTTTCTTCTATTTCACGGTTTTAATATGCTTAAAACATCCACACAGTCATATTTATTCTTTTATCTAAATTAGATAAAGAATGTTCGCACTATGTCTGGATAATGTTGACAAAATTAATTTGGACAAAGTTGATATTTATTTTTAAAAAGAACGTTGCGTTTACAAAAAAACTCACATACACAAACGACAAGTCCTGGAACAACTATCTGTAGGCCATACAAATATTTGTTCTGTGTGGGTATTGAATCCGCGACACGCAACGCAGCAGCCAATCACTTAGCCACTGTGCCAACCTTGCCGACAAATAGATATATAATATATGCCGTGCTGACATTATTTGAATAATGTCAACTTTATCCAGACAGTTTTGACATTATCCGGGCAATGTGGTAACTTATACAGTAATATAAAGATATATATTTACAACATATTGAAGCACAATTTAACGTACAAATAATTCATTTTGCACGCTGCCTAGCACGTACAGCAAGTAAGTCACAAACAAGAAGCTAATTAACGTGTACCGCTTAAAATGTTACGATTTTACAGGTGGCTGATAATTGGCGTGATTTTATTTTCAAAATTATTATGGTTTAATTTATTATGAAGTTAGGGATTCATTTTTGGTATTTAAACATCAAATTCTTCAAGAATCGAACGATTTTGTATATACTTTTCTTTAACAACTCGATAACTTTTAATTTAGAAAAATCTTTAGCTGTGTGTGCTATAGTAACACACATACACACCGTGACAACACACAATGTTGTTTGGTTGATTGGTAATAACCAGGCATTAAGTCCGTTTTTATAATTCCTTGTAGCATAAATTAATTAAAAATAAATAAGACGAAGTAACTCGCATCATACGCGAAATTAAAATAAAATCAGATAACGAATAAATTGTTTGTTACATACCTTCCAAACAATACCTATGAAAAGCCCTCAAGCTCAAACCCTAGCTAATAAAATGGTCACGTGTAGGCTTTGGACATCGTGAAGCAGTCGCGAGCCCGTAGCGGGCGACACGGCAGCCGCGAGACCATGGAGCCGCATCAGGACCATCACGTGGACGAGGTCAGCGGATGAGCTGTCTGTGTGCAGGCTTGATAGGAACGGTGGCTTGCTTTCGTATACGAAAAGGGGGAAGGGGGGAGGGGGTACTGCACTTAGAAATTGATATGAATGCTTGTTCTTTTCATTTGTGGTTGTCTTCTGAGAATTAGCCCCAGTTTCTGGTAGCTTAGCGTCTTAGCAACGTAAATGCGCTTGCGCAGCATCTGCGTTGCTCATACAGGACTAACGCCACATGCGTCACGCATCATTCAAGATCCTGATCAGTTATATTGACTAACTGAAATGGTTTGTAGATAGTTGGTATTTTGTTCACCAATGCATCAGGACATCTGACATCATATCACTTAGAATTGCGCACTGTTGGATTTTCAACTCTCGATTCACCGCCTAAAGTTAAAAATCCAACGTTGGAAGTTACAAAGTAATATTAAACTGGTACTGTTTTACGAGATTGTAGTAGGGGGGGCCCCCTAGAATAAGCTTACAGAAACCGGGGTGGGTTATTCTTCAGCGTTATATGGCACTAAAATAAACAAATAAATTATTTTTAAGCATGACACAAAAAAGGTTAGGAAACCAAGCCACCTCACAGCTAAATTGGATGGGTTATCAAAGCACTGGGTTGTCAATGTCGTGATTCGTCCCGCACATCATTTTAAACTATATTTTAATTGGAGCTTAATATGTCGCATGTTTTCCAAATTGTCACGTAGTATGCACCGGTGTTGTACGAGATGCGATACTCAACCTGCGGTGTAAACGGGTGGGCATGGTTGGGCCACGTTGGGCCAATACGCATTGATATCACGACAGACTTTTTAGGTATTCCTAATAGGAGACTTGTTTATAAATAGCTACAGCGGTATTGTATTTCTGACTACCCTTACCAACTAGGGTCGACTTTTAATCTAACCGGATGCAGCTATACAATAGTATAGTATTATTGAAATAATGGAGGGCAAATGTTAAACCCTCCTTTTTTTGGTTAGTCGGCAACTAAAACCTAAAACCCCCCGTTTTAGTAAGTAAGTTAAAATAACTAAGTTTTAGCAACGATCGCAACCTAATCTCATTCTCAAACTATCCAAAATACCTGTATTTTATTTTCATTTTTTTTTGCTGATATTTTCAATGTTTCTAATTATTAAAATTGGCCTTAAAAAATTACCCACGCCTTTTACCCACTAGGTGACCATAGACTAGGAATATCCACTACTATGAAAAAGGTTGAGTATTGCTGCAGAGCTCTATGTACCGTGAACAGCGCTATAGTATGCCATGACGTCAAATAACGGCTATGACTGTTCGCGTGATCGTTCCTTTGAATTTATTCCTTTTTTTTTAATTTATAAATTGTTTTGCGGTGCTTTTAATGTGGGTAGGTACTATTTGTCTAAATGTTGATTTAATTTAAAAGATAAGCTAGCGGGGCTTACCGAATACATTTATATAATATATGAATACATAATACATACATATATACACATCAAATAAATTCGTGTTCGTTTTTGAGAGCTCTCAAATCTAAACCAATGCAGAGATGCAGACATCATATAACATACATACAATCACGCCTGCATTCCCAGAAGGGTTAGGTAGTGGTGTACTAATGTACACCCACAGTTCGCCGGTATGTTTAGGTCCCTTGTAATAGGGGTGAGTGTATTGCCATTAACCGGGCACATTATATAATTGAAACGTTAATTACCGGTTCATAAATGAAGGTTCTAAACTACGACATCCTCATAGGAATTCTATTTTTAGTTCCTAAGCCAGTCATTATATTATGTTAAACATTCCGACGAAGGATACTCAAGACAAATTTACAACTGGAATTCAGTTCCAAATTCAGTTTTTGTATTAAGAACTTTATAACATTCGAATTAAAGTTCAAAATACAATAACGTCTCCTATGTACAAGTTTTAAAACGTTCCTGATACATGCGTTTGTTTTGGGAGCTGATTTACAGCATAACATTCACAGCCACCGTTCATTCATTCACTCAGGGTTCATTCCATACGTGTGCTATACCACATTGGGCAGCGTTGCAAACGTTATTGTTGCTTTATGTGCACATTTCATTTTCATATGTTATGACTTTACGTGGTGCCTCTTCTTTATTATTGTTTTGTTGCTATAATACATTTATACATGTAATTGTTAGCTATGGGAGTTAATTTTATAATTGAGCTTAGTTCTACTAAATCAAGCCAACCCAACAGTTCTCAATAATTGTGTCAAATGTTGATCATTACTATTCAGCAATACTATTTTCATTTGACTTGGGTTGGTTCATTTTGCCAGACCTAATCTTAATTATAACTGCTACTAGATAAAGCCGATTTTTGTTATTTCAGTTTTTTTTATTGTTTCCCGACAGTGGTGTTGCTTGCTTAAAATATTTGATGTAATTTTAACTATCGCAATTTTGAGCGACTCGCGACGACTATTTACCAAAATTAATTATTATAACACAAGTTGGTGTAATATTGTCAATCGTTTACTACGGCACAATATTTACATACTTGCTGAGGGTCGGTGACAACAAGCGGATCAGCGCATCCGGTTCGGCTTTTTTAAATACTAGGTATTGCCGAACCGAACAGGCCAACCCTCTTAAGTGTTTAAGCGACTCTTCGGGCAAATTTCACCAATGTAACTGAACTTGATTAGCACATCTAAGGCTGCCATCAGACGGACTGCATCGCAGCAACCGCATGTAGTCGATATGTCTGCATGCAGTTGTACGTTTGACTTCGTACAGTCGTGATATCAACTTCAAGCCACGACTGTGCAGTAAATATCGACTACGTGCGGTTGCTGCTGTCCGTCTGATGGCACCGTAAACCACATCCAAGAACTGTCAGTGTGATCATTGTACTGGAATAATGCCATTAACAGCTTCTAAATACGGTCCAGGTGAGCTAATCGCATTCAGTTTCGTTGATGAAATTCCCCATTAACATAGTAAGCACAGCACATTGTTGGGAGAACACTTAACTACCACTTTATTTCTTTAGCTTCTTACACACCACCCATTATTTTTTTATTTGCACATTTTATTTTTTGTTTGTTTCCGTTATAGGGCGCGAACCAAGCGAGCGAACCACGCATGAACCTAAAGTCAAAGCTGTTCAATGCGCTAGGCATCAACACTGGCAGCAATCCGCCTCACCAGTAGCCACGTAGTGTACACTAGGGTTTAAGTTGTCACTCGCTTTACGCACTTGGTCCTTACAGACTAATTACGATATCTAGGCAATGGCTTTGTGGAAACTACTGCTTGCTGTACACGTAGTTAGAACGATATTCGTTTTATTATAATGAGATTACTAATGTAATTTTAGGAAACCAGCAGTGTTATATGATATTATTGTAGCATATTAAACAGCTGATATTCTTTTTTATAAAAGTTATTTAAATATAACAATAAATTATTTTAGTTTCTGGCTTATTATGGCTCAAAAACAGAACCATTGCTTATATCTCGTACTCGACTAATGTCCGCTCACTAAGATTGAGGATCACGTGCGTTCCACACTTAATTTGCCGCCATTTTGAATTTCTTGGTCAACAAACATAATGTAATTTTTCAATGGCCTAAGCCTTAGATAATTTTATTTCGAATTTGCATTTTTGCATTTTATCACAACAAATTCAAAATGGTCGTGTAGTAGCTTAGTATTATTTATTAGCATGCGATATAATTTTAGTAATAATAAAAGTTTTAAAAAAGAAATAAAAAAATAAAAAAATTACAAATGAACGTGTGATAGGAGCATGCCAGTGAGCCGTCCTGCTATAGTATACAATATTTTGTTTATATATAAATATAAAGTATCAAGACGGTGTATGTATGCTGTTTTATATGGTGACACTTAGTCATTTGTTGCTGAAATGCGTTTTATATAACCAATTGTTTGATATTATTGGATTATTTTCTAGAATTGAGAGTATTCAATCACTATCTTATGTATGTATGTACATATATTTCAATTTTATAGGTGCATATTCTACAAATTTGTGCTAAATCTACACTATTTTTCTAGGAATCATTGTCTCTATTCTAGCGAGAACCTAATAGATATCAACACCATTTGATTATATAAAATGTATAAAAAAAGTTGAGAATTTATAAGCTGAATTTTGCATTTATAATCATTGAAATATTTATAAATATTATCATTACAATAATTTTTATTTTATTAATAATTAATTTGCGCATGTTTAAACAACGATTTTATTCGCTTACAATATCAATTTTAATTTAATGATTGTATTTTTAATCGATGTATGTCATTTTCTTTGTTAGGAAGAATGCATGAATGTGAATTTTATTATTGTGAACGTTTAGCTTTACTCAACCTAGGGAAAAATACTTGTTGTTTCAGACATAATGTTAGGATATTTTAGTTTTAATCGATTCAAGTTGTAATACGTGTTTAAGATAGGAATACACATGCCACTAACTTGCACTACTGTGCAAGTAGCTTATATGCCATTCTAAAATATCAACATGAATGGCATGTAAGGCTCCTGCGGTTTTGCAAGTTACTGGCTCGTGTATTCCTAGCTTTAAAAGCATGAATGCAACATTCTAAATCGCTCTAGTTTTTTTTGTAAAAGTTAATGTTATCGACATTTTCTTTTACAAGTTGTACGGTTGAGTTCAGTACATCTGTTTTACCAGTAGTCATGTCTTATCATTATCATCAGTAATTTTATGCTTAACTTTCATTCCAGTGTTAGCGTATGTCGATCTAAGCTTTATGTGAGAGTATAGGTGATAAATATTATTATATAGTATTTTTATATACACTGAATTTCTTTTAAACTATGGGGGTGCTCGAGATGTGTTTTTTTTTCTATGTACATTAGATTACAATATCGGCATAACTTTAACAGTTTTTTTTAAAAGAATCTCCCTTTAACAACTGCTACGTTACGGTATATTTGTCTACTTAATTTGTAAACATTGTAACATGCTTAAACTATACTACAATTGTACTAAATATGCAATTAAAACTAAAATTAAATTAAATAATCAAATCTAATTTTAGTTTTAATTATATATTTAGTACAATTGTATTATTGTTTTAACTGGTTTTAAATTTTACGAATTAAGTAGGTAAATATATCGTGACAACGTCACATCAATGAGAATTATTTTTTTATTATTTCGATATCTACGTCGAATGGTAATCATAAAAATTGTTAATAAATATAATTTATGTAACATTATTTTTGGTTTTATTTATTTTTATTTCGGAAGAAGGTGAGTCTACAGTGTTATGCAATTTATAGCCCACGAAGCAAACAAGACGCATGACAAACAAACCAACAGATACACGAACACAATGTTTATAACGGCTTTCGCTGTTAGACTAGATGCATGGTGGCATCTCATTCACTAATTAATGTTTTGTACATTCATAATCACTACTATCCTACATATTAGTTACACTTTTCTGTCATTGTAGTTTTGTTTATCTGTGGTAATATCCCGCCATTCCCGTTTTGATGTTCCTGGCAAAGGTACAAATTTCATTCAGTCTACTTATGAAACTCCTCCGTAATCGTTAATTGAACAATAACTTCTGAAGTCATAAATCTTATCTTTAAACTTCGTAAAGACTGGCTTTCATTCAGACCTTACTATTTACCATCAACTTTTTCGTATTATTTTAAACAAAATGGAGTGTAAATTGCATAACACGGGGGCAGGATTGTGGCGCGGTGTCTCGGAGCGCGAGTTTCTCGAAACTACGCGAGTCGTTGAGGCGCTCGTCTGCGCGACTGTTCAATCGGCTCGCGGGCCGCCACTCCGCCCACCTGCCAACCGACGTAGACTTCACTGACCCTGAAAGGTAACCAGCCACATTGCAGTCAGCATGATGAGAACCACTCCAGTATACCATACCATCTCTCCGAGAAGTAGGTCGCTCAAAAACGAGCATAACAAAACTTAAAATGAATTCGGTGATGGAATTTTTATGCCAGTATTGTGATAAATTGATCTACCAATGTAAAATAATGTTTTCGCGAGTTAAGCCTATATCTGCTTGCTATCGCATACCTTTGCTTTTAATTCGGCTTTTTAATGTCTGTCTGGTGTATGGTATTTCTATTCAACAAGTTGCAGAAATAAAGCAGTTTAAACAAATATCTTGTATCAGGTAAATGAGATTTATTACTATTTGCACATACCAATGTGTTGCACATAATTGTCAATCATTTGCAAACACATTCATGAGCAGGTATTGTATCTATCTAAAAAAATGAACTTACAATACAATTGCACTAAAATTCCACTTAAAATTAAAGAAAGCCTACCTACATGTTGCCTGCATATGTCGCTCATTTATATTTTTTTACTTATTTGATTACAACGTGTCCAGATTTCATTTTTATACATTTAATTTTAGAACCCCTTTTCTGTTTTCCAAATACGTATAATTAATTAATTTACGAGAAATTAACATTAATCATACAAAGTGACTGCCTTTTGTTATAATTACATATGCAGGGTCAATTTTCCATTAAACTTATCACACCACAATCAGCTGCCATAATACATAAGGTTCGTTTGAAGGACTGCATTGACGCCATTTTTTTCCCTATAGCATGAAGCGCGCAAGCTCCCTGTCCGCGCTCAGTAACTCGAACCCCGCCAGCCCGCGACATTCCCAGCATCGGTAGCTGACAGCAGCCTCCAGAACGAAGACCATCATTAAATACACCACCATCACCTTCATCAGGCTACTGGCATTACAATCATGACCTTTGCCTAGCCAAAACTATGGCTGCTTAATAAACGGTGCGAGTTCCATGCTCTCTGGTTTAAAAAAAGAATATTGTAAGTACGTAGATCAGATGCTGATGTTACTATATAAAAAAAAATATAATCTAATATCGACTTTGTACAAAGAGCATAAAAGTGGTAATATTATAATATCAGAATTTGATGACAAGGAATTTTAACCACATAGATTTGAAACTTGATATTCTTCACACATTCTTGCTTTTTCATATGTTTTGCAATTAAATAATCTGCTGTTTAATTAGGTGTAGGTATATAGGTACCTACATGTTACATATCCACATTCTATATTTAGTGATTGCGTTAGGTATACTTACACAGACTCTATACAGGCAGTAGGAGAAAAGTTGCTTTTAAAGCAATTACACATTTGCACTAAAATGCAATTATTTACGTATTGTTTCTTCAAATCAGTCTTGCTAACATTATTGTAGGGCACTACGCGTGCTAGCTCTTTGTTAGTGAAATAATAGACATTAAAACAATAGCAGGCATAATTATTAAATTCTACTCATAAAGAATGTGTCATTACAATATGTACCATTAATAATATCAATCGATCAATAAAATGGGTACTATAATCTTAATAAGGGTCGTATTTTTAGTTCGTCCGATAACTCTTAACCGAGGGATAAATAGGGCAGTTTGACAGCTTTTGTAAAGACAATATGGCCGACCTGTCATATTTATTTTCTAGTTAAGTATAAATTATTTAACTATTGAAAAACCAGCCCTAAATTAAAAAAAAAAATTTTCAAGAATTTGTGAGTTGTTTGGCCTCAAAATGGTGTGACATTACAATCAATAATATAACGCCTGTTCCCTCCGAAGGGTTACGCAGAGATGTACTGTCATTCGTAAAGTCGTTCACTTGAGTTTCTACAATCCTAATTATCGATCACAACGTTTATAGAAATATGTAACAAATAAATAACTTAGCTATTTTCTGAAATGCTGAAAAGCAGTATATTATTCGAGTCCAAAAGTAACAATGTTAGCGACTTTTCTTGCTGACTGTACTTGCCACATATCGCCAGTTTATTCCCCATACAATACAGAGGACAAGTCTATTAACATTATAAATTATAGATTAAAAATACTTAATTTTATTTATTTTAACGATAAAAATCGTACCTTATTCAAGTTTAAAAATCTTCTCCAAAACAAGAACCCTATTTCGGCTCGGCATGTGCAATATTGCAATCACTAGAGTGGCTTTATTCGTAGAACCTCGGGGCCTTCCACTGTCTCATAAAACAGTATTATTTTAATATTACTTTGCCTTATGCACTATTGGATTTTCAACTCTCGGCTCAGTGCAAAGTGTGGAAAACTCGACTAAAATTACGAAGTAATAATAAAACGGTACTGCTTTTAAGAGATGGTGGTATATGCCCTGTACTTAGTAAGTTAAGCATATTTTTTATAAAAAGAATGGAAATGGCGGGAATTGTGTATGACCCGTGGAAAGAAGAACAGAGACCGAAAGCGTGAAAGAAAATAACTAGATGATAGTATTGTGTATTAATTAATTAATTAGTATTTAAGATTTATTTCCAGCAAGGTGTCTATAAAGCTTTATTTTATCCAATGCTTTTGTAGTCGCATTTTGAAAATAATCTCCATTTTTTTTTTCGGTATTGTAAAAGTTCCTGTCGGATTAGGTAGAAAAGTTCTCGTGATAAATGCTACTTTTTAATTTAAATAGTAAATTACTATTTATTTTCTATTTAATTAAAAAAATAAAGCAATTTTTATTTATAAAATTGCCTAATAGGAGTAGAACGTATCTATTTTGACCGGAAGTTGTGTTGCAAAAACAAGACCTACTCAGAACACGATGGTGCCAATCATGGTGCATAAAAGCACTGTTTATGGTGAAGAGCATTTAAAAAATCTTATAATTTTCCCCTTAAAAATATATCCGGCAGTGACTTGTAAGTGTTATTTTTATTTAATGTAATAGCTTCGACTCAGTGTAATGTAATCTTTTAACTTTGACTAAATATTTTTATTGATATCAGACTGTGTTGGCGTGACGAATGATTTTAAATAAAAAATCATGTTGACAAGTATTTTGTTGTTTTATTAGAAACCTCTTTTTTTCCAAATGCAGGAATGTATAGAATTATTGTTTAAAGCGAAGTAAGTAGTAAGTGTTTCTGACCTATACAATGCGCATGGGTCAATAACCTGGCCAGAATAACCTACTCCCCAAGTTATGACGTCATTAAACCCTGAAGGGGAAAATAATCTCGATAAGACATAGCCAAGCGTTAATTCAATAAGATATAGTTATATCCATATATCTAATCTATATAATTGAAAAAAAACTGTTTCATGAACTATAGACGAATTTATTTATCATTAAAATAATTTCCTGCTTACTGGGAAAAGTAAAAAAAAAACAAGTATGATTCTAAGGACCCAAATTTTAAATTTTCTAGTAAGTTAGGGAAACTACATGAGAGGAATAATTATGATAGGCTCCTACCTAACTAACACTTCATAAAAATAACTGAAAGATGAAGCATAACTTGTAAACAAGTTCCGTAGATAGTGTTGATATATCATTCATGAAAAGATCTTGAAAATATTCGTAGCGATGACCCAGATATTTCGTCACTCACAGCTATAATAAAGCAGTAGGTACGACGAAACAAGTAGTGTCCAAAATAAGACAACACACATATAATGAAGTGCCTACTATAATAAATAATGAGTGTTATGCGTTTAATCGCGTCTGCTAAGCTCATCAGAACCACAGCCGTCATATTTGGTGGTAGGGGTGTGCGGAACAGTCTGTCACCTACTTAGTGCGACTGCTGTGACTTTAGAACTTGCCAAATTAGAAATGATGAATGATGTCAAAAGCTGAAGAGTTTGTTTGGTTGAACGCGCTAATCTCAGGAACTACAGGTTCGAATTTAAAAATTATTTGTGTTGGATAGTAAATTTATTGAGTAAGGCTATATAATATCACGCTGCGATCAATAGGTAGCAGTAACTAAGACGTAACCTAATACGGGTGAAAAAACTACGCGGACGAAGTCGCGAGCATAAGCTAGTGTCAAATTAACTATGATTAAAGGAACAGCTATGGAACTTAGCGCCCTTAGAATCTCATCGCTTTGTCGATGATACAGGGTACCTCGAAAGCTGTTGCTGCGGATTGAGCCCGTTACTTACTAGGTAGATACTTTATCACTACATCGCAAATCGACAGGGAAATTAAGCAATAGATATACCTACCTACAGGGTGCTAATTTCCCCCCCATGTAGTCATGAAGGGTTACAAGGAAGTGTGTAACCTACCTTAACTGCTAAGCTATAATACGTACAATGTTTTTCTACATCCCCATTTCAAATTATCAATTTCAGGGTAATTGACTTAACAGACGTAGATTTTATTCCCTGGTAGAATAGGCAGAGGCATCCCTAGCAACCATAAACAGGACACGATAAGAAATAGTACCTAATTGTAAACTGTACCTAATTATTATAAGTATTGTTTTATTGTGGTACCCCTATCTAAATAAGAAAGAGTCAGCCATAAAGTTCCAAAGAGCTTTGAACTCAATTTAAGTCAGAAACAAAAATATTTCCAAGTCTAAGAAGTGGGGATGATGAAGATCTAGGCAACATCTACCGATTTAGGCAGGTTTACTCAGAGGTGTACCAATGTACACCCATAGTCCGCCGGTATGTTTTAGGTCCCACGTAATAGGGGGTGAGCTTTTTACCATCAACCGGGCACAAATCCTAACTCCTAGCTGCTACTAAGAATTTCATAGAAAAACCCAATAACACTTTGCTCTACCTGGGAATCGAACCCAAGACCTCTAGCGTAGCATTCGCGCTTAGGACCACTAGGCTAACGAGGCAAGTAGATACATACTTATCAAAGTAATCCATTTTTTTCTCTATCAATTAACGCTCGCTTAACGCGTTCCAGAATGACATTCAGCATTCATCAATCAATGAAACGCAAAGAAATAATCAATAAAAATTAACATATCAACACTAGCCAATAATTCCTCGATCCGTATTATTATAACAAAGCTAACACAACAGCAGGAGCGGCAGTGACTCAGCTCACTAATTACCAAAGGGGCAGTAAAAAGGAACGTAAGAGTCGTCATAAGTTGCTCATCGTGGACGCACGCGCAGCTGCCAAAACATGGCGGGAAGGGTGCGTGTACGCAGACAGAAGACGAACAGGAACGATGATCATTTTGTTTGTCATTATGTGGTAGGTAAAGTCACCTCGCTTTTGTTTCAATGGAAATGGAAAGGTTTTCGATTTACATTCTTATTCTTGGCTACATAACTATTTAAACCGGCCATACTCAAACTGCTTCGTGGAGCTCTAGGGCTACCCAAAGCATCTGTGGGCGCTCCGTAAAAATACTGGTCATAAAGAAAAATCCTGACATCTGACTTTAACTCTGACTCATAGAGCCTGACAAAACAATTGATCAATAATTAATTTAATGTAAAAAGCAATTTTATACCTTCCATTACATCCAATTTTTTTTTCAATAATTTTAAGGCTCCATCAAATACTTTGTTTTTCAAAAGCGTTCCGGCGCCAAATAAGTATGAGAACCGCTGATCTATGCTGTTATTTTATACCTGCTTAGTCAATAACTGGTCTTCACAGACGAATTCGTAGGCAGAAGCTATTATGTACTTAATATACAAAAAAACGACCACGACTGCTACGCTAGAGGTTTCGATTCCCAGGTCGAGCAAAAAGTGTTATTGGGTTTTTCTATAAAAATCTCAGTAGCAGCCCGGAGTTAGGATTTGTGCCCGGTAAATGGCAATAGGCTCGCCACTATTACGTGGGACCTAAACATTCCGGTGACAGGGTGGTACATTGGTACATCTCTGTCTAACCCTTCGGAGAATACAGACGTGATGGTTTACAAAAAAAAATCGTTTGTTTGTGCCCAATAAGCTCCGAAACTTCGGGACTGATTTGAACCATTTTTTCACCAATAGATAGCTACATTATAACTGAGTAACATAGGCTATATAACATTACGCCATTACACACGGGAGCGGAGTAGTAAGCAAAGACGACATTCAACGCCGGTGAAATAAGCCAGACTTAGGCACGTACTGGGCCACGATACAACGACGTGTAATCAACTAGTCGGATCACATAATGAGCGGGAAGTGCAACCCAGCCATGTAACCATCCCGTCCCACTGTGCCGACCACTCGGCCACCGCTACCGATTTGTTAACGACCCATTACAACTATATCTCATCCGCTTTATCGATAGCCATATAGGATTCTGTAGATAGATAGGTATCTTTTTAAAATAAACTAGCAACACCTATACCCCGCGGTGTCACCCACAATCAGTTAAGCCTTGGCTATCGCTCCGCTCCCGTTGGACATAGCGTGATGTTCTTTATGCATATGGCGGTTATCCCGCTGCACCGCGCCACGGCACGTAGGACGGGGCGGCAGACTTTACCATCGTATATAGTGGTCGCCACGAATCGTGAGCACAAATGTCAAGTTTATTTTCAAGATTTCCGGTTCCTTTCCGGCCGCCGACGCTGCACGCGGTTGGTCCGTCAATTGGACCAATCCAAGCGCAGCGTCGGCGCCCCAAAAACCCCGAAAGGAACCCAAAAACCGAGAAATTAACATGACATTTCTGCTCACGACTCGTGGCGACTAATATACCAGAGTTTAAATTTGTATAGAAAACACGCCTAGGACCACACACTGCCGACGCGTCTACGTGCTGGATTTTTGTGCCGAGCAAGGCGCCCCGCGGCGGGACGCTTCGCCAGTAACCGCCTAGATCACTTCATTAAGTACAGACGGCGGAATGCGACGTTGTTTTATAGTATGTACCTAGAGATGCTATGTAAAGAATGATAAATAAATAAATATTTCTATCACTGTCGATAGGTACCTAAGTAGCTTTTTATTTTTCAGTCTTTACAGGTTAGTAATATTGCTCTAACATACAAGTAAAGTGCTTGGAAGTCTTTCGTAAACAAAGATAAGTTACGAAATTTGTAACATGGTTGACATGGTTCTCGTTGATAGCGTGTTGTGTCAAAAGTTTACATAATCAAGTTTATCACATCAAGAGTTTACACAATAGAACACCCCACACCACAATAATGAGTCCCAAACTATAAAAATTGTTAACATGAGACATTAAGATATTTCTGCCGACTATTCCCATACTAGATATTTAACAAAATACGTGCGAGTCGGGCTCGCTCACGAAGTGTTCCGTATCATTATCTATAAAATGGGAAAAAAACATGTCTGTTGCATGGGAGCCTCCTTTAATATTTATTTGTTTCTGTTTTTTTTTTTTTTGTATGTGTTGTTATAGCGGCAACAGAAAAACATCGTCTATGAAAATTGTCTAAAACTGTCTAACTATCACAATTCATGAGATACAGCCTGGTGACAGACGGACGGACGGACAGCCGAGTCTTAGTAATAGGGTCCCGTTTTACCCTTTGGGTACAGAACTCTAAAAATAACCTATTTTACTTTTAAAATCACACATTAAACCTATCATCACAGTTGAACAGTTGTTAATCACCAGTCACCGTGAGAAACAGAGGGCAGAGGGCTGTCCCCAGGGGCTCACCGCTGCCCCATGTTAACACGCCGAGCCAGCGGTCGCACCTAAATCACTTGATTATAATAATTGATTTGTAAATAGGAAGTATTCGATAATAGTTCGTTTAGTTAAAGTGTAGTTTACCGCACACACGATACTGAAGACATTCCTGGTGTGGGGATGCATGGAGGAAACATATTGTATAAAAAAAAATATTTAGACTATTTTGTTAATTTTACACGACTACGGCAAGCAAAAAGGAGGGTTATGCATTTCAGTAGTATGGTATGTATGTATGTTCAACTGTTCCCTCATAACTACTAAACTACTTATTACCATTCGACAAAATAATGAGGTATCGTTGGAAGCGCCTTAATCGTTCGCTGGTTCCTATGACGAAATATTGCACCACGTGCACAGCTACAGTTCCAGGCGAAATAGATGCTGCTGAATTTCACTAAGTATTTTTGATAAAAAGACTGATTCTACAATTATGAGGTAGGTACTAGTCTAGACGTACCAACGGCACTGGTTACTCCAGCTCAAGCAAAACTTACAAACTAGCACAAATAATTTATAGAAATATAAATTCTAGTTTCTACTTTACAGGGTTTGCGTCCGATATAAAATATTTGGCTGAAATTGCTACTTAGGTAGCAGTCACCTGTCTCCGACTAAATCATTGTTCTGATTCAAAGACGATAATCTTATAGAAATCTAAACTTTAAAATTATTAAAAAACTTGTCAAAAAAACAATAGCCGTGTTGAAATGACAAATGAAAGTAGCCCACAACGCAACTCAGTCTCCGCCCAAAAGCTAAGCCCCGCCCAAACTGTGGTGCGTGCGCGCATATCAGCTGAACGTTCAGGAATCATCCGCTGAAACTCTGGCGTGAGCAGACGTATTACTTGGTGCCTTATAAAGTATCGTAGGCAAATTGTATAATTTCAAAGAAGTTATTATTATCGGAAAACGAATAAGAAATAAACAAAAATGTGAAGTAAAGACTAGAAAATAGTGCCGAAAGTAAAAAACGGTTTTTCTCAAAAGTTTTTGGACTATAATTTTAAATAACTCCGAGTAACATCAAGATAAAAACTTCATCTAAAAACCACGGAATCAAGATCAAGGAAATCCCCCAATTAGTCACAAAACAAGAACTTCCAACATAGACAATGGATTTCCTAAAACCAACCTTTCCAGTACAAACAGACGAGACAAACAAATATCCAGAGGCAATAGAACCTTCTCACATTCAACCTCTTTTAGAACAGGAAGTGCATAGTTCTTCTAGCGAGTTCTTCCACCCAGGGTATCTTCCGTTCTTCTACGACTACCGAGCAGTGGACAGAGGATTATGTGAGGAAAGAGAGGCTTGTGATTGGGAGTGGGGCGAGTGGGAGAGCCATGTTGTGGTGAAGGAGGAGAGTGAGGAACAGGCACGAGGATTTGGGGAAGAAGGTGAGTGGATTTTGTATGTTTTGTTAATAGGTTTTTGGGAAATGGTGTGGTTGTAGGCGATGCTTGGTATTGTTGGGAGAGACACTCGAGTTACAGGCATACAGGCGTGATGGTATGTTATGTAGAAACTCAAGTTCTTTTGTAAGATAATTTTCAGTAGAAACAAAAAATAGGAATATGTATTAAAGTTCAGTCTGTGGTTCAGTACATAGATATTACGGACGAATGGAAAATAATCTCTATTTGAAGTATTGTGTTGTATTATTTTGTGTGAATATATAGGTAGACACGTATTTAAATTATGAAATTCGCCGATGACCGTTTTGTTAAAATAAAATAAATTAATTACACAGGTCATGAAGATATTATGTAGGTACAGTGGATTGGAATACTTTGTGGATAGTTCAAGTGTTATAACAGGACTAGATTGTTTAACTGTGGGTATATTGGTACACCTCTGCCTTATCCTTCGGGGAATACAGGCGTGATGGTATGTTATGTTAGATTGTTTATTCGAATACTCAGGTACGTACCTGCCTGTTTTTTACAATAAGCGATAACTAATGTGTTTCTCATTTATAACAAAGGCAACTCATCTTCTCGAATGTGAAATTAAATACCTACTGAGCGTTGAAAATGCAACATTCCTTACTATACGCTCACGTCTCGAGAATACTTAAGCCTCTTACTTGATGATGACTGAAACCTTGATCTTCAGATGTTTCTTTTATTTACCAATTTTTTTACGATAGAAAGACTAGTACAACATAATGAGAAGATCATCTCTGCTTCACCGAATTCCCTCTCATAAATCAAAGCAATAAAATAATAGTAGCAAACATAACACCTTCCTGTCACCTCATGGTTCACAGTTTACGAGTGGAAATGCTCCCGCGCAGGATTCGCGACACAAACAATGTCGGCCGTAAACCAACGATAAACAATGGACAGTCGGCGCCGGCGCCGCGGTACATCTGCTAGTCGTTACGTTCAACGGATGCAATTGGCTATTAATCGGGAGTTTTGTTAGATTAGCTTTATGTAAGAGCTTCTCAGGCCTGTGTTACAGAGTGAAATGAAGCTTAAAACCAGTGGCCGATTTCCTAGATGGCTGAGTAGGCTGGAGAATAGGGTGGCAAAAATCCGCCGTCTTATTTCCCTTGATTGATTTATTTAAACTTTATGCACAAAAAAATATATAAAGGCGGATTTAATGCCTTAGGCATTCTCTACCAGTCAACTAAAGGTGGTGAAGAGATAACACGGCAGGTGTAGATTATTCTATGAGAGTAAATAAATTGAAATGTACATAAGTACAAAATTAAAGTACTCCATATTTACTTTTTCCCTTTTAGATGGTTTTGTGATGTCTAGAAGGTGTCAAGTCCACAAGACATCTTTTAGACGACTTTTTACTCTTCCCTTTCATTACATTCAACGGTATCCCAAACTCATATACGTATTTTATGGTAAAACACCCAGTCGTAGGCCAGCTAACTTGAACTGACAATTATTGATGTAAATGTAAAAATTCGCCACTGCTTAAAATTCTAGTTAAAATTCGATTTAACCTATCAAGTGGCTCTAAATCCTTAAGACGAAATCTATGCGTGTGTTTCAGTGTATGGTATGGCAACATTAACTCAATGGCTGGTTGATTGATTTTTTAGCTCGCTACGTGTCGCTAGTTCTGTTCCCATATGTATATTTGTGTAGCGTATAGGCACAGATAAGCAGTTGTTCCCGGTCTGGCTAGGTTTGTAAAATTGCAGCTTATAGTTTGTTAAAAAAAAAGAAAAAAGTAGGTACATTTCACGTCTGTCCGACTCCGAGGCAAGAAATCAAGGTTCCATTATAGACGACCACAATTTTAAAAAGTTGAAAAACAAGGAAATTGCTTAGAAGTTTTCCAACTTACCTGGATTTGGAAGGGTCACCGACAGCGCGAGACAGCCGAGCTCGGCATTTTCAGGACTGGAAGCTTTTAACTTGCAGCTCCGGCGTCCAATTGTTGGAACAGCTTCTACATCGATCATAGATCTAAAACGTGAAAGACAATACCTATAAAAACAGTCAAGTGAAACCCTGAAAGGGTTTCGTACACCAAGGGTCCAAGGGAGTCGCCATACAAGAAATATATTTTTTGGGGGCTTTTTGCTCAACCTGATGGTGGTACATTCATGTGCGGGTCCCGATCCGCACTTAGCCGGTTATATTTCCAGGGGAAATTACTTTAAAGTGAGTCCTGTACCTATCTGCAATACAAAGCCCTATACAGGACATGGTCTGCCTGTGAGCTACATTTTTCTACGTATAATAATTGAGTAGGTAGGTATATTAGTCGCCACGAGTCGTGAGCACAATTTCAAAGTTAATTTCTGGGTTTTTGGGATCCTTACTAGGTTTTTTGGGCCACCGACGCTGCACGCGATTGATCCGTCAGTTGGGCCGAAAAACCCAAAAATTTACTTGACATTTGTGCTCACGACTCGTGGCGCTACTATACATCTAATCCGAACATCTCTACAAACTGTTATGTTGGGAGCTGGACAACATTATTACGCATGTTTTAACAAAACTACTAATTCTCTACATAAGTTGGTTAGGTTTAAACCTTAATTTATAAAAAAATATAACCTAAGTAAATAATTAATAGTTTAGTTAATTATTCGCCACGGGAACAATTTGCAAATTAGACACTAATTTCATATATTAATCAAAATTTTCTTACCTACGTTATGAAAAATCTGAGTAGGCAAGCCACGCGTGTGTTTTGCATTTGCAAATCCACGTAAGCTCCCATTTAAATCTGAAACTACCAACTACCAGCTTACTTAACTCAACCAGGTTGCTTAATAAGTGAAACGGAATAATGATAAGAATTATTGAAGTGAAAATTAACGACAGTCCACTAGCTATGGCTAGACACCGACCGGAAGTGACTTCTATTGGTAGGTTAGTGCCGTGAGGATGGCTGATTGTATTGATTTAAATATTTTGATAACAAAAATGTTAAACGCATTTTTCTTAATATTAATTTTGATAGGTAGGTATTTATTTTTATTAAAATAATATCTACATAATTATTATTTTTAGATTTAATAAAGCTTCGTCTGTTACTGCAGGATGTCAATTTCAAAATTAGAACATCGACGTAGCCAGCAATAAAATTATGTGTAGGTAACCTAGGTAGATATTAAATATGTATTCTAAAATTGAACAGACTAAATCTTTAGCTTTATTTCCAAACTGACTTTTTTTAATTTATCAGCAAGCGGGTTGCCAGTAAGATTAAATATCAATTGGAGTATTGATTATGCATGATTATTAAAAATAAAATAATTGTGTTAAAATAATCTGTACTAATATTAGAAAGCTGTAAAGTTTGTTTCGTTGAACGCACTAATCTCAGAAATTACTGGTTCGAATTGAAAAAATAATTTTGTGTTGAATAGTCAATTTATCGAAGAAGGCTAGGCTATATAACATCACGCTACGACTAATAGCTGCGGGGCAGTAACCAAAGAGGTAACTTAATCCGGGTGACAAAAACCACGCGAACGACGTCGCTGGCAGAAGCTAGTACTAAATATAATTCTCTCAATTACCTCTACAGATACTCGGTCCCCTAGCGGCAGTCGCAAGGAGCGGACAGCGTTCACAAAGGCGCAGATTCGCAGTTTAGAGGCTGAGTTCACGCGGGCCAACTATCTGACACGACTGAGGCGGTACGAGATAGCTGTGGCGTTGCATCTTACGGAGAGACAGGTATACTTTGCGCGGTACAAGATGAAACCCTAGAAAAAAAAAATGTGCACGCCTACAAAGTTGGTGCAGTGGCCGAGCGATTAGCTGTTGCGTTGCGTATCACGGGTTCAATTCCCGCACGGAATAAATATGTGTATGGCCTACAGATAGTTGTTCCCGGTCTGGCTGTTTTGTGTATGTTTGTAAAAATGTAAACGCATCCACGATATAAGAGAAATGTCTAGATGGGGCAGTCTAATTTATAAAAAAAACGCGCGCTCGGCACTTGTCGTTTAAGCTTTTATTAAAAAACCAAGGGCAAGTTGGGTGTTTCAAGTGGTCTTATAAATATTTGTGTCACACAGGTATCGAACCTGGAACACGTAGAGCAGCACTTCAGTCAACTACTGCGCATTTTGAATCAATTAGCGACTTGAGCATGTAATAATTGTCTAATATTACGGTCGAAATAAAATATTGTAAGTGCTGTTTCTGAACTTTATTATTTTCTTTATTGTTTTCAGGTGAAGGTTTGGTTCCAAAACAGAAGAATGAAGTGGAAACGAACAAAGGGCGCAGGCGCAGCCAAACAATCGAAAAAGAAGGACATTAGTAATTCACATTAGATTTTTAAGTAAATATTAGATTTCCCTTAGTAGTGTTCATTTGGAAAGTTGGATATTTTACTAATAGGTACCTATCGTTAGCGCCTAAAGTAAGGTATGCTCTAATAGGATTAATTGTAAGTTATCAGGGGATCGCCGGGTAACTTCATTCAGTACATGTGTCTAACCTACCAAGGGATATATATTTTTTTTAAATTTTAAAATTAGCTGTTCCTTTAATTTTGAACTTCTGGGTACACCTACAAGGTACAACTATAATCCTGTAGGTACTGAATCCATGGTAAAAAATTGGCCGTCAATTTCCCTTCCATCGTGTATTATGAAGTTACTTTAATCTCATTTAGGTGCCTTATATTATCAGCGTCCACTAAGCTTAACGCGATTACTTTCTTATAGGTAAATAATGTTAAGTAGGTACATACGCATGTATGAAGAAAACACAATATTTCAGGAGATAAGATATGTTTATTAGACAATTCATACCTCCGGCACGAGGCGAGGGCGCGTGCCGAACAAATTATAACTAAACATAATAATAATATTGTGAACTAACGCACTATCTTTGGAAGAAACAAAACATCCGGGCTATGGGCGGCTACAAATTGTTTAAACTTAAGAATGGGTCACGTAAAATTATAATGATTAACAACAGCGGGGGGAACTTCCAAATGACTTAATACTAGCTGTAATCATATATATAACATTATCTGCAGTCTAGCGGCGCCGACGACCACGTGGAAGCAAGCCACATACAGTTTCCAAACCCGAGCAACGCTCATCAATAAATTGGTCTATTTTAAAAGATTTTGGCAGCGCATTACAACGTTTTGTTCGAAATCTGGAGGTATTCACTAAGGCTGGCAGAGAAAATATCACAAAGTCTTGATACATAATTCAATAAGTCATATGATGTCTTGAAACTACGACTCAACTTGCTAACAATCAACAAGAAAGATTAAAACTACATAATTGAATATTACAGTTACTTATCCTAGGCAGAACACGTCGAAAATAAAATAGTCGATAGCCAAGACATATTGGAAGACTACGAAAGATATTTTTTTACAGAAAACAATCTTACAAAGAGATTCAACCACCAATTAAACAAACAGAGGACTACGATCACAGTTAAGGAGAATAGCTTCTCTTCAAAAACTTTCAGAAACTGTATGTAACTCTGTGAGCATAAATCGTCGTTTACAACGTCGCCTTAACTCGCGTTAAATTTTCATGAACACTACCTTTAACATTGGACCTAGCTATATCGTTGGACCAAAATAAAATAGCTAATTTTCAACAATATAGATATATAATTATCATGTTTTAACATACGCCGCTGCGTTTGTCAATGTAGTTGACTCTTGTACCTATGGGGTTCATACAAACAATCCATGAAAGGAAAATAAGTAAATTAAATATTTAAGTCTACATTCAGCATTTTTATAACGCAAGCTGTTACGTTGTAAATATACCTATACCTGAATTTACACTATCTGACCCTTATTAGCATTATAGTTAAAAAAATAAACTTCAAACAACACCGCGGCTTCGTTGACAAACGCAGGGACCACTCGACCGTGAGCTTTTAAATTTAATATTATATAAAAGTCGTCAGCAACTTTCCATTGATTGGCTCCCGTGATATATTTTATGTACAACGTGATTATCATACTTTTATATTCATCTGTCAGGCACCAATTAAATCACCAACATTTGTATGTTATAAGGGTTTTAGTTATGTTTATACGTTATTGTTATGTAGGGACATTTATAATTAGCTTATATAAACGTTTTCAACTAATTGGTGTATGTACATGTATAGTGGATTCACAAAATAGTATTTTCTAAAAATGATAATTATAGACAAATGTGTGAAGTTTTATTTTCTGCAAATCATAGAGGTTCTAGCATTAGAGTTAAATAGATAAATAATAAGTCAGATTGTACTTTATCACTTGTAACTAACTGTAAATGTCCCTGCGACTAAACGATGAAGGTTTGAATTCAAATCAACGTTGAAATCAACATGTAAAATGTGTATTTATTCAAAAATTATTGTTTTATTTCTACTTAATAACGGGTTTTAGCTCTAAATGAGTTTCTAATGCATCCTTATATATAATTAACAGTTGGAAAAATATGTTCCGAGTGATATTCTTACAAAGTTACGCTATACATTACTATACATAGATTGTGTCTAGGTTCATGCGAATGATACGAGGCGATGTGTCGCATACCTACGGGCACTAATGGCAGATGACATGAAACAACACTACATTTACCTAAAACACACGCGTAAGAAGTTACAGGCAAAACGCTGAATCAATAAGCTTACCAAACTGTTATGTAGCAGCTTGGTAAGCAGCGCGTTATTGACATGTGCAGGTTCTAAACGTTACCATCACACACGTGCGTCTACTGTTATTACCTTCAAAACGGCGCGGAAGGATAAATAAATAAATTATAAATGCATATTCCCACCTGACTAGAGAATTTTGAATGTTTCTCTGCAAGGAACTATATTTTTGTATATTATAGTCAGGTTTATTTGTAATAAATAGTAACTAATATGTAACAGGCCTCTTCAGAACTTATAATAAATTAGTATTTATGAAGTTAATGCTGTTTTAATGGTCACAAATCTAATTTTCCATGAGTATGTCTGAGATTTGCTTATGACAGAAAACTAATGGTACAACTTTTAAATTATATGAGATAATCTACAAGGAAGTCATATAATAAAATCATAATTAAAATTAAAAAGAAACTTTTCAAGTTTATTTTTATGTCTACGTAATTTAGGCATGTGAACACAATTAGCATCAGAAATGATATGATATCTATCACCCTAACAATCAGAAGCTTTGCTCAAACTAACAGGATCAGCACAAACCATCGCATCATTTGCACAAATGAAAAAAAAAAAATTAAAAACCTTTCAGAGTAATATATTTAACACATTCCTTGTCACCATTTTCACAGCACAATGTCCGTCACTACACTAATATATACACAGTATAATTATTAAGGCTTTTCGGGTGCTTTCACTTATTGCAAATGTTCGCGGGACGCGTATAGTTCATGTCAGCAGTACCGCGGCGTGTGCGCGGGGCGGCGCTACACGACCACGTAGATGAGGCTTCGTTATGGACGCTGGCCATCCGCCGCCATGCTGGCCGCCCCGCCTGGCCCAGCGCCGCCCGGACCCATCACCGTCTGCGGGATCACTGTCAGGGACTTGGGGATCTTCGGCATCATCATGTGACTCATCACCGGCGGAGACAGTACCGTCTCGCTCACGATGGACACGGCCGGTCCTAGTTGAGGAATTCTGATAGGCGTCGACGTCACCAACAGAGATGGCGACGACACGACGGGGGAGGCGACCGTCTGTGACGTCACCGTTGCAGTTTTCTGTGGGATGGGGGCTATAGTGATGTTCTTTAGCCCTACATTCTTCAGTATCGTGGCGGCATTAGAGCCTATTTGTGCCATTTCTTGTAGATCTTTCTTATCTTGTGATTTGTCGTCCGGCGTAATGTTTTGTACGACGGAGCCTCCGTTGCCGAGCATAGCGCACTGAGCGTTGGAAGGCTGTATTTCAGTGACCACAGAACTCTCTTCCGTGGACTGTCTCTTAGTTTTCTCTCCGTCCTGTATCTGCTGTAGTTTCTCCCGCCTCATGATGCACATTTTGTTGTAGTCTTGCAACGTGATGTGGTACCGCTTGCCGGAGGACATCACTTGCACGAGGCTCGGCAGCGTGCGCCCGTCCACCGCTACTTGTGTCGGCTCGCGGGCAATTTTAGCTAGGTTCTCCTGTAAAAGAAACAATATGGTGTTGTTAGTGTATTTTTTTACTGCATATAGTTCTGTCAAAATAAACCAAACCACATCAAAAATCTCGCATTTTTCGAAGTAATTATGACTTTGGATTTAATTTATTCTAAGATTGGGACTTATGTATATTTAACTGTTGTTGCTAGATAAGATTACCATTTGACATAATGAATTTACTTTTTGAGAGATTGTGGGCCGGTAAAAGTCAGCTCAAATTGACACCAAACTAACATTCTGTTATTTGTACTAAGAACATGGCATGTTAGTCAGGTACAAAACCATTTGCTATTCGACATTGGATCGACTCTCGAAACATGTGTGTTTACATATTTATTTTACATTAGCATAAACTACCTAATATTAACTTTACAACTTTGTTACACATGGTGGCAAAGAATAGAGAATTAGGAATCATTTCAGCATAAATCCATTGTTTTGTTACTATTGATTATTATGGCATTACCAATGGGTTATTACCATAATGAACAATAGTGATACATTGGAAAAGTAGCCTGGTATGTTAAAATATATTTATGTTTTTACCTGAGTAATAGGCATAAGCGTAGGTCTCCAGGGTTTGCTGGTAGTCTTCGTTTTCTTCGGTGCATCTTCTTTCCTCAGAGCGTCCTTCTTCTCCTTAGCAGGAGCGACAGGCTGCGGAGGATCATACTTCGGAGGGACGGGCGTCACGGTTGCCGGCGTCAGCGTCACCGTGGCTGGCGTGTGCGTGACCGGCGCTGCCTGGGCGTGCCCAGCGTGCGCGCCGTGTGCGGGGAGAGGCGCAGCTGCGATCTCCGTGGGATCCGACGCCGACACACCCTTGACCAACTGCTGTATGTTATGCAACACGTTCTGTATCGCCTTACGGCCCTGTGCGTTCGGCGTGTTGATAGCGATGAGCTCCGGAGGCAAGGGCTTCGATTTCACTTTATCACTCTTAGATTTCGGCTTGGGCAGGACACCGGGTGGCGGCGGCATGAACTTTTTAGTCTCTTTCTCACCTTCATTTTGATTGGACTTTAGTAAGCTTTTGCCGTTCAATGAGGGCTTCTTTCTAAATTCTATCAAGCTGATCGCTGGCTCGCTTCGTCTCGGCGTATCATTGACAACGTTGTCGTACGCCCGCAGCCTGCTCTGCACCGAATCGCTGTAGTTCGCCGCGTGGGGAGATGCATTATGAGATAAGACTAAGTCTCCACCCCGGAAGTACTTTTCTAGAAGTATTAAATGACGTAGGAAGGAGGACTGGTTACCGTAAGGTCTCTGTAACTCGTTCCACAGCCTCTTAGTTTCCACATCATACTGTATCATCGTGTTACACTTCTCCCATCCTTCAGGAGTGACACCCTTTACGTTATTAAACTCGATATTACATTGTAAGTTCATCTCCTCCTCGCCCGGGAACAGTTCTCTGACAGAGATCGAAGGGTTGGTTTCCAATCTTTTGACAGGATTCGAGTACTTCATGTCTGACATTTTCTTATGTTCTGGTTTATTCTTTGATAATTCGCTTAGGTTTTTCTTAACTTGAGTAAAGCTTTCAGACATTTGCCATTTGTTTTTAAGTGTGTTAATGTCAGCTGGTCGCTTGTTAGGTATGCTTTCTATGGTACATTCTTCGTTCAAAGAGATGTTCTTTAGTATAGGTATACCATCCTTTATTCTGTCCTCTTCATTATCACTCCTTGGTCTGTCTTTATGTGATAAGATCTGTCCCAACTTGTGAATCCTCTTAGAGTTTTTCTCCACAATTCGGTGTTGACTTCCCGGTTTCTGAACACCGGATAAATTATGTACTTTTAATATATTCCTCTGTTTTGTCGTTAAATTAGGTTTGGGTAGGAACTGAGCTGGGTTGTTCTGTTTTTGTAGGAGGTACTGTAGTTCTGTTTGTTTGTCTAGCGGTAGGACGGGCTCCATGTCTTGCATTTCAGCTTCTGAGCCATCACTTTGGTGGTTGGGGTCTGTTGACTTCGCATTGGGTACTAGGATCTTGTTCGAGGAGATGAGACTCTCTATATCTTCTTCTACTGGATGGTCTTTCCCATCGCTATCTTCTTTTTTGTCTTTCTCTGGGGTACTCTCGCTAGTTCTCTCGGACCGCTCTGAAGACTCGCTGTCCATTTTGTCGGGTTCTGTAGACTTTCTTTGCTTGGATTTAGGTCTCTGCTTCTTCTTTAGTTTACCATCTTCTTGATTATCTTCTGTCTCGTTCCCAAATATCGGTGGTACGTCAATGTTGTATACTTGGAGTAATCTGGAATTTGAGCAAGAGTTGGTTAGTGTTGAAAAACAAGTTCAATCTAGATTTTAGTGTCAAGGGTCATTGAGAAAGGCCTCACTTAGGTAATAGGTACAGTTAACAATATACGCAGTACAGTTTACAATTTTTTTACCGCAAGAGAAAAAAAGAAACAAAAAACCATTTATTTGGGACTTATTCCACTATTAAGTTTTAGAAAAAAAAAATACGAATAAAAAGCTCTTACTATTGTTTTAAACGCTTTTTGCAACTAGAAACGATTTCCACATGGAACAGGTATTAGTATGGCCTAAAGGTAGTTGTTTCGGGTCTGGTTGTCGGTATATGTGACTTTATTATGTTTGTAAACACACACACAGGAAACAATTCCTAGTGTAGGGCAACATATATTTTTTTAATTTTCTTAAGCTACTTACTTGCGATTATACGCGTTGGCGTAGGAGTCGTTGTAGCCGGGTCGCTGCAGCAGCGTGCAGTAGTAGCGGCACGTCTTGCACAGCACCGGCCGCTCCGAGAACTGCACCGGCACGCTGGCAGCCTTTAGGTACGGGTTCAACTCCAAGAAGCCCTGACAAGGAAATATAGTTAGGATATGTTTGAAATGAAGTATAACATAACATTACCATCACGCCTGTAGTCCCCGAAGGGTTAAGCAGAGGTGTACCAAATATGTACACCCACAGTGCGAGCTTATTGCATTTAACGGGGCACAAATCCCAACTCCGAGTTGCTACTGAGAATTTTATAGACAAACTTAACAATTGCTCTTATCAAATCCTCTTGGGATCGATTCCTAGATCGCGCAAAGTCGTCTAGCATAGCAGTCGCACTTAGGACCTCTAGGCTAACGAGACAGTTACTACTACAGCAGTTATTACTGGTCGTGTGTGTCAAAAAATAAAGGAGCGGATTTAAACATTTCGATCGTGTGACGATTCAGTAATCCAATAATGAAGTTCTTTTTAGTATGCAATGCCAATAGGCTCGCCCCCTATTACATGGGACCTAAACTGTGGGTGTACATCTGCCTAACCCTCTGGGGAATACAGGCGTGATGGTATGTTATGTTTTTTAGTATGTTTGTTTTGTAAGCATCAAGACCCCCACAAACCGACGTCTCTCATGATACTTTATTTGTAAAACAGTAGTTTAAGAGATATGAGGCAACATTTTAACATACACACATAATCTGCTTCAATCATAACCCTCGTAATAGTATATTAATTACCAAAACATATTTTATCGGATCACACAGTAAAATTGTCAAATCGCAAGAGACTACTCTTGCGATTTGACAATTTTACTGTGTCTCGTCGTTCAGTAACGTGTAGTAAGTAGGGACTCACATGGTGTATGAAGTGCACGTTGTGGTGCTTGGTGATGCGGCGCCGGCACAGCGCGCACGCCATGAGCGGCGCCAGCGCGCGGTGGTGCTCGCCGCACAGCGGGATGGTGTGCAGCCCCGGGTAGTCGCACTTCAACTTCAACTGCCACACAGTCACACAGACATAATAAGATATCCTCACGACAGACTCGCTCGGGGTGGCAAATGCCAATGGAGACTGGCCAAGTACGCAAGAGATATTATAGTTCACAAGTGTGTGTTGGGAATCGAACCTAAAACCCCACACTCAGCAGTCACGCTTGCGACCACGAAACCAACGGGGTAGTTAAATCTATACTAATACTAGCTTCTGCTCGCGACCTCATACGCGTAGTTTTTCTACCCTCATTAGGTTACGTCTTTGGTTACTGCTTCGCACCTATTGGTCGTGACGTGATGCTTTATCTTTCCTCGATAAATGAACTATCCAACTCAAAAACATTTTTTCAATTCAAAGTAGTAGTTCCTGAGATGAATGCGTTCAAAACAAACTCTTCAGCTTTATTTTATTAGTATTGTATACTAATCTGAAGAGTTCGATTGAACGCACTTATCTCAGGAAACACTGGAACGATAAGAAAAAGCGGACCCACGGGAGCGGAGCAATAACCAAAGACGTAACTCAAACTAGAAAGTAAATAGTTCCATAAGTACCTACATAGCCATGATGATTCCATCGTGTATTTACACGAGCCAATTATAAACAAGTCAACAATCAGAGTGCCACTCACCAGCTTGTTGACACTACTCCTCATCTTGATGAGCCACTTGCGGCGGATGGAGTGGTCCGCCACGATGGTGCACCCCTCGGTGTGGCACAAGGACACGCGGCCCGTGCTCACCGCGCCCGCGGCCCCGGCCTCCTCCTCACTGTCCTCCTCTAACGGAGGACTTGTTGGCTTCTCAGTTTGAGTACTGGTGATAAAAACAACATTAGATAGATTTAGGGTTAAGAGGACCGAGGACAAGTGCGGGTGATCAGTTTTCAACCTTAGTACTAAGGACGTAAGGTGAAAAGTAGTTCACAGCAATTGTCCACGATTGAAAAGGATCAACGAGGCAGCCGGCCATGTTTAGAAGAATTTAACATAAAAAAAATGTTGTAAATTGAATCGATTTTACAATATGTAACGTATATTACATTACATAATCAAACCCATGAAATAAGAACCATATACTCATGCAAATAATGTACACATTCGCATATGCTAACGTGATCAAGCGTTTCACACGAATATCAACCTTAACCTTGTACAAATAAAGTTCATATTCGTATGATATGCTTACTTAAAGTCAAAGCACGGTATACGAAACTCGCCCTCATTAAACTTGGAAGTTAAAACTACCCCAAAGCCTCCTTAAGACATTTCTAGTATTCTAGTATTACTTGTCTATATATCCAGTTAAAAATACTCACTTGTGCAGCGAGGTGATAGGCGGGTCTATGGGCTGCTTGCCCAACGGCCGCTTGCGGTAGGAGGGGCAGTTGGCGCGCCGGTCCACGTGCCGGTAGCACGCGTCGCACAGGCAGCTGTCTATGGTCAGCTTCTCCTCGTCTGGGGGGAGGGGGAGGCGCTTTAGTTTAGTCTTTGGTTTAAAGAGTTCTAACTACCGATGAGTGTCCCAGATTCGGGAACGATTAGATAGTTAAATTTGAAGTTTTAGTTAATTTCGACGGCACGGTAGGGCAAGTGACCATTAGCTGCTGCGCTGCGTGTCTCAGATTCGATTCCCGCACGGAACAAATATCTTTGTTGTTTTGTAGTTGAAAAACACAACCAAATATTCAAAACTTGATCAGGTTTTGCAAATTAAGTATGCGCCTGAGTGCATAGGCAAACATACTTACTCAAAACAAAAAATCTGTGTTTAATTATATGAACATAGATCTTTCAATTCTAAAAAATAATACAACAATATAAACAAAAATGTAAACTCACTATCCAAAACTTTCTTCTGCCGCTCCGAACTCTTAATCTGAGCGATATGGCAAGGCGTGTCAAACAGGCCGAACTTCCCGCCGCAGTAAAAGCACTGGTCCATACACAGTCTTCCGGGATGAATGCTGAACGAAGACGCCTTCTCCGGGATGACCAGGTTCAGGGTTTCCTTGGGCTCTACTGGTTCCGGAGCTGCCTCTGGGTCTGAGGAGAATATCTTGGTGATGGGTCGTCTTTAGGGGGATAAAGGTGGATGAGATGATGGGTGATTGGTGATTATCCCTGTTTAGTGTTGTTTGATTTGTGTTGGGTATGTGTTCATTGAGGAATGATAACAATGTAGTATCACGCCTTTGTCTTTAAGGGGTCGATAGCTGTGTATACATAAATAAAATAGTTGTCTGTATGTATGGTCTTTAAAACTAAAACGCAATAGAGGAGCAATTTTAGTAACTTTTAATCTGATTCTTAATCTGTTAAAAATATATCTATTTTACCCACATTTTTTATAAGAATTTGACATTGAATGTCGCTGAGATGAGATTGCAACTAGATTTTGAACGTTTTTAATTACGAGAATTGGTGGAAGAATAATTAAAGTCATCTGCTGAAAAACCACAGTCAGAATATGAATGCTTGCTGTTATTACTGATAACTAATCACATTCAACAAGTAACATATAATTTGACAGTACTTGATAGAGGTTAGTCAGAAAAACAGCGTGGCATATATTTTAGGATCGTATTGAGAATCACAACAAAAATGTATTGGTGACAAAAATTGTTATAATAAGTAACTTTTATGATTTTGAATATATTTTTTTAATTGCCCGTTTAGCCTAGTGGTCCGTAGAACGTCTGCTACGCTAGTCACGGGTTCGATTCCCAGGTCAAGCAAAAACTGTTATTGGGTTTTTCTATGAAATTCTCAGTAGCAGCTCGGAGTTGGGATTTGTGCCCGGTTAATGGCAATAGGCTCGCCCCCTATTACATGGGATCTAAACATGCCGGCGAACTGTCGGTGTACTTTGGTACACCTCTGCCTAACCCTTTGGGGAATAACGGCGTGATCTTTTTAAACATAGTTACATACACGAAACATTATTTTCAACGATAGTTTAACATGCATTACTGCACTATATCATGCGATTAAGTTCATGTGATCAGGCAACTAGTACAGTAAACCGCACGTCTATGTAACGATTAGTTATTCGGAGCGCCTTTTGTTTAAAAGCAATAAGGGTGGTTATCGAAGTTCAAGTGTTACGTTATGTGTGATTGATTTGTAGTACTTGTTAGCGAGGTTAGCGGTGTTCGCGAAGGCCTATATTCACGCGATACTCGACTTAAAATGTATATTTATTATACTATTATTGAAATAAACTGTTGAGTGATTAAGGTTGGGGTGTCTAGACTTATAATATACCTAGTCGTTTGTGTTTAATTGTGTAAGAGTCTATAGACAATGTTTCCTTTCAAATTAGGGCTTCCAAAATTAAGATATTCATGTAAAGCCTACTCTAATAAAGTATCAAAAGAAGATATAGTGCAAAGGACATACTAATCTTATATTATACTAGCGAACTGCCCGCGACTTCGTCTTCGTGGATTATTCCACCCGCGTTGAGTCACGTCTTTGGTTACTGCTCCGCTCCCGTGGGCCGTAGCGTAATGTTATATAGCCTATGTTACTCAGGAATAATGTACCTATCTATTGGTGAAGAAATCATTAAAATCGGTTCAGTAGTTTCGGAGCGTATTCGTTACAAACAAACAAACAAATCTTTCCTCTTTATAATAAAGTAGACGAGTCGCGGGCAGACGCTAGAACTAACTTATTAAGCCAACCAAATACTAAGACTTTTTAATAACACTATTTAAGAACTTATGAACTTACTTAACGTAACTGCCTCGTTGGGCTAGCGGTCCTAAACGCGACTGTTACGCTAGAGGTCTTGGGTTCGATTACAAGGTCGAGCAAAAACTGCTGCTGAGTTTTTCTATAAAATTCTCAGTAGCGGCTCGGAGTTAGGATTTGTGCCCGGTTAATGTCAATAGGCTCGCCCCCTATTACATAGGATCTAAACATGCCGGCGAACTGTGGTACACCTCTGCCTAACCCTTCGGGAAATACAGGCGTGATGGTATGTAAGAACTTATGTCTTATTTAGAAGGGCATGGAGGAGGCCTTTCCATAGCAACGGGTCATTATAGGCCAGATCAAAAAAAGCGAATTTCTTTGGTTACTGCTCCGCACCCGTAGGTCGTTACTTTATACATGCAATCTTTTGGTCACACAGGTGTATTTGATCAAGGATAGGAAGACGTATTATCATGAAATCAAAGTCTGTTTTAGTGTGTATTAGTGCCTGATACTAAAAATACTAGGATCGCACTTGAGTACCCCGGTACCCACGGCTAATAATGTGACCCCTGTAACGGATGTGCACGGTGCGTTCTGTAATTGAGCAGTGTCGTGTCGCTAAAGGAAATCCACAAGGACATTATAAGGAAAAGTATATTTTATTGTACGAAAACCTAACGTTACTTCAAGCCTGTAGTCTTTAAATGGGTAGGCAGAACCGTCGGTTACTCTCACTAACATTCTCTGACTCATATTTCGGCATCAGGTCACCTTTAGTGAAATTACTGAGCTTTTAATACGACTAAATTAATGGACTATAAGGCAGTTTAAAAGTGTAGAATTTTATATCAATTTTCTTCATGTCAGTGTGGACTATATGGGGTGTAAAAACACATCACATAAGTTTGTGCAAAAAGACAGTTATTTTTTTCGTGTGAAAAATGACTGTAGTATTTCCCAATCGTACGCACGCTAAACACTGTATTTTTGGGTGCATGTAACAATACAGGTCATGGGGGTCATTTTTTTTTAGTTAAATTGTTTAACAATATAGGAACTTCGACCTTCAGTATCTCTGTAACCAAATGTTCCCAGGTATGGTCCAGAACTAAAACATGATCGCAAAGATGGAAAGAACATGTAACTATCGGCTTCTTTAAGTGTCTTTATAAACTCCTTATGTGAATAGTTATATATGGGTAGCTATACCTACATATGTCACCGAAACCTGCTGGTTCGAGGTGGCGCAAGAAAATAATATTTGGAAGAACTTGGGAACCTTTGCCCAGCAGTGGACAAGACAGGCTAGAAATAAAAAAAAAATGTGCAGATCAGATCAGTCAACTAGGTTGATTAATATGGAGGCGATTGCTAAAGGAGTTTAACGATATTGATATCGTCTCTCGCGGAATATGTTCGAAAGAGTCAACGCGGCCCTGGAACGCAAAGGGCATTAGGAGGAACACGGATGGGTTTTATTCAGTAAATCTGACACTCCCTTCCGCTCCGCTAAGAGCGTAAGAAGGAATTTGATGATAGACCATCTTTAAAAGAACGTCGCTCGCAAAGGTAATATTTTAGTGTAACTGTACAATAGAAATAAAATAATGTAAGAAATATATGTACCTACAGTGGTGAGAAATACGTGTACGAAAGGTTTCGTACCTACCTTTTAAAAATATCCTAAAACAATCGCAATGTAAGTAGGTATCAAAATTAGTATGTGCATAAGGTTCCGTAATTTAAACATTAATATTATTTGTATTTAATACTATCTTTTGCTAGTGACTTTGTTCGCGTAAATGTCGGTTATTCCAGAGGCAGTCGAATTCGCGGAATAAAAAGTAGCCTGTCCATTCTTGGGGTTGAAACTTACCCCATACCAAATTTGGTCCTCAGTGGTGTACTCGTGAAAGCGTAACAGACAGACAGAGTTACTTACGCATTTATAATGATAAGTATAGATTCTGAATATTAAATAGATTTCGTGCCATTAAGAAATTGAATTATTTTTTTAGTAATTTTGGGTGAGTAATATTAGAAAAGTCATGCAAAACGTAATGAACTTAGTTTTATTATAGTTTAATTAACTTTGCTCAGTTATCAAAATTTATATTGAACGCAGCAATGTTCCTTCATTATAAATGTTGATGCAACTGACAAAATTCGCTAGTGCAAACATGATATTGATTTAAACTTTGTATTTAAGTTATTTTCTGTAGAAAATATTAAAAAGTAAACCTTCAATGAATATCAAGAAAGAACTAGTTCCGAAAACCTAATATTTCAAAGAAAAAAAGAAAAATTGTGCGACAAAAAAATCGCAACATCATTAAAAAAAAATCGCACGTCTGAAAATATCATGTGTACACATAACGATAGTGTGTAGTGGGGTGAATGTATCCACACACCATGGTTGTTAAGACGATTACTGTAATGAGACTTTCTGTGCCCACCGTCAGATGCCGCGCCTGGAGCACCCTGTAGACAAAACAACAGGCAATTAGTATTATACTTCAGTACATAAAACATGAGATAAGTAAAAAACAGTTTCAACATACCACCACGCCTCTATTCCCCGAAAGGTTAGGCAGAGGTGTACCACTGTACACCCACAGTACGCCGGTATGTTTAGGTTCCATATAATATGGGGCGAGCCTATTGCCATTAACCGGGCACAAATCCTAACTCCGAGCTTGCTACTGAGAATTTCATAGAAAACCCCAATAACACTCTTTGCTTGACCTGGGAATCGAACCCAAGACCTCTAACATAGCAGTCGCACTTAGAACCACTAGGCTAACGAGGCAGTTAAGCTCCTAAGTTTTAAAATTGTCATTAAAACCAGGCCTGCATTCTTATCAAAAAATAAAAGCCTGTCCATGATCATTAGAGACTTGAAATAAGGAAATAAAAGTTCAATAATTTTCCTCTATCCATAAGCCATCCAAGTTCAATAAGTTTAAATCCTAATAAGTTAAAGCTACTTTTAACTTCTTCAAGTCTCTTGGTAATTTTGTTTATACTTTTGAAGGTATTGCTACACCTCTGCCTAACACTTCGGGGAGTACAGGCGTGATGTTATGTGAGCTTAAAAGCTCATCAAAATTGTTTCTGGAGCTATTGTAGCTATTATTGTTATTTAAACATTGTTATGTGTATTTTTAAGCTCTAAATAAATTATTAAAAGATTTATTGAATTATTGTGAAAGTCAAACTATTTGATTCAATTAGACTAAAGTCACTTTGTATGTCATTTACAAGAAAGAAAAAAGTAATAATATTGAGTAACTAGACTGGTACTCTAGTACTAGTAATCCAGTATATCATTTATATTAGCAAACAGCACTAGAAACTGCTACGCTAGAGGTCTTTGGGTTCGATTCCCAGGTCGAACAAAAAAAGGTTATTGGGTTTAGTGGGTGAAATTCTCAGTAGCAGCTTGGTTAGGATTTGTGCCCGGTTAATGACAAAAGGCTCGCCCCCTATTACATGGGACCTAAACATAGCGGCGACCTGTGGGTGTACATTAGTACATCTCTGCCTAGCCCTTGGGGAATACAGGCGTGCTGATATGTTTGTTTGTAGTAAACAGCAGTTTAAGGTCTTAGAAAAATTAAATATTACATTTTTCAAGTGACATTTCCTAGTGTGTGTTGATGAAGAACATTTTGAGCTAATAAGGACCACTTATCACATTAAAGTTTTCAGAGACCCTTCGAAAATGTAACCAGTATGTAAATATTTCATAATTGTTGACAAAGATGTCTTTGTGGCCTCAACAGAGTTCAATTTTATTGTGGGGTGTTGGTCTATCCATTGTACAGAATAACATAACACTTGCTTTACTTAAACCGGTAGGCAGTGGTGTATGGTACGCCCAGACTCTGGGCAGTTACTAAAAAAACCTAATACTACTGCTTAGCCAAGGAATCGAATCCAGGACTTGTTGCTTTTAGGCCAACAAGGCTACAGCAACTCTAAAATATTGCAAAGTAAATAATAAGCATGTGAGCTCACCTCCCGCCGCTCAATGGTGTAGTAGGCGTCATCTTCGTTGGCTGGCTCCCCCACCTCCGGCGTCGGCTTCCCCGACCGGTACTTGCTCTTCTGGAACGTCATTTTCAAAGAGCTCCTATGCTTCTTCTTGTCCCCGGCACCCCGGTTCAATTTTATCACAGTTTTCAAAGTCCCAGTGTAGTCACCCTGAGCTTTTGTTGTTTTACTCTTATTGGACATCATACCACCATAACTAGACCCATATATCCTCTCCTTCTCTTTAAGCTTCTCAATTTTCGCCTCCTTGGCTGCCTTGTGGGTCAGTAAGCCAAGAGTTCTCAGCACATTTTCTTTGCGTTTCTGACTCTCCGGCGTCTCGTTCAGGACATTGCTGGGTCCTGCCTGACTTTCTACAGAGTTGCGCGCCGACTTAGGCTTCGGACTCTTTGCTGGCTTGACTTCCGGCTCCACAGGCTTCACTTGTTCAACCACTGGCTCAGTCTTTTCTATTTCTTCTTCAGGCGTTTCTTTAGTCTCTTTAGGCTTTTGTTCAGGAGGTTCTTCAACTTCCATCTTCTCTGGCACATCTGGTATTGCGACAGTAGGGACTGGAGTTACAACCTCTTCAACAGGAGTAGCAACTTTCGGTTCCTCTTCTTTAGGAGCTTCAACAACTTTAATGCTTTCCACTTTGGGGACCTCAGAAGCAGATATTTCTTCAATAGACTTTATTGTTTCTATCGGCGGGGGCAGCGCTTCAGTCTCTACAGGCATCGTTTCAGGTGACTTGATAGCAACCGGCGCAGGTGTGATAGACACAGCAGGCGACACGGTCTGACGAGGTGGCGACTTGATCTTCTCAATCGTTGCCATCTTGTCTTCAATTGCCTCGAGGGTCGATTCCGAGGTCTTGCGCGACATCGACTCCCTTGATTTCCGCTTAGTAATGATTTGGACGTCATTGTTTATCTTGGACTCGACGACGCGAGGCGTGATCGATATCTGACTGGAATCTAATACGACCCCGCCGAGGTTCGGGCCAGGAGTGTTAGGGTGCAGTGTCGCGAACTGATGCAGGTCTATCTGAGTGGCTGGCTGCGGCGCCGACCTATCCACAGATTTCCTTATCTCCGTCAGAGTGACATCCTTCCCGAGTGACTTTTCGAATATGCTAATAGCATCAGATTCTTTTGAGTGATTAGAACTCGTGGACTCTTTCCTTGAACTAAAACTATTCCTTTTAATTAGAGTGACTGAGTTAGGCATGTCGATATCGGTGGATTTCCTCACTTGATCTCTCTTGACTATTGAAATAGCAGAGTTGTTCTCAAAGCAACTCAAAACATTCTCCTTTTCAAATGTTTTTTCTGGTGATCTCACAGATTGAATGTCTTTCAGTGGCTTTATGTCGCCAGACTTGGGTATCAACACCACGTCATTTGTCACCATCATTGGTTTGCCACCATCCGTGGCTTTCGACTCCATTTGTCTTCTCTTATCAAATTCCTCAAACTCCTTGAGTCTGTCCATGAGCTTGTCAATACTGGCGACAGGACTACATTTGTAAGGTATTTCGTGCTTAGCGCCATCTACAGGTTTATCAACAGAATCTTCCTCGTAATGAAGTCGTATGTTCTCACCGTCGTCATTCTTGGAGGGCGTGTTATCATTACTGATAGGAGATATAATATCCTTGTCTTTTACAGGCGTCTCAGGAGTGGGGACATTGTCTCCATTGTTGAGAGGTTTGGCTAGGCCATAGAATTTAGAAGCAGTCTTTGTCTGCATTTGGTCAGGAGTGCTGTCTGTAGTTACTGTAGTACTTGTTTCAGAGACCATCTCCAGGTCACCATCAATGTTCTGATCTAGATCGTTAATGAGATCATTGATCTCCTTGGTGAGCGTATCGATGGTCTCCACCTTGTCGTCGGCAGCGTCGTTGGTGATGGTGCTGGTGATGCAGTTCTTGGGCGCGGAGCTGGCGACAGGCGCAGGCGCAGGCCGCGACGCCGCCATTGCTTTGCGCCCGCGACGCGCCTTCCTTATATTCTTCGACATCTCCTTAGAGTTGAATGTCTTAGACATACTAGTCAATATACTACTACGAGCATCAAAAAGCGTATTATCAGTCTTCATCAATTTTTCTTCTATTTCATTTGAATTTAAATCATCTAAGTTTACCCTATTACTATTATTGTTGTCAGAGTCTAATGAAGTACTTCTGTTTAAGCTCAATTTCTTATCTTTTGCATTTATGTTACTACTAGGCTCCGGGGGGTCCAGTTTGGTTTCAGCTAATTTGGAGTCAACAACAAGAGAAGGCACTTTTTCAATAGTCGAGATCTGTACATTATTTTCAATATCTATATCTAGGTCAGTCTTAGATTTATCTAGTTTTTTGTTGAGCTCCTTGCTGTCTGAGTCGTTGAGTGTCTCACTCATGCTCAAGTCAGACTCCGTGTTGTCTGAGCACTTTGATATCTCACTGCCATCACGAGAGCAAGAGCGTCCCCTCTTCAACTTCTTGCAGTCCTCAGGAGTCTCTGCGGTGTCTGAAGTCTTAGAATCTGAATGTAGTCTACGTCTTTTCTTCTGTTCCTTGATAACAACTTCACTCAGTAAATTCTTGACCTTCCTAGGTTTCCCACTGCGAAGGTTCTTTCCTTCAAACATTGAGGGACTGTTGCTTCTTTCAGAGCGCATTGAATAAGGGCTAGTGCGTGGTCCAAGCACCAAGCTGCCTGGAGAGTCACCAAGCATTGTCTTCATCATGGCCATGTCAGAGCTAGTTCTTGGCCTCCTGCCAGCTGTCTTGGGGCTTGAGGACCTTGAGTTGGGTGTGGTGTCTTCACCTGGTTCCTTCTTGATTTCAGAAGCAGGTATCAACGGGACGGTTTCTTTGTCTGGAGTCTCCTCAGTATTAATTTTCAATGCAGGCTTTCTTCCTCTCTTCGCAGTTTGTTTTATAACATTTTTAATCTTTTCTTTGATAACAACAGCTTTTTTGCTTCTCAAAGTTTTTCTGATGCCTAACGGTCTTTTCTTGACCACAGCCCTAGGTTTGCCTATAGGTTTCTTAATTTCTTTGGAGGTTTTAGGCTCGTCCGGGGTGGATTTTTTATCATCATCATTAATGTCTGAGGCCTTCTTGCGGGCACGGGTCTTAGGTTCTATCACGATGTCATCATCGAGACTCTTGTCTAGTTCCTCCTTGGTTTGTTTAGTTTTCATGTTGGAATGTGTGGTGGGAGATGTCCCCGTTCTTCCGACATCAGGTAGAGGCTGGCTGTCAGCTTTGCTCCTGTTAGTCGATCTGAGCTTGATCGACGAGGTGCCCCGACTCTTTCCTGGATATTTTAGTTTGCTGCCCTCTGAAGACTGACTCTCACCGTCTGTATCCTGTAGATTTGTGTCAGTTAAGCTCTCCTCAGGGCAAGTATCACAACCACTGTCGTCCTTATTCAAATTACAAGTAGTTTTCAGTTTCAGTGACTCCTTAATCTTTGAGTTCGGACGACTCTGAGCCATAATACATCTCTATATTGTGCCATCTGGACCTGGAAAGCGATAAGCATTCGTTAATTACCCTTACGGCCCTATAATTAGCAACGTGGTATTAAAAATCACTTGTAAAACAACATTCAAAATAACTCCTAACTTAAGTTGGTTAAAACTGAGATTTTTAAATTAATAAGTGATTGTAATACTAAATTAACGTACTGTGCACTCAATTGTGGTATAATTTGGCACAATTCACATATAAATTGTGTCTACAGATCGTGGTAAACAAAAGCCAACGCGCGCTAATCAACAAGTTCGCGCAATATTATCACATTTATTTCACATAAAACCGCTTTATTTACGATTTATTTGGGAACACTAAACTATAGTCAACTTAAATGTGAATCAAAATAACTTTTTAAATATATCAAAACATATAAAATCGCGCCGGAAAATTCATGAAAAACCCGATGTTTTGGTGGCGAGGCCGCGGGTGACACCTAACGCCACCTACAGCTGAGCGAGTGCGTATGCGTCGAGCGAACGAAAGCACCAAATCATTTCCCCAGCCGTGGCGCACCTCTGCAATGTCCTCACAAAATACTCACAATTTATCCAATGAAACCTCCAAAAACCACAATAAACAGTTAATTAGATACACAACGCACCATAATATGCGAAAAAGTTCAATATAAACTCGCGATTAAACTTAGAAAACGATTTTTGAAAAGCCCAAATGACTGCAGGCGTCCGCCATAATGTTTCCTTCGAAACGAATAATATAGTTCTTATTGCTCTTGTAGCAATTCTCTATTCGCTATTCAAAATGGCGACCGTGTGGCGATCACAGTGCGCGTTTGCGCGACTTTTTGCTGGAAAAACTGGACAAATCCTGAACAACGCGACGGATTTGGGTACAAAACTTGGTCCGGGATCACAATCGGTAATTATTTAATTATATTTTCACTCGCGTCGAGTCGTAATGTCGCTTTGACCGCGACATGTGACAGAACTATGGATGTACACCCTTCGTCGCAAGTTTCTCGCGGCTTCATATTTTTTTTTGTGACATTTAATTTATTTTCAGAATGACTTTGATTAATGATCCGTGATACGAAATGTATTGTTTTTCTATAAGTTTCGTTATCAATTGTATGTAATTTAAAGATGTTTGATTAGAGGTTATTATTTTATGTGTGTTTTGGTTTTTTTTCAGGAAAGGATCTTTTTAAAACTGTGGTACTCATTTTATTTTTCTTTTGTTTCAGATAATATCAAGAAACTACTCAAACTACTCGCATTCACCGTTCGTAACTAAAATAAAAGAACAATATGACTACGAAATTGTAAAGAATCCTCCGGAATGGACTTATGTGCAGAGACTTTTACCGTTTGACACAATTCCTGCGGTAACTCCCAAGGCGAGTTATCCTTCTGGTTGGATCCCGCCGAAGGATGAAGCTAAGAGTCTACCGTTTTTTGTATTAAGAACAAGAAATCACGAACTGCCAATTTATTTAAATATCACGTATAGAGGCATCCGCAAGATAACAAAAATAAAACGGATTGAAGGTGATATTTGGCTCATGAACAATGAAATTAAAAGTTATTTGAAAGAAAAGAATAACAGATATGTAGAAACTCGTGTTCACGAAGTTGGTAGATTTATAGAAACAAAGGGTGATTATGTTAATCAGTTAGTAGAATGGGCACATTCCAAAGGTTTTTAAATATGTGACACTGTAGTGGAAATAAATTGATTTAGTAAACATTTTCGTTTTATTTACCCCAATACATTGATGATAACAAAACAAAACACACAGACACAAGTAAAGTAAACACCAAGTAAGTGATGACATTTCACATAACTACAAAACTTACTAAGTTTCTTGATTAGATATTGATTAACTTATGCCGTAATAAATTAATTAAAAGGCAACTGTCTATTTGGCAGTTAGAGCTGCAGCCACTAATTATAGAGCGATAATTATATTTTTAGTTTGAGGGACATCCCTTTACATAATATTTTATCAGAAAGTTGTACTTAATGCGCAAATGAATTAATATTGCCAGAATAAGCTTCTGGGATGTCTGATTTTATCATTGTAGCAACATTATATTCGAAATGGTTTTATTATAAATTTACATCAAAATACCAGAATTAATATTCCATTCCTTACAATATTTACTTTAAGAACAGTTAAAGGTATAAATTCCATAAAATCTCTCAAAATGGACGGACTCAAAGTTTCCTAACAAAATAAATAATATTAAATATAAATAATGGAACGAAACCTCGTCAAAACTTATTGGGAGGGTTGTACACGGCATGAAGTTTGATGATGTTCGCCGCCGCTAGGGGCGCTGCGCACGGCGGAAGGTTTTATCTACGTAGCTATATAACATCCGCCCGACACCAATGGGCCTCTCCACGATACATATTTTCGATACGAACCCACTCTTCTTTGTTAAAAACAACTTTTCTGTACATTATATGCATTAAAAAACGCTTTAGTTCGCTTTTCGCGTAGACAATACGCTAAAAAACACTTTATAACTTTTAGGTTACTTTTATTGCAATTAACTTTGTTGTTGAACATTAATTCGTCTATATATTCACGTAATTGGGTCTGTTATCGTTAGAAACTTTATTTAAGTCGGCATTTCAAAACATACAAGCTAATCGGGGATCGATATTGAACATTTACGGTTTTTATTACGTAAGATGATAGGTACAAAGTACCTAGGTATGTAATATAGTTATATTATAATGAATTTCAAGGCCAAGCGCTTTCAGAATGACACGTGTACAATCTAGGTATTATGATTGCACAACAGTCTATGATAAAATGTGGTCGAGGGTTGGTATTAAATGACCACCTAAGCGTTAAAGTTGCGTTTTAATTAACAATCTGCTATAAATATTGATGTTTTAATGCAAAAATTTGGGTTGATGTTATTTGCAAGTTTCGTAATCAGAATGGTTTCGTTCTTTGTTTATATAAAGTATTTTTTATGGCATTACAGAAGTGGAAACGTAGCCTTACTTATTTTTAAACTTTTGTGTTTTTGGGCTTAAAATATTCGAAGTGCCGTTGCGTCATTATATTGTTATAGCGTCCTAATTTGTCCTCAATTGTCTAATTTCATGTCGTAGGCAGTATAGATACCTACCTATGATATCCTTGACTAGGTACTTACCATAAGAATATTGTTTATTAAATGAAGGATGATTGTTTCTGATGTTCCCAAACCTATGAAAATTGACCACCCTCAATATTTTCGTGGGCGTCGCAAGTTTGGTAAGTAGGTATATTAAGTAAACGATTTAGGTATTAGATAGCTACATGAAAAGCAGTATTATGAATTCTTCCATTATCAGCACATAGGGCTCCTCGTCTGAACAAAGGACTTCGGAAGGTGATTAACATCATAATCATCATACTTGGTGGACGTTTTGGCAGGATATAAACTTAGTGAGATCTTACCACAAGAAAAGCGTTTCACAATCACCAACAATGTCGTCAAAAGTGGTGATTAATGATTGGGGTTAATTTGAGTGGTTGATTAAGATTGTATGTGTATTTTGAAATGCCTTTATTTATTTAACTGCCTCGGTAGCCTAGTGGTCCCAAGCGCGATTGCTACGCTAGAGGTCTTGGGTTCGATTCCTAGGTCGAGCAAAAAAGTGTTATTGGGTTTTTCTATAGAATTCTGAGTAGCAGCTCGGAGTTAGGATTTGTGACCGATTAATGGTAATAGACTCGCCCCCTATTACATGGGACATAAACATACAGGCGAACTGTGGGTGTACATTGTTATACCTCTGCCTAACCCTTCGGGGAATACAGGCGTGATGGTATGTTACTTTATTTATTTATAAGTTTACCTTATCACAGACAATGAACAGTAAACAATCCATATCTACTAGGTTTCTACTTTATGTTATAAATGCGAAAGTAACTCTGTCCGTTTGTCTTCTATGTTTTCACGACTAAACCACTGAACCGATTTCGATGAAATTTGGTACGGGGTAACTTTGAACTCCAAGAAAGGACATAGACTACTTTTTATTCCGCGTCGTCTGCATTAACCGACCGTAAGTACATTAGACAACCTAACACATATATGTATATCTTCAGCGTGCTGATCTCTGATTGATTTATATTAACCTACCTTTATTCACTTGCCTTCTTGAATAATAACTCGGTAAGTCTTTAACCAGAATGATTTGCTGTCTCTGTTCATTACTATCATAATGATAAGGATGGATACCCTAAGTACCTACCATTTATAACTTAATTACGTCTTGGGGATGTGTGTTACATTTCCAGTCAGGTTTATTTTTGTTCACTAATGTTGTTATTCTAGGCTGAAAATATTTAAGCATCCACGTCTTTTCAGGAGTATCTCGAGGACCGTTCCAGAGGCGAACCGAATTTCAAATTGTACTAATCACCAAATCTGTCTGAAAATTTGATGGTTATCGGAGTTTGTTAGTAAACTTCGGGATAACCAACGTTTTAACTGTTAAAACTTAAACTAGAGAAGAAGAAGGAAATCAAAACTTTTTCGGAAACTATATGCAATCGACTATTTTACTGGCACCTTGTTTTTTAAGGATGGTAAATCATTAAATGACTTCTTCCGCTCTGGGCGGAACAGAAGGGAGCGTCAGACTCTTACTGACTAAAACACATCCGTGTTCCTCCTAATGCCCTTTGCGTTCCAGGGCGGCGGTGGCTCTTTCGGAAAAATTCCGCAACCCTGGCAGGCACTGGAGGAGTCTATGAATAAAATAGGTATAAACATAGAAAAGGCAATTGACTATTGTGATGTCGTATTGACAAGTCGGTTTACATTACCTAAAAGAGTTTTATGTAGTTAATTTTTAAGTAGTTAGATCCCTATCGTACAAGGGGGTTATTTTAAAAAAACACATTATTGGCGATTCTAATTATTACGTATTTACTCAAAATTCAATAAAAAAACACATCACATATTTACATAAAAAAAATCAAAAGTATAAACGTCGTGAAGGTATTTAAAATTCAGTTTAGTATACATTTTTTAGTTTGTTTTCTTTTAATAGGTAACATTTTAAAATTTTGATCTTCAGTATCTACGTAATCTGAAGCCAGAAAAAAAATAGTAATACTTTGAAAAAAATAAAATGTAACTTCCGGCATAGTTAAGTATCTTTTTACACCTATTTTATATACCTTTATATCGAAAGTATGTAAGTACCTAGGTATTGCTGATGATAGACGAGAATCGCAAAAGTTTTGGAGTTTTAAAAATATTATAATTACGTAGGTAAATGCCAACAGATCAGTTGCGCGTGGCCCCGGGCGGTTGCCCAGCCACCCCCTAAGGCCGCCACTGCACTGCAATGTAACATGGCAATGCTGCCAGTATTTTTGGCCACATTACCAGTCACATAGTGATGCAATTTTTCAGTGGCATAGGTACTTTGTATTTTTTTATAAAAGGACTGTAGGATTTTTTTTTCTTTTATGCATTCTTCTGTCATACCTCTGTTATAAATGCGAAAGTATGTGAGCATAGACCAATGGATGGATGGATGTTACTCTTTCACGCTTTAACGGCCGAAATTTTACACACTTAGCTATCGATATTGATCTAGCTTACTACGAACATTTTTAAACCTTTTTTTGTGTCCACCGTGATAATATGATCACCACACACAAAGTCGCGGGCAAAAGCTAGTTTATTGTTATGTAGTAAAGGTCATTTTAGTAAATTGGTAACTGCCTGGTGGTCCTAAGCGCGACTGCTATGCTAAACGTCTTGGGTCCGATTCCCAGGTCGAGCAAAGTGTTATTGAGTTTTTCTATGAAATTCTCAGCAGCAGCTCGAAGTTAGGATTTGTGCCCAGTTAATGACAATAGGCTCGCCCCCTATTACATAGGACCTAAAACATTCCGGCGAACTGTGGGTATACGTCGATACACCTCTGCCTAACCCTTCGGGGAATACAGACGTGATGGTATATTAAGTGGTAAATAATATATCTCTTTCTTTTAATAATCTTTAGGTATTTAGTATCTAAGGATTACGTTTATATTTTAGTAGGTAGTAGGTTAAGTATAGGAGCTTTACCCTTACTTTGTTCTTTTTCTATAAGATAAAAAATCAAAGTAGGTACCTACCTATATTCTACTGACCTTAAAATATTGAGAACCTACTACCGATGCTAAACTCTGAAGACTACGCTACAGTATTGCTGAAAATCTGATGTTAGTTTTAACTCTTTTATCCTAAAATGTCACAAACGGTCGCTAAGGCACAATAATTGGAAAAAAACTGTGTGTGTAAGTTACAAAAGAATTTGATTATTTTATAGATACTGCGTGGGAAAATAATAGGCTGCTATTATTATACTGATAATAAACACAGAAATAACGAAAAACATTAGCTAAGTTATAATAAAAGATCGGATAAACGGATGCCTATTTACCTAAACTTTATTATTCGCTGGTAAAGTATGGACACAAATTTTAGAAACAATAAGAATAAAGAAAAAGCCCACGACTGTCCCGGAATCACAGGATGTTTTCGATACGAAAGTCCATTTCATACCAAGCCAACACTAAGTAGGGAATCCTTTCAGAGGTACTAGACAACCCGATTTTGGCGGGACGTCCCGATTTTTAACTAGAAATTAAATATTCCGAGCGGGGCAAACGCAGTCATTTAGTTTTCATGTGCTGCTTTCTTTATAAATTTGCAAAAGAAACGAAGGAATCTTTTAATATGGTTAAATGTACTTACATACAACGAAATACAAATAAAAATAGACGTAGGTAATCATAATAAACTTTTACGTCTTACGAGTTTAGTTTTTTTATGAAGCCGCTTTCATAGAATGAGTCTCAATTTTTTTACTTGATGATCATAAAAATCCCGGTTTGCCAGAAAAAGAATTTGGTAACGCTGAACCCTGATTAAATAATCAAGCAGACTCCTGGCTGCTGCGGAAGGTTTCCTACCTATAGGAAAACCCCAAAATAACACTTTGTTCAATTTGTGTAAGTAACTGTCCTTATCTTTCTGGGAAAACCACTGATATAATACCTAATCTCTTGTTTTGCTTTACGTGAAGGTGCTCAAAAGTCACATTGGTACCTACCAAGACTTGAACTCACAACCTTAGTAAGCACCTTTACCACTGGCCTATCACGACATTACCATCCACCACACCACTACTATTATATTAGCTAATATTTTCCTGACTGCCCCATGGTCTATTAGCTATCAGAAAGAAACCATGTCTGCCAACCTAAAAAAAAAAACTAAAAATTCATAATTCCTACAGCTTGTATTTGTTAAATGCATGATCAGAACAAAAGCCAGCTTGCCAACATAACAACAAAAACTACAAGATGTAGCGCTACAAGCCGAGTGCTACGTTAATCAGTGCGCTCGCGCATCAAGTGGGCGGATTGTTTGGTGACGTCATCGCGTGAAGGCCACGTCGCGCTGTATTGTGAAGTCTTGTGCCTTTGTAGCTTATATTGTACGTTTAAGATGTGTTTATTACCTGTATTTTTCAAAGGGGTACTTATTTAATTTTGATATAAATCATTATGATATAAGATGTTTGACGTGACTTTAATACTAATGTGAAAGTTTACATAATTTGTACAATTATGTAAACTCAGAAGACAAATGTGTGTCCGAGTGCCTCGTTAGCCTAGTGGTCCCAAGCGCGACTGCTGCGCTAGAGAACTTGGATTCGATTCCTAGGTCGAGCATAGTGTTATTGGGTTTTTCTATGAAATTCTCAGTAGCAGCTCGGAGTTAGGATTTGTGCCCGGTTAATGGCAATAGGGTCGTCAAATGTGTGTTAAAAGTAATTTGACAATGTTAATTCAATATATTTGTACGCCTCTGCGCAAACCACAGAAGCTACCTATCTGTAACATCCCACACTATTGTAATTTGACCTATGTTTACAAATATAGCATTCCGATTCTGATTCAGACTATTTTGTATGCCTTTCGGCAGGACATATTATGGACCAACAATTTTAGCCGACTTCATAAAAGAAGGAGGTTCTCAATTCATTTGTATTTTTTTATACCTAATTTTATTCTGTGTTCAGAAAATGAATAGAAGAATTTGAAGACAATCCAACCTAAAATCTCTTAATAATTAAATAAATTACGTCAAACTAATTTAATATGTCAAATGTGTTACATTACTACACTCGAGAGCAATGAAGTTGGGTCACCATCAACATTTAATATTTAGTTAATGTCAGTTAATTCAAATAAAAAGTATTTTAAAAGTATGGTGTGGTAGTATGGATTGAGGAGTCATTACCCGGCTGTGTTTTTATTAGATAAACGGGGAAAGTTTAGCCGGCCTTTAAGTCAAAGTCAAAGCATTTATTTCAAATAAACTTTTGAAACAGGCACTTTTGAATTGTCAAGAAGTAACAGTAAAAAGTTGAAGCTAGTTGCTCGTTCCAAAACGTAGGTCTCCATGGAGAAGAACGAGCAAGAAACTCCATGGACACTCTCTTCTTCCAATTTGGTTTTTACAAAATCTTGGTTACAATATTCTTGTTGCTTTTATATGTGAAAACAATGAAAGTGAAAATAAAACAATTAAAAATAATATTAATTAAGATGTAAGCCATGGCAGTTAAGAGATGACCAATCCCAACTGACAGCGCCCGTTCACGAACATGACGCGTGCATCAGCACCACTTAGCTCAACCATCTTGAAAGGAGCCGAACGATCCAACACACACGCCACCATCAGCGAGACATTTAAGTGAGCATGACAAAGCTCTCAACCATCATGCTTATAGTGTCCGAAACATGACTTAACAAGTAAATAGCTTCATGGTACTCACATTTACAAAATTGAAATAAATTATGTTAAAATATACAAAACTAAGGTTTTAGAATACGTATATTCTTTAGTTTCCGAAAGTTTATGTTGGTGACCCAAATTCATTGCTCCCGAGTGTATCCAGCAATATCAGTTCATTGCACATTCAAAACTTACGCTACGAATAGATACTTAATTATAAACTTAGCATTAAGTTTCCAAAATCATTACAATCACTTTGAAAAATGTAAAAAAATCTAACGTGGTTGGATTGTTTTGCCAAAATTAAACCCAATTGGAACCCAAGCAAGCTTCTTGAATGGCCGATACCGATTCATTTGACCCTCAATTAATTAAAGGACGCTAGGTTTTCCAAGTGAGCCGCATATTGGGCTCATAAATTGATGTGACGTCATAGAAATTGAATGCCACCGTTCTGTTATGACGGACATGCGATGTATTGTGCGACTTGCTTTGCTCGCGGCTTGTGGTCCGCGTGAATTTTCTTATGGTCCTTTGATAGTAAAATATAGCCTTATTACACACAGGAATAACGTAACTTTCTTTTGGTGAAAGACTTTTCGGAATTGGATCAGTAGTTCCGGAGATTGGCGCGTTTAAAACAACAAATTCTTCAGACTTAAAATATTAAATTAATTAATATACCTACTTACATATTACATAGTGCGATACGTATCGTCGACTTTTGTTGCTTCTGTTATGTTAGGGATTTAGGGCTCTGTTTTGTCACCCGCGTTCAATTACGACTTTGGTTACTGCTCCGCTCCTGTTAGTCGTAGCGTGTTCTCTACCTACGTATAAACCTTGCTCTCGAATCACTCTATCTATTGATGAAAGCATAATCCGATGCGTAGTTTAAAACATAGAAGAGAAGTGACTTTATTTTATACGATATTAGGATAGAAATAGGTTACAGGAACTGCCTCGGTAGCCTAGTGGTCCTGAGCGCGACTGCTACGCTAGAGGTCTTGGGTTCGATTCCCAGGTCGAGCAAAAGTGTTATTGGGTTTTTCTATGAAATTCTCAAGAGCAGCTCTGAGTTAGGATTTATGCCCGGTTAATGGCAATAGGCTCGCCCCCTATTACATGGAACCTAAACATACCGGCGAACTGTGGGTGTACATTGTTACACCTCTGCCTAACCCTTCGGGGAATACAGGCGTGATGGTATGTAGAAACAGGTTACAAATGCTCACACGATTGTAACTAGATAATAATTAAAAAAAAAACAATTGCGAGAGCCGTGCATCCAAAACATAAGTTAATGATTACTTTGGGTGTCAGTGTTCATTTAAATTAGTATCTATATTTATAATAAGTGTAATTAATTATTTGTTATAAGTAAAGTTACACGAAAAAATAAAATGGTATTTTATTTTTTCTTTCACTCTAAGCCTTTGGCCGGACTGCTACGTTTCATTAATGTTAATCAAGGGTAATCTAACTAAATATACATGTCTCATTAGGAAGATGATAAACGACGTGCTGTTTTGGGGTGACTGCTGCAGGTGCCGAAAACTTCAGACGGTGCAAATATAACAATCTTTTTGGAATCGCGCTATGGGGTCCGAGTGCTCACCTTGTCTTTTGGGACATCGCCAAACGAATGGTCGACTATTCACGTAACCAGAGACAATGCCCTAAGAGCTTTTACTTTTCTCTATCATAATTTGTACATAACTTGTAATTTTATTATGATACTAGCGAGCTGCCCGCCGACTTCGTCTGCGTGGCTTATTTCATTCGCGTTATGTGATGTGTATGGTTACTGCTCCGCTCCCGTGAGTCGTAGCATGATGTTATATAGCCTATGTTATTCAGGAATAATGTAGCTATCTATTGGTGAAAAAATAATTAAAGTCGGTCCGGTAGTTTCGGAGTCTATCCATTACAAACAAACCAAAAAAATCTTTCCTCTTTATTAAAATTTTAAGGATTAAGGATTTCTAATTGTAAGGCTGTAAATATTATTATAGAAAGAGTAAAAAAATAATTAATTCATTTTAATATAGAAAATAAAAGAAAACTAAAACTAATTTGCATCAAAAAATTCAGTTGTGAAATAAATAGTCACTCAGAAATGTCGTAGCTTTCTTTTAGCGAAAGAATTTTCAGAATGGAACATTAGTTCCGGAGAATAGTTCGATCAAACAAACAATATCCTGGGTATTCATAACATACCATCACGCGTGTATTCCCCGAAGGGTTAGGCAGAGGTGTAACAATGTACACCCACAGTTCGCCGGTATGTTTAGGTCCCATGTAATAGGGGGCGAGCCTATTGCCATTAACCGGGCACAAATCCTAACTCCGAGCTGCTACTGTGAAATTCATAGAAAAACCCAATAACACTTTTTGCTCGACCTGGGAATCGAACCCAAGACCTCTAGTCGCGCCTGGGTATTCAATAGTAAAAAAGAGAGAACACATAACTAAATAAACATATGACAAACACCGGTCCGTCCGTCTCTACCGCTGAAAATCGTATTATGATCCAATGATTGAATGAAATCCGGACGATGGGTAGTAATTTGACCTGTTTTATATCCAGACTTTTGTTGAAGTAAACTTCGTAAAAATTGTCGCGATGGCCCAGCGGTTAAGGCGCCCGGCTCTCAGGCACGAGGCTGTGGGTTCACTACAGGGCAAGGGAAAGTACCAATGTGAATTTTTCTATTTCATATGAACTTTCTAATTTTATCTCGAACATCACTGACATGAACATCGCTGAAGGAAAACGGCGTAGATACCTTGACTTAAAATTATATTAAGATTTTGCCCTGCAGTGGGATAATAATAGGCTGATATTCAATAGTATTATTTTACTTACTTCTGCCCGCGATTTCGTTCACGTCAGATTTGATATATTTCATCGCTCGGGAACCTTATATTTTCCCGAAACAAAAAGTATCCTATGTGTTATTCCACACCACAAACTACATATCTCAGTGCCAAATTTTATCCAGATTTGTCAAGCCTTTTAAGCGTGAAAGAGTTACTAACATCCATCCATTGTCACAACTTTCGCATATATAATATTAGTATAGTACGAAGTACAATTAAACTTTTTAAATAATTTTTTATTCAATAAAAATTAGTAGTCGATACGTCCATTGTGTAGTTGGGTGGTGCCGTGTCGGCATGGCACCGTCAAGGACCACTTGGTTTTCCCCATATTTAACTAGTTAGTGGGCGGACTGAATCGTCTGTCATTATGTACCTACACTTAATGTAATTTTCCTGTTGTATTCTTTGAAATATTCTACGTTCCAAGGATTGTAACAAAAGTAATGAAATTCACATACACAAAAAACAGTTTTTTTTTGTCTAATTTAAATTTATATGGAACAGCAGGCATGATGTCTACCAGGGATGCAGAATTTGTTCCCGGGTTGCGAAATTTGTTCGAAAGAGTCATTGCGGCCCTGGAAGGCAAAGGGCATTAGGAGGAACACGGCTGGGTTTTAGTCAGTTAGATACACTCCGCCGTTCCGCCTAGAGCGGAAGAAGACAAAATATATGATGATTTAACAAAAGAAGACAAAAAAGCATGACGTGATCATGCGAAAATGATCAGGAGGAAATTCGAAAAAATATTGTGACAAATTGTCAAGCACGCGTAAGCAGCTGTCATTGGTTAAACGAATTTTCAACGACCAATTACATCGGCTTTCGCGCGCTTGCTCATTTATTTTTCACAATAATTTTGAGTTCGAGGAACCGAGAATTGAATTGGGGGTAATGCCGTACCGTTAGCTTCAGAGCTTATCTACATTTATCAAGCTTGATCGCATGGAGATCATTCATTGAGTTTAGTGAAAGCTCCACAAACGAATCTTCTTAAATTGTTTTACTTCTTTCTCTGTGATGAATAAAATGTATTTTAGTTTCTATTGTTCTTATCATTAATTTGCTATATAGTATTTACAATTATACATATATAACAAACTTAATACACAAAACAAAAATCCTAACAACAACACAAAATTAAAAATTTTAAGTAACCCCCGACAGAAGAATAGAAATCCCTACCGCAGCTAACAAAAGAGCTGATAACTGTGAAACTGCTGGACCGATTTCCATCAAACATAAGCTAAGAACACTTCCGGACAAGTCAAACTTATAACACCCCGTCGTTTTTACGTCGGGGGATAAAAAACAAAGAGAAATCAACAATTCCTTCGCATCGCTGTCAACTGAAAATGTGCCCAAAAGACTGGCGGCATTACCACGTTGGATGCTTAGCCTCTGGCTGAGGTAGAAGCTAGCACTCGGCTCACGGGAAGTGTCAACTTTTCCTATTTTCTTATTTTGTGTAGTCAATTTTTCCTTCTTGTGTAACGGGTTATATAAACACCAAGTAGGATTGACGTCATCTGCTGTTGAAGCTTGTGTAGCATCCTGTTTCAATGTGTTATAACGCCTTAAGAGCTTGTTGAGGAAATGTCAATGAAGTTAGTTTTAATTTTTTCCTCTGCGTGGTAGGCTAGAGTGGCGTAGAAAATGTCTAACACGACACGAGCATATATATAGCCTTAAAGTAAGATAACATAAAAACGACGCTGCACGCGATCGGTCCGACTGAAGGACCAATCGAGTGCAGCGTCAGCGGCCCAAAAAACCCAGAAAGGGATCCAAAAACCCAAAAATTAACTTGACTCGTGGCGATTACTATATCAGGTATAAAAGTTAGTTTTATGTGGTGTTGTCTTAATTAAATTAGATTTTAAGCACACTTCCACTTGACGGCGACGCGGAGGAATATTTTTACGATATTTTGTATTAGATTTGTATTAAAACTATCTTATTGTATCAACGAAAACAATATACTTAATCTATTCTAACACTATAAAGCTGAAGAGTTTGTTTGTTTTATTGAACGCGCTAATCTCAGGAACTACTGGTTTGAATTGAAAAAATATTTTTGGGTTAGATAGCTCATTTATCGAGGAAGGCTTTATGCTTTATAACAGCACGCTACGACACACAGGAGAGGAGCAGTAACCAAAGATGAAACTTAACGCGGGTGAAAAAATGTATGTTGTGTAATGTGTTGTATGTTGTGTGTTTGTCATCGAAACGCAAAGAAGAAGAAAGAAAACAATGTTGCTTATATTAATTTAATCAATTAAATAGGACAGTCATTCGCTCGTCCTAATGGAAATTTTACTCACATACGTACTGCATGTGTACAAAGATATACATAATTATGTGTTTAATTGTTAGGTGTCGTGATAACGCTACTAGTCGATTTGACCTCAGCGCGTGCATTCCTTTACAGCTTGCAATACTAATATTTTAAGATAAATTGTCATCCCTTCATAGGTCGCTGAAGAGGCATTTCCCAGCTATTTTAAGGGGACAGTATTGAAAGTTGTCTAGATTTATTTTGGTCCATAACTCTATAAGTACCTAATTTTATTTTTTTGTTTTTTGTTATCTTTATTGTTTATAGAGGGTTTGATCGTTATGATCATGCCACCCTCATAGATAAGTACCTAATTAAAATTGATGACATTTTGTACACCGGATAAGAGTACATATCCAGCGTTTACCTATTTATGGTAAGTCGTTTTTCCGACAGATGAAGTAATTTCAAAATTATATGTATTTCTGTTTTATAAATGGTCAAATTTTGTAATTTTATAACTATTTACTATATAAAACCGCATTAAAATACGTTGCGTATTTTATGAGATCTAAGCGTACAAACAGCGGGAAGCGATTGTTTTGCACCATGTATATGGATAAGTATTAAATTTTGGTTATTTATGGATTTTAAATCTAAGTTGTAAAATAAATATTAGCGTATAAAGCGCAGCGCATGCCCGGTCATTGTGGCTATCTTTAGGGGAAGCCTATGTCCAGCAGTGGACGTCGCTCGGCTGATATGATGATAATCAAAATCAAAGCATTTATTTCAATTAAACCATTTACAGGCACTTCTGCACTGTCAAGAATTTACAGTAAAAAGTTGAAGCTAGTTTGTCGTTCCAAAACGTAGGTCTCTATAGAGAAGAACGAGCAAGAAACTCCATGGACACTCTTTTCTTTCAATTTGGTTTTTACAAAATCTTGGTTGCTATGCTTAGTAAAATGCTTAGTCTTATAGTAAAAGTCGTGTCCTCGTGTATTAGTTAACTCAATTACACGTTGTATAAATTCATTGACATAGACTTTAAACGTTCGTAATCATAACAAAAATATGTTTTGACCGGATTGCACAATGCGCACCGAGATAGGTCTGCATGAAGCAATCACATCGTGGCGCGTGTGCACCGCGCACGTAGACAGGTTGCACGGATGTGTTCGTTTCCTCCTCAATCTAATCGGGCCAATTTCACGCATCCACCATCCGTAGGACCATGCTATGCAACAATGTGCTACCTACCTACCTATAATAATAGTAGACACATACCATCACGCCTGTATTCCCCGAAGGGTTAGGTAGAGGTGTACTAATGTACGACCACAGTTCGGCGGTATGTTAAGGTCTCATGTAGTATGGGGCGAGTCTATTGTCATTAACCGGGCACAAATTCTAACTCGGAGCTGCTACTGAGAAATTCATAGAAAAACCCAATAACACTTAAATAATTTTTCAGAATCATGATCATGGTCATGGCATGGTCTTTGTGGCGAGTAGTGCGGAATACCCACAAAGTATACCACCAGTGTACCTTGGTGTTCCCCTAGACTGGGTAAAACAATTTAAATACTTAGGGCATTTAGTCACGGCTGATCTCAAGGATCAGGCTGACATCGAACGATAACTCCTTGTTTACTTATTTTATTTTATATCTATACTCCTATTTAATAAATGTGAAAGCAACTCTGTGTGTCTGTTTCGCTTTCACGACTAAACTATTGAACCAATTTTAATGAAATTTGGTACAGTGTAAGTTTGAATCCCAAGAAAGGACATAGACTAAATTTTATTTCGCGACTTCGTTTGTCTCAGCGATAACCGACATTAACGCGGACGAAGTCTCGAGCAGAACTAGTGATTCATAAAGCCGACGTACTAGTAAAGCAAAATCACAAACAAATAGTTTATATTTACCTTTTTTTTGCTACTTTTTGCTCTTCTTTGTGTGTAACGTAACAGTAATTATTAAACTCTCATGTTTACTAGTGCGGATGTACAAAAGTTTGTGTAAATCGTGTGGAAATCAGAATAAAGAAAAAAATTACGTTGTATAAATTAGAAACTAAGTATATATAACTATATCACACAAGTATTATTATAGAAAATAGAATTTGGTTACGGTTTATTAATTTCCAATACTCATTTAATACTTTAAAAAATATATACAAATAGTAGCACAATAGCATCAGGAACAGGGTCCATGCTACCGGTGGTGAAAACTCCTGAAAGTGAGGATCATCACGACTATCAATGCAATGATTGCAGAGTCCATGCCCTACAGTATAACAGCCACCCAAGTACTTAGGCCACTGCACACATAATATGGCGAAATGAGGCATCGTAGACCCGTCTGTCATCTATTTCGATTACGGAGCTCCTGATCAAACTATGTCCCATGTGTTGGAATACCCTAATTCACCTATATTCTTGTCGATCTGAACAGCGCCTCTGACGCACCACCACTTACTGGGCCTATATACAGCGTGTTACGGGAAGGGTATATGCATAGCAAAGGCACGGATTCTTTTGGTGTTAATAAACCACATAGCAATATTTTTTTAATACCTATACTTACTCTCAAACGCATAGAGTTTAATATAGAGAAACATTTAAGTAAAAATCATAAGTTACCAATTTAATTCTTCACATGACATATACCAAGTCAGCTGATCAGTGTCAATAAACTTCACACAAAGAAACAACTCCTTAATATATTTGTTTCTCCTGACACGTTTGTTATGATTGAAACTTAATAAACTGGCGAAATAAAAAAAAATAATATGCCCTTTCTAAGTTACTGCTTTTGAGCTGAAATTTTGCATAGAGATTCAGTACCGGATACACTCTTCACCCCGTTTGTATGGATATACCCTTTCTGTAACACGCTGTAGTATAAGTTATCATGGATGTGTCGTCGATACCAAAAGAACAAGTATATACTTGTTCTTTAATATATATTAAAACAAAATGGCGACGACAGTACACGTGCCCCTTTCTACTTTCTTACACCTTGCATGAAAACGCGCTTCTGCACCCGATCCGTCCCTCAAATGACACTGTATTTCTTTAACACATGTCCAAGTCGTTTCCCAGCTATTTATAATCTGTGGTATTGTAATATAGTGACAATAAATAAAGAAAAACTTCAGTGCGCATGCGACAAGATCTATTAATATGTGATAACCTTTATTAGCTAGTCGGGCGTGTGATTAGCATACGAAACACAATGACAAATATTTATAGACTTTGGAACGTTTTACCTGTATAGCAACTAGGATACTGTGTTGTGGTGTTTATCTTTCAAGCTATTTTATTTATTTAACTGCCTCGGTAGCCTAGTGTTCCCAAGCGCGACTGCTACGTTAGAGGTCTTCGGTTCGCTTCCTAGGTCGAGCAAAAAGTGTTATTGGGTTTTTCTATGAAATTCTCAGTAGCGACTCGGAGTTAGGATTTGTGCCCGGTTAATGGCAATAGGCTCGCCCCCTATTACATGGGACCTAAACTTACCGGCGAACTGTGGGTGTACATTGGTACACCTCTGCCTAACCCTTCGGGGAACACAGGCGTGATGGTATGTTATTTATTTAAATCAGGCATCAAGGCATATAAAATACTATAAATAAAAACCCAATCGGCGCCCTCACGTTCATCCCGCTCGGTGCAGTACCGCACTGGTTGCGACAAGCTGGTTAGAGCTGGTTAAAGCCATCTTTATCGCACGTACCGATTATAGCTTGACGCTGTGTCAGGTCCCTATTGACTTGGTAGGAGATATCAGTGTGTACTGTGATCATCGTCCGAGATACCGGGTTATCATTATCATCATCTTATTAGCCGTAGGACATCTACTGCTGGACTTAGGCCTCCCCCACAGATTTCCAAAAGGACCGGTTGGAAGTGGCCTGTATCCCGCGTCTTCCTGCGGTCTTAATCCGGAGCTGACGGCCGATGGGGCCACAAAGTTCTCAAATGGGGACAACATACCGGCAACCGTAGGACGTCCACCCACGAGGTGGACGGACGACCTGATTACCGGGTTATGCTTCACTTTGAACATAGGGCTTCAATTACATTAACTGAAAGCCGACGTACTTTTTAAAATCATTTATTGCAACAAACTTCAAATTATATGTTGTTGACTCGTAGGTGGCCAAATAAGAGCCCATAAAACCTAATCGTTTATTATTCTAAATTCGAATTCCAAAAAGAAATTCGACTGAGTCTTTGGAATAAAACTATTCTAGCCAGTTTGTCGCGGTGTACAACCTTCACAGTACTTGCAAATGTAACGCCCTTATGTATTTAGATAAGTTGTTGAAGTAGCATCAAGTAAGGTAAATCTCAGATATAAGATTGGTTGGAATGGTTCTAAACGCAAAATAAAAAAAAAATGAATAAAATCTATGTTATTTAAAAACTACTAAATGTATTTCTTTTTTTTTTCAGCACTCGGGTGGACCAATTTCAGCTCTTTTTTATTTCGCGATTTCAGGGTTGGTCAATGGAAAAGTTGTTCATAATTATGAGTACAATGGCCCTTTTTCAGATTTCTTTTTTTACGCAAAAAATAAGCTTGTATATCCATGCCGCGAGGTGAGGAAAGCCAGGGAACTAAAGAAATATCTATAGTCGATACATATAAAAAATATTGAAGCGTCTGTTTGTGATGTCAAAATAACAGCTTTTTGCTAAATCCATATTTGAATGGTAAAAAAATATTTTAATAGTTTTTGTTTGTATGTCGTTGTTCCGACAAATCTCCAAAATGGCTGGACCTATTTGACGAGACTTTCACTGGCAGATAGTCGATGTTATAAAGAGTAGCATAGGCCACTTTGATTAAAAAAATAATTAAGGTACGCCTAAAAAAACACACCGCCGTTAACCCTAATTCAGACAACCGCAGTCGTGGGCATAAGCTAGTTTAAAATATATAAGGCACTTAGCATAAGGATGTTAGATACTAGAGATTGTAAGAAATGTCAGCAAGGACATCAGTTAGTGACAGCTACTGCGCTAGTATTCATTGTATTCATAGACAACACAGATAACCTTATTAGTTCTACTTCCGGCAGCGAGTACCACAGATATTAACTTGCACGTGGCACCAGAACGACATTATGTAATTAAAATTATGATCGAAAATAGTGTATTCTCATTGATACATGTTTTTACTATTAATATTTTTTCGATCGAGTTTCGATTACGGCGGCAAATTCCACTGGACTTCCTCTTTTCTCTTGCTTTCGATGGGACGGCGACCCGACACGATAATCGAGATCAGGCGCAGGACCAAAGGCTTTACGTGCTTTTAGAGTCCCTTCGTGTCTTGTCTGTAGTTGAGACACACGGAAAGTTGGTGGTGTACCACTCACTTTTGAAGTCCGAGCTGCTACTGAAAAATCCCTAGAAAAGCCATAAAACACTTTGCCCGACCTGAGAATCGAACCCGGCCACGACACTAATGGGGGATTTAGTTTATCTGTTATACCAACGTAATAGAAACACAGGGCTAACCTCCTTCATGTCTATTTAAAAAAAAATCAAATCAAAGTCAAAACTTTCAATTTGAAGAATAAAAATATGTTAAAAACGACTGAACATATTTTTCAGATTATTAAGTGTTTTTTCGATAGTTGATAAGTTTTCTTCGGCCGGCACATTATTATTTAAGTACAAAATATTTGACATCTGAACAATCTGAGGAATACACAGTAGATAAATCTGATCATCATAAAATCCAATTTGTATAACACCTGAAGTACATCCTATATAGAAAAATAAAAAAAGATCCCAAGATCCTATATAAATAAAGGTATTATTTATTCATAACGACATTACTTTGTATCTTCTGATTATTCGGCGGTTAATTTATTATGTACCTATGCTAGTTTGTTTATTATTGTTATTACTCTGAAGACCTCCCAATCTCCTTTAGAAACCTTTCTGGATAGATATCAAGATAGGTACTCATTTAAACGATTTTTATTAACGAACCAAAGGGAAAATATGAAAAAAATAAAATAGCTGTTCCCTGTACCCGTGCCTTCTCTGTATGTAAGGAGGCCTTTGCCTTGCAGTGGGACGATAATAGGCTAGTAATTATTATGATTATTTATTAAGTATTGTGCAGTATTGGACTACTTCGTTGGCCCAGTGGTCCTAAGCGCGACTGCTACGCTAGAGGTCCTGGGTTAGATTCCCAGGTCGAGCAAAAAGTGTTATTGGGGTTTTCTATGGAATTTTCAGTAGTAGCTCGGAGTTAAAATTTGCGTCCGGTAAATGGCAATAGGCTCGCCCCCTATTACATGGGACCTAAACATACCGGCGAACTGTGGGTGTACATTGGTATACCTCTCTTTTTTTTTTTTTTTTTGTTGGGTGGGAAATCATCAAATAACTTCTCCCGCCCTGGGCGGGGCGAGAGGGAGTGTCAGACTTTTACTGACTAAAACCCATCCATGTTCCTTCTTGTGCCCTTTGCGTTCCGGGGGCGCGGTATCTCTTGCGAACAACCCGCAGCCCCGGCAGGCATCGGCCCTCAGTGGCCCCTTCCTTTTGCTGACATCTCTTTGAGGCGCGCGTGGAACACGAACGCGCCGTCGACACGGCCTGTCGTTATGCAACGTAAGGACGGTGAGCTACCCATTGCTCACCGTCCGCAGGCCAGTAATTGGTACACCTCTGCCTAACCCTTCGGGGAATACAGGCGTGATGGTATGTTATTAAGTATTCTTGCTAAAGTTTATCTTGCACATCACTGATATCGATGAAAGAAAATATCGTGGGGAAACCTAGACTTGAAATAAATATAAGTCTGAAATCGCCAATCCACCTTGCTTGATCAGTGCCCTACAGTGAGACAGTAATAGGCCAGTATTGGTTATTGGTTGTATAAATAAATAAGCAATAGGTACCTATTTATTACTTTATTATATTTCATATGAAGAACACGAACATTTTGAGGTCAAAGTGAACAAAGGATTTTAAAGGTTTATGAACTCTTTCTTCACACAAGTATTTACATAAAAGTAATATCTGGATCAAGTAAATATCAACGCATTTGTTCGTAAAGAAGCTTTTATTACACCGTGTTTAGGGTGAAAATAGGGTATTACACACTCGTGCTGTTCATGTTACATATCCGCACTAGAGCGGATTTTTTTCAAAGTTTAGTTATTACATTTAAGATAATACGTGAAATAATGTTGGAACCTTGAATATTTCCGTAACTAATGATTAAAATATCAGAAAGAACATGTTACTTTTGGCTTCTTTAAAAGTGTCTTTTGATATTCTTTATAAGTGTACTAGCGAACTGCCCTGCCCGTGACCTCGTCCTCGTGGTTTATGTCACCCGCGTTTTTTGATTACTGCTCCGCTCCCGTCAGTCGTTGCGTGATGTTATATAGCCTATGTTACTTAAGGATAATGTAGCTATCTATTGTTGCAAAATGGTTAAAATCGGTATAGCAGTTTCGGAGCCTATTCGGTACAAACAAATAAAGTCTTCTTTATATCAAGAGTATAGATTAGACGTTCATCTATCGCCCTGATATACCTTGCTTATGTAATACTCACCAAAAGTAAATAAGCTGCGACGTCGGCAATAACCGGTGTATCGAGGTTACACCAGTGGGGGTGGGAGGGGGTATGACCTCGTCCGCAGGACAAAATTAGGACAACTCATTAATAGACCAACACCACGCAAAAATACTGTTATTTTACTTAAAGTACCATATTTATTGGTTTTTATATTATTTTGCCAACAACTTAGATGTTTTATTCAGTTACAAGGCACTTAAGTGTGTTTTATTTATGTCAAAAGGTACTTTATATCAAACTAGCTAACCCTCGCGACTACGCGACATACGCAGAGAACGAGAGATGTAGTCAAGGATTAAAAAGTAGCCTATGTTCTTTCTTGGAATCCTAAAATCGGTTCACCGATTTCGACGAGAACGGTGAATGCATAACAGACAGAGACTAAAAATAAACGTCAAGTTGAGCATTCTATAAGACGCACAACTGCTCAACTTGACAGTTTGTGTATGTACTGAATACTGCGCGGTATTATAACTTGTAGGTGCACAATTTTCGACTCTATGTGATGTTAATTAAAGAAAACGGCTTGAGCATATTCCTGTTTTAGGTATTTAGGTTAGAAGTGTGCTCAGTCACACAACAATTAGACGGATATAAAATAATTAATAACTGCCTCGTTAGCCTAGTGGGCCTAAGCGCGACTGCTAAGCTAGAGGTCTTGGGTTCGATTCCCAGGTTGAGCAAAAAGTGTTATAAGGTTTTTCTATGAAATTCTCAGTAGCTACTCAGAGTTAGGATTTGTGCCCGGTTAATGGCAATAGGCTCGCCCCCTATTACAGGGGACCTAAACATGTCGGCGAACTGTAGGTGTACACCGGTACACCTCTGCCTAACCCTTCGGGGAATAAAGGCGTGATGGTATGTTGTTGTTGATTATACTTAATTACGATCGCACCCCTGCGATGGTACTTTTGTGAGGTTTCACAAATTGTAATTTGTCGGCGTACCCACAATAGAAATCGCAAATCAGTCTACTACAACTAAAAGCATAACATTGTTTTACCTACCTTGAAATCATCAAATGACTTCTTCAACTCTGAGCGTAGCGGAAGGGAGTATCAGACTCTTACTGACTAAAACCCATCCATGTTCCTCCTAATTCCCTTTGCATTCCAGGGCCGCGGTGACTCTTTCGAACAAATTCCACAACCCTGGCAGACCTACCACCTACCTGCGTCTGAAAACCTTTCGTTTTCATGTTCTCAGTTAAATGACATGTAAATATCTGTATAAGAATATTAAAAGTCTTTAACCATATAAGTTAAGCATATTTATTTCTCAAAAAAAGATAAAATGTAAATGAGTACTTTGTACACAACAGTTTGAGTAGCTACAGGCGAGCTAGGAGGAACCAGTATTCGGCTTACAAATCCTACCCCTTCGAGTTACATTAGATCCATTTAATATTATATACTAGCTTCTACCCGCGTCTTGGTACGTGTAGTTTTGTCAACCGCGTTAGGTAACGTTTTCTGTTACTGCTCCGCTTTCGTGTGTAGTAGCGTGATGTTTTATAGCCCATACTATTCCTCATGAATCTGGCTATGAAATTCAAAAAGAAATTCTACAATTCGACTGGTAGTTCCAGAGATTAGAGAGTTAAAAAAAAACACAAACAACATTTTATGAGAACAATTTTTTTTTCAGCTTTATTATTTTATTTATTATTAATTTATTAAAACTTTTTGCACATAATGTAAATAATACATCGTACAAAGGCGGACTTAATGCCTTTGGCATTTTCTACCAGTCAACCTTAGGGTGTTGCAGAGACAAAACATAGTAGGTGCAAGAAACAGAAAGTTTCCAGGAATAAAATATAATAAATACATGCATACATACATACAAACAAAATATACAGAGTAGAGAAAGCCAAAAAATACATAGGTGGAGAAATATAAGAAATATAGTAGATTAGTTGGTTGTTAGTTAGTGTAGTAGTAGATTTAGTATAGATGTTTAAGGTATGTGTTCGCTTTGTCCCATCTATAGTAAATATACGTTGAATGTTTTTGTATCCATACAGAGAATGGCTCCCAGACCTTCGGAGAAGTTTAAATTGTTACCTTTCGTGGAAACATACCCACAGTTGTTAATTAAAATGTTAGATTTCGAAAACGTAGCAGTTCGAAAACACATTAAAACATATCTACATGTAGAGGTCGGATTGTATTCCCAAAACAACGGACAGTTACGAACACGACTAACGAGGAGGTATTTGCGACCTGTATTCAATGTAGGTCATCACGTCCTTTTGTTTATGACGGTTTTCAGTTACAGCTCTCGCCTGGCCGTTTCAATTTGATATGACCTCTCTATTTTTCAGGTTTATATTCAGAATATACGCTGACGTCGAAGCGCGTAGCAACATAGTTTCTTGTATCAACAAGTTCTTTTGACGTCGTAGCAACATTCATACTTCTGTTTAAGATTCTTCTTATGCTGAAGTCGTAGCGCATAGCAACACTCATACCTCTAAGACTAAGTTAGATTCATACTTCGGACAAGGAGTTGTCTTACGCTGACGTCGTATCGCATAGCTGCATTAATACTTTTGGCTAAGAGTTCTCCTACGCTGACGCCGTAGCGCGTACCAACATTCATACTTCAGTCTAAGAGACATTCTACGCCGACGTCATAGTGCGTACCAACGTTCATATTTCTGACGAAGAGTCCTCGTACGCTGACGTCGTAGCGCGTAGCAAATAAAACAAAATTATTAGAAATGCACCTTTTTTTTTACCGATGCGAAATCATCAAATGATTTTCCCCGCCCTGCGCGGGGCGGGAGGGAGTGTCAGACTTTTACGACTAAAACCCATCCATGTTCCTTCTTGTGCCCCTTTGCGTTCCGGGGGCGCGGTATCTCTTACGTACAACTCGAAGCCCCGGCAGGCATCGGCCCTGAGTGGCCCCTTCAAAAAATTGCTGACATCTCTTGAGGTGCGCGTGAATCATGACATGACATGGCCTGTCGTTATGCAACATACGGACCGTGATCTACACATTGCTCTGCCTCAACCGTCCCGCCGCCTCTTTCTCTAGCATAACTGCTTCGCAGAAGCAGGCGTTTCGTCGCCGTCGATGGCCGCCACGAGGACCCGGCGATGCTTCGCCCAAGCGGGGCACAACGCCACTGTGTGCTCCACCGTATCCTCGGGGCTATTCACGCAATGGTGACACGCGGACAATCTCCCGCTTGTTGAGGTAAAGGAATCTCCCGAAACACCCATGTCCGGTGAGGACTTGCGTCAGGCATTAGAAATCCACCTAGGTTGATGGCAGCGTCGTAGCGGGTAGCTAGCAACGTTCATATTTCTCTTGCTTCTGTTTAGGAGTCATCCTACGTTGACTTCGTAGTGTATAGCAATATTTATTTCTAGGCTTTCTCATAAGCTTACGTGGTAGTGCGTAGCATTTTACATGCCTAGGAATCACTCCTCCTACGCTAGGAATCACTCCTACGTTAAAGCCTTGTTTGGGAATCCTCCTACGTCTGACGTCCATGGTAACCATTTTACATTTACATTTCCTTAATATTGTAGCAGTAAAGGCGTTGACTATATCTGTATGTGAGTCTATACATTTGTAAACGCACACACGAGAGAAGTAGAGGTGAAAGTAGGGGGTTTTAAACAAATCTGACGTCGTAGTGTCTAGCAACATCCAAGCTTATCTGGGATTTATACTACAAAAGTAGTACAGTAGCTCTTAGACTTAAATGCCAGCGGATAACACAAAAGTAGATAGGTTTGAAAGTCCGATCGGCAACAGTGTTGCAATTATTTTATTTACCCCATGTGGTGAATAGATCGTTTACCAAACTACCATTACTAGTTCAACTTTCCGTCTAACTTCTTGACAATTCAGGGGTGCCTATAAGTGGTCTAATTGAAATAAATGCTTGACTTTAACTTTGAATATACAGGGTACATTGTGACAGACTGATTCCGTACATTTTTACCCCTCAACAATGTAATAATTCGTCGGATATTTTTGTAAGTTTTCATTTGAGATATCTACTACACAACGTAAGCGTTTCAAAATTAATCAAAATGTCAACAATATATATATGAATATTCGGTAAACGATTGCAAGTAAATCTTTTACGAGGAATATAGGTGCCTAAGGCTAATAAGACGTTTTTTTTTCGAAATAACTACCTGTTTTTTTAATGCCAATTAATAAAAGTGCTTACCGCATACTATATAACTTTACATACATAATTATAATGTTTCATCGATTCAAGATTTCAATTTGAAAGACCTACCTAAGCTTTTGTAGATAAACTGTTATTTAATAAAAATGTAAGCGAAATAACTTAACGAACACGTTTAAATAAACAAAATTTCAAATGAAATCAAAAAATCCATTAGTATTTACATTCACAACTTGACTTTCGGCCGCCATTTTGCTACAGAGTCAATGACCTCTTTACTGCTAAAACCGTAACACATCACGAACACTCACGATTATAAAATAAATAACACTAAACTGCTACAAAATAAAGAAAATAAATTGAGTGATAAAGCAAAGGATATAAACTATTGCGGGTTTAGTGTATATTTACTTCTTTGTTATAGATTTATACAATGGCCAATGATGGCTACACTACATACTTTCTAAATAAAAACTTATTCTGCAAATCTTTTTTTAAATGTTTAAAGAAATTGTTCATTTTTTTAAATAGTTTAGCCGCCCTTACAAAGTTAAATAAAAAAAATTGTTATACGAGTTTTTTTAACACCATTTGACCAGCACTTTTAACAATATAACTGCTTCATTAGCCTAGTAGTCGTAAGCGCGACTGCTATGCTAGAGGTCTTGGGTTCAATTCCCAGGTCGAGCTAAAAGTGTTATTGGGTTTTTCTATGAAATTCTCAGTAGCAGCTCGGAGTAAGGATTTGTGCCCAGTTGATGGCTCGCCCCTATTACATGGGACCTAAACATACCGGCGAACTGTGAGTGTGCATTGGTACACCTCTGCCTAACCCTTCGGAGAATACAGGCGTGATGGTATGTTTTAACAATATCTATTTCTTGCTAAACTGAGAATAAGTTCTTCGTAACCATAATAAAATCTTAAAAATGTTAATGTCAGTAAAAAATAGAACTACAAAAACTATAATGTTAATTAATTTTTTTTTTGTGTAAAATGTGGCAAAATTGTGATGCCTTTAAATGATGATAAAAACAAGTTATATTTGACAGTGAGTGATTTATTCTTAATATTTAATTAGGGACATTCTATAAGTCCAGATGCATTTATATAATTTTGTGGTTCATCAAATTTCTTTTATAATTACTTTTAGTGATTGAATTAAACTATTTTATTCAGAAGTTATTTAGTACGTTGGATAAAAACTGATTTAATTGTTTGGCTCAGTGAATTGAAACATGTTAAAATGTGACGGGCGACCGGCCTCCGATATGCTGAATGGATATCCTAAGCACCTGAGGGTGGCAGAAAATGCCGCAAAAATGAAATGTAGTGGAAGTAGGTAAGTGTTATGAGGATTTTATTTACTTCCTTTTTTTCTTTAATCGTGGGCAGTCATTTAATGACTTTTTCCGCACTGGGCGGAGGGAGTGTCAGACTCTTACTGACTAAAACCAATCCGTGTTCCTTCTAATGCCCCTTGCGTTCCAGGGCCGCGTTGAATCGTATATTTCTTGGAATTTCGTTCAGGTATGTACTTATTACATTATTATTGAAAGCTCAGAGTCAGAGAGTTCTTTTAAGTAATATTAGTTGAAATTATGCCATTCAAGTAGAAGTTTTTAAGAAAATTCTTATAAACGAGTATTTAATTTACCGGCGAAGAAATCAGTCTTCTGAATTTTCCTAGAAAATTCATTTGCTTTAACTTCTTAGTTTTGGATGTTTTGACAATATTTTCAAAGGATTTTACAAAGTGTGGTTACTTGGTGTTTTTTTAATTTGAAATAAACTTTTGCTTCTACACTGAGTGTAAGTACATGCCGTAGACTTTAAAAGAAATTAGGTTGTTTAGGGAGTAGGCATTGAGGCTTTCAGTTTGTCATGCTCACTTAAATGTCTCGCTGATGGTGGCGCGTGGGTTGGATCATTTGGTTCCCTTCATGATGATTGAACTAAGTGGTGCTGATCCTCGCGTCATATTCGTGAACGGACGCTGTCAGTTGGGATTGGTCGTCTCTAAACTGCCATGGCTTACATTTTTAGTACTATTATTATCATATATTTCTTTTTTTATTGCTTTATATTCAACTTCATTGTTTTCACATGTAGAAGCAACAAGAATATTGTAACCAAGTTTTTGTAAAAACCAATTTGAAAAGAGCGTCCATGGAGTTTCTTGCTCGTTCTTCTCCATAGAGACCTACGTTTTGGAACGAGCAACTAGCTTCAACTTTTTGTGTGAGTAACTTCTTGACAATTCAAAAGTGCCTGTAAATGGTCTAATTGAAATAAATGTTTTGACTTTGACTCTATCTGTCTGTCTAACTGTTTTGTAAGTTACATAGTCTTTCAAGAATATTAAAAGTAACGTTTTTTTATCATATTGTATCCACTGCCTCGTTAGCCTAGTGGCCCCAAGCGCGACTGCTACGCTAGAGGTCTCGGGTTCGATTCCCAGGTCGAGCAAATAGTGTTATTGTTTTTCTATGAAATTCTTAGTAGCAGCTCGGAGTTAGGATTTGTGCCCGGTTAAGGGCAATCGGCTCGCCCCCTATTACATGAGACCTAAACATACCAGCGAACTGTGGGTGTACATTGGTACACCTCTGCCTAACCCTTCGGGGAATACAAGCGTTATGGTATGTTATGTATGTATCCACTGCTGGGCAAAGGTCTCCCCAATAGCTTTCCAATCTTTCCTACGTGTTGCCTTCTCTGGCCATTCTCCCATGAACGTCTCTAAGTCATCCGCCAACGTTTCGTATCACTAATTATCAATCTTTATTTCTAAGGGTTCTAATTAATTTAATGGTAATAATCGCAAGTGCTGTTGTTTATGCAGCTTACCAGCCGGTTTATATTAAGGTGAGCTGTGCTAAGCATCCCTGGGATAGCAATTCATCTCAAGGTCACTTCACCTAAATACAACAGGAGATTTTTTTACAGAATAACACTACACTAACCTATCCTACCAGGGTCATGTACTCATTAGTTTTAAGCAAACCTGTAAAATAATGTGTGTATATTGTGCAAAATAAATAAATAAAATAAAACAAATAAAAATAATTTCAATTTTTTTTTTTTACAATTACGCGATATTGCTAAAAAAGATACTAATTTATTCTCTAGACGATTCCGGCCACGGCTGGTCCGGGGGTGTCACACCACCAACTTTTAAACTTCAGGCTGTTACTGAAAAAATCCTAATGGAAAAAGTACAATAACTTTTTTGCCCGACCTGGGAATCGAAACCAGGACCCCACGCTCAAAAGCTGTGTTTGCCACCACGAGACCAACGGGGTAGTTACTAATAAAGCAATAGCCGACAGGTTTACCTCTGTCGACTAAGTTTGAACAACATAATGGCCTCGGAGCCTCGTGAAGAGGAAACTATCCTCCCTTCCCTTCCCTTAAATTTGACCGCGCTTTGGAAGGTTACAGGTATTTAGGTAGGTATGCAAAAATGTATATGTAGTTCGTTTTATTTACTGTTTAACCCCTGACGCAAAAACGACGGGATGTTATAAGTTTGACGTGTCTGTGTCTGTCTGTCTGTGGCATCGTAGCTCCCGAACGCATAAGCCGATTTCGATTTTGTTTCTTGTGTTTGAAAGGGTAATTAGTCGGGAGTATTCTTAGCTTAATTTGATGGAAATTGGTTCAGCGGTTTCAAAGTTATCAGCTTTTTTGTTAGCTGCGGTAGTGATATCTTTTCTTCTGTCGGGGGCTACTTAAAATTTTTAATTTTGTGTTTTTTTACAAAGCGTTTATTGGTTTACAGCTATTTGTTAATACGCTTTTTAAAGCTTTATTTGTACCTATTTTACTAGTATCTTTTTCATGTCATTTGATGACAAATAAGCCTACGGGCCACGTGATGTTAAGTGATCACCGCTGCCTATAGACATCTGCTATAGCAGAGGCCTTGGGTTCCCTTCTCAGAGACAAAGTTGAAATATCTCATGTGCCTGTAATTACTGTAGGTAAGTATTGTTTCATAAACTTTTTATTTTTAATCTAGTTTTTTATTTAGCGGGGTTTTATTCAAAATATGCTTAAGTTAGGCTTTTCGTAACTCATTACAAAATTAATTTACCAAATGAAATGTACAATCATAATTTCATCTTGTATAATGTACTATTTTTATTTATAATTTACAATAAAAACTAAATTTTGTGTTTCGCGTGCTTAACTATTATTTTTACTGAAGTCATTTTGATAAAAAAAATACTGAAAAAAAAAGTTGTGTCGGATTGCCGTTCCATCAGACTATGGGAGTTAGGAAAGAGATGTATTTGTGCACACATTTGTGCACTATAATATTTCCTGCGTACATGGCTAGTCTGCATTAAGATTAGCCGCTGTATCCGGAATAGGTGTGGGACATTACCATGGTAAAAGTTTTGGTCACGCCACACCTCTTTAAATATGATGAGTACGAATGTTATGGACTTTTTATCAGGTACCCTAAAGACTAAAGTTGTGTAAACGCGAACATTCACCGGCGAAATAATGCTTGGTAAACCTTGAAGCATCTTTCACTGTTCAAAAATGACATTGCAAACAAAGAAAAACTACAATTATCTATAGATATTACAGAAATTGACTAGAACTAATTGATAGATTTGACTGCCTCGTTAGCTTAGTGGTCCTAAGCGCGTATGCTACGCTAGAGGTCTTGGGTTCGATTCCTGGGTCGAGCAAAGTGTTATTGGGTTTTTCTATGAAATTCTCAGTAGCAGCTCGGAGTTAAGATTTGTGCCCGGTTAATGGCAATAGGCTCGCCCCCTGTTACATGGGACCTAAACATACCGGCGAACTGTGGCTGTACAATGGAACATCTCTGCCTAACCCTTCGGGGAATACAGGCGTAATGGTATGTATGTATTACAGATCCTACTTAGGTACTCTACTAGTCAATATTAGGTAAATATAATAGGTATGTTTGTTTGATTGAATTAAGCTAACCGGTACACAGCCATACTCCGTCAATTCAATTTTCCGGGTAATTTGCTTGCATAACAACGCGATTGAGTATCATTGTAACGGTACATAAACGATATTATACACGTATATTATTACACTTCCTTATTCAATATGTTTCCATTTTACAACTTCATAATAATGAAGGTAGGTAATAAAAATAGGAATTTATATGGCAGATGTGAGTGGCAACGCCGGGAGGGACGCCCTAGAAGGATCTACCCTGACCTTATTGGTGAGGTTCTTCAGAAAGATCGGGTGCGCAGTACTCGTCACCGGCGTACTTGTATGACCAGATGTATTAAGGTGGGTGAGGCGAAAGGAGTATGTAAGGATCGTGTAGCAGGTGGCGTTCTGTGTTTCTGCCTACCCCCATGAGGAAAGGGTGTGAGTTTATGTATGTACGATTAAATTTTCCTTTTTGATTCTACTACTCGCCGAATACTACTTGGAAACGAAAGGCAAGAACGCGCGGTGTAAACAACTTTAATTTGATCGATTTTTTCAATGGAAATGTTTCGCACATAGCGCTTATTTAGGTCGAAGGCTGGATACGTACATGTTCATATCAATGAGTGGTGGTTCAAAAAGCTAGAGGATAGTCGTATTTAGAATTCAAAATTGGAATATAGTAGCCGCCAGGACTCGTGAGCAGAAACATCAAGTAAATTTTTGGGATTTTCGGTCCGACAGACGGACCAATCTCGTGCAGCGTCGGCGATCCAAAAAATCCAGAAAGAAACCCAAACATTAACTTGACCTTTGTGCTCACGATATGTGGTGACTACCTTAAATTTACGTTAGTGCGCACGCTCGGATTCCAATATTAATTTTGAAAAGGCAAGTCATCATGCAGTAGGTAAATACATGGAATGTGAGTATACTTACAAAGATTATTCGTCTCCTCGTCTCCTCGACGTCAGTCCAAATGCCGCTGCAGTGATGTAGCAGACTACCAGCGTCAGAATCTGTGCTGGACACGCATCTATCGTAATCTTGATACACACAATTCACATTGGTTCGTTTTATGCCTGTCAAAATATTTGTTTCTGAAAGTTGGCACCTAATATTTTTCTTCGATTATTCTAATTTTGAAATGGGCTGAATTTAAATGTTTTGATTCTTCTATTACTATCATTCTACATATAATTTGTACAGGTTGACGCTAAAAAATATGTTTAGGGATGAGCAGGTTTTTTAATAAAACCCTATGATTTCATAGCCTTTGATAAGCTAGCTCAGAAGCCTTACGGCTAGGTATTGATCGGTGAAAGCAAAACCTGTCTCGAAGGTTTTTCCCGGTCATGGGAATTACCCCTTCTACATGAGAAATATTACACACCTTTGTACATCCCTTAGGGAAATTCAAATATGATGATATTATGCATACGTATTAACCAAGTGTAATATTATCCCAGAGTTTACTTCTATTTGCCATTGCCAGCCACTTGGGGCTAAGCCAAGGTACAATCGTAACCAATTATCAATGTACAATGCCATTGACGTTCTTTCATGGAAATGTATTTTTAACTTTGAGTTCCTCCTCTTTTAATTAGTTTATTATAAAGTAGGTCAGAGATGATTGGATAGGCACTATTCTAGTCATCGGTTGAATTTAAAAATGGAACATGATTTGTGCCTAATACGATTTTTTTTAAAATTCGGATTGTAGGCAGTGCAGGAGTTATAATAATCACTTAGATATTAATAAAGAAAAAAGATAGGGTTTTTTTTCTGACTTTATCATGTGCCATGAAGTTGTGAGAAACTCAAACTTTTAAGTTTACGTAAAAAAAGATTTATTTATTTTCGGCCGTTTATTCAGCAAAAAATGCATACTTCGACACTCTCAAGGGAATCAAAACCTAAAGGGTGGTTCCCGTTGACCTAGAACTATGCAATTTAGCAAGTAACATCGTTATGGACCACAAGTATTTATTTTATTTATTTTTTCCGATGCATTATTTTTTATTTATAATAAAAAAAAATAAAAACTCCGTTCCCCTTTTTGTCTCCGAAGTCTGTGAAACGAAACATGTAAAATAATCATAATTACCTTATACCTAGATATCTAAGAAAATTTTAGTTGATAAATAAATATACCATTAATTTAATTTCGTGATTTATAATGATCCTACGTGAGGAACTCTTGGTGGGCGAGTCCGACTCGCACTTGTCCGGTTTTTTTTTGTTTTGGACCATTTTTGGGAACTTTTTGGTGACGGACATCTTATGATTCGCAATTAAGTTCACTTTGCTATTGAAACAAATATTACGACTCACACTCTTGTGCGAGTATTAACTATTTAAATGTTTTCACTTAAATAGTTAATACAAATGCGTTTTCGAATAGAACACTGTTTTCGTCATTTGAACGCGAAGATAAGAAGCTGATTGACACGTTGTATGTTTTATTTCAACGTGTATTTATGTTTTAGATACTATTTTATATAATTTTCTTTGCCATTGTGTTGGCTGTCTTATTTATTTAAAAAAACTTTATGCAACAAAAGGTACAAAGGCGGACTTAATGTCTTAAGCATTCTCTATCAGTCAACCAAAGGTGGTGACGAAATATCACAGCAGGTGCAAATAATTGTAAGCAAAAAAATAAAAATTATTGTTTAAATTTCTTTTTTTTTATTGTTCTGACTGCTTATTGTTTCTTTTACAAACATGCTTCCATAGGCGACTAATTGCTAAATTCTTGGCAATATTGGTTAGACATGACGTCACCGAGCAATTAACTGCAACACCAAGATTGTAGAAAATTACACAAAGTCGCTTAATTAGAAATGCTGTATCGTTTCCACCATGTCTGTTTCTTACTAAAAATAAAATACAAAACTAATTCTGTTCAACGTTTATTTTTACTGCAAGTTTGTTTTTCTAAAATTATTTATAATTTCACATTTCAGTAGCGTCTTGCAAACAGTTATAACCATTAACTCCGTACCCGGCAATAACAAGTCATGAAAATCCTGAAAGTGGAACATTATTGATACTTCAACGTGAATATCCTGTTAATCACCGTGACATAATTCAGTAATGTATACAAGGGGTGTTTTTCAACCCTATAAAAATAAATTACAATCGTAGGTACCTTAGAGGGTAGTAAACTTACCTGACGGCTTAGCAAGACACATGTTACATTTTGTCTTATTTCTCGACGTATTTCGTGCCTGTGTAGCGCTAAGGGTGGATGAACAACTGACGGAAGATATGGATGTCTCGTCGTTAGTATGCTCGACACATTTTTAGCGTTACTTTTCATTCGTCTGCCATTTTTCAAGGAGTGAAAGTACTCACGAATATAAACAACTTTCATAATGGAACCAACTTTGAAATATGAAAATAAAAAAAAAACAGCTGTTTCCAAAAAAATAGGACTACAACCCGATCAAAATGTATCTACGGAACAGCAGATTTTGAAAAAAAATATTTTTGGGTTGGTCCTTTAGCAAATTCCTCCTGGAATATATGGAAGGTAAATGAAAAGTAACTTTGTATGTGTAATGATCGATGTTTTACTATCTAATACGCACGTGTGCAATTTCCTAAACATTGTGTTTTTATATTTCGGATTTCCATACATAATTTCCAAAAAAAGTCTTCCATACAACCCTTGCCCAGACAAATACTAACACATAAAAGACAGCCCAATCGGTCGAGCCGTTGTCAAATGATGATCTGATTCATCGTCAGTAGAAAATGTTTGACTACGCATCTTCTTCATCCGTCAGAAGAGAGTCCACCTTAAATCTAGCAACCATCTCAGTGGAAAAATATCACTTGATGTTTATTACAAAATCTATCTTATACTACGGCCGTAAATTAGTTACATTACCACTGATTAACTAGTTAATTACAATATTAATTATTAATTATTCATTCAAATCAAAATTGGTGTTCTTAAATCAACTGGCCATTCATCTCAGGTTCGTTTTCTACATTTTTCATAAATTATTAAATCAAATTAAACTGCCTCGTTAGCCTAGTGGTCCTAAGCGCGACTGCTACGCTAGAGGTCTTGGGTTCGATTCCCAGGTCGAGCAAAAAGTGTTATTGGGTTTTTCTATGAAATTCTCAGTAGCAGCTCGGAGTTAGGATTTGTGCCCGGTTAATGGCAATAGGCTCGCCCCTTATTACATGGGACCTAAATATACCGGCGAACTGTGGGTGTACTTTGTTACACCTCTGCCTAACCCTTCGGGGAATACAGGCGTGAGTGTGCAAATTAAAATCCTCTGCAGTCATTTAAAATTATGCTTACTCAACTGCTTACGATCAACGCATACAGGGCAATTTATATGAGCGATTTTCATAGATTATTTGATATTGAACTTAAAAACAACAGCAATAGAGTTGACAAATCCAATTAATATTATAAATGCGACAATAAGTTTTTTTTATTTATTTATTTTGGGACACTATACAGTTACAATATAAAATGTTTAGAAATTACAATAATATGAGGTCATAAGAAGTTTTAACAATATTGTAGTCTACTACATTATGAGATTTTCATATTTCTTACGCTTTCATGTTTTTACTACTTTATTGACCAACGTTATCAGAGGTATAAAAAAGGACACAGGGTACATTTAATCCAGAAAAAGTATTGTTCCTTTTTAATGCGAGTGAAGCCGCGTGCAAAAGCTAGTTGTGTATGAAATTAATAAATGCTAAGGCGGTTTTATTTGTTTTAAACGACTGTCAACTCTATTTGTGATGCGTTTTAGTTCTTTATCAAATAATAAGTTAAAACTGCTCGAGTATTTTGTTGCTCTGTTTGGCTGGCTCCTTAGTAATAAGTACTACCTGCAGTTACAGTAGGTAAATTTTAATTAATGGCTTTATTTTAGGGGGTGAAAGTACTAATGTATAATAATGTAATTAACTTTTATTATGAGTCATATTTACGATTCCTTTTACTGCCTAAAATGTCAAAAAACAAATGACGTCGGCGACTCATGAAAACCTCGTAAATCGTAATTTTTACCGAAATATGATTATTTTTTATAAAGTTAGACAGCTCATATCGCTTAACTTTACATAAATATTGAGTATAGATATTAAAGTCTTGACTAATTTGTGATAAAATTTGAAAAATCAAAGAAACGGCTCATACAAACATTTTCAGGAGACTTTTATTCTCTTGTATAATTTCGTGTTAGACTTTTACGAGATTTTTATTTGCCGCCAACGATACCAAACCCCGGCCGTAGTACCAACGATGACGTGTCAAACAACACGATACAATCAAAACATCTTCCTCACGATTTTAAACTTACATTACAAAAATATCTAGAAAATTCTCCGTGGGCCATTAATCAGTTCGTTCTAGAAGTTTCCTTACGAGTCTCCAGTCTTCCATGATGTCTGCGTCAGGTAGCATGTAGACCACGTAGGGAGGGGCCACTGTTACTTGTCTCCTGCGTCTCTTTCGTCCCCATTCGGGTCCACACGACCAGAGATCTACTGTGTGACGTTCTTCTTCGAGTTTTCTGATTTTTTCTAAGGTTTCTTCTTTAAGGTTCTCGTAGGCTAGCCATTTTTCGCTCTGTTGACAAAAGAAAAAAAAAACTGGTTAAAATCTTACATACCATCGTTCCATGACGCCTGTATTCTCCGAAGGGTTAGGCAGAGGTGTACCAATGTACACTCACAGTTCGCCGGTATGTTTTGGTCCCATGTAATAGGGGGCGAGCCTATTGCCATTAACCGGGCAGAAATCCTAACTCCGAGCTGCTACTGAGAATGTCATAGAAAAACCCAATAATATTTTTTGCTCGACCTGGGAATCGAACCCAAGACCTCTAGCGTAGCAGTCGCGCTTAGGACTACTAGGCTAACGAGGCAGTTAAAATCATACTGATAACGATAAGTAGGAGATAACAAGAATGCATATAGTAAAAATGTCAAGTTTTAAGTTCTAAGCAATTGTGTTATACACTTTGAAATTTGGAAGTGTAATGTTTAAAATTCTTCTCAACTAACTATGCTGAGTATTGTTCTAATGTGGTGCCAAGCTAACGTATTTTTTTGAGTTGGGAGATATATAATTTACGCTGCATCCCTTCTCCTGCAAAAGTTCTATTTGTGCCACACGACGACGCATAATGAGTTGTCAGTTTCAGTTGAATGTAAATTACGTGAATCAAAAACTTACAAAATTAAGTTCGTTTGGCCTCATGCTAATTAGACCTCTTATACAGAAACCTTCACAGTACGTTTTATGTAATTTTGTTTCCATTCATTCAAATTTCCATTACTTGAATCAATTCATTAAATATTCAAATTATTAAACATATTCTGTTCATCGTTAATCCCAAGTCTCGTTTAACGTGATAACGTGGGCTAAGCGGCGCACGCACAGGGCAATTTTCGACCAAACCGGTTTCCATCCTCGCCGTGATGAATTTACCTGACACATTATTGAAAAAAACACCAGGCTGTCGGACGGGCCAGTTATTTTTGGGTTTTATTGCAAATTTCAATGATTGAAGGCGTTTGAACGTGGGTGGAATGGACAAAGGATTTAGGTTGTAGGCAACATTATGTTATTGAAATTATTATACATCCGACATTTATTTAATAACGTTTACATTGAAATTTAGCATGGAAGTACTGTATTACATTATGCTTACCTACTACATAATAGTACCTCAAGAGAAAAATGCTAGTTAGGTAACAAAATAAAAATCCTGATATCAAAGTAGGTTTTATGAAAATAATACTTAAATATTCTTAGTATTATTTTGGTATGAAGTTGTTTGTATGTGAGTTTATAATCGAATGGTCTAATTAAAATAAATGATATGACTATATGTTTGTAAACGCAAGTTTAAGTAAATGAAGGAAAAGAAAATAAATAAATTATTTCTTCAGAAACTGCAGCGTGACTTTGTAAAGGAAACTATACTGCACATAATTTAGTAGTTCAGTATTACATTGTATGTACTAGCTGTTGCATGCGATTTCATCTGCAAAGACTTAAGAATTATGCTCAAAAATATAATGAGAAATTGCGTTTTACAATTAAAAAATATCCTTTTCCCCTGGAACATGAATATGTGTGCCAAATTTCAGCAAATGCAGTTCAGCCGTGAAGGATTGATCGAGTAACAAACATACAACCCTTTGCTTTATGTTATTAGTAAGATACTGTTCGTTATATAATCCAATGACCTCTGCAGAAGTAGTTTAGGTACTTGCAAATAAAATAAAACTAAATTACTTCAGAAAATTACTAGTGAAAGGAATAGTTTCATGCAATAATGCTCGTGTTCGAGGTGCAGTCGGATATCGAACTATGTTTAGTTTTGCGATATTAATGCTGGTTCATTTCCTACGTATAACTGTAGTTCTATCAAAACGAACAAATACTTCGAAATACGGGAGAAATTTGGATGTGGGTGCAAATTTCTCCCATATTTCGATGTTTAACGCAGATAAATTTTGATTAAGCTAAGTTTGGGTTATACATTAAACCGTTATTTCTGGTTAGTAATTAATGTAACACACAACACATTCGAGACATTGAATTAATGTTGTGTAATTAATTTAATAATTGAGTGATTGGGTATTTTTGCCAGAACTAAGCTCAAATATATTGTTTCAAGTACAATGGCATTTGGTGGACGGTATTTAAGTGATTATTTTTACGTGTAAAACATCGTATCTAAACCCTAAAACAATTACACATCTAAAATTAATAAATAAAATTGCAAGTCTCTGTTAGTAATGTCATAATAAGTTTTTACTAAATGCATGTAACATGACTATTTAAATGGTACTAATATAAAAAAAAAACATTTTCTGTTCGTCTATCTGTTAGTTCCGGCTAATCTCTCAAACGGCTGAATCGATTTTGACGAGACTCACAGATAACTGATATTATAAGTAATAACTTGACTACTTTAATTTTAGAAAAATAATTATGGTACCGCGTGCTAAAAAAAACTGCAGATTACCGACGTTATAACAATGACTAAGCTTAACTAGCTACTTAACTTATATTACTTCATTTTAATAAAATTACATCAACAACTACAACCCCACAGTAACACACCAAATGTACGAATACAATAAAAAAAATTGTGAATACCCGACAATAGCAAGCCGTGAGCCCGTTGGGGCCACTCAGGTAGATCGCGATCAATGGCCTGCTAATAATAATATCCGCACATCTGCCGGTGAAGGACGCAGGCGCATGTATGTTCACTTCGGCGTATTGAGATGTTTTATTTGTTAAGTAATATATGCTACCCTTGTTTGTAAAAAAAATGGTAGCTGTACGCGGTGTACTGAGGGGTAGGTAGATAATATGTAGTTAAAAAGTTCATTTTAACGAGGTTCAAAGCTTGTTCACTAAACTGAGTAGGTAAGTAGTTATACAGAATTTAACTAATTGATGAACCTGACATGCATCCTAAGAATACGAGATTGGTTTGCCACCAAAAATTATGATGATTTTATAGTAGCTTCTGCCCATAACTTTGAAAGCATAGATTTCAGAATTAAAGTCCTAAATTATCTCAATAGGCTCGCTGAAATAGGGGATTTCATAGGACCTAAACATACTGGCGAACTGTGGGTGTACATTAGTACAATTCTGCCTAACCCTTCGGGGAATACAGGCGTCATGGTATGAATGTAAATTATCTCATTGGAGCACAACAACGGAACATCAATTTTTGTTCAAATGCTTTGTTAAGCTAGATCAATATAATCTTTAATTCTTTTTAGCCGTTAAAATGTGAAAGCGTAATATACGTCAATCCATCCTCACAAACTTTCACGTCTGTAATTGTAGTGTTGGTTAGTAGGATACGTTTCAACATGGGGTATAAAGCTGTGGCTACGGGACCCAATAAATTATACACCACCTCAGTCTTCCGAAAATATTAAGGTTACATGATACAAAAAAAATTCAAAATCTCCTTATTACGTTAAAATCACACTTAGATGCTTTTTTTTACCCAGGTCCAAATGTCTTTGAATGTCTCAACTTGTCACTTATGTGGTTCATCTTTATGCGATATCGTCAGGTCATTAAATAATCATTAGGGACTCTTTAAAAACAAACATACGACTATTGTTGCTGGTATTTTTTGAGCGACTCGCCTCTTTCCAGACAATTAAGAAACTGCCAAACTTTATATAATTTGAAAGTATATTTTTCGCTGACAATAGGCGAAGTTCCATAAATGGCTTCTGTCTGACGCACAAGCGCTTATTGTATTAACATTTCAAGAAAAATTACAGGGTAAAAGAAAATAACAAAATATACGTAAGTTCAAGTTTCTTCAGAATTTATTTTCAATTGTTGTTTATTTTACAACTTTGTAATTATTATGTAAGCGACATTTTTTTCCTTGTTTCGTAAACGGTATTCGGCTATTTTATACTAAACTAGCGAACTGCCCTATTTGTTACGTTTTTGGTTACTGTTCCGCTCCCGTATGTCGTAGCGTGATGTTATATAGCCTGTGTTACTCAGGAATAATGTAGCTATACATTGGTGATTTTTTTTTTAAATCGGTGCAGTAGTTTCGGAACATATTCGGTACAAACAAACAAAAAATCTTGTCTCTTTATAATACCTGTTAATACCTGTATTCCCCGAAGGGTTAGGCAGAGGTGTACCAATGTACACCCATAGTTCGCACGTATGTTTTAAGTCCCATGTAATAGGGCGCGAGCCTATTGCCATTAACCAGGCACAAATCCTAACTCCGAGTTGCTACTGAGAATTTCATAGAAAAACCCAATAACACTTTGCTCGACCTGGGAATCGAACCCAAGACCTCTAGCGTAGCAGTCGCGCTTAGGACCACTAGGCCAACGAGGTAGTATTATTTTTTTGATAACCGATAATTTTTTTTTATCGTGGTCTGGTTATGAACAGCATTTTGTTATAACCAATGGAAGGGACACCGTACGGAAGACGCTGTTCATAAGTATTATTATTCTAGACATTTTTTGTATAAGTACCAGTCATTTAATGAGTTGTTGATGAAGGTTCCTCAAAGTCAAATTGAAAAAAGCCATTAAAAACCAAACGTTTGAATTTTCAAGACCTCTATTTTCTTAAAGTCAGTTAAGAACCAAGAACTGTGCCTACTTACAATGACATAAAGCAGGATTTATTTCTGAACTTCACTACAAACTGACGTACATTTAAATGCAATTTGAATTTATAACATAAATAAAGGTCATTACTTTATAAGTTAATGACCGACCCACTATTGTTTTATCATAAATCGTTCTCGGACAATCACAGTAGTAAGCATTGTTGAAAAGATTTCTGGTAACGTTGTTCGAATTATGTGGAATTACGTGACAGATTTGAAATATAAAAATATATACCTATATAAAAAGAAAAGAATATATATATGGTCTTTTATACTGTCCCGTTGGTCTTGTGGTTGCAAACGCGACTGATGAGCGTGGGGTCCCGGGTTCGATTCCCAGGTCAGGCAAAGTGTTATTGGGTTTTTCCATTAGGACTTGCTCAGTAGCAGCCCGGAGTTTGGAAGTTGGTGGTATGACACCCCCGTGCCTCGGAAAGCACGTAAAGCCGTTGGTCCCGGCTGTCATTCGTAGATCTTTGACAATCGTTACGGATAGTCAGAAGCCAGGAAGTCTGACAACCAGTCTAACCAAGAGGTATCGTGTTGCCTAGTAACTGGGTTGTGGAGGTCAGATAGGCAGTCGGTTCATGTAAAACATTGGTACTCAGCTGCATCCGGTTAGACTGGAAGCCGACCCCAACATAGTTGGGAAAAGGCTAAGTAGATGATGATATGGTCTTTTATAGTAAGATAATCTGGGCTTATGCACACAGAGGTTTCTAAGTAGTCACAAAATTATATTTAGCGTGGCAACTTATGCCTATGTTAAGATAAATAAATATTCTGTAATAAACATATCTACGTCTCATTGGCCACCCTCAATATAATTACATGTGCATTTTATGCATGCTGTAGTTCTATAAGTGAAGGTAGGAATACACCTACATAATACCCTTCGTTGACCATTACTTGTTCTGTCATGACTTGTGACATTTGTTGGAGATTTTAAGTAATTGAAAATTTACCCTGGAGTGTAGTAGGTATTAATAATCAAAGAATACTTGAGCATAAAGTTACATACTTTCATCGATATCTATACATTTAATGCATACAAACCACGTCAACATCATTTCATATCCACGATCCGACTCACTATTATGTTCTCGCACCACGCTCCCCATATCGCTTGATTACAGCGCGCGCGCGTGTGCGTCACGTTGAGCGTCCCGTGCGCGCAAACAACATGGCGGCCGCGCTGCGCAGACGCCGTTTCCGGGAAACGCTTGGCGCGGCAACCGACGCGACCGCCATCTTGTTTGGTTGCGCGGTAATTTATGTGAGCGCTTTAGAAATGAGGTTTTTGAATTATGATGTTCCTACCAAATTATGGTATTGTTCTGTAGAAAAAAATGTGGTCGTATAGATTTTAGTATCACGAGAAGGTATAATTCAACTAAAAGTACATTAATTGTTGAAACTGTCGAATATTTTAATCGAACGTTGCCTGAGTAGGTAATGAAAGACAACATTAGCTATTATAATATTTATCACTAATGAGTGCATACATAAATAAATAGAAAGTTGCATATAATATTGCATGACGCAAATGACACTATTCACCTCATTACGTATTGTGGGTTATACTTCTACAATGTATTTTCTACGTTTATTTTTCGGTGAAGGAAAACATCGTGAGGAAACCTGGACTTTTATTTAAGTCTTAATTTGCCAATCTGTCTAGAGCAAGAGTGGTGATCAAACCTTCTCGGACCTTCTCGGTATGGGAAGAGGTATTTGCCCAGCAGTGGGACAATAATAAGCTGGTATTTTTTTAACACGTTATAAAGAAGTCTAACACATGAGCTGAAAATTCAATATACTTTTACAATTTTAAAACTGTATTCAATGTCTCACAATGTTGAAGGATGTCTATTGAATTTAACCTTTTATGTGATGGAAGATTTGATTTTGTTAATAAAAAACTGTCATTGTAAATTCTGGTAAGTATTAGGAAGGGTGAATAAATTTAAGATGCAAATTAAAAGCTTAGAAATCGTTAAGTAAAAATAATAAAGTCGAAATCTACTTATATCATCATTCATGGCAAGTCCACCAGCACATAAAATCACGTAAAATGTATGTATTCGCCAGACCGATTCTGAGATTCCGAGATATTATAGTGCACAAATGTGTGAGCAAACACAGGTGCACTCCCTCTTTCCTAACTGTTACAGACCGATGGGACGGCAATCCGACACAACCGGGGAGATCAGACGCAGGACCAACGGCTTTACGTGCTTTTCGCGGCACGGAGGTATCACACCACCAACTTCCAAACTTCGGATTGTTACTGAGTAATTCCTAATAGAAAAATTCAATAACAACAATGCACGTAATGGATAGATGTATAAATGTGTATAGTTGTTTGTTTGTTTCTTGTTTGAACATTCTAATCTCAGAAACTTCTGGTCCGATTACGAAAATTCTTTTACTAATAGGACGCTACATTATTCCTAAATGCTATAGGCTATATTTTATTGTCAATAAATGTGGGATCCATAAGAAACTTCACGCAGACGAAGTCGCCAGCAAAAGTTAGTTTTGATAAAATGGGAAATTGAACTTGTCATTCTGAACACAATAATAAGTCAATTGAAGAACTTACTAAATCAAGTTTGTACGTAGAAGGCCATCCCATGTTCGGTGACCTTACGTAACATTGCGCTGTCGTCATTGGTCGTTTTACAAAGATTGAACTGTCGAACGATATCAGAGAACTGCCAAATTGAACGTTTATTATATCGGATTACACGTGACACCGCTATGGGCGAAGCATGGAAGCGTACAGCAACGCTGTTGATGTTCAAAAACGTAATAAAAAAAGGTCAAAATAAATTGAAAAAACATTTCAGTTCTCATAATATTCCCTCGACCGAATTTTGGTCACTTTTGGCCAATCTGAATGATACTAGTTAAGTACGCAGGAGATAATAGAGTGCATGAGTGTATGCTCAAACACAGGTGCACTCGCTCTTCCTTCACTCTCATAGTCCGATGGGACGGTATTTGGATGCCACCGGGGAGACATCAGGTGCAGGACCAACTGCTTTAACAACGTGCTTTCCGAGCCTGGAGTGTCACATCACCAATTTGCAAATTTTGCGATGCTACTGCGAAATTCTTTATGGACAAATTCAATAACACTTAACCCAACCTAGGAATCTAACTCCACGATCAGCGGTTGCATTTGCAACCACATAACGGGTAAGTCAGTCAGCGCCATAATATCATTGAACACCTAACTTAATCCGGCAGTAAATAACGTAAGATTACTGATAGAAATCTGAACAAAGTTAACGTCGCGCCAGAGTACACAATACACATGACGTCACGAACAAACACAGACGACATTGCGATGTATTAACAGCGCAGCAAGTACGTCCATTGTTTGTATAGCTACATTATGTGTTAGACAACAGTTGGAAGGTCGACAGATTCGCTTAGCTGGTTGCGCTGAAGCTTACCGAAAATAATATTAATATTAGCTGATATTTACATAGGCTTACCAAGGGATATCGTGTTACTTAGTAACTGGGTTCTGAAGGTCAGGTAGGTCGCTCCATGTAAAGTACTGGTATTCAGTTGCATCTGGTTAGACTGGAAGTAGGACCTGATACAGTTGGAAAAAGGCTCGGCAGATGGTGATGATGAATATTTATTAGAATTTCGGTTTACAAATGGCAGAATAAGACACACTTCTCTTTTTATTCATGAGTTTAAGCTCGGCATCCTAGTTCGATAGTTGGCTGTATAGGTAATGATTTGGCTGATATCACAATAACAATTGGTAGAATAAGACACACATCGCTTTCTATTCCTGAGATTAAGCCTGGTGCAAACTCATTCGATAATAGGTCGTCATGTATACTATTTCTTACGCATTTCTTATGTCAGATCACCCCTAACTTAACCAATGACCAACAAACCGGTGCCATCTATACAAAAAAAAAATGTATAAGGCTCTCCGACCACGACCGACGTTTTATCGGCCGTGTGAGTCGGTGTATTGGAGTTCATATGTTCCATTCTCGCAGACAAAAAAAAAAACTGTTAAAAATCGGTTGTTGGAATTTTTGTAGGACCGATTCAATTGGCATATTAGAATTCTTATGTTCCATTCCCGCAAACAAAAAGAATCGGTCCAAGAGTCGGTCGTGGGAGGAGGCTCGGAGAGGCTAAAGAGAAAAGTTTATTTCTTTGTAAGAGTTGTAATCCCTGGAAATACTGGACCGAATACAAAAATTCTTTCCCTGATAGAAAGCTACATTATTGCCGAGAGAAATAAGCTTTATTTTTTAGTATTACGACTTCCACGCAGACCAATCCCGGGCGGAAGCTAGTACTTAATAAACTGTTTGGTTTAGTAAACACGAATATTGTAAGCTAACAATTTATAGTCGTCTTAAGCTCAAATAGTTACTGCTTCTTGTCAATAAACTGTAGTAATCTCCATAATGGAGGTCTGGTATAGCATTGAATTAAATAGGTTTACGTATTCATAGTGCTGTAAGTTTAAATGAGAAACGCTGGGCTAAGGAAGGCGACTAATGTTGATGTCTTGGATTAAAAGATTGCAAGAGAATAGAATAATGAAGAGTATTATGGCACACGGAGTATACCTAGTAGCCGCCACGAGTCGTGAGCACAAACGTTTTTAACGGTTTTTAGTAGTTTTTTTGGGGCCACGACGCTGCACGCCTTTGGTCCGTACTCAAAAAAATAACGTTTGTGCTCACGACTCGTGGCGGCTACTATACATATATGAAATGTCGTGATGATTGAGTGGTGAAGGCGGTCGTCTGTGATGCACGAGATTTTTGGTTCTCAACCCGGCAAGGACCATAGTGACTTTTTCAATTCAAATGTACTTTCTGAGCTTAACTAAGACATTATCGACATAGGTGAAGGAGAACATCGTGAAGAAACTTGGCTTACAATAAATATAAGTTTGAAATCGCGGACCCACCTTGATCGATGCTTGTGCCTTTTTTGCATGGGAACAAGCCTTTGCCCAGATGTGGGACAATAATAGACTGGCTGACTGACTGAACGGAATGACTTATATTATCATTTTGCAGGTGATTCTTCCTTCCGGCCGTGTGTAGAGATAGCCTACCCCCCTAGCCTAGCCCCCTTACAAGCTTAAAGTTATACAGAAAAACGTACTCCACCGTTTTCTTCACTACAAAATGATGCTGTTCTATTCTGATCTCTGATATCACCAACAAAGCGTTCATTTTCCGGGAACGTTGCATGATGCATATCTAATACTAGGAATCTGAATCACAAATATATTTTCGCCGAACATCTGAAGGCTTACGTTACAAGTGTGAGTCATGGGATTTTTGAGACCAATCGCGTGTTGTTTTGTATTGTGATGAATTGGAAGTGTATATGAATATGAAACTGCCTCGGTAGCCTAGTGGTCCTAAGCGCGACTGCTACGCTAGAGGTCTTGGGTTCGATTCCCAGGTCGAGCAAAAAGTGTTATTGGGTTTTTCTATTAAATTCTCAGTAGCAGCTCGGAGTTAGGATTTGTGCCCGGTTAATGGCAATAGGCTCGCCCCTTATTACATGGGACCTAAATATACCGGCGAACTGTGGGTGTACATTTTTACAACTCTGCCTACCCCTTCGGGGAATATAGGCGTGATGGTATGGATGATGGTATGAATATAGTTTCAATAACAAGATCTGATAATATTGCGTTATTAGGTATGTCAACACGGTAGAAGGAACCTCGTGACAGAAACTTTTACTACGGATTTCTTTTTTTAAACTTTATGCAGTAAAAAGTTTAAAGGTGGACTTAATGCTTTAGGCATTCTCTACCTTCGGCTGCGGGTTGTTCGTAAGAGATACCGCGCCCCCGGAACGCAAAGGGCACAAGAAGGAACATGGATGGGTTTTAGTCAGTAAATTCTGACACTAAGGGCGGAGGAAGCCATTTGATGATTTTCCTTGCTGAAAAAAAAAAGGCATTAAGGCACCTGTTAACTATAGGTGGTATTCAGTACATGATTGTGACTTTTTCAATGTATATGTACTTTCTAATGTTAAATTGAACATAACTGGTAAAAATCGTGAAGAAACTTAGACTTATATGTATAGATTAACTAACAGTCCCCATATTTGTAAACACGTGAATTTAATCGTCAATTCTTAATTTGTAATACATACTTTACGTACATTACACTTTATTTGTTTACAAATATTGTAAAACATATGGAGTTTCTTGTCCATTCTTCTCCATACAAAATTACCTTTTGATAAGGGCAACTAGATTCAATTCTTTATTTTTCAAGTATATGTTACAGTTTATGACGTTCAAAGGTGCCTTTGAAGCCTAATAGAAATAAATGATTTGAATAAACGTGGTGATCAATACTCGCGCGTTAGTAGTAGGAATAAACTTAGTATAAATAGAACAGATACCATCACGCCTGTATTCCCCGAAGGGTTAGGCAGAGGTGTATCAATGTACACCCACAGTTTGCCGGTATATTTAGGTCCCATTTAATAGGGAGCGAGCCTATTGCCTTTAACCGTGCACAAATCCGAACTCCGAGCTGCTTATGAGAATTTCATAGAAAATCTCAATAACACTTTGCTGAACCTGGGAATCGAACCCAAGTCCTCTAGCGTAGCAGTCGCGCTTATGACCAGTAGGCGACCGAGGCAGTTATAAATAGAAATAAATTGTAATTGTTACTTATAACTACACTACTGCATTGGGAATTTGTAATGGTATGTGTAAGGATGTAAATAAATTAATAAAAAAAAGTCAGGAAGATACAAGAGAAAACGAGTTATAAACAGCCATAACCGACTATTGTTTAAAACAATATCAATAACACAAGATCCAGTGTGATCTTGTCGCTTATCTGTCAGTTATCGGATGCTACACGTGACGTGACTGACTTATCTTATGAATAAATGGCGTTGTAAAATACGCTTAACATTGTAATGTGTGGAATGGTTTGTGAGTTGACGCGTCAAATTCAACAAGTATGAAACATCGCAACCATATATATGTATGATTATTGTAGAAAATCTACACTAATATTATAAAAAGGAAAGATTTATTTGTTTGTAACGAATAGGCTCCGAAACTACTGAATCGTATGAAAAAATTCTTTCACCAGTAGATAGCTACATTATTCTTGAGTAACAACGGCTATATAACATCACGCTATGACACACGAAAGCGGAGCAGTAACGGAAGACGTAACTTAACATTGGTGAAATGAGCCACGCGGGCGAAGTCGCGGGCAGGTCGCAAGTGAAGACAATAAAAATGTTTAGTAGGAAAATTACTTGTACAAAGGCATTTTTTTCTGTGGAAACAAATTATTTTCAACTAGCTTCTAGGAAATTGTGTATCAAACAACGTAACTTATGGCATTCAGCAGTAGTGTTGCTTTATTTAAGTGATTTTTTTTTGTTACCAGAATTGTACGTTTTTCCAGATATTACTTCTTACTTCCTCGGTAGCCTAGTGGTCCTAAGCGCGACCGCTACGCTAGAGGTCTTGGGTTCGATTCCCAGGTCGAGCAAAGTGTTATTGGGTTTTTCTATGAAATTTTCAGTAGCAGCTCGGAGTTAGGAATTGTGCCCGGTTAATGGCAATAGGCTCGCCCCCTATTACATGGGACCTAAAAACATACCGGCGAACTGTTGGTGTACATTGTTACACCTCTGCCTAACCCTTCGGGGAATATGGGCGTGATGGTATCTTATGTTATTACTTCTTATAAACGAAATAACTTTACCTACTAATTATTACTAGACTTCCTTTATGTGGAAGTCGAAGTTAATTTTGTTCTTAGTTGAAGTCTCCTACCTGCCAAACAAGTTTAAGTAGCGTTCGAGATCTCTCTTTTATAATCTCTACATAGTTTTTTGTGGTACTGCGAACTGTGTGTGTACATTAATACACCTCTGCCTAACCCTTCGGGGAATACAGGCGTGATGGTACGTATAGTATATAACAAAATCTTTTCCTGTCCTCTGTACTTAAGCTTAGATCTTTTAAACTGCGCAACGGATTTGAATGCAGTTTTCAGTAGATAGAGTGATTCAAGAAGAAGGTTTCTACGTATAGATCATCACGCTACGACCAACGGGAGCGAAACAGTAACCAAAAGCTGAATGTGGGTGACACCGCGGACAATACAGCTCTTTTTTTTTTTTTTGGGTTTGGGAAATCATCAAATAACTTCTCCCGCCCTGGGCGGGGCGGGAGGGAGTGTCAGACTTTTACTGACTAAAACCCACCCATGTTCCTTCTTGTGCCCTTTGCGTTCCGGGGGCGCGGTATCTCTTACGAACAACCCGCAGCCGTATAATACAGCTAATATAATAGATATGAATTTAACCTGTCATAAGACTCATACATAAGGGTCTTTTAACACAGTAACTGACTACACAATTGGAAAAAAAGATAGCGTGCGGACAGATGTAATAAACTGATGCTAGTCGACAGCTATCGTGGTTGCCGATGGTTTTCGTTACCCAAAGTGGTTTATCAATTGACCATCTCCCCTCGCGACCTAAATACAACGTGTCAAGGTTCAAATTATCATAACATAATCGTTAATGGTGATGTTATTTTTATCTTTTAGAAGATGGAAGTATCTAACATGTTCTGAATGGTTAAAGTCAGCTGTGACCTCTTAATGGTACTAATAATAACATTATATGTAGTAAATCTCAACAATCTCAGAATTGCTCCGCTAAAGGTCCTGGGTTCGATTCGCAGGTCAAGCAAAGTGTTATTGGGTTTTTCTATGAAATTCTCAGTAGTACCTCAGAGTTAGGGTTTATGTCCGGTTAATGGCAATAGGGTTGCCACTATTACCTACATGGGACCTAAACATTCCGGCGAACTGTGGATGTAGATTGGTACATCTGCGCCTAACCCTTCGGGAAATACAGGCGTGGTGGTATGAGGTATGTAGTAAATCTGTATATCTGTCCTTTGTTATCTCATATAGGTAAAACCACTGAACCGATCTTAATGAAACGTGATATGGAGGTAACTTAGGATCTCGATAAGGTCATAGGTTACTTCTTAAACCGACAACAGACATTTACGTGGACGAGGTAGCGGACAAAACCTAGTGAGGCATAAATATAAAAATACTAATGACAGTATTACATTAAGTTTGGACTGTGATGTGTTCGCGGACGAATGGAAGACAATCTTGTCAGATGTTTGGAGTATTGTGAGATGAGCGTGTGAATATAGTTAAATATGTCTATATTAATATTATAAAGCTGAAGAGTTTGTTTGGTTGAACGCGCTAATCTCAGGAAATACTGGTATAATTTGAAAAAATATTTTTGTGTTAAATAGTCAATTTATCGAGGAAGGCTTTAGGCTATATAATATCACGCTACGATCAATAGGTGCTGAGCAGTAACCAAAGACGTAACTTAAGGCGGGTGATAAAACTTCGCGGACGGAGCCGCGAGTATAAGCTAGTTTAATATAATTGGTCAATGGCCATTTTATGTTAAACTCAAATAAATAAATCAATTACTAGGTACTGCTTAAACGGCTTAATGACATCTTGTCATGACAATTGTTTGTTCATATTTTATGTTCTAGGATAGTTTTGCAGTATTTTAGGAATTTGTTTAACAGCCTCGTTGGCCTAGTGGTTCTAAGCGCGACTGCTACGCTAGAGGTCTTGGGTTCGATTCCCAGGTCGAGCAGAAAGTGTTATTGGGTTTTTCTATGACTTTCTCAGAAGCAGCTCGGAGTTAGGATTTATGCCCGGTTAATGGCAATAGGCTTGCCCCCTATTACATGGGATCCAAAAACATACCGGCGAACTGTGGGTATATATTGGTACACCTCTGCCTAACCCTCTGGGAAATATAGGCGTGATGGTATGTGTTGTTTAATTGAGTTTGTTTTGTTTTGTTGTGGACTTGTGGAGGCTTGCTAACGCAAGATGGCAGCGCCTCTTGTTAGTCTATCACTATACATATTTAAACTGTAAGTTTCTCAAATACTATCCAATTCTACAACTATTACCAAACGCGAACGCTTTGTTAGGATGAATGTGAACGGATGTCTGTAAGTTTGTAACTATTTCACTTTGAACGATACCTACACCAGATATTGACCACACATTGGATCAAGTTTAATTTTCAAGTCCAATTTTGAACCAGAGTTCGTAGCATCAACCCTACTACAAAAGGGTTACCACTAGTATAAACAATTGGTAAATTATTATTATATTGTGTTCCAATATACACATGCATAAAAAAAAATTAACAAAAAAATTCCAAGTTAAAAATTTCAAACACAAATATTTTTTTAAATAAAATGTTATAATCCTTAATTGTCATTATTATCCATCGCTTTTATATGAAATATAATATCAATATACATTATTTACAAGTATACATAATGTATAAGTAGTACATATTCCATTTCGTAGCACGTTTGGTGCTACGAATTTGCTACGCGCTACGAGGTCACCGATCGATCGGAAAACACAACAAAGTCCAGAATCCATCTTTTTACGTAGGAAAGCCTATTTTTCTTGTACATTACTAATATAACATTATTTAGAACCCTATGAATAGGCGGATAAGATTCAAAATCATGTGGTGTTTAGTGAAAAAGTTTTTTTTATCGAGCTATTTTTTGCGTAGCCTTTAGAATATGAAAGTTATCTTTTATTACAGACTACCCCGAGGGAGTAACGTTTGTCCTCATTAGAAGGTAATATTTCATTTCAGCTTTTTTATTTTTTTAAACCTTGTAGTTACAATGGAAATAAAAAATATTGTTGATCATTAAGTTCTCATAATAGTCATTGTCCATTTTAAGTTGAACTTCACATTCTAGAAATATCTTTGGGTTTGTGATTCTACTTATATTGGATATGTCCCTAGTATTGTGATGTGAAATAGGAGTGGTCTTCTATCATTTTCTAAGTAAACTTTATCGCTGTTTTTAAGGTTTTTTTTTTACAATAGCGTATTTTTTGCTTTCTACACTTTTAGATTATAAAGATGTAAAATTTGTTTGTCAGAGGTAATCTCTGGACCCCGCTCCGATTTCAAAAAATCTTTGACAGATAGAAAGCTACCCTATTACCGAGTACCATAATCTATTTTTAACTTATACTCGACTTCCAAGCAGATGAAGTCGTGAGCAGAAGTGAGTGTACGGGGTGTAAAAATACATATCACATAGCCTTTAACTAACAAGAGTGCTTATAAAACTAAGTAACTTAGACCAAAAATTTTCGCTGTGAAAGTCAAATGCTAAGTTTATATACACCTCACCTCTCTCTGAGTAAATTTATTCCATTCCTGTGAGTAGTCCTCCTACATATTTCACCTAGGTGTACCAGGAGTTTTCGTTTCTTCCCTTGGGTGAACTGGGTGTACCGAAGATTTAATGAGGAACAAAGGGAACGAGGAAGAAAGAAGTCCTCGGTGGTCCATGTCCATCTATACTAATATTACCAAGAGGAAAGATTTTTTTGCTTGTTTGTTTGTATTGAATAGGCTCCGAAACTACTGGACCGATTTTAACTATTTTTTCACCAATAGACAGCTATATTATTTCTGAGTAACATAGGCTATATACCATCACGCTGGGGCCCATAGGAGTAACGAAAGAAGTGACTTGACGCAGGTGAAATAAGCCACGCGGATGAAATCGCGGGCAGGTCGCCAGTATTAAATAAAAAACAAATCGAAAGATTAGAGAGGATTAAGATAAGCTTATCAGTGATTATTTCAGATATTGAACCTGCACGTTTCGTAGATACGGGCCACGATTATTTGAAATAATACCTACTATTTATCGTAGGTTGGTTTATGTATATATACAAATATTATTACGTCGTCAACGCTCTGGGGGTATAATATTATTAGGCATTCAATTAATCATATTTAATCATTACAATCGAACTTGTTATGGCACACATGCCATCACGCCTGTATTCCTCGAAAGGTAAAGCAGAGGTGTAACAATGTACACCTACAGTCCGCCGGTATGTTTAGGTCCCATGTAATAGGGGGCGAACCTATTGCCATTACTTGAACTTGCTATGAGTTTTTTTTAAACCTATTTATACACTTAGTTAGTTTTTAAATACGAAAGGTCACGGCAAAAGCCATATATGTACTTGAACATTTTTGTTGTGCATTTTTCTTTTTATTTCATTATCAAAAAATTAACATTTTAAAACAATCTATGAATCAGGTAAAACCAGTCCTGCTCAGTGCCATCCGGCCAATTTGTAAAAAAAAATTGTCAGAATGTATATGCAAGGTTATATTATAACATTTTGTTTACAGTAAAATAACATAACATACCATCACGCCTGTATTCCCCGAAGGGTTAAGAAGAGGTGTAACAATGTACACCCACAGTTCGCCGGTATGTTTAGGTCCCATATAATAGAGGGCGAGCATATTGCCATTAAACGTGCACAAATCCTAACTCGGAGCTGCTACTGAGAATTTCATAGAAAAACCCAATAACACTTTTTGCTCGACCTGGGAATCGAACATAAGACCTTTAGCGTAGCAGTCGCAGTTAGAACCACTAGATCAACGAGGCAGTTAAAATAATATAAATAAAATCTAATTAAAATCAGAGGCACACGAAATTAATTATAGTAGCTTTTGCTGGCGTCTTTTTTTATAACAAAAACTATCTGACCCGGTAAACTTTGCTTTGCCATATTTTTTTGTTTGTGGTATGAAAAACAGATTTTGGCCGATCCTCAGACCTACCCGATATGTACACAAAATTTATTAAAAATCGGTCCAGCCGTTTAAGAGCAGTTTGGTTAAAAACACTGTGACATGAGATTTTTTTATTTAAAGATATAGCCTATAGCACTTTTTTTTTTTTGGTGGGTGGGAAATCATCAAATAACTTCTCCCGCCCTGGGCGGGGCGGGAGGGAGTGTCAGACTTTTACTGACTAAAACCCATCCATGTTCCTTCTTGTGCCCTTTGCGTTCCGGGGACGCGGTATCTCTTGCGAACAACCCGCAGCCCCGGCAGGCATCGGCCCTCAGTGGCCCCTTCCTTTTGCTGACATCTCTTTGAGGCGCGCGTGGAACACGAACGCGCCGTCGACACGGCCTGTCGTTATGCAACGTAAGGACGGTGAGCTACCCGTTGCTCACCGTCCACAGGCCAGTATCTACGGTGGCCGGGAGTCGTCTCGCGGCTCCCGACGTCCGGAGCGTCTACCGCGGCGGCTGGGACGGGAGAACCGCTGTAGCCTATAGCACTTAGGAATAACATAGCTTCCTATTGGAGAAAGACTTTTCAGATTCGGACCAGTAGTTCCAGAAATTAGCGCGTTCAAACAAAACAAACAAACAAATTCTTCAGATTTTTATAACTGTATAGTATAGGTAGGTATAGATTAGTATTATCTTTATGTCGAAGGCCGTTACAACGCTAGAAGACAACAGAAGTAGTTATTATGTATAATAAGACACGTAATTGTTGCATAATTAAGTTATTTTAGGGGGTATTTCACAAAACAATTAAACATAATGAGTTGCAGGAATACATTTGAAATGTTTGTCAGGTTTTTCCGTATAAAAAACAGTCAAAAGTCAGTTTTATGTCAAGGATAAAAGACTTCTGCTAGGAATAAAAGTTTGGTGATATCCGGTTTTAGTAATAAAGTATACTTTGGTAGAAATCCATAGAAGGATAATCTGACTGACTTGCACAGCACAGCGAAAACTACCAGAATTAGGAACGTGACATTTTGCTCAAAAATGCATGTACATTTAGTAAATTTTACATTGGGACAAGCCCGCCACACTATTCCCAACCACTGCAACTTCTGTAAGCCAGAATCAACAGTGGAGACCGCCAGAAGAGCGCCGAGGCAATGAAGCTCGACGAGTCCCGGAGAAACGATATAACTGTCTTGGATCCCGCAACGAAATGAACCAGAAAAGATTAGCGGAGGAGTAGGAAAAAATAAATTTAGTAAAGCCTTATGTACTTGGTTTATTTACCCACGTCAAGTCACGCCTTTGGTTACTGCCACGCTCCCGTGGCTAGTAGCGTGATGTTATATAACCAGTATTACTCCCTATGGAACTGGCTATAATATACAAAAGAAAGGAAATTTTCCAATCCGACTGGTACTGTCGGAGATTAGCTCGTATAAACAAACAAACAAAAACTCGTCACGACCACGATGCGCGTCACTGACTAATATCTAAATTGATAAAAGAGATTTGCTACATTCACACAGGGAAAATTAAGGTCACACAAGCAGTCTTTATTTGGCACATAATAATAATATTCTGGCGAGTCTTCATTAAGCTTAAATTTTTTTGTTTATAACGTTTAAAAGTCCCGTTTATTGTTCTAATTGAAATTAAATGGTTCGACTTTGAAAAGTTTATAAAAAAAAACTTTTAATTCGCAGGCATCAAAGGTCAAGGACATGTTAGTATTACAAAAAAATTACAACACACATCACATACCATGACGCCTGTATTCTCCGAAGGGTTAGGCAGAGATGTACCAATGTACACCAACAGTTCGCCGGTATGTTTAGGTCCCATGTAATAGGGAGCGAGCCTATTGCCATTAACCGGGCACAAATCCTAATTCCGAGCTGCTACTGAGAATTTCATAGAAAAACCCAATAACACTTTTTGCTCGACCTGGGAATCGAACCCAAGACCTCTAGCGTAGCAGTCGCGCTTAAAACCACTAGGCTAACGAGGCAGTTAAAAAAATAAAAAAAAGGTGAAAATTAAAACTTTGTTACTATTAACACAAGTAAACAAAAACACAAACTAAGCAGCCGGTTAGAGGCATATTTATCAACATGCCTCTTTCTGACATTTAGTTTGATAAACCTATCTTTACCGTAGGCCCTTCTAACCTTTCTGAAAAAACCTTAATTCAGTACCTAAATGTTTTTCCTATGTAGACTTTCAATAGAATGAGAGAAATATTTTTGTTAACACAATTTTTTTTCACAAATGATAAAACGATAACGACAATAAATCATGAAACGTATAGAATAGATTCAAAGAGACAGAATCTTTTTCATACGTTTTATGATTTATTTGGCGTCAAATTAACAAATTCGACGTGACGGAAAAAGCTTAGGATACAGTCTGAATTGACCGATCAATCATCGTCGCCTTTCATTTATTTGATTTATTAAAATATCTTTATCAATATCAGAGACGAGATTATATTTATAGACATCTTTATTTAGAACTCCTTTTTTTGCAAATAAAATTTCCGCGCCATATTTTAATTATTTATTTTAATTTAATTAGTAAAGAGCATTTAAGAAAACAGAATAACGGAATGAACATTTGAACTCAAGAAATCGATAACATTAAACTCTCCGGTAAGTGATGTAAGAAATAAATTTTCATAATATTTGGTAAATAAATAGCAAAAGTAATTGCCCTCTTATTTTAGAATTCACAAAAAGTTTAAGTAAAAATGTGAACCATAAAGTGGAAATAATTAATTAAAAACTCCTAAGGGAATTTTACCTGGAATGAATAAGGATAAAATAATGAATATAAGCCATAAAACACTTATATCAGGTCAATTAAAGTTTATTCCTGATAGAATTAAAGTTCAAAATGCTAAAAGACAGGACTCGATCGATTAATTAATCCATCACTCCCAACATTTAAAATGACACATTTAAGAAAGAGGAAGAAAAAAAAAAAGGTTTTTTCAAGATCTAGACAAAAAAAATCGTCAGGTACAAAAATACGTTCTGAAGAACTATCGAGCGCCTGCCTTCGACTTATTTAGTACATAATCCTTATGTACTGTTCCTGTACGTCACGGCCGCATCGCGTCGTCGTCATGCGCACTACGGCGATCGATTCGACCTTACTGTACACTAATGTTATTCTATTTCAAGACTTTATTTAGCAATCATCGCGGGATTCGGCAAATTTTCAAGTTTTTTTTTTTCGGATCGATATTTTTTTTCGGTTCTCTTGTCGATTTGGTAAGAGTCTTAAGGGGAACTTAATGTATTGGTAGTTACCTTATTATTGATTTTAGACTGTCCTATTTGTTGATCTTGAAAGGAGATAAGGTAGGGGTAAAATAAGGCATTATTTTCGGAAACCTCGTAAAATAACGCGTCCCTTCTTTTTCAAATGTTACGTTAAGGAATAGTCAATAGGTTCGATGTCCTCGTTTTATTGGATTAGTAATTGATAGTCTTCTGAGTTCTAGTCCCATAGACATAAAGATGAACTTTTAGATGCCCTATGAGTTCCCCCTTCTTTTATACATAACATTAATACATAATAGGTATTTATAAGTTTTGCATATACATATTTTATTACAAATTTTAGTCGAGTAGTTTAGATGCATTTAGGTAGTCAGCAGAATGTTTCATTTTTAACTAGCTATATACCCCGTGGTGCCTGTCTAACGCGTTTAGCTACGTCTTTGGTTATTGCTCTGCTTCTGTTGGTCGTGGCGTGATGTTCTATACATATTACATCACGCTACGGCCAACTCCGGTGCGTAGTATAAAAGATCTAAGCGTACAGACGGCGGGAAGCGACTTTGTTTTATACTATGCCGAGACTAAAACACATTAGATACTTTATTAGGACACAACAAAGACCTAAGTACGTCAACCACGAGCCGTGCGTCACAGTGTATGTTTACAGCAATTTTCTTACATGCCATCTGTCGTAATTCAGTTTTAGCTGGTCATGCAGGGGCTTTCAACATTCTTCTATAGATTCTATACTAACGCTAAAAACCGGTATTTTCTGTTTTGATATGATATGAGGCAAATCTCTGGAAGTACTGCTTCGAATACAAAAAATCCTTAATTGGTAGAAAGCTACACTATTGGCGGGTAATATAGGATTTGTTTTATGGTAAATGAATGGGGTTTAATTCTAATTTAGTAGAGAAAACAAATTTTGAGGTTTGCATTATGATAGAAATAGTGTTTAATATATATATAGTGACTTTTATATTTAAATTTCAGGTAAAGCAAAGTAGGAGCATAGAATTTCCTTCATATAGTTTTTAACCCCTGACGCAAAAACGATGGGGTGATATAAGTTTGACGTGTCTGTGGCATCGTAGCTCCCGAACGCATGAACCGATTTTGATTTAGTTTTTTTTTGTTTGAAAGGTGAATTAGTCGGAGTGTTCTTAGCTGTTTTTTGGAAATCGGTTCAGCGGTTTCAAAGTTATCAGCTCTTTTGTTAGCTGCGGCAAGGATTTTTATCTTTTATCTCGTGACTTCGTGACGCTTCCTACTCATAAATGACCTACCCACTCTTCATAGGTCAAGTAGTAATCTAGATTTCGTGTTTAATCAGTTAGTCAAAGAATGAGTCATCTTCTTATTCTTCTTTTCAAATCGATATTAGAAAGTAAATCCTTTTTTTTAATTATTATTTTATAGTATTTGACTTTTCGTTGTTGCCCAGTAACTGGGTTGTGGAGGTCAGATAGGCAGTCGCTCCATGTGAAACATTGGTATTCAGCTGCATCCGGTTAAACTGGAAGCCGACCCCAACATAGTTGGGAAAAGGATAGGTAGACGATGATGAGTATTTGACTTTTCGTTTTTATACAACTAGTCTTTCTCTCTCGTGTTAATGATGTTCAAAAGTGCCTTCTAATAGACTATACCTATTTTGAAATAAAAGATTTTACGTTGACTTTATAGATAATAGATTGGCGATCTATTGTATAAACAACAACAACATACCGTCACGCCTGTATTCCCCGAAGGGTTTGGCAGAGATGTAACAATGTACACCCACAGTTCGCTGGTATGTTTAGGTCCCATGTAATAGGGGGCGAGCCTATTGCCATTAACCAGGCACAAATCCTAACTCCGAGCTGCTACTGAGAATTTGTAGAAAAACCCAATAACACTTTTTGCTCGATCTGGGAATCAAACCCAAGACTTCTAGCGTAGCAGTCGCGCTTAGGACCACTAGGCTACCAAGGCAGTTAAATTATATATAAAATAACGGGGTATTGTATAAAATAACGTCAATATGTGGAACAAGTACCTAGTTACCGTTAATATCGGACGACAAACGAGCCCGCGTTCCAAGCCGCTCTCACAAACATTTAATCATCATTCCATATGTATTACGTCGTGGCATTGCTTACACATTCTGCTGCATGGCCAATCATTATATCTATCCTTACTCGGAAATAAAAATGGTTTCGTGGAGGTGAGGGGAAGTTATCATAGAGAATTATGTAATGTTTACATTTATATTATGCCCGTAATTTGCTTACGGAACCCTAGATACTTTTGTATAGTAAAATATCAGGGATACCTTTGCTTCCTATTTATCTATAAATATAAAAATGAATTGACGTTTGATAGTGTCACAAAAACTCGAGAACGGTTGAACCGATTTGTTTAATTTTGGTTTGGAAATATAAATTCTAGAAGTCCAAGGAAGGTTTAAAAGGTGATAAAATAAAATATAAAGAAATTATATAGATCAGTTCAGACAACTTTAATTGGGGGTACGAAGTTCGCCGGGTCAGATAGTTAGCAATAGAATTTTAAACCAACAAATTCACTTTTATAATGTTACTAGCTTTGGACCGTTTCTTCTATAATAAACAATTTTGGCGTTCACACAAACAAACGGGCTCTTCGACCTTACATTAGCACTTTAGATTGTCATACAGGTATTTGTGACAGAGTCGACGGTATACAACGCTGAACTTAAACAGTGGGGCACCTGTTATCGTATGCTGCGGGCCCTGATGCTCCGACACTTCAGGAATATGCGAACCTAAATATATGGAGTAGTTGATTTTTTTTCGTGATATTATGGTTCGTATTATAGTAAAAGTTATTCATTTTCATGAGACCCTTAAAGTAAGTCCCTTGTTTAAACTAACACCTTGTATAGATTTTGTATGGCAATGGCAAACGGTGACGTCATTTATTTGCCAATTAAATTGACTTCAAAGCGACTAAAAATCGGATTTTATAGTTAATTAAATATTTATCGGATTTTCAGAGCTAGAGTGAAGTTTATTTTGAGTAGTTGTGTTTTGGATGTATTGGTTATCGAGCCTATTTTTTTTGACAATGAATTGTTTTAGTGACGGCGCGTACTGCATATACTTGCACATGTCAGTAATTTCATAAAGATAAGACTATTGGGTTCGATTCTCGGTTCGGACAATTGAGTTTTTCTTTTCAGTTATTCATTTTAGTATTTCTCAGTACCAGCCCGTAGCCTGGATTTGCGTCTGTTGACTGGCGCGAGGTCAAGACTTAGGTATAAAATATTTGTTGAACTAGTGTTTGTATCGCCCTACACGCGACTTCACTCGCGCGAACATCGGTTAACATAGGTTTTATTTTTCGCGGTACCCTACTTGTTTTCTAAAATAAAAGTAACATATGTTACTCCTTACAATATCAGCTATCTGCCAGTAAAAATTACGCCAAATCAGTCTAACCGTTTCGGTCATTGGCCGGAACAAACAGAGAACAGACAGACAGACTAAAATTGGTTTTTCATGAAAGCACAGTGTAAACATACATGTTTTTTGTGAAAAGCTGTTATGTTGACACTACAAACAAACACTTCAATTTTATTTATTTTTATACTACTCGTCCTACTATACTACTTATTATTAATTATCAATTAATATTATAGATACGAAAGTTTGTGAGGATGGATGGATAGACGGAAGGATGGATGTTTGTTACTCTTTCACGCTTAAGCGGCTGAACGGATCTGGATGAAATTTAGCACGGAGATAAATTGTAGTGTGGAATAACACATAGTATACTTTTTATCCTGAAAAAATGTACGGTTCCGTGGGATAACATTTTTTATAAATTTGACGCGGACGAAGTCGTACGCAGAAGGTAGTAGATTATAATATCCTCGATGTGTATGTTGTCAGTAAATTCACCAAAATCTTGGTTTAATAATATCCTGTACTTTGTTGACGTAAGCATTGCTTCCAGCCGATTGCATATTCCGAAAGGAGGTTACATAGCAACCCCTTTTTCAGTCGATAATCTTGGGGGTTCAGGTAGCCAGGCAACTCACACCGGTCCTGTTGTTTTTTTTTATTTGCATAAAATCAATAAGGGGAATATTCATTAGAATAACGTATAGTAGGTTAGTTTTACCAACAAATATTTTTTTTTCTTTCTTTAATAATTATTTGAGCAAGCGTGTTGATCAATGCTCGTGACTTATGTATGCATAGTGGCCTTCGCTCTGCAGTAGGTCAATACTTACATACCATCACACCTGTATTCCCCAAGGGTTAAGCAGAGGTGCACCAATGTACGCCGACAGTTCGCTGATATGTTTAGGTCCCATGTAATAGGGGGCGAGACTATTGCCATTAACCGGCACTTTTTGATCGACCTGGGATTCCCCAAGACCTCTAGGGTAGCAGTCGCGCTTAGGACCAGGTAGCTAGGACAATAATAGACTGGTATTGAAATACATTATTATTATAATATTGATTGATTTTTGTAAACGTGAAGCCTTTTAAGCCTGTTTTGTAAGTTTAAAACAGTGCTTTTAAAAAGAAGCTCTAAAAGATAAGACAATAATATATTTTGAATCAATCAATGCTTTGTTTATTTACAGAATACACGTATATAATATAAATACAAATAAGTCACAAAGTTAAAGTCTCTTAAACGAAACTATCGTTTGCAGCCAATATATGGTTTTAAAACCGATTAACTGAAGTAGAAAAATAAATAGACTACACTTCTCTTTCCAATATTTGTTTCGTAAAGCCTTTTTCACTCCGCCATAAAAAAAAGAGGGATAATGAAAAAACCCGAGGCAGCGACCACTTTCACAATATGTGGTTCATACTCATTCATCATTAAAAACGGTTCAAAGTCCTACTTTGTAGTATTGTTTGTATTCCCGGTGAGCGAGCAGGAAATATAAATATTCAGTGTTTTTGCAACACAGCCAATAATATGGCCAGCTAATAATAGAATGAACTCCACCAACCTTGCAGGCATGTGTAAAAACTATTGTGTTTTACGAATTAGCTATCTAAGAAAATTAATTACCTCAAACTAATTCTATTTGCCAAATGTGTTACGTTATTATCTTGCAATAACAGTTCAATGTACAACCGAGGACAATGGCGGGTGACAACTTTTCAACCATATTTTTAAGGGCGTAATGGTGAAAAGTGGTTCACCACAATTGTCCGCGATTGTACATTTGAAACGTATCCTTGGAATAGATTTTAATCTATAAATAAGACTATTATTGTCCCACTGCAGGGCAAAGGCCTCTTCTTAAAGAGAAGGCACGAGCATTGATCACCATGTTGGCTTTACCGATGACCGTCATGTTCAACATAAACTTAGAAAGTACATATATGTATTAGATAAAGTCACGTTGGTATTTTCCTATGCCCGGTAGCGAGGCCTCGAACCTAGAGACCACTTAGAAATTAATTAAAAATTAATTGAGACGTTCAATGAAGACTTGGTTAACATCTGTGTGGGATTTGGAAATGAACAAGCCACTCGTTCTTTCCCTGAAGGCCTAACATGAGCAAGCTTAATAGAAGTAACGTATATTCGGTAGTTTTAAAATAAGACATACCAGTTCAGCACATAATACTTATTTAATTAATTTCAAGGCTTTATGCACACTAATGGGTGAGAGGATGAGGAAAAGGCGACTAACAAAAGGGATTTATATGGCAGATGTAAATGGCAACGCCGGGAGAGGACGCCCTAGAAAGACCTACCCTGACCTTATTGGTAGGGTTCTTCAGAAAGGTCGCGTGCGCAGTAATCGTAACCGATGTATGAACGTGGACGAGGCGAAAGAAGTATGTAAGGATTGTAGCTGGTGGCGTTCTCTGGTTTCTGCCAACCAACCCCTATGGGAAAAAGGCGTGAGTTTATGTATGTTATGTAATGGGTGATAGTTACTAATATTCAATACTCAGTATATTTATTGCTTTCCATATTTATTCTTAGGTGGTAACTTTATGGACCCTGTAAGGCACAGGAAAAGGGTAGGTAATTGGGCTTGTCGTATAGTAGCCGCCACGAGTCGTGACCACAAAAAACCCAGAAAGGAACCGAAATACCCCAAAAATAACTTGACGTTTGTGCCCACGACTCGTGGCGGGTACTACATAACATTAAACCAAAATGCTATAGGATACTCGTATTTCCATTTCGACTTGAACTAATATATTTTCGTTGGCGCGGTCGTGCCTCTTATCTTACAAAGCAACAGAGCTGGTCCGGAGACTCAATTGTTATTGCAGACATCCTGTTGAGAGTAAACAATTGAAGTACATGGGGAGAATAAAAACAATTACAGTGCCATCTTGTGGTGGAATAAGAAATCCTCGTCTGCCAAATGGTAAAACCAGCAGACGCCAAAAATTACAGTTCTTAAAGTTGACAAAGACCCTCATTCTCTTGATCTTTCGGATGAGTTATCCTACCTATTTACGTAAAACATATTTTTTGTCAATAATTTTAAATTAGTTGTTAGTTTGACTGCCCCGTTGGCCTTGTGGTCGCAAGCGCGACTGATAAGCGTGGGGTCCCGGATTCGATTCCCAGGTCGGGCAAAAAGTGTTATTGGGTTTATCCATTAGGATTTGCTCAGTAGCAGGCCGGAGTTTGGAAGTTGTTGGTGTGACACCCCCGTGCCTCGGAAAGCACGTAAAGCCGTTGGTCCCCGCTGTCATTCGTAGATCTATGACTGTCGTTGCGGATAGTCAGAAGCCAGGAAGTTTGACAACCAGTCTAACCAAGAGGTATCGTGTAGCCCAATAACTGGGTTGTGGAAGTCAGATAGGCAGTCGCTTCATGTAAAACACTGGTACTCAGCTGTATCCGGTTAGACTGGATACCAACCACAACATAGTTGGGAAAAGGCTAAGTAGATGATGATGATGATGATGATTGTTAGTTTGTTCTGGCTAATCTGCCTCTGAAACAGCTGGATCGATTTTGACAGTGCTGGTAGATATCTGATGCAATAAAGAGGAACTTTATTAAAGGAATTTTTATTAAAGGAATTTTTATTAAAAAAAAGGAATTGAAGATCCGTGCGTATAAAAACTCCGCAGAGAACCGACATTCACGTATATGAAGGCGCAAGCATAAGTTTGTAAGTAAATAATACTGTACTTTTCAAGTAAAAAGTTCGTGCGCGTGAATAAGGCAGGATGTAAACTAATTTAATCCAATATTAGTTTAAATAAGAAAACTAATTTCGCTGAAGTTTTAACGAGCTCGTAAAGCAGATCATAAACAACTTATTTTGTTTTATAGAGGCGTGAACTTTATTAGATGCCACATTTATTTTTTTATTTATAATATTCCGAATTTAAAATCATTCAAGTTGAGACTCACTATTTCAAATGTTTAGTTGCCTTAACATCTATACAAGGTGTAGTTTGGCACTCTAGTCAGATTCAACGGGGTAAAGAGTTAAAAAAAATATTATTTACGTCTTTTATGAGAACTTCCGGAAATTTTCCGAGGATGCAAAACTGTACCATGTTTATATAACAGCGAAACGTCACTCATTCACTCGATGATCACTACGTTGACGAAAGTAACTCGATCTATGAAGGTTAAATTTAGGCGACGTCAGCTAAGAGTTTTGCAATGGAACCAAACTAAGGGGGTCTTTGAGTTTAAGTCAAAGATAGAGCTGTACAGGTTGCTCAATACTGGTCGAACAAAATTTTAAAGGGGTCAATCGACACGATAACCGGACAAAGGACCTTTAACTTCCATACGACCGAAATCGCCAGTAAAAGCTAGCAATGTACACTTATTAAGAAAGACTAGAAAAGTAGAAATTTATGACATAAAGCCAGACCCATGGTCAATTTGTTTGACAGTTGACTAGCCTTTCATTGGTCTTGTGTTTACGAATACGTTCAAAGAGAGTCAAGTGAACTGACACGCAAAGAGTAATTGGCCGTGTTCGGACCCCATATAAAGCATTTTCATTTACAGTAAAAGCAAACGCAGTAAATCTCCACGCTTTTTGTAAAAAAAGAAATAGCAATCCTTTATTTGCTTTCATTTTGATTGCATCTCAGAGGCAGTTGCAATCGGGCCGTCCATTACACTGAAACAAATTGGATAAACACACCGGTCGAGCGAGATGAAACTTTCAGTTGGAACTTCGCTCTTTGCTTTACAAAGCCTGCTGCAGAAATACTTAGTAATAAATCTTTTATTTTCGTTGAAGAGGCTTCGTACAGATAATAAACGGAAAGATTGAAACAGTTTACTTTGTTCAAAAGGTCATTTGCTTTGCGGAAAACTACTGCATAATTGTTCCTTAGAGGTTATTAAAATGTTCTATTGTAGCTATTATTTTATGTTAGTCGCTTAGACTGGCTTTATTTCAGGAGGATTGAGGTTTCATTACGTCGTCATCGTGTAGTATTTTACTATTTTCTGCAGTTAATTTTACATACATACACATACCCACGCCTTTTTCCATGGAGGTAGGCAGAAACCACATAATTCTACCTGCTACGTACTCTTTTCGCCTCGTTCACGTTCATACATCTGGCCATGCAAGCACGCCGGTTACGAGTACTGCGCGCCCGACCTTTCTGAAGAACCTCACCAATAAGGTTAGTGTGGGTCTTTTAGGCAACCCGTCCCGGCGTTGCCACTGGCACTTGCCATATAAATCCCTTTTGTTAGTCGCTAGTAAATTTTATTGACGCTTAATTACTTTAACAGTTTATTTCCGAGGACTGAGCAGAAGTGTAAGGTGTCATGTCACAGTAGCAGCCCCATCCATTGGTTTCAGATGCTCATAATTATAAGAAATAGATATTTCACTTCAGAGTTAGTCTGTATTCATTTTTTTAGAATAAAACGACTCTGCTCTCTAAAAATCTGAGCTGAGTTACAAAAAGGGTTAAAAATGTAAGGAAAATTAAGATATTTTGACAGGTCAAGACATTTTTTCACATTAAGACATTCTGGTAAGTGAATATACAACTAAGGTCGGCTTGCGGCAGCCAGAGTTATCTTATTAACTCATTTGTATGGCGTACTTGTAATTTAACTTCGTGATAGCAACCACTCTTGAGTTACGTTTTTGGTGCAAGTTTATGTACGGTGGTCCCAAAAACATACGGATCAAACAAACTATGTTGCACATACCAAAAGAGTCGTTGAACTCTTTTCTATTCTATTATGCCGTCATCATTTCAACCACTTCCAATTAATTGCCTACAGATAGTCGTTTGGGGTCTGGCTGTTTGTGTATGTGAGTTTATATGTTTGTAAACGCACTCACGATACAGGAGAAATTCCTAGTGTAGTAAAATAAATAAGTACATACTACATCTTTATATTATAAACCTTTTACAAATTAGCTGTACTCTGACATGACACTTCAAATTACACAAATTTTATAAGGTGTTAAAACTTTTTGCCCACTCTGTTCTAGTTAATCAGTTAATTGGTTGGTCGTTTGCATGTGACCTACTCGGCGAAAACCTCGAAAATGTCCAAATCGTTTAACTCACCTTGTATTATGGAGTTAGGCAGAGTTCCAAGACTTGTTTGTAGTAGCTAGTGTTTAGGGGAGTAGAGTAAATTGTGACCTTAGTGTTATGTAAATATGTTTAAAGACTTGGCTTGATAATCTACACAAATAAAGTTTGTGTAGATTATCATGCTGTCTATGTAAACCATTTAAAATTTTACATAATTTCCTGCTCACTCAAATGAACGAGCTGTAAGTTCATTTAATAAATGTACTAATACAATAAAGCTGAAGTGTTTTTGTTTGTTGGTTTAAACGCATTAATCTCTGGCAGTCCTAGTCAGATTGGAAAAAATATTTTTGTAGTACGATAGCAAAATTGATGAGGAATAAAATAGGCTATATATCATCACGTTATGACACGCGGGAGCGGAGCAGTAACCAAAGAAGTAACTTAATGCTGTTTAGAAAAACAAAGCCGAAAGCAGAAGATAAAATAAAAATCTTTAAAAAAGAAACCGGCCAAGTGCGAGTCGGACTCGCGAATGAAGGGTTCCGTGCCATTATCTATAAAAACGGCAAAAAAAATCACGTTCGTTGTATGGGAGCCCCCTTAAATATTTACTTTATACCGTTTTTGTTGTTATAGCGGCAACAGAAATACATCATCTGTGAAAATTTCAACTGTCCAACTATCACCGTTTATGAGATACAGCCTGGTGACAGACGGACAGACGGACGGATAGCGGAGTCTTAGCAATAGGGTCCCGTTATACCCTTTGGGTACAGAACCATAAAAAGTGAAATATTAAAGAAAATTACTCGTAACCCAAATAAAAACGTTTATAATTTAATTCTAAACAATAAGTGGTCTAGTTTTTTTAGTGTACACTTCAGTGGTAAAGGTAATAAAACAGCCTTGAGCATCAGATCTGGGTCAGCGTGTCGGCTGATCCTGCAAGGTGAACGGAGCTATGTCTACTGACTTGTTACTTGTTGGCAAGCAATGATGGATGAACTGTTGTTTGAACTGCGTCCTCTTGGACCTTGATTAGCTTTCATACAATGCTATGTATTTCCGTTATTGGGCCTTGCATGTAAAGCACGTTTAAGAATATTCGTCAATGTCACTTAAGTTAAAACTTCTTACGTCTTTTACGTAGTAATATCGTTTTGGGAAAGGCAAGTCAATGTCAATTGTTTTATTTCAATTAGACCATTAACCTCACATACAAGAAAAAAAGAATTGAATCTAGTTGCCCCTTCCAAATGGTTGTTTTGTATAGAGAAGAATGGGCTAAAAACTCCATACTTACACTTTTAAAATAAATGTTTTACAATATTTTGCATACAGAATCATACAGGATTACACATCTAGCATTGCAGACTCCCTCGTTAGCCCAGTGTTCCTAAGCGCGACTGCTACGCTAGAGGTCTTCGGTGCGATTTCCAGGTCAAGCAGTGTTATTGGGTTTCTGTAGGAAATTCTCAGTAGCAGCTCGGAGTTAGGATTTGTGCCCGGTTAATGGCAATAGGCTCGCCTCCTATTACATGGGACCTAAACATACCGGCGGACTGTGGGTGTACACCTCTGCCTAACCCTTTAGGGAATAAAGGCGTGATGGTATGTATGCATTGCAGTGTCTTGGACACTGAAAGTAGTTTCCAAACAATGACTAAAGTCAACCGTATTTCAGAATTAAATCTTTTTGCTTTGTGAAGTTTGGTGCTAACATTGTTCCACATTTTGGGCCATGCTTCAGCACCTATAAAAGTCCCAAACTAATGCATTTTTCTCTTAATAAATGCTATAGTGTGTCATCGCAGTGGCTGAGCTGTTGGCTGCTGCGCTGCGTGTCGCAGGTTCGATTCCCGCACGTAGCAAATATATAAATGACCTATCATCAGATAGTTGCTCTAAGTCCGGCTGTTTGTGTATGTGAGTTTAAATCTTTGTAAACGCACCCACGATACAGGAGAAATTCCTAGCGAGAGAAGTATTATTTAAAAAAAAAAACTGTAATGCCTACACTACGAAGCACCTTACAATAAAATACACATCGTGATACTTATCCGCAGTTGTCTGCTCGGCGAAGTGTCGTGTATCTAATGCAACAACGGTGCAACCTACAAAACCGTCGATTGTAACTGTGCGCCCCACTCGGCGCTCGCCGAGCTATTACGACCGACAATTGATATTAAACACATTATTTTACTTATTCTTTTGATTGGTTATTCAACTAGATATTAGAATTTTTCTTTTATCCAAAGGGACGAGACTCTATACTAAGACTCCGTCTGTGCGTCTGTCATCAGGCTGTATCTCATGAACCGTGATAATTAGACAGTTGAAATGTTCACTGATGTTGTGTTTCTGTTGCCGCTATAACAACAAACACTACAAAACAGAATGAAACAAATATTTAAGTGGGCTCACATACAACATACAATGTTTTTTTTGTCGTTTTTATAGATAATGGTACGGAACCCTTCGTGCGCGTGTCCGACTAGCACTTGGCTGGTTTTTATTGTAGTTGGGCTTGCTCTTGAATCTGGTCTAGGTCAGAGGTGACAAAGACAAAGTCGACGACGCAGTGAGTTTACCCAAAAGAAACCTGTTCTCTCTAACCCCAAAGAGATAAACCTTTTACCCGACGGCGCCAGAAAGAGGGTTACGTTTCTTTGTTGCTGTGTAAAATGTCGATATGGCCCAGTGGTTAAGGTACTCGCCTGCATGAGGTTAGGGGTTTGATATCGGGCAAGTACCAATGGGACTGTTTTCAATTCATATGTACTTTCGAAGATTACTTTGGACATCACTGGCATCGGTTACGGAAAACGTTGAGAGGAAATCTGGACTTATAATAAAGTCTGAAATCGCCAATCCGCCTTGATCAAACGTGATCAATGTTCGTGCCTTCTCTGTATGAGAAGAGACCTTTGCCTAACAGTGGGACAATAATAGGCCATTATTCGTAGGTACATTACTGCACTGTGGTGTTGGCCTTAGTAAACATGTTACCGCTGTTGTACCGTATCCTACACGCGTCGCTCTAAATTTCACTGCTTAATTTAAAAACGACCTACTTCTGCTTTGTTTGGTTTAGTATTTTTTATGAACATCGTTGGATAGCAACCTATCCGACGGCCTACCCGATGTTAAGTGGTCACCTCCGCCTATAGACATCTGCTATACCAGAAGCCTTGCAAATGCGTTGCCATCCTAGACACAAAGTTAAAATGTCTCATGTGCCTGTAATTTCACCGGCACTCAAACTCTTCAAACCGGAACACAGCAACGCTGCTTCACAAAGAGCTCTGCTATTACTAAAACGTCTTATTTGTTTTGTTTAGTTATTAAGTTACATAATTGTAAGTAATCAATTATGTGGCAGAACGTTAGTATCTCACAGCAGTATTTTAATGTAACCTACGCTTAATGGCACATGATCATTGTGTGAATATTTTAATTATGCGTGCTTTGTAAATGAATTTGTAATTCTTTTGAGAAAATAACTATCTTTACCTGATATTAAGGCGACTTTTATCCTGTTTTATATTTAGGAGTGCATACAGCATTTCTATGTCAATTTTGAGACAGTAAAAAAACCAGTAAACCTCAGTAAAACTGCCTCGTTGGCCTTGTGGTTCTAAGTGCGACTGCTACGCTAGAGGTCTTGGGTTCGATTCCCAGGTCGTGCAAAAAGTGTTATTGGGTTTTTCTATGAAATTCTCAGTAGCAGCTCGGAGTTAGGATTTGTGCCTGGTTAATGGCAACAGGCTCGCCCCCTATTACATGGGACCTAAACATACCGGCGAACTGTGGGTGTACATTGTTACACCTCTGCCTAAAGCTTCGAGGAATACAGGCGTGATGGTATGTAAAATAAGATCGATATTTGTCAATATGCACTAATTTACACAGCTTTTGCAAATAGTCAAATTCGTTCTTAGCTGACGTCTCTTACCTATAAACCATCTACTTACCAAACAGCTTAGGTCAAGTGGTCTTCGAGATTTCGTGTTTAGTCATTGAGTAATCTTTCGCTTTTACGATATACTAGCTTCTGCCCGCGATTTCGCCCGCATACATTTTCTTAGGGATCCCTAATTTTTTTGAAATAAAATGTACCCTATTTTACTCGCTGATAATGTAGCTTTCCTTAGGTGAAAGAAGTTTTAAAATCGGTTTAACAGTTTTAGAGTTAATCCATTACAAACAACAATACAATTCTCCTTCTCTTTGTAGTTTTATCAAGTTTAGGGTTCCATGAATCTTTAGACCACATCAACACAAATATTCGTTCATTCTTTACTTTCTCAGCGAAATTAATTTCTTACACGTAAGAAACCCGCACACATAACCAGCGGAAAAGCGCCCCGAGTCTCTTCAAGACATGTCGCTATCCGATCACAACTTTTAATTAACCGCAGAACGTAGTTTATAATAAAAACCTTTAGAAAATTGTCAAGTATCCTACTATTCTGTCATACTACTATCTATACTAATATTGTAAAGCTGAAGAGTTTGTTTGTTTGGTTGAACGCGCTAATCTCAGGAACTACTGGTATGAATTGATAAAATATTTTTGTATTTTAGTTAGTAGTAGTTGGTAGAACTGCCTCGTTGGCCTAGTGGTCGTAAGCGCGACTGCTACGCTAGAGGTCTTGGGTTCGATTCCCAGGTCGAGCAAAAAGTGTTATTGGGTTTTTCTATGAATTTCTCAGTAGCAGCTCGGAGTTAGGATTTGTGCCCGGTTATTGGCAATAGGCTCGCCCCCTATTACATGGGACCTAAAAACATACAGGCGAACTGTGGGTGTACATTGGTACACCTCTGCCTAAACCTCTGGGGAATACAGGCGTGATGGTATGTTAGTTTGTTGGATAGTTCATTTATCGAGGAAGGCTATAAGCTATATATCACGCTACGACTAGTAGGTGCGGAGCAGTAACCAAAGTCGAAACTTAATCCGGATGATAAAAGTACGCGGACGTAGTCGCGAGCTAGTAATAAAATAAATATAAAAGTTTGTGAGGATGGATGGATGATTGTAGCTCTTTCGTGCTTAACTGGCTGTACAAAATTAACTGAAATTTGGCACACAATAGATATTGAACTAGATAAACACATGGGACGACTGTGATTCCGTTTTGTGTCCCCTTGGGGCTAAATTCTGATGTTTAAGCAGACAAGGTCGAAAAAAAAAACAATGGGATCCATTTATAGTAACAGTAATATTTTATTAGTACTCATATCGTGTTGAACACTGGATCGATTTGAGACCGACCTTGTCACTAAAGAAATGCCCTGTAATAAACATGACATACAAATAGGCTTCATAGACTTGCTAACTATTGTTAGTTGATGTTCTTGTCGTCCAGGTTTCCACACGATGTTCTTCTTTACTACCTTTAATGAATTTCATTAATACAAAATTAATTTCATCGGATTTCTTATAAAAGCAGCTAGTGAACGCAAAAGCTAATCAAAGCTACTGAGAGCCGAGCCACCGAAGGTTAAGGACCGAGCTTTAGAGTTCACCAAGTGGATGAGCCTGTAAATTTGTTCTGTAACCATCAATTCTTCTGACTTCTGTAACATGATTCTAAGCTCCCTAAACGTTAAAATTTCGTCTTAACACACTGTAACATCTCACCTACATACAGCTACGTTAAATTATAATATCTTCTATTTATTCCACAAAAAATCTGCTGTTCTATGCAAGTGTCCCATACATTTATGTATGACGTATTATTATGTCCTAAATTTTTTCACCAAGAAAATAGGCCAAGCAAACTATATGACAAGGAACTGTAGTCTTGCACATAACGAGAATAATCTATATAGTAAAATATACTAAAGCGAAGTTTGTTATAAATATAAATGTACAGAATTGGAGTTGTGTGGGCAGACAGACTGTGACGTCACTTGATGACGTCAGATTCACCCACTAACGAATGTTATGGTGTTGGCTTGATGAATCTGTGTACTGTCGAAGGTTTTATGGTCATGTGCTATAAAGATATGTTTAATAGGGGTATGCTGAGATAGAGGTGTGCGTTAGTACGCTAAGATTTGATGGAGATCGCGGTCTCATGTAACAGACTTATAAATGACTAGCTTCTGCCCGCAACGTCGACTGCGTAAGACTTCAGAATTAAATCCGGGTTAAGTACTTACATTTAAAATGTACGCTTCCAGGTATTACAGGCCGGTCATTGCGGACAAAGTTCAGCCATTTTTATCCGTTATTCTGGGAAATAAGTTTACAAGAAAAATAATCTATATGTTTGGTTTCAATGCTTTAGCAATATTTTAGCACGATTATCAAATGTAGTGTGACTAGAATAGTATTGACAACTAGTTTCTGCCATCGACTTCGTTTATGCAGACGTCAAAATTAAGTCAATGTTGGAAAATAGTCCAACTGTTACGCAAAATTATCTGCTAGATTAATATCTATACTCGTGTGCCAAATTTTAGCCAATTCCGTTCAGTCGTATAAATGTGAATGAATAACAAACATCCACATTCATCCATCCTCACAAACTTTCGCATTTATAATAGAGCAGTAGAGGTGAGTAGTTGTTCAGGCGTACAAAAGAACTTTAATCCATTTGCGGAACATTCGAGCTGCCTTTGTTGTAGCTCTCAGAACTACGTGATATTATTGATAACTTGAATTTACATGTTCCTCATCTCAGATAAGATAGATAGATAAGTTCCTTTCTTCCATTTCAAATTCATTTGCAGTTACGAATTTAATGTAATCTTTATATTTACAAAAGCCTGAAGAAGAAGAATAAGAAGAAGAAGATGAAGGCTGGGTCCGCTAGTAATGTATATATTTAAATTCGATTTTATCAAAGTAAGGTAGGCACATAATCGCTAATCCGCCTTGAGCAAGTGTGATGATTGATCCTCGTGTCTCGAGGGCCTGTTGTGGGGCTATAATAGGCTGGTATGATGGGCTGGTATTTTATCTATTACTAGTTTTGCTCGTGACTTCGTCCGTGTATATTTTTCACCCGCATTAAATTACGTATTCGATTACTGCTCCACTCCCGTGTGTTGTAGCGTGATGATACATAGCCTATAGGCTTCTTCAATAAATGGACCAGTCCAAACCAGTAGTTTCTGAGATTAGCGCATTCAACCAAACAAACAAATAAACAAACTCTTCAGCTTTATAATATTAGTATAGATAATATAGGTACATAAAATGCTAGAGGAAAAAGTTTTGTTACTAACAAGAATTCAATTAATTAAAACGAGAATTTTACAATGTCGAGGACACAGTAAGTAAATTCTCCTTTTCATCTTGCATCTAAACACAATAACAAGCGTCTATGAATTTTTTTGTAAGCACGCGTTTTGAAACCGGCGACCCTTTATGAAAAACTTTAACCCTCCGCTACTGCAACGTAGCACAAAACTCCCCTTACACGCATGAAACGACCCCAAACTCCCTATAATTTAACACCCCAAAAAAACAAACAGGATTTACTGCGTTGCAACACGACCCCTGTGTGCACAGCGCCATCTATCGGCAACCATACTCACGGAGACTTGAAATACCCACACATAGATTTTGATATACTACAAACGTAGTTGGTACATAATGACGTCATACTATGTTTTCATAATATGAAATCGTGTCGCTCTCGCGATGAAGAATGTTAATTTTAGTAACGTGTCTCGCTACATGGCTGTGTGCCTCGTAGAGGTATGTTGTATGCATGCATGTGTGTGTTCTGTAATGGTAATACGGGGTCGGTTGAAGTACGAGTTGAATTGGAGGGTTGTCTTTCAGTCTGTCATTATAATTAGACTAGTCATAATACGATTCGCTGACGATATTCGGAGAACATCAAAATAAAGGATGTAAATTCATGGAGTGTTATTTATGTAGTACTAAAAATACAAGCTCTAAAATTAAAAACAAAAAGAAACATAATTGTTATAAGAATACAGGTCTGTTTCACAACCTGTGAATAGACACTATCGATAAGAAATATTCAAAAATGGAACACCATTTATAATAAATAATCTACAAAACTATTTGGACGGAACTTTTTGGAAGGTGATGAAGCAGGCCCTGAGTCAAAAGTCTTTGTAATGGTGGATGAGGCTAGTTGTGCATCTAAATAGTAAATTAATCTTTCAGCTGGAAGATGTGCATGACTTTGGTCCTACGTAACTTAGTGAAGACTAATTTTGTATGTTGCCTGGAGCCATTATTATAACTCTTTTTTGTACATAACAAGCTTTCGCTTGGACTTCATCCGCGTGGAAGTCAAGTATACCATAAAACATAGCCTATTGCACTCGGCAATAGCTTTCTTTTAGTAAAAGATTTTATTTAATCGTGTTAGTATTTCCAGAGATTCGCTCTTACAAACGAATAAAAAAAATTACCTCTACAATATAAGTTTCGATATCTAGATTTTAAATAGCAGTATTTTTGAAGTACCACTAGCTTTATCAGTATGCAAGTCATGTGGTTGATTTAATGAACTAAATTATATTGTGACGTCACGAGTTAATGTTTTATTAATTAGTTCACACGATGTGTTTTACGTGAGGAACTTTCTAAAACATTGATTTTTAGAATGTCATCTTATGTAATGTAATTATGCTTCTAATGTAGATCGCTTGACATTAAGTAAAATATATTATATGTATAAATTTTACATGATTTTAATATTTATTGGCATCTCTTGGTGATATTTTTCTTGTCAATATGGCATAAGTAAAGATATATATTTTAATACTCTCTTGTATCTGCTTTAAATTGACTGTAAGTTTAGATTCTATACCGAGTAGTAAGTACTGTAATAGAGGCTTTAACTGAATGAGCCCATACAACCTCATTTATGGTTTGTATTCTATGAGATAGATGCCACTTTAAAATAATTTCGAATTAAGAAGGCTGTCAATAAGTCAACAACAAATAGAATAAAACTAGATTAAAATTTATAATAATATTTGATACATGAATAAATGAGAGATAAAGTTATAAAACGTGTCTAATTAGTCTATACATCCCTCCACCGTTACAGTACCATACATGATCCTGTGGTTCCATACAAATATAATTCTACCAACCAAATTTCAGTCACGGCGACCAATCTCTATGGAGACTAGCCAAGTATGCAGAACATATTATATTGTATAAGTGTGTGTGTAAACACAGGTGCACTCCCACTTCCCTAACGCTCATAGTCCGATGGGACGGCAATCGAACAGGGGAGACATCAGTCGCAGAATCAATGGCTTTACGTGCTTGCCGAGACTCGAGGGTGTTACACCACTAACTTCCGAACTCCGGGCTGCTACTAAAAAAATCTTAATGGATGAAGACAATAAAACTTTGCCCACAGATCCTTTGCCCTATTTGGAAATCGTTTATGACCACGAGATGAACGGATCAAATATAACTTATACAAAAAGATAGAACAAACAGTACAATATCCAACCAATCCAATCTGCGATTCAGCCCACGTAGCACGTTACGTTACGACGTTACGTACAAAACAACGTTAGCGCTGCCGTAACTCAACTACTAGTGGATAAAACTGTACGAAAAAAACGATTTCAGAAACTTTTCTAGTAAATATAGCCGTATAATGAATGGCACAAAGTTCATTACAGATTGCAATGCATCTATCATGAGACTTATATGTTTGTGCCTTGAAGGATGATTTAATGAATGATTACATAATTACTAACAACACCTAACTGAAATAAATGCTAACTATAGTGTATTTTTGCACAAGGTAAAATGGGACCCTATTACTAAAACTTCGCTGTCCGTCCGTCCGTCTGTCTACGCTAGACGCTCTCCGTCTGTAGACGCTTAAAATAATCTCAGAATAAATTTAGTTATATATTCACTTTTAAAATAAACAATGTAGTTAAAATAAAACAAATATTTAAAGGGGGCTCCCATACAACAAACGTGATTTTTTTTGCTCGTTTTTATAGGTACGGAACCGTAAGCGCGAGTGCGACTCACACTTGGCCGGTATTTTTTTTACCTCGGAGACTAAATTGCCAGTTTCATACGTAAAACATAAAAATAATGTGTTTTCTGCACATAAACGTAAAGCACACTATATTCAAGTTTGACGTAAGCCGTCAAATCGGTTTCTGAGATTAAAAAATTACACTTTAGAAGCCTTTTTGGTTAACTGTGCCATAACTTGCACGTCAGTTATCCTATTTTGACTGGGAAATAGGAAAGCCAGTACACGTAGTTTATTTAGGAGGCTTTAAGTAAGCCTATTGAGATTAAGGAACACTTGCAACAGTAATCCCTGGTCTGTGGTGAGTCGAGTAGGGTGTATAAGTGAGTTTGTTAACGTACCCACGATATAGGAGAAAATTCTAGAGGGGAGCAAAGTTTTAAAATAAAATCAGATCACATTCGTGTCGATTGACTCGTATTACATTTTATTCGACCAATATTGAGCAATCTGTACAGCTTTATCATTGGCCTCGTTTAGAGCTTGGACGGTGCAGGTGGTTTTGCACGATGACTCAAACTAAATATATTATGAAAACGTTGTTCAGGTCAGGGATGAACAGGATTAAAATCTCCATTGAGTTCACCATAGCGTTGTTTCGTTTGAACTAACGCGATATTGTGTCAACCCAGTTCATCCCTGACCTGAACAACGTTTTCATTCTGTCGCTGTCAACTTGAAACGATTTGACAGGGATGCAGCCTGATGAACACGATTTGCACTAAATATATTTCGCGATTTATGATGCAACTTGCAAGTACGTCTAATTCCCCCATTCGACTAAAAGCTATAGACAAATCTGTAATGTAAATTTTATATAGGACTGCATAATTAAATGTAGACAAATACTTTTCATAACACAGAAGTAAAAATCATTTAAAATATTAAGACATGAGAGTACATGGATAAATTTTCATATATGTATGTTTAGCAGTAGAACCCTATAACTGACATATTCGACCTCATTCATCTGTGCAAGCTTTTGCTTAGTTCCATGTAAATGGAATATCGAACGGCATTCAGACGCAATTGTAATGCACGCTGCGTATTATTTATACGACTCCAAGTGAGATCACACAAATTATTTATCCGAAGCCTAATTGGATCAATGCGCATCATGACAACAGTAATTACCATGGAGAAAATGGCCGAGGGACAAATCATTTTATTCTGTAACGTTTGAGTGTGAAAAAATCGAAAAATAGAATAGGTACCATCGCAGGTAATTGTAGTAAATCATTTTTCACCCTTACGCCCATGGTAATAAGGTTGAAATGTGGTCAACCGCTATTGTCGTCGGTTGTATACAAACGTAAGGAAATTATATCTTAGATAAAACAAACGTCGATTTTGGAGTAATACGGGTATAGACATCATTAACCAACCATTTCAAGACCCATCTTCTCTAAATAAACTTTTATTAGCTCTGAAAACCCGATAAACTTCCAATTACCTGTATAGTTAGATTTTAAGTTGCTTTGAAATCAATAAATAGTCAATTGAGTTGACTAACAAGTGACGTCTCAGCTTGCTAGTGCATACAAAATCTATGGGGGAAGCGCGTTTTGACAGCTCATAAAACGTATGTCAATTGATTGGTGATATTCTGTACCTACCCGTATTGTAATTCTTTTTCAAATCAACCTTCTATCTCAAAATAGCGTTGCTCTGTGCCGGTTTGAAGTTTGGGTTCGGGTGCCGATGTAATTACAGGTACATGAGACATTTCAACTTTGTCTCTAAGATGGCAATGCATTTGCAAGGTCTCTAGTATTACAGATGTCTATAGGCAGCAGTGACCACTTAACATCAGGTGGGTCGTCGGGTTATTTGCAATCCAAAGATATAAAAAGAATCATCATCATCATCTGCTTAGCCTTTTCCCAACTGTGTTGGTGTCGGCTCCCAGTCTAACCGGATGCAGCTGAATATCAGTGTTTCACATGAAGCGACTGCCTATCTGACCTCCACAAACCAGTTAGTAGGTAACACGATACCTCTTGGTTAGACTGGTTGTCAGACTTCCTGGCCTCTGACTATCCGTAACGTCTATCAAAGATCTACGAATGACAGCCGGGACCAACGGCTAAATGATATAAAAAATGATAATATAATATATGATGATGATGAATGATATAAAAAGAATATCTTCATTTAATATACGACATCATAGTCAGTAAGAGTTCTATTTGAATTCTGTTCACTGATCATGAATCTTTAATAACCAACCATGGCAGTAGAAACTGTTTATTCTCGTTTGAGAGTCGCACTGAACAGTGAACTTTGACTTTCAGGAAATTCGGAACAACAAGCAGACAAGAGCTAAATTATTAATTAGCTGAATTCAAAATAACATATTTTCTTTCGCAAACATGGATACTGGTGATATAAACATACTATACCATCACGCCTGTATTCCCCGAAGGGTTGGGCAGAGGTATACCACCCACACACTCATACACCCACAGTTCGCCGGTATGTTTAGATCCCATGTAATAGGTGGCGAGCCGATTGCCATTAATCGGGCACAAATCCAAACTCCGAGCTATTCATATTATAGCATATCATATGAATATCATAGCTATTTATATATTCCGAGAATTTCATAGAAAAACCCAATAACGCTTTGCTCGACCTGGGAATCGAACTCAATACCTCTAGCGTAGCAGTCGCGCTTAGGACCACAAGGTGAACAAGTCAGTTATAAACATATGTATAATAAAAAATAACCATAATGTACCAGATGGCATGCAAAAGTACCTACAAAATAACACCAGACAAGCTTAGAACTTACCTAATTATAAAATCAATTCTTCTGTAATCAACTTATTTCGTATTGATTTTCGTATTCTATATAAGATCAATTAAATGTCATATTTTTCTAATTTTCATTTTTTTTTGTTTTGTTTTAAAAAACGTTGACCCACACTAGGAATTTCTCCTGTGTCGTGGGTGCGTTTACAAATATATGAACTCACATACACAAATAGCCAATAATGTAATTATTATATAGAACTAGCCTAAAACATCACAACATTCATCTGGTATTAAGTAACATCTCAGCCACACATACAAAACAAACCCAATGTATTCTAATAATCTGATAAGGCAGACAATTTCGTTGAGATAAACAATATTATCATTCAAGGCTCCTCATTCGATACTAATCAGTAATAAATGGCTATCGTTTCGTATTCCTAAATACGAAGCAAAATCTTGTAGTCTTAATACTTAATCGAGCATTTCTATTCGCACCGCGTCAGTTTCAAGTGGCCGTAATTTAAACCAAGCGAAGACAACTACATGAGAACAACGTACGACTTTATGTCTCGACCAAGTTAATAATAATAAAAAGAGAAAAAACGCGCTCCCGACAACCGAGGGGTTAGCCGTCTTCCGTGAGATAGTGTAAATAGATGGCGGCGCACAAAAAACTTGATGTGACGCTTAACGCGCACAGTTTTAACTGCATTTTCTGTTTAAAATATGAGAGAAATCCCAGATTTCGTAGTTGATTTAACTGCATCTCAATTCCTACTCGTACAAAATGTCTCAAAACACAAGTTTGCAAGTAAAGAATTCAATAAAAACTCAAAAACAGTATATTGAAACACATTCGTGGTATTCAGCGCGCACTCGGTATCGCTCGGGTGAGCTCGGCAGTTTCCGCCGGTCGTTCGGTTAACGGCTCTTTTCCCCAGCGTGCGCCAGCGCAGACTTTCGCTACAAAAATAAACGCTCCTTGGCATCACATCAAGGCGAGCCTTCGGTTTTTAACATTATTGAACGCAGTTTATGGGCGGACTGCCATCTGAGTTGCGTATTTGTATTGTTAATTACAAACTTTCTACTTAATATTGTGTTTTTTAATTAGATTTAACGATGGGCCCTCTAATTGGTTGGTAATCGCGTGGCAAGCGTGGTGAGGTTGCCCAAGCGCTGGGTGTTTGTTACGTAAACGCGTGACAGCTATTTCAATATACTGTGATAGAGACCTTTGGCCGGGTAAATAGGATATTAATTAGTCGTCGTGGGTATTTATCATGTTTATGACATAAACGACGATGTTATAACGCGTCTTCTTTGCTTCATGGTGAAATCGACATCGTAATGAAGATTTTACAATGAAAATCAAGTACTAGTAAATGATTCTAGACTTTTAACATTTATCTATTTAAACTGACACAAACACACATAACATACCATGACGCCTGTATTCCCCGGAGAGTTAGGCAGAGGTGTACCAATGTACACCTACAGTTCGCCGGCATGTTTTAGGTCCAACAAAAAAAGTACAAAGTCGAACTGAATGCCTTACACATTCCCTATCAATCAAACAAAGGCGGTGACCATCGGTTAAAAAAAAATCTGTTCTTCTATACATTTTGACCGTGTACGTGTTTCAATTTTGTATGGAACACCAGACTCTTTTTATAACCAACAAAATCTTGTACTGAATCCATGGAAAGTCTTCGTTATGATATCCCTTCCACCGGTTATATAGCACTTTGTATTTGTCCTGAAAGGGTAAATAGAAAATATATTGCGTTCTATTTGTTCGGGATCGAAGCCATGAAAAATGAGACAATCATTTACGACTCGATTCTGAATAAAGGATCGTATTAGGTATCTAGTATTTGATATTGTATAACTGATCCTTAGAAGTAACTGCAAGCAATTTTACCTTGTAATGCTTGTTTGTAAGTAGCATTAAATAGACCCCTCATGACAACAAGACTACGCCTTAATATTTGCAAAACAACTATAGTTTGAACTTCTAAAAAGCCAATTCTCGTAATAAAAAAAAAAGTTTAAAATTAATCACAATCTAACAGCAACAATCAGCAACAATTAATGTCAAAATCTTGTCAAAAATATTTAGAGGAATTTTTGTTAGATTCAGAACTGTGAATGCTCCAATATTTGAATTTTTTGAAGTGAAACATTTTGTAATGTAATATTTGCACACTATGATATAAGCAAAACATGTACGCTCTATGTTGTCTGTAATAACATTTACACCATGTTTTCTGTACCATATTATTAAAAAAAAATCTCGACAAAAAATAAAATACTTGGATCCTGCGTTGAATGTTTCTTTTTTTAAATATTCAAGGGTATAGTGCCGGAAGTGGAAATAATATAAGAAAAGTTTTATTTTCGAATTATCTTTCATCGAACCAAACAGTTTCAGTTTCCATTTTTTTGTTATTATTAATCTCAACACCTACAGGAGACATTACATTTTACATTAACAAAAGGTTGTTAACAATGATAATTACGATCTGTTACATCGTATGAACGTCGCAGTAACCATGTTCCCACACTCGGCCGCAGGTCCGCGAGAATGTTCGCACCTGTCTCTGTTGAGCGAACAGTTGGTTAATATGAGGCGGTTGTCATAAATTGGCCATGATGTACAATAATAAGGATTTTACACGTAATTTGTGAATATACTAAACCACGCAAAATTACAATGCAATTACACCATATGTTCTTTTTCTAAAAATATGTTAAAAATTAATTTCTTTGAGGTAATCTCTGGAAGTGCTGAACCGAGTCCGTCTCCTGGTGACTGCCTTGTTATCCTAGTGGTCCCAAACCCGCCACTGCGACGCGAGAGGTTTTGGGTCAGATTCCCAAGTCGAGCAAAGTGTTATTAGGTTTTTCTAAAAAAATTTCAATAGCAGCTCGGACTTAGGATTTGTGCCCGGTGAACAGCAATAGGCTTGCCTCCTATTACGCGGAACCTAAACATCCTGGCGAACTGTAGGTGTACATTGATGCACCTCTGCCTAACCTTTCAGAGAAAACAGGCGTTATGGTATATATGTTACGTACGTAAAAAAAACACTTTGAAAATTTTGAAAATTAATAAAAAATGTAAAATAGTAGCCAAGCTTTGCGTATCTATAGTCGGGACTACCGATCACTTGATATGATCCAACTATCTAATGACTGCCGGGGCTGCGGGTTGTTCGCAAGAGATACCGCGCCCCCGGAACACAAAGGGCACAAAAAGGAACATGGGTGGGTTTTAGTCAGTAAAACCCTGACACTCCCTCCCGCCTCGCCCAGGGCGGGAGAAGTTATTTGATGATTTCCCGCCCACCAAAAAAAAAAACTATCTAATGAGAGCTTTTATGCGTAAAGTTTTTACGTGAAGTGTTTAAGTGTCTTCAGCTTGTCTCAATTAGTGGCCATATTTGAAGACTTCATGACAGATGGTTTGCTGAAAGTTTAGATCCATTTCAGTTGGTTCAAAGTTAGTATAATAAAACTCCCTTTTATGTATAAATGTATGTATTTAAGGGAAACTGTAAATACCATGTCTGGTACTATGAATATAACTAAGCTCTTTCGAGAACACAGTGCTAATGTTGAAGAAAAACACAATTCTACGGAATGCATAGGATTTTCAGTAAAGAAATAAGTTCAAAGTCAAAGCACCTATTTCAATTAGACCATTTACAGTTTAAGGGGCGAAGGCATATGGCACTGCAGAACTGGCAGAACTGATGGCTGGTGGATCCGCAAAGTTCTCCAATGAAGACCACGCACCGGCAAGCGCAGTATGGGACCTTCAACCACAAGTTGGACAGACAACCTGATTAAGACCGCAGAAAAACGCTGGATGCCGGCCGCTTACAACTAGTCCTTTTGAAAATCTATGGGGGAGGTCTATGTCCAGGAGTGGGCGTCCTATGGCTGATATGATGATTATGTTTTACAATTAAACAAAAAGCGCTTCATCCTCTCCTCTAAAAAACTAACTTGCTGTGCCCGACAGGGTCCATAATTGATCCTCTATAATTTAACTACCAAAAAAAAAAAAACTACCAGCCTTGTATACATTATGGAATGCAATAAAGTATTGAGTATTGAGTAATTTTGTAAGCGTAATGAAAGCTTCTTTACAAGTTTCATATTTCTACTCTCTTCTATGCCGAAATCAGTATTGATTTGGTAATAGAACAATTAATTTAATTTATATTATACAAGACAATGAAACAGGTGCCGCATAGATACGTAGAAGATAAGGCTTTAATACTTAGCTATGGGGAAATAGCAGTTCTAAGATAGATGGGTGCCATAAATCGAGTGTCAACTTACGAGTAAAACGAGCCGAGACATGAATTGTGTCTAATTTTGAAGAATTGCTATTTCAATAATATAAATTAATCATAAACCATTGTAGTTTCTCTGACATTTCTAATCCCCTTAACTTAAAAATGTTGCTTAAAGTTAAAAGCGTTTACCTCACACGGTATCTATACTTATATTATAAAGCTGAAGAGTTTGTTTGTTTGAACGCGCTAATCTCAGGAACTACATAACATAACATACCATCACGCCTATATTCTCCGAAGGGTTAGGCAGAGGTGTAACAATATACACCCACAGTTCGACGGTATGTTTAGGTCCCATGTAATAGGGGGCGAGCCTATTGCCATTAACCGGGCACAAAACCTAACTCCGAGCTGCTACTGAAAATTTAATATAAATACCCAATAACACTTATTGCTCGACCTGGGAATCGAACCCAAGACCTCTAGCGTAGCAGTCGCGCTCAGGACCACTAGGCTACCGAGGCAGTCTCAGGAACTACTAGTTTAAATTAAAAATTATTTTTGTGTTGGTAATCAACTTATAGAGCAAGGCTATATAACATCACGCTACGACCAACAGGTGCGGAGCAGTAACCAAAGACGTAACCTAATGCGGGTAAAAAAACTACGCGGACGAAGTCGCAAGCATAGGCTAGACTCATATAAATTTTCAAGTGCAAAGTCTGTCAAATTAATAAACCGATTTTACTCAAACTTAATAAGTAAGCAAAAAAATGTACGTGTAAAGAGTTAATTAAGATCATTTTCAAAAAGAGTTTTTCAAAAAGACTCAGGCCCGGTTTCCACCAAAGCGGAGAGGAGATGTCTCGTACAACCAATCGGCTTAGGTTATTTCACATCGCACTGCAAAGTTTCATCACAACATCAGTATCGTATTTGTTGTTTACGAGACATCTCCTCTCCTCTCCGCTTTGGTGGAAACCAGGCCTCATCATTGTATATAACTATCTTCTGCGCGAAACCCCGTCCGCGTGATCTTTTTTCCACCTGCGTTAAGTTATATCTTTGGTGTTGATGTTTCATAGCCTTTTTTTTATTATTCCTAATTAATCTATCTATTAAACAAAAAGATTTTCCCGCTATAAAACAAACAAATAAAAACCTGTTTAGCTTTCTTATATTAGCAAAGATATCGTCTATTAGGTGAATAGTAACATAGCGAAAATACGATAAGGCTTCATTGTAATACTATCTTGAATTCATGATGTTTTTACAAATGTTAGGAAATCCACACGAGTCGAGAGCTCAGCATTGCGGCAATATCTGTCTATGAGTAACAAGTTAGACGCAACTTTTAACGACACCGGCTGTACACGTGTGAGCACGATATTGTGCCACGTAGTGGAGGTATTGTCGTAACGTAGTTCTACAAGTTTTCAGACCAGAATATTCTACGAGGATGTCAATAAATTATTAATTTACTAGCTTTTGTACGCGACTATGAATGGATATGAATCTCCCCCTTATAAAATATAGCCTATTTAAAGCACTTAGGAATAACGTATCTCCCTTTAAGCGAAATAATTTTACATACATACATACCATCACGTCTGTATCCTGCGAAGGGTTAGGCAGTGTACCAATGTACACCCACCCAATGTGTCCCATGTAATAGGGGGCGAGCCTGTTGTCATTAACCGGGCACAAATCCTAACTCCGAGTTGCTACTGAGAATTTCATAGAAAAACCCAACACTTAAATAATTTTCAGAATCCAGTTTTGTGTAGTTTTGTATACTTTATTTAAAAAATTGGGATTCATAAGAAAATTCATGTGGACAAAATAAAGAGGTAGTCAGTCTGTTTATAAAAGCGAAAAGTGCCTCACTGACTTAACATGCTATCTCGAAAAGTCCTTGACGTATGGAATTGACATTTAGCAGGTAAGTAGTTTATGTAGTGTACCTACGAACAGATTTCCAAGAGGTATCGTGTTGCCCAGTAACTGGGTTGTGGAGGTCAGATAGGCAGTCGCTCTATGTAAAACACTGGTATTCAGCTGCATTCGGTTATGTTGGAAGCCGACCCCAAAATAGTTGGAAAAAGGCTAAGCAGATGATGATGACCTACGAACAGATTTGACTTCGACTTCCACGCAGACGAAGTCGTGGATAAACGCTAGTAATACATAGTTAAATCTTCTATCAATAAAAACGTTTTTTATACAAGAGATACAGCAGCTTTCCAGTTATTTGATGGCGAGCATAACATTATTACTGCAGGTTATTACGTAAATTGGATTTACTGCGACGCAGCTCAGGCGTAATTACGTAGCACGAGCTAGTCTGTGTGCTACAATGAAAACAGAAAATAGACGATGTTGGTCATGTTCTATGTGTTTTTGAACTTTGTTTCTCTGTAATGGAAAATGGAATGTTTATGTACATTCTGTGATAATTAGTTCTGTGTTAATTATAGTACGGTCAGTGCTAAAAGGTAATTAACGTTGTTACTTTTACCTATCTAAAATAGTAGTACTACGTAGAGCTCTTTGTGAAGGAGCTCGTTTGGGGAAGTACTACCACCATACCTATTTCTGCCGCAAAGCAGCGTTGTTGTGCCGGTGAAATTACTGGGTGACATTTTAATTTTGTCTCTGGGATGGCAATGCATTTGCAAGACCTCTGGTATTGCAGATGTATATAAGCGTTCGCCATCCAAGGAAGTTTTAAAACAAAAGTCAATAATTACCGTTGTTATTTTTACCTGTTAAAACACACTAATTAATACTACGCAATGTCTTTCCGTACTAGAAGGCCAATTCTGCTAACTAAACGCTCATAATCTAGTTGCAATCTCAGCGACGATTTCAAAAAATGCAAATTAAATGGTAAATTAGAGGCATTTTGAACAGATCGAGACTGAGATTTGATTATAATCGTTCCTGAAAGTTAGTGGAATAGCCTCCTGGTGTAGCTAAAAGTTTATTTTAACTTTCGTATTTCCTTTAACACTTTGCTAAACAATTAGAAATTTTAAACAAAAGTATGAAGCGACTATGGTATCGGATCGGGTTCAAATTTAGATACCGATCGAAACTAGCACAAAGTAATACAAGAATTGGTTATTTCATTACATAGAATATTTTAATAATAAAACCAGCCTATTATTACTCTACTGCAGGGCATTTTTACCCTGCAGTAGGATACTCATACAGAGGAGCCACGAGCATTGATCACCATGCTTGCTCATGCAGCATCTAAATCCAAAGTAAACTAAGAAAGTACGAGTGCATATGAAACAGAAAAATTCACATAGGCAAGTACCTATACTAGCCCGTGCCCGTAAGCAAACTCACAGCCAGATGCGGGCACTTTAACCACTGGGCCATCAGGACATCTACTACTACTGCTACTTAGTATAACACAATTCAGGATTGGATATTACATTTATTGCTGATCACTTTAAAACAAGCAGGCTAATGCAGTTATCAAAATGTGCAAAGACCATCATGATTTTGTCGAAATTACACAACAACAGGGATAATTATGATGACTAAAATTGGCTGAAGTAAAAAGAACATCTGCATAGCGGGGTTCAGATCTTCAAACAGGTGCTTAAGTGTATTGTTTCTTCGTTCACAATGATTGACCTTTTTGTTGGTTGTTTGTGTATGTGATTATATGTGTTTGTCAACACACCAATGATACAAGAGAAATTTCAAGTCAACGCAAGGTATTTTTTAGAAAAAAAAAATATATTTCTAAGCACGATAAATTACCGCAACTGACAAAAAACGAAAAACAGTATTAGCTCAAAAGAATAAGGTAACATTTACCAGCAGTCGGGAATTCACAAGGCGAAAGTGTTTGTATGTTTTTTAGAAAAGCGAAAATCAATCATTCATTCACCGACTTAAACACGAATTCTATCATAAACTACTTGACCTATAGAGCTGAAATTTGACAGGTAGATAGTTTATATAGCTATGAGACGGTAGCTGAGAACGGATTTGACTTTATCTTGACTTGAACGAAGTTAAGGGAAAACGGTAGTTACAGGTACTTTCAATGCAACTGAAATAAAGTAGGTACTCTGGATTGCATTACAAATAAATCGAGTTCGTTTACATGTGTGATTTAAAAATAATCGTGATAAATTAATTAGTCGCGTTTATATCGTCGATGTTTTTCTGCATATAAATTAATCACTGTAATTCTTGGCTCCGTATCGCTGAAGCAAAACGTGTGGCGATTGGTGGTGTGTCTTTATAACGTGTAAATGAGCTTAATTTAACATTGAATCGTGTGAACTGAGCTTTGAATTTACAGGCAAAATCGTATCGCACACGTAACTTGCAATATGTTTGGCTGCGGGTTGTTCGTAAGAGATACCGCGCCCCCGAAACGCAAAGGGCACAAGAAGGAACATGGGTTTTTTTTTTTTTTTTTTTTGGTGGGTGGGAAATCATCAAATAACTTCTCCCGCCCTGGGCGGGGCGGGAGGGAGTGTCAGACTTTTACTGACTAAAACCCACCCATGTTCCTTCTTGTGCCCTTTGCGTTCCGGGGGCGCGGTATCTCTTGCGAACAACCCGCAGCCCCGGCAGGCATCGGCCCTCAGTGGCCCCTTCCTTTTGCTGACATCTCTTTGAGGCGCGCGTGGAACACGAACGCGCCGTCGACACGGCCTGTCGTTATGCAACGTAAGGACGGTGAGCTACCCATTGCTCACCGTCCACAGGCCAGTATCTACGGTGGCCGGGAGTCGTCTCGCGGCTCCCGACGTCCGGAGCGTCTACCGCGGCGGCTGGGACGGGAGAACCGCTGTCTCAACCGTCCCGCCGCCTCCTTCTCAAGCATTACTGCCTCGCAGAAGGAGGCGACTGCATCCCATTCCCTCTCGCTCCGGACCATGGCTTGCACCAGGGCCGGACGCGAGAGTTCGCCGCCGCCGATGGCCGCCACGAGGACTCGGCGATGCTCCGCCCAAGCGGGGCATACCGCCACGGTATGCTCCACCGTGTCCTCGGGGCGATCCACACAATGGTGACACCCGGACGTTTCCTCCCGCCCGATGAGGTGCAGGAACCTCCCGAAACACCCGTGTCCGGTGAGGACCTGCGTCAGGCGGTAGGTGAGGGCGCCGTGGCGCCTCTCCAGCCACTCCTCAAAGAGGGGACTTACCGCCTCTATTAAGGCGTGCCCAAAGGAACATGGGTGGGTTTTAGTCAGGAAAAGTCTGACACTCCCTCCCGCCCCGCCCTGGGCGGGAGAAGTTATTTGATGATTTCCCACCTACCAAAAAAAAAAAAATATTGCAATATGTACCTGCTTCAGGTACCTACTAGTGGTCTGGCATTTTTACTGAACTGAGTCTAATTACCGCAGTTGTAGGGCACACAATTTTTTATTTAAATATTAGTTTTTTTTTGTGTACCACGCTCTATACATACGCTGTGACAAATTAACTTGTTTAATTTTTTATATGGATGATGATTTAATGAGGATGCCTTAAAAGTTATTTAGTTGTATTGAGAGTAGAGCTTAAAAACGTATAAATCTTGGTTCGGAAAAACTAAAATAAACTGAAAAACTTAACCTATATAAGAATCGTGCGTATTTTTTTAAAATAAAGTGTAACAAATGCAGTTTAAAATATTGTACGGGAGCCTCTCGTGAGCGAGACTCGCACTGGGCCGGTTGTTTGAAAACATCAAAGCCTACATAACAGCCTGCCTACACGACTGGTAGGTACCAAAACCGCAAACCCTATGGTTCTGAATACGCTGTGCCACCTGTTGCACCGAACTACACGCCACGCCGACCTCCACATGCTCACTTTAGCATGCGATGTCGGTCCCACTCGTCTCAATTAGGTACAGTACAATACCGACAGGATGTCACAATTCATAACGGGTTTGAAAAGATACTTGACAAAGCCGAAAATCATTGTGATCAATTTTTTGTAGGAAGAAGTAACGAGACGCAACTAGGTTGAAGCATTGATCCGTTTATGAAACTAGATATTTTCCAACTAATATTACAAATGCGGAAGTTCGTGAGGATGGATGGATGGAAGTTTGTTACTCTTTCACGCTTAAACGGATCTGAACGAAATGTGGCACTGAGATAGACTGTAGTGTGGTATACACATAGGATACTTTTTATCCCGGGAAAATGTACGGTTCCCGTGGGATAATATATCAAATTTGACGCGGACGAAGTCGCGGGAAGAAGCTAGTAAATAATAAATCATTAGTGCTGATTTCAATGTGCAAGAAATAAACTATACCTTTATTTTAAATAAAAACGATAGATATCATTTAAATTAAGTTGACAATTTTAGTCGATCTAAAACTTAAATAAAAATAAAATCGAAATATCAGAACGTATTGATAAAAGCACGGTGAAGTTCAAAGCAAAACTAATTTGTCATCTCCAACTTAATTCTTATCTATTACCAACCTTTTCTTTAGCTGTCAATCAGTAAGAGATGCCAATCTCTCATAGTTTAATTAGTCTAATAGTTTGTGAGCAAAGGAATCGGCACTATTGCCTACACTTAGTCAATTAAAGACGGTCTTTCTATTAGGAATTGCTCAGTAGCAGCTCGGAGTTTGGAAGATGATACCTAGTGTTATGAAAACCGTTGATTCTGCGCCTGATCTCTCCCCAGTCGTGAGAGAGAGAGTGTACCTGTGTTTGCGCACACACTTATGCTTGGCTATATACTGCGTACTTGGCTAGTCACCATTGAGATTGACTGCCATGACAGAAATAGCTCTTACATTGCATACCATCACTATGCCACCTGTATTCCCCGACGGGTTAGACAGAGTGTACCAATGTACACCCACAGTTGGCCGGTATATTTTTAGGTCCCATGTAACAGGGGGCGAGCCTGTTGCCATTAACTGGGCAAAAATCAATAACGCTCTGCTCGACCTGGGTATCGATCCCAAGATCTCTAGCGTAGTAGTCGGGCTTAGGACCACTAGGCTAACGAGGCATTCTAACTTTACATAACCAAAATAAAATGAACTGCTTAATATTACTATCAAAGTATTGGTCTGCGGTATCTGTGACAAAGTAACGTGCTAGGTACATCGTTATCAGCTGTTATCAGTCTACGTGCCGACACATTCGGTCACCGCACGTTGACGCCCGGAATGTGATATAGCTTTTAAATTGTAGAACACGTTATGTCAATAATTATGGCGGGAATTTAGTATTATCATCATCTGCTTAGCCTTTTTCCGAATACATAGGGGTCAATCACAATCCGAAAGATTTCCAAAGGGATTCTTAATCCATTGCTTCATATGTTTGAACATCTCTTCTGCTCGACAATGTTAACAACGCAATAAATCGTCTATCTAACAACGTATTGTCAAAATAAAATGGATTTTCATTATTGTTGTAATACGGAACTACGTTGCAATTCAAGTCAATACTAAAAACTGTTTTCTTTTTTTATATCTTCCATTAAATGAAAGAAGAACCGATAAGAGGCGTTTGAAAACTTGTCAGCCAATTAAGATGGTAATAACATTTTTTTATGGTTCGCGTTATTTTCGAGTTATTAAAGTGTTTCTTTTCTCATAAGCTATAAGTATTCGTTTTCTCATCTTATTATATACAAGCTTCTGCTCGCGACTTCGTCCGCGTTGTTTTTTCACTAGCATTAGGTTACGTCTTCGGTTACTGCTCTGCCCCTATTGGTCGTAGCGTGATGTTGTATAGCCTATAGCCTTCCTCATTAAATGGACTATCCAACACAAAAAGAATTTTCCAATTCAATCCAGTTCTTGAGATTAGCGCGTTCAACCAAACAAACAAACAAATTCTTCAGCCTTATAATATTAGTATAGAATTAACTTAGATATCACTATTAAGGGGACTATAACAATATTATTAGCTAAAACTTTATCATGAGACGTGACATCGAGAACGCTCCGGTACTGGCTGAAACTTTCAAGGTTTCTTTATCTTACGTGACAATCTGTAGGGAGACTGCAATAATTGTCAAGTTTGGGAATAATGGATAGTGACAATGATAGTAAAATGGTAGGTAGGTTAATGTCCTGGCAGGGTTGCGGAATTTGTTCGAAAGAGTCACCCGGCCCGAGCACGGATGGGTTTTAGTCAGCAAGAGTCTGACACTCTCTTCAGCTCTACCCAGAGCGGAAGAAGTAATTTGATGAGTTCACATTCTTAAAAAAAAAGGTTAATGTACAGACAGGTGCCGCAGTATTATATATTTTCACAATCGAATTATAGTGCACAAGTATGTGCGCAAAAACAGGTGAACTCCTTCTTTCCATACTCTCATAGTCGGATGGGACGGCAATCTGACACGACCGGGGAGAGATCAGGCGCAGGAACAACGGCGACACGTGCATTACGATGCACGAGGGTTTCATACTACCAACCTTCAAACTCCGAACTGCTACAGAAATTCCTATTCTAATACTACAAAATACTATCATCATCATCATACCATTACGCCTGCCTGTATTCCCCGAAGGGTTAGGCAGAGGTGTAACAATGTACACCCACAGTTCGCCGGTATGTTTAGGTCCCATGTAATAGGTGGCGAGCCTATTGCTATTAACCGGGCACAAATCCTAACTCCGAGCTGCTACTGAGAATTTCATAGACAAACCCAATAACACTTTTTGCTCGACCTGGGAATCGAACCCACGATCTCTAGCGTAGCAGTCGCGCTTAGGACCACTAGGCTACCGAGGCAGTTACTACAAAATATTTTATAACAACTTTAAATAAATCATTTCTTCGTTTAACTTAGGATAACATATTAAAGCCCAAGGTCGTGACTTGGCTATTTTTCATATACGAACTAATTATAGCTTTGGTAAGTTCTTATTTTATTGTTCCAAAAATTATGCTTGCTGGGAGAAACTAACTATCAAACATAGGGCTCTTCTATGCCTGTTTTAAAAGGTACTTAATAATAACTCGTATTTGAGCACTAGCCAAGTCAGACTTCAATATATTAGACTAAGTTAAAAGAACAACTGATTTATTTCAAGTCGTTATAAAATATTTTATATTGTTATAAATAAATTTCAGGACTGACCATTGAACTTGGCACCTATTTAGATCTCACTTCTTTTGTCCTTGAAGTCAAAAACCAAGGCATATATCATAATATGGAACTTGGCTCTTATTTCACATTTATATTATTGATGTGATATATTATTACATAGTAGGCCACAAAGCTTGACTATGTAGGCTATGCGGCCCACTGATTTTAAGTGATGTGTATTACTTAACACCTCAAGTAATAAATCGCGGCATGAGTAAGACATAGAATGCGTAGTCATGTTAGTTGCGGATGATGCAGCTTATTTTAGTAAGTAACCTGAAAATTAAGGTGATTAGGTACTTATACTACGCACCTACCTGCTGAAGGCCAATGAGGCATTCATAAACAAATCCTATTTTCTATCCTACTACTGCGAACGTTTGTGAGGATAAATGGACAACAAATAAAGGAGCGAAAGGACATTGTTATGAAAACTTTTATTTTGTTTCAGTTTTGTATAGAACAGCTGGTTAGTTTTTAATAACCGAAAAAAAAAATTTCTTTTGGGGGTCCAGAATCATGTAGCTACTGAGTCTATGGTAAAAGTTTGCCACTAGGCATTGATCTAGCTACATAGGATAATTTTTATCTCGTTTTTTGTATTTCTGTGGGATAATTTAGGACTTTGGCTAATTCCATAGCCTACGTAGACGAAGTCGCGGGTCATACAAAATACATTTGCGTATAGTCCTTCTACAAGTCTTTGTTATTTTGTGTGTCTGTGTGTGTTTGTCTGTGGCATCGTAGCTCCCGAACGCATAAACCGATTTTGATATAGTTTCTTTTTTTTGAAAGGTGTATTAGTCGGGAGTGTTCTTAGCTGTGTTTGATGGAAATCGGTTCAGCGGTTTCAAAGTTATCAGCTCTTTTTTTAGCTGCGGTAGGGAATTTATTTTTCTGTCGGGGGTTACTTAAAATTTTTAATTTTGTGTTTTTGATTAAAGACAACAAGTGTCAAATTTTAATTTAAATAAAGTGAGACAATAGACTATTATGTACTTGCTACTACATTTTGATAGAAATTGATTTTAAATGACATCTAACGTTTAATAAAAACTATAGAAATACTGTTGAACATTGCATAATTAAGCGAAAGATATTGAATGTCCCGCTGAATTATATCTTGCACACAATTTTCAACTTTATTTATGACGAATTTTAGTTCAGTATCAATTAATAAATGAATCGATGACAACTCTTTCCAAGTATCTAGAGTTTATATTCAAACTAATATTATAAGGCTGAAGAGTTTGTTTCAACTCGTTAATCTCAGAAACTACTGGCCCGATTTAAAAATATTCTTTATTTCATTACGCTTCATTAGCAATCAAATACTTAGCGCGGTGAAACAAACATTTATAATTTAAACGAAAATCTAATAAATGCAAGTGCCGTCTTTTATCTAAATGGCCTCGACCTCCGCCCACCCCCGACGAGTGCAGCGTCAATATTTAATTACTTCAATACCACGAGACTACGACGTGAAGAATAAAGAGCTAGTTGTAATGCCGGCGATGTCTGCCGATAGATAATGAACCTCAAGGTCTTGAGTAAAACTATGAATATAGTGTCACTTGGTAGAATTAATTATGACAGATTCCTAGAAATTATTATACATCTGCCTTTTCCCAACTATGTTGGGGTCGGCTTTATGGTTAACTGGATGCAGCTGAATGTCAGTGTTTTACATGGAGCAACTGCCTTTCTGACCTCTACAACCCTGCAGATGCTGGGCTACACGCTACCTCTTTGCAAGACTAGTTGTCTGACTGTCCCGGCTTCTGACTATCCGTAACGACTGTCAAAGATCAAGAAATTATTACCTATAACGGGTCAAAAAAATACATTTAACAAAGCCGAAAGTTTCAGTCCTTTGCTTTATTGCGAGCATTTTTTTGCTGTGAACTATACGTAGGAACCTTCTAGTTACGTTACGGACTTATTGCAAAAAGCAGATATTATAACGTTATCCGTAATAGTTATATATATTACGTTCAAATTATAAAATTATAATGATTAAAATTTAACAGCCAGCTTTAATTCAGCACTACCGCTTGGACTAAACAGCCCGTAGTGGCGGTCTTCGGTAACAAAGCGGTAGCAGGACAACGAAAATCCTATAATACAATACAATTGTAAGGCTGGACGGATGAATAGACGAACAGATGGATGTATGTTATACTTTCACGCTTAAATGGCTATTGATAAATAGAAATGGATTTAGTTAAAGGCGCTATCCGAACGTAGGACACCGTAAAACCGTTTTTTGTCGCACAGGAAGGCGTTTCGGTACTATAGGTATTACACGTCAGAAAAAATTGAGTGCGTTATATTTTTTTTTTACATCTTGTGCCTATATTGCACCCTCATCTGTAGAATTTTAGAGAAGCGATAAAAGCTGTCCTCCTAGTTTCTTACTTAATTGAAGCACTAAAATAAGACTCTAAACATTCTCCATTCTTACCCAAACTTTTCGTGCATTTAAAAACCATTCAAGCAAAAATAAACCTAGTTATCAATAGCACAAGACAACAGGAGTCAAAATAAACGAAGCTAACAAGATGGAAGTGACGCGCCGGTGTCGCTAGATTTAGTCATTTCCTTACATTCTGCCGCCTCCCGCCAACTCCCAGGAGAGGCGGAAAATCTTATTTTAATTTTGCACTTTCTAGAATCGAAATATGAAAACTGTCTCCATTTCCGTTTGTCTGTGATTTTAAGGTAAGTGATATGGAATTGGAAGATACTGTTATCAATCCCTTAACAACTTTCAATGTTATTGTATGTATTAGCAGAATCTATACTAACACAAAAAGGTTGAAGAGCTTTTGTTGGTTTGTGTATTTGTTTAAACGCGCTAATCTCTGAACCTAGAGTCGGATCGGAAAAATTCTTCAAAATACGCGGGCAATAACTAGTCTTACAAAAAATGCTGCCTCGTTAGCTGAGTGGTCCTAAGCGCGACTGCTACGCTAGAGGTCTTGGGTTCGATTCCCAGGTTGAGTAAAAAAGTATTATTGGGTTATTCTATGAATTTCTCAGTAGCAGCTCGGAGTTAGGATTTTTGCCCGGATAATGGCAATAGGCTCGCCCCCTATTATATGGGACCTAAAAAAAAAACATACTGGCGAACTGTGGGTGTACATTGGTACACCTCTGCCTAACCCTCTGAGGAATACAGGCGTGATGGTATGATGATGAAAAAATACTGAAGATTACGACGCAGCCATCTTCTTTATGCAACTAACACATGTATTTAAAATCGTCATTACATAACATAACGAAAACAAAGTAACAGCTAATAAAGTTTGTACGCAAGTTAAAACTTTCTATTTGCTTACAGAAATGTTGCATAAACTGTTTAATCTAGAGAGGCTAGCCTGTTCAGTCGGTAAACTGAGGTAATAGCTAATTTGCATTAGCTTATAACTTAGGCTTATAGCAGGAAGTCAGGGAGCCTCGGATTTTGGGAATACGGGTACAGAATTTACATAACCACTTATATTTATGTTACGGTAAAAGTTCGAATGCAAAGCTCGTCAATTGTACCATGACACTGTTTGTAGTGAAGTAATATTATAAAGAGGAAAGATTATTTTGTTTGTAACGAATAGGCTCCGAAACTACTAGACCGATTTTAACCATTTTTTCACTACATTATTCCTGAGTAACATATTAGGCTATATACCATCACGTTACGGCCTACAGGAGCGGAGCAGTAACGAAAGATGTAACTTAACGCGAGTGAAATAAGCCACGCGGACGAAGTCGCGGACAGGTCGCTATTATAGGATAAGGATATTGTGCCTAACCTAATGGGTCTCTGTTAGCTGATGAATAAATAAGAAATAAGTAAATCAAGTTAGAGACAGGTAATCTGTTTATTTTTAAACTTGTCTCAAACACTACATTTGGGCAAGGGAATGCCACACTAGGAATTTCTCTTGTTTCGTGGGTGTGTTTACAACTATAAAACTCATACACAAATAATCAGACCCGAAACCGGAACCACCTCCTGTAGGCCCCATGCAAATATTAATTGTTCCGTGTAGAAATCGAACCCGAACCAGACGAAAGTAGCTCCTCACTCCTTAATTTACTACTACTGCGGCTTACGCCAAAAATGCAACTACTGCTTAATGGGATAAAATAATCATTAGATAAATATAAAAGTACTGTCTAAAATATTGGAATTATTCTGATTTTTTCATCCCGATTTGTCCCCTTATGGGGACAGATGAAAAATCTGATCAAATTAGAATCCAATCTGTCCTTATTACTAATAGGAGGAAAGATAGGAGTGAATAAAGTTCGGAACTGTTCCTTCGGTGCTAACAGGGGGACAGATCAAACCTTTTTTCCGATCTGTCCCCATAAGGGGACAAACCTGGGTGACGGATCGGAATAATTCAAATATTGTAAGTATTGGAATAAAAGTTTTTTATTAGTATTGTAAGAGCCTGAATATTGGTAAATCTTACGCTTGATCAATATAAGTTGGTAAATGTAAGTTTTGACTTTAAATAAGACCATAATTTACTATTACCATAGAACAGTTCGGCGGGACGGTTGAGACAGCGGTTCTCACGTTCCAGCCGCCGCGGTAGACGCTCCGGACGTCGGGAGCCGCAAGACGACTCCCGGCCACCGTAGATACGGGCCTGTGGACGGTGAGCAATGGGTAGCTCACCGTTCTTACGTTGCATAACGACAGGCCGTGTCGACGACGCGTTCGGGTTCTACGCGCGCCTCAAAGAGATGTCAGCAAAGGAAGGGGCCACTGAGGGCCGATGCCTCCCGGGGCTGCGGGTTGTTCGTAAGAGATACCGCGCCCCCGGAACGCAAAGGGCACAAGAAGGAACATGGGTGGGTTTTAGTCAGTAAAAGTCTGACACTCCCTCCCGCCCCGCCCAGGGCGGGAGAAGTTATTTGATGATTTCCCACCCCCCAAAAAAAAAACCATAGAACAGTTCCGACATTTACCGTTAAGACTTAGTACTTTACTGGAAAATTTTAAGATTTACCGCAATTCAAGCTTCTACAGTAACATAAAACTAACTGAATTGTGTTTAGCGAAACGTTATTAATAATGTTAGTGTAGATTTAACTCAATACCAATTGTTTAAATTAAGTCTGTTAGAGGGTTCGGAGAAGTAAAACCGTTGTATTTTAAGCTCGGTTTAACAAACTTTAAAAAAAGAACAGTTTCTCAATTCGGTTGAATGTTTTTTTTGTATGTTTGTTACTTCAGAACTTCGTCATTTATCAACCGATTTGGAAAATTCTTTTTCTTTCAGGTTCGTTCTACAGTGAAGTAAAATAGGTAATTTCATTTGGATGACATATATTTTTCAGTTAATATATGTTGATTTAAAAACTTAACTACTAAGCCCATTTTGATGAAATCCGGCACAGAGATAGATTACACCTTACAGAAGGTCTAATCTATAAGACTTTTTTTTTGTCGCGAGAAAAGGGCTTGAATGTGTTGAAATAGAGGATAAAAGAATTGGAGACCGTCATTATTGAAGGTAAAACCATGAAATTTTTAGTTAGGCACTTGTTAAAAAAAAAACATTAGTTCAAGCGTTTTTGAAAAAATTGTATCTTATAATTATAAAATAGGGTAACTATGGCTTGTAACTATTTTACGGGGACGATGTTGCGTGCATAAGCTAGTAATTAATTAAGTCATCGTTCTTCGTATAGGTGCTCCTGCGATCTACGCTCATGTGATTCACTTACATCATACTTCCCCATAGACGCGGGCGCCGACAATCCGGTTACCTCCAGCTAAATAGGATTGACACGGAAACGTAATTTCATAAACTGTGTGCTTCATAGTGTCAATGGAAAACTGAACTAGTTAAAGATCTTTAGTGAACCTATTTTAAATGTTATCTAAAATTAGAACAGCCGCAGCTCGGAGTTAGGATTTGTGTAGGGTTAATGGGACCTAAACATACCGGCGAACTGTAGATGTACATTGGTACACCTCTGCCTAACCCTTCGGGGAATATAGTCGTGATGGTATGTGTGTTCTAGAATTAGAAATGGATAATGTTAGTTTTCATTTTTATTATTGTTGCGCTTGCTGCTATCTTTATGATGTGTATAAAAATACTAGCGGTTTCACTGGCGTTCAATTACATCTTTGGTTACTGCTCCGCTCCCGTGGGATGTATCGTAATATTAGATAGCCTATACTATTCCTGATGAATCTGACTATACATACAAACAGAGATTTTTTACCAATCCGACCGATATTTCCAGAGATTAGCGCGTTTAAAGGAACAAATATAAAGTAAGCATAAATAGTCACCCAATTCACAACCCTCTCGCAATGGCTGCGGGTTGTTCGTAAGAGATTCTGCGCCCCCGGAACGCAAAGGGCACAAGAAGGAACATGGGTGAGTTTTCGTCAGTAAAAGTCTGACACTCCCTCCCGCCCCGCCCAGGGCGGGAGAAGTTATTTGATGATTTCCCACCCCCCCCCAAAAAAAAAAACCCTCTCGCAATGAGGAAGGGCAGAATTTCTAAGATACACCAACCATTACTCGTAAAATCATTTGCATCGTTGCCTAGCCAACTAATTCAATAAAATTTCATGCTGACGGCTCCCCGTCTACCGCTAAACAGTTTATATAATAAATAAATGTAATAAACAAGATAAGGATTTGAATTTTCCTCGCTTTTCTTCACAGCCTCGCGGGTAGATATTTACAATTTGCCTAAGATTATCTCCGAACCAATGTTAGGTAAATTCTGTATTTTCCTTGAGCTTCATATTATGACGCAGTGAAATGAATATTATATCTTGACTTTATTTGATATTGAACCTGTCTTTATTTTTGTTTACGAATTACATAAATATTTAATTTCTTCTTTTCGTATCGAGGGTACATCTAAACCAAGGAGGGGTCGCTAATTAGATTAGATCCAAGGTCTACCTAAACATGACTCGACTGAACAGACTATGCGTCAGTAGGTACTTCTACCTATATAAACTTAATATCGAACCGTTTTTCACATAATTAACACATACATAGCCTCGTTAGCATAGTGGTCCTAAACCCGACTGCTACGCCAGAGGTCTTGGGTTCGATTCCCAGGTCGAGCAAAGTCTAATAAGAGCTTTTTCTATAAAATTCTCAGTAGCAGTTCGGAGTTAGGATTTGTGCACGGTTAATGGCAATAGGCTCGCCCCCTGTTACATGGGACCTAAACCATACCGGCGAACTGTGGGTGTACATTTGTACACGTCTGCCTAACCCTTCGGCAATACGGGCGTGATGGAATGTGTATGTTATATGACATTTTAGGAAGTATTTGTAGAATTTTTATTTTAATTGAAAAAGTAAATATTTATTCTTAGTAACTACTTATTAGTGTGAGCGTTGCGTCTGGAATCGACTCGACTAATAGCTGAGATTGACTGATTGGCTATCTCTGATCTATACCAAGTTTTACTACATTTTTTGCTGCGTTTTTTGACTTAAAGGTAGGTTCAAAGGTACTTATATTAATAAGAGGATAAAAAAAACAAGGAATATAAAAGTTTCACAAAATTTTACGAAACAAATGGATGCCTATGTTGTCGAGTGTGTTTAGTGGAAATGGTAAACAAGATTCATTATCTGATTTAGATTTGTTTATTTACCAACTATGTAGTAACTGTGTCTGCTACATTCTAACTTACGGCATGCAAAGTCAGAACTGGAAGATACAATATTATTATAAATTACCAACAAACATGTTCTTAATTAACGATAATAAATAGAGTTAATAGCCCATACTTAAATTTAGTCAATACCATATTTGCATAATGTTGTGTAATTATAATTATAAGGTTATTTTACGCATATATACCTATGTCCTTTAATTTTTTTTTTATAATGTAATTAGTTTATTTTTTAAATATAAAACTTACTTAAATAATAATGAGATTACAAACTATGTATAGTTTATTAAAAAAAGGGGAAGCATAGGACATCAAGAAACTCATCCGCATCGCTCTCAATGGGACAAGTGCCCAAAAGGCTTTTTTTTAATAATGTAATTAGTTTATTTTTTAAATATAAAACTTACTTAAATAATAATGAGACTACAAACTATGTACAGTTTATAAAAAAAGGGGAAGCATAGGGCATCAAGAAACTCATCCGCATCGCTCTCAATGGGACAAGTGCCCAAAGGCTGGCAGCGTTACCACGTTGTATGGCAATTTTGATTCTTTGGCCCAAGAAAAAGCCAGCCCTTTGGTCACGTGAAGAGTAGACCAGTTGCTTTACTGTTTATATTGTTTATTGTTATAATTTTTTTATGAAATAACTAGCTTCTGCCAGGGGCTTCGTTCGCGTAGTTTTTTAGGTTTAGGTTTCGTCTTTGGTTACTGCTCCACACCTATTGGTCGTAGCGTGATGTTATATAGCCTATATAGCCTTCCTCGATAAATAAACTATCCAACACCAAAAGATTTTTTCAATTCAAACCAGTAGTTCCTGAGATTAGCGCGTTGAACCAAACAAACAAACAAACTCTTTTGCTTTATAATATTAGTATAGATATATATATTTTTAGTAGTAATGCGGCTAGCTTACATTTAAATATACTTAAAAAGTGTTCTATTGGCTCGTGACGGAAATACTTACCTATAGATTTGTTTTAACAAAAATTGCAACATCCAAAATTTCAGCATGGTATTTATCTACAATCTATACTAATATACAGACAGAGAGATGCATGTGCTTGTCAGATTACGAAAATTGTTTCTCTGATAGAAAGCTATACTTGCCAAGTGCCATACGATATTTTTTTATGGTAAACCTAACTTCTACGCTAACGAAATCGCGAGCAGTACCACATTTTTCATAAACAAGTCTAAAGAACCACTGATTTTTTAATGCAGGCTTCCTTTAGTGAGGCAGATCTCTGATAGATAAGTTCTCTGAATACGACCGTAATTATATACAACAGAGCAGATTGAATAGCAACTTCCAGTGAATGCGAACCTCATCCGCCAGGGAAGCCTCACATCCAAGATTAATTTAATATCTTCCTTCTCAGAAAGTTACGTACATAGTAATAATCTAAAACCTGTGTATGTTTGTGCATTGCAGAATTTTATTAATATTTACCTATCTACTTGTGCTTTTAAAAAAAGTATGTACATTTCATTCAGAGGTTCCTGTTAGCTACCATGATGTTCTCTTTTACAGTTTTTACGTATATTAGCTTTTGATTGTCACGTAAGTTCGTCTTGAACATCACTGTCATCGGTGAAAAAAACATCGTGAAGAAACCAGGACTTATAGTTAATATAAGCCTGAAATCGCCAATCAGCCCTGAGCAAGTGTGGTGCTCAAAGGTAAGTACCTTTTCTGTAGTAGAAGAGGCCTTTGGCTTGCAGTAATTATTAGGCTCATATTATTACTTGACTACCCCGTTGGTCTCGCGGTCGCAAGCGCGACTGGTGAGCGTGGGGTCCCGTGTTCGATTCCCTGGTCGGGCAAAAAGTGTTATTGGGTTTTTCCATTAGGATTTGCTCAGTAACAGCCCGGAGTTTGGAAGTTGTGGTGGTGTGACACACCCGTGCCTCGGGAAGCTCGTAAAGCCGTTGGTCCCGGCTGTCATTCGTAGATCTTTCAGACAGATAGTCAGACGCCAGGAAGTCTGACAACCAGTCTAACCAAGAGGTATCGTGTTGCCCAGTAACTAGGTTGTGGAGGTCTGATAGGCAGTCGCTCCATGTAAAACACGGGTATTCAGCTGCATCCGGTTAGACTGGATGCCGACCCTACTATAGTTGGGAAAAGGCTAAGTAGATGATGATGAAATATAAGGTAACACACACAAAAGCCTTTATAGAATCTGAAATATTGATAACTAAACTTCAGCCCAGAAATAACTTGGTCGCCAGATATTGCGACACTAGCTTATTTCAATAACTGGAGCGTTTCCTGATTAATACATAGTATTAATGTCGCCCTGTATTGTGACTCGACGTTTATGCATTTATATCTCAACAGAGAAATACAAGAGTTCCAATCAAAGGAGTGAATTTCGCAACGAATTGAATGTGTATAATGCATGCTCTTGTATACAACATTTTAAAAGAGTAGGTTATGAGTTTGTGGCCCACGCGATATGCAGAAAAGGCAAAATTACGAAAGGATATTCAATGAATGACGTGTTCCTGAGTGGAGACCGCAATCGGCAACCGTAAGGTTGGACGTCCTCAGGCTCGGTGGAGCGACGATCTTTGCAGAGTAGCTGGTAGAAAGAGGATGTGAGTTTCCGAAAATCGAGCTAAGTAGCGCGCAAGTGTTGAGGCTATGTCCAGCAGTGGACTGTTGTAGGCTGATGATGATACGATGAATGAAGAAAATTGATTCTTTTGTTCACCCATGGATCTGAATTATTAATATATTCCATGATAAACCGTAACATATTTGTAAATATTTCTATTTATCTTTAAATAAATGAGTCATAACTCATAACTTAGTTTAAGTTATTCGTAAGATACTTTAAGCGACTAAAATGTAAGTGACTTGATCGTTAGTTTGTTTTAAGTAAATTAGAAACGAGGTCTTATCCCGGAAATTGGTTAGTTACAGACTAGTACCTATGATGTCATCGAAAATTTTCAGACATTTAAGATTAAAAAAATCAGGTACTAAAAACTAATGCTTTTAAATATCTCTTGCTGATTTTTATATATAATTTTATAGAATCACGATGTGTAATTTTAGTTACCTTACCTTTGAAGAGAGCACTAGCCTTACGGTTCTTAACCCTGCAGGGAAATTCCAACTACTGGCAGTTTATCCTTTTACGGATAAACCTAGCTTTGGGCTGCGAACGCTCGAGTTAATTGATTTATAAGCTTACTAGCTATATGCCACGCGGTTTCACCTGCGTTCAGTTACTGCTCCGCTCTCGTTGGTGTAGCTTGATGTTATATACGTATAAACCTTCCATATGAATCACTCTATCTATTGATGAAAATTGCATTCCAATCTGAGCTATTTTGTAAGTGACGTTTACATCTCATTTCGCTTTTGACATTGACAGAATTGGGTAGATGACACCTCTACTCAACTGACATACATTTTATGAGCTGTCAAAACGCGATTCCCCCATAGATTTTGTATGACAATACTAAACTATGCCGTGACTTTTTTCTCATCTCAATTCACTAACCATTTATTGATTTCAAAGCAACTAAAAATCGAATTTTATAGCGATTTAAAAATTCATCGGGTTTTCAGGGGTAAAATAAACTACTTTTTTCTTTGGTGAAGTCTTTGAATTATTGTTTAATGCTGTCATCTACCTAATTGCCGATTTTGGCATTGTTTACCATCTACAAAAAATAATAGAAGTTCCGTCATTCGAGACCACACAAATGCTTATGCTAGCAGTAATTCAAATCAATAAATCGTCACGTTGCAACACAGCACGTAAGTATCAAACAATTTATCGGAGACTCATCTTACAAGTGAATCACAGCGACGCAGTGGCGTCATGTTACACCATTTATGCTTTCATTCGGGACTGGGAGAGTCCAGATTCGTCAGCACATCGTTTAAGGAGTGTGCGTCACGATTTGACGACGAAATCGTTGGACGCAATTAGTCAAATGGAGCTAAAGGGAAAAGGGAGTTTAAAGAAGGCTTCCCAAATAAAATATGAAAAGAAAAATGTCGTGGTGGCCTAATGGTTAATGGCACCCCCCTCCCATGTACGAGACTGTGGGTTATCAACCGGGCACGGGCAAATACTAACGTGACTTTTCCTATTTCATATGTACTTTCTTAGTTTATCTTGGACATCACTGACATCGGTGAAGGAAATCATCGTGAGGAAACCTGGACTTGTAACTAATATAAGTCTGAAATCGCCAATCCGCCTTGAGCAAGCATGGTGATCAATGCCCGTGCCTTCTCTGTATGAGAAGAGGCCTTTGTGTGAGTCTATGTCCACCTCAGACCAACATCTTCTCCTGACAGGAATTTTTGACACTCCTGCACGGAGCGTTGATACGTTCTAGTGGGCATAGTAGTCCGTGTTATGTTCCGTGCCTAATACGTTCATAACACGGTCATGTTATTGTACGGTGTAGTGCGTAGTACCCAGGCAAGTGTTGTAGGATATAAAATGGTAAGGAGACAAAATGTTTTATGCCGAATCTGGAATCAAGTAAGTACTGCATTCGAATTAACGTCGTTTTGGGCTAGTTACGTATGTAAGTAAACTTTGTCTGTGAATATTACTTTAAGGATGGATTTTTCAATCTGTAGATAGTTTTTATGTGGATAATTTAGGAGTTTAACTTAATTCTGTAGTCTACGCACACGAATTGAAAATATTTGATATAATTTACTTTTTACCGTTTTTTAATTGTAGGGTAACTGCCCCGTTGATCTTGTGGTCGCAAGCGCGACTGATGAGCATAGGGTCCTGGGTTCGTTTCCCAGGTCGAGCAAAGTGTTATTGGGTTTTTCCATTAGGAATTTCTCAGTAGCAGCTCGGAGTTAGGATTTGTGTCCGGTTAATGGCAATAGGCTCGCCCCATTGTATAACGTAAAACATACCGGCGAACTGTGGGTATACATTGGCACACCTCTGCCTGATCCTTCGGGGAATACAGGCGTGATGGTATGATGATTAATTGTACGGTGTATAGTGGAGTAATTCTATTACATTTATAAGCTTTTAAATTTAATATTTATTTATTATTTACTTACTATGTATGAACGTGGACGAGGCGAAAGGAGAATGTAAGAATAGTAGCAGGTGGCGTTCTGAGGTTTTCTGCCTATCCACTCGTATGGGAAAAAGGCGTGAGTTTATGTTTGTATGTTATTAGTCTGTTATGTCTCAGTCCTGGGAAAACCCAACTTCTTCCATCTGTGCTTCCTCTTTCCAGTTCTAGAAGAATCCATCCAGCTTTTAAATAGAACCCTATTAACATATCGATAAGGCTTAAAAATTATGCATTTTCAAGCAAATTGGAAAATCAAATCATCATTAATTTAAATTAAACAATTCATTTACAAATAAACCATTTATATGCGTTTTCGAATTGTGAAGGATTTTAGAATTAATTGTACAAGCGTATAATATCCCGTTGTCAAACAAGGTTCCTAAATCTCAATACAGGACCCCCTCTGTTCGCTCCCCATGGTTCTAAAACGAATACTTCCGGTAGCCATTATAAACTTTGTCAAGGTTGATAGTCGTATCGTGTTGTTTAGGAATGAATAATTTAGTTCCGACAATCTCTAAATAATTAAATAAATGAATGCAGTTTAGAATTGTTAGGAGTTTCTCTGTTTGTAGCGCTGACCGCGACGGTAACTTAAACCCTGTTTACGCTTTTCCACTACTGAGCAAAGCTCTCCCCTAAAGCCTTCCTTTAATATGGCAGACGAGTGGCAACGCCGGGAGGGGACGCCCTAGAAACACCTACCCTGACCCTATTGGTGAGGTTCTTTAGAAAGATTGGGTGCGCAATACTCGTAACCGGCGTGCTTGTATGAACGTGGACGAGGCGAAACAAACATGTAAAGATCGTAGCAGGTGGCGTTCTGTGGTTTCTGCCTACCACCAAAAAATAGGCGTGAGTTTATATAATCCAAAACATATAATTAGATTTTTATAACGAAAGTGTGTTTTTGAAATCTCGGACACTGATTTGACGGTTTCATATATACGACGTATGACCTTGTCAATTTAGTCTCTCACTGTACTTATTATAATTGTACTATTCCAAGGTCAAGACATTCCATACATAAAATTAAATACCTCTCCATGTTTTCTTAAAGCATTTTGACAAAATGTAATCACGCCTTTACCTTTAGGGGCAGTCTTAGATTAATATGAAAAGTTAGAACGTTGTATTATTGTAAAACACACGCTTCGTGACAGTACAAAACCGACTAAATTAATATTACACCGCGCGTAAATAAAGATTGCGCAGTATCTCGTATTTTCCTGTAACTTGAAATATATCTTTCTGAACATTGTATTATTTCTCCGTACTCTGTGTCACAAGGGGTAGCCTCGGGCTAAATGGACAACAGTTCAGGAAACTGGATATTATGAAAGATATAGTTTCTATTATTTATTTTTACTTTGTTAACTGTAATAAGAGCTTTGTTTTAATAAAGTATGAGATACGTAATAACTTACTCTTTCTTTGCGTTTAACCGCTAATTACCTGAAAAATTAAAACAATTTTTAATATCCTTCGTACTTATAAAGGGTGTAAGTAGACACTTAAAAAAACCTACAGGTAAATTTTCATCATCTTTTTTTTTGTTCTTGACTACCTTCTAGTTACGGTAATATTGAAGGCCAAAGTTCTAACTTTTTTAAACGTATTTTTCCAAAAACCAGTTTTAAATGTTCTATCGAAACTTTAAGTACCCTCTTGACCTTTAAACTGTAGCATGCTCCCATAAGCACAGTACTTGGCGTGTGTTACCATAAACAGTGATTTTTCACATCAAAAATAAGTGGTTTCCTAGCAATAATTTGTGCTCAATGTTATTTAGTTGAATTGGCTGTATGCAAAGTTAACTGCTATTTCAAGTGTATTATTACACCCCGTATAAGACAAAATAAATTCTCTATTTATGGAATTTATTAATCATAGAATTTTTATTACTGTAAAGAAACACACACAATCACGTTTCTAGGAAAAACAAAATCACAAAGGAAGTTGAATACTTCGAGGAAAAACCTAACCTTCAATTATCTATCCTTGTGTTAACGGGCCTATCCTTCACTTATAGGTACAATAGGCCAATAAAAGCTCAAAAACACAAGCTTATGTACTCACAAACTTGGTTCTAAGCTGACGCTGCCACAAGTGCCTCAAACGGTACCACGGCTGCTGTTCATTCACCCCGCAACGGGAAAGAGCGTGACAATACACACGTGTACACCCAACCTAACTTTAATTACAATTACTTTATTTTAATTAACTTAGCTTCGTATTTTTTAAAGCTTTTTAAGACAAAAGTATTAAAAAAAACAATGTGAAGATGGTTTTATAAATAACAATAAATAGGTTTCTCAATAAGAGCTTGAACTTTAGTCTTTTTTACTTCGTCTTAGAACTCTAACCACATAATTGACATAATGAAAATATGTGTAACAAAATAATCATGGTTTCGTCATATCATTACACGAAATATAATGGTAACTGGAAATATAATATTATTTAGTTTTCTATTCAAATACATCAACAACAGAAGTTCCTATATTAAAGTAATCTGAAAAACTATAATACTTTTACAACCTAACCCGTTTCTAAGACTTGATAAAATTTTCATTGCGTGGTACCCCACCCTCAGGCTTACGTGTCAAATGACAAATGATCACGATCGATCGACGAACGAGCTGCGTGCTGCCATCTGTCGCCTTGACGCTGCGCAAGCGCAGTTTAGAGGACCGTTTATGTAATTATGTACATAGTTCTGCTTTTAGGATATCAGATAACATGTTTATTTTTAGAATACTTTTGAGACTGTTTCGGGTTTTGATATGTCGAAAACTTATTTGGAAACGAGTACAAGTTTCATACCACGTGTTTATAATTCAGGAATCATATTAAAATATATTTATTACAAAATAACTGAAGTATCTCACATTTGGTAGATAAGATTAAATAAATCTGTTATCAACCAGTAATAGAAACATTTTCATTACAATTGAATCAAAACGCAACACAATTGAGAAGAGAAACTACGTAGTGTACAGGCTGCGACTTTGTAAAGGTTAGCAGCTATTATTTACAAATAAACTCATTTCATTGGCTTACACGAGGTTTCACGAACGCACAATTGAGGATATGCATAATTCATATAACATTGACGATACATGAAGTCAACTTTCATATGTAACTACAAGGATACCCGCTAAAATACGATATCCATAATTATCATCACGCAAAAAATAAAAATGGCATACGGGAAACTAAATAGCATAATTCATAAGGAAGAGGTCTTGACTAAATGACGTTTTCCTTCCTAATAATACCGATTTTTCCCTAAAATAATGTAGAATAAACAGGCACAAAGCTACGTTTCGTAGAATTTGCACGCGCCGATGCAAATCGTGAGTCAGACAACCAAACGGTTCATGCTACCTTAATATCAGCTATAAATAGAACTAGCGTCTGTGCAATGCACAAACCTTCATAAAAACGTTACATCTCTTAACTAGAACAGAATAATTCAACCGTTACATCCCAAACCGTTCCAGAACATTCAAATTTTCAAACATTCAAAAAGAGAATTCTATGTAAGCGTTGTACATAAAACAAAATGGTGGGTTCGGTTGTCCGCGCCGCCCAATGCACTCGCGTTTATCGCCCGACATATCGAGTGGCGACTTGGCAACGCTGCGGCCGCATTCCTGCAGCCGCACGGCAACGTCGCAATCGCAGCCGCGATCACTACCCGTGCCTTTGTTGATTGCTGTGACGTCGCGAAATGATAAAACGTAAAATGTTTGCAATGTGAAAATTGTAAAAAAATCGTTTAGACGTCTTAGGAAAACAATTTTATCGATTTTTTGTGGGTGTAGATCAGTTAGATGCGCGTGCGCATGTTGTATTTTGAGTCGGGGGTTGGAAAGTATACGCTTTCTCTCACAACTCGCTTAGAAATCGATGTGCATTGTTGCTTCCAGACACGTCTCGCCCATGTTATTCGTTTATGTGCTAGGTATGCGGATTCCTCGCTCTTTCCGATCTGAGTACTGTGTCTCGGATCCTTAGCAACTGTTTGACTTATAGGCACTTATAGGTTGCTTTGTGTTTGCGATGATAAATACGTTTCGGCGGGGCGTGGTCATTACTCTAAATACTTCCTAATTGTACTGATAACTTGGTTCGACATTCGAGAGGCCACTATTTTGTCGTCAATATGACTGCGATGATTTATTTTATAATGTAGGTAGCATTGTTTCTCAACGTGATCATTGATTTATGACAGGCAACATGCGATGACATCACTTCAGAAGCATTTTAGACAAAAGAAGGTTTGCTCTTCGTTCATTTTTATAATGTTGGCCATAATAAAATAGTCTATAAATAGTACTAACGTCAAACCCTTTAAATTCTCACTTGTATTTTACGATACATATAAAGTGTATGAATTTACAACGTTGAGAGTTGTTTATGATAAACTATACTTGTATCGACATTATAACTTTACGGGTAATAAATAGTTGTGAATGATAAATATCGCCTTGAGAACAACAAAATAGTTTTGGTATCAAAGTTTAGATGCATTATAAATATTTACGATGTTTATAAAAAATAATGTGTCCATTTTTCCTATTGACATGACACCCCTTAAACTATTTCTTTTGAAAAGGATTTTTTTTTTAATGAAGATTATTTTAATTTTTGTATCCTTTGATTATAAATTTAATCTGGATTGAGAGATTTTTGATTGAGATTGTCAAAATTCCCAGAGGTAAAATTCCAGGAAGTTTCAGGAGTAAACATAACTTAAACAAACTAACGATTAAGAGGACTTTATACAACACGTAGTCTAGTCATTCCTTGTTTAATAAGACATTAAATTAATTGAAATATTGTTGTTAGGAAAGGAGTTTTAAAATTACCGTGTGTTATTTTAAAATTAAGAGGTTTTTACAGATGTATGATGTGTAACTCCATAATGACTAAAATATGACTTACGAGTACTTTTTGTACGGAGCTAAAAGCATACTATTGATAATATCGTCATAAAAAGTTCTAAAGCTCAGTTTCAGTAGGTATACTTACGCGTTCATCCCTATCTAGGCACTAAAACTTCGCAGCTCCTTACTTGTTCCTTTTTTTTTACTCACCTCACAAGGCTTAACTCACTATCTATAACTTTTAAACAAAGTAGAAACTTGTTGTAAGTAAGTTCTAAAAGACGAGTAAGTAACTACGAGATTATTAAGCTGTCGAAGGGTATCTAATAATGTAACTTACTATTATAAATATGATGTTTGGATGGATGTATGTTTGTTACTATCACGCCAGAACGGCTGAACGTATCTGGATGAAATTTGGCATAGCGGTACATTATAGTCTGGAATAGCACATGGCTTTTTATCACGGAAAAATGTACGGTTCCCGTGGGTTAGTCGCAGGCGGAAGCTAGTAAATTATAAGTACCTTAGGTTCATAATTGTTGCAGTACAATACTCGAACTTAAAACCGAGGCCGCGGAATAAACGTAGCCTAGGTACATTCGAACGATTTAAACATGAAAATACCAGTTCCATCTTACTTACTATTATAAATACGAAACTTTGGATAGATGGATGTCTGTTACTCAGTCACGCCACAACGGCTGAGCCGATCTGGCACAGAGATCGATCAGAGTCAGGAATAGCACATACGCTACTTTTTATCACGGAAAAATGTACGGTTCCCGTGGGATAATATATTAACTTTGACGCGGACGAAGTCGCGGGTAGTAACTAGTAGCTAGTAGGTACATACAATTAAGTTTGATAGCTTTATTAATATCAATTGAAGATATTGACTGTGCTTGTTGTATAAAACTAAACTAAAATACAGTAAGATAGGCATTTCCAATCGATCAAAAATCGACTTTAATCTATAACCATATTATATGCCATTTTTAAGTTATTTGACGATAAAGTGGCTAACCACAAACCTAGGTACATACTAGTGCCCTTAGGTATCCTATCCAGATAATTTTGTTAAGTCTATTTTTTATTGACCAAATTATTCTTTATGACTATAATTGTAGGGGGTGTGCGGGTCAGCATAATTAGACGGGGCCCACTAGACCCAGTGCCTGCCAAGGTTGCGGAATTTGTTCGAAAGAGTCACCGCGGCCCTGGAACGCAAAGGGCATTAGGAGGAACACAGGTGGGTTTTAGTTAGCAAAAGGCTGACACTCCGTTCCGCTTCACCCGAAGAAGTCATTTGATTATTTCCCAACCTTAAAAGGGGTCCGCAGCAACATGCTGTCGAGATTATCATCTTAAAAGATGCAAGCTTTACTCCAAATGTATATTTGACTGTTCTTGTCCCAGAGTAAACTATTACAAATAAATATATTCGTTCGCAAATCTTGACAGACGATTTCACGAATTATAAACAAACTATTTACCTATTGAACAAAAAGTAGCTTATATCCATTCCTGGGGTTTAACCTTACCTCCTACCAAAATTTCATCAAAATAGGTTCAGTGGTTTAGTCGCGAAAGCGTAACAGAGAGACAGATAGAAATACTTTCGCATTTATAATATTGGTATGGGTATGGATTACTTTCTCTTTAACCATGATGAGCGCTTACAAAGAAAGGAGTGTCGCAGTATACGATATGTCAACTAAGAACGAGACAATACATAAATGACGGCACGGTTGGCGCAGTGGTTGAGCGGTTGGCTGCTGCGCTGCGTGGCGCGGGTTCGATTCCCGCACGGAACAAATATTTGCATCGCCTATAGATAGTTGTTTCGGGTCTGGCTGTTTGTGTATGTGAGTTTTATATTTTTGTAAACGCACCCACGATACAGGAGAAACTACTTGTGTGGGGCAAAGTTTTTTTTAAAAAAGAAAGAAATAAGGGATCTAATAGGAATTCGAAAATCAAAGACGCTTTATTCCTAGACGAAGCGGCTTTAAAAGTGAAACACATCTGTTTTCAAGGTCTTCACAAGTCCTGATAGCAATCTTCTAAAAGAAGATTCTTACAAGAACTGAATGAATATGTATATATCATTCAGTCTTCTTTGCAATGCGGTCTGTCATTTCATAAGCAACCAAGACTACAGAACAGGTCCTGCTAATCAATTACGAAAACGGAGAATGTACCTCGTTGAACCCTAGAATTAAAATCCCTTTACGAAAAGCTCTAAAACAATTTGAGGAGACTCACAGTACTTAACATACCATCACGCCTGTACTCCCCGAAGGGTTAAGAAGACGTGTACCACTGTTCACCCACAGTTCGCCGGTATGTTTAGGGCCCATGTAATAGGGGCGATCCTATTGCCATTCACCGGGCACAAATCCTAACTCCGAGCTGCTACTGAGAATTTCATAGAAAAACCAAATAACACTTTTTGCTCGACCTGGGAATCGAACCCAAGACCTCTAGCGTAGAGTTGCACTTAGGACCATTAAGCTAACGTGGCAGTTGCATGTACTCACAGTGCATGCAAGGGTGTTATCTTTCCCAGATATAGAAAGCAAAACATTGGTTTATTTATCTATATATATATATATAAAAATCAATTGCTGTTCGTTAGTCTCGCTAAAACCCGAGAACGGCTGAATCGATTTGCCTAATTTTGGTTTTGAAATATTTATAGAAGTCCAAGGAAGGCTTATACGTATAGAACATAACGCTACGAGCAACGGGAGCGGAGCAGTAATCGAAGGCGTAACTGCACGCGGGTGACACCGCGGGGTATGTAACTAGTATTCTAAAAAAATAAATTGTATAAAACCTAACGGGTACGACAGCAGCGATCACAGACATGCTCGAACGACCTACATACGGATGCAGCTCCGTGTGAACAAGGCGTGAAGTTTCGTAGAATTGTGTAACGTACAACGGATCCATTCTTGATACTAGTTGGAACATTGTTGAAGCCGGGCTTCCGACAATGTTAAGGAGTTTGAGAGCAGTTGAATATATAGAACTTAATGTCTAGAGAATTTGTAACAAGTATCAAGTTATTCAGCTTTAGACAGAGTATACATTGCTTTAGAGGTCTGAATAATCGATGTTTGGCACACGTTTTCAATCAGGTATATATTGTAACCACAGGGTGGTTTCGGTACCTGGTGTGTGTGTGTGTATGTGTGTGTGTTACATACTACACTTAATTGGAACCAAGTCTTTGTGGACTATTATGCTATAACTGCCTCGTTAGCCCAGTGTTCCTAGGCGCGACTGCTACGCTAGAGGTCTCGGGATCGATTCCCAGGTCGAGCAAAAAGTGTTAATGGGTTTTTCTATGAAATTCTCAGTAGCAGCTCGGAGTTAGGATTTGTGTACGGTTAATGGCAACAGGATCACCCCCTATTACATGGGACCTAAACATACCGACGAACTGTGGGTGTACATTGGTTCACCTCTGCGGAACCCTTCGGGGAAGACAGGCGTGATGGTATGTTGTATTATACTACATTTAAACTAGCTTTTACATATAGTTTGGGAAAAGCTCGGAGAAAACTGCGAGACTCGATTCCTGAACTTTTTATAATATGCCGAAAAAAAATACGGAATCATCGGGGGGAAGTCAGACTCGCACTTGGTTTTTTTAACTAGGTATAGTGACTTACTTTGAAAAATTCTTTCTGTAATTAACCAAAACTACTATTATGTCTATAAAATTTCAAGATTAATAAAATGCATTGACATGACGTATTATCAGTGTCGTATTGACATAGATTAGCTGGAGTATCATACACTTCACTTAACGACACTGTCATAAAACCTTGAGCTTTTTACATAATCACGATTATCGTAATTAGGGATATCGGCAGAGAAGGTAGCTAAGTTTTAAGTCATGGCTCCTGAACCCGCGCGACGACTCCCGGCCACCGTAGATACGGGCCTGTGGACGGTGAGCAATGGGTAGCTCACCGTCCGTACGTTGTATAACGACAGGCCGTGTCGACGGCGCGTTTGTGTTCCACGCGCGCCTCAAAGAGATCTCAGCAAAAGAAAGGGGCCACTGAGAGCCGATGCCTGCCGGGGCTGCGGGTTGTTCGTGAGAGATACCGCGCCCCCGGACCGCAAAGGGCACAAGAAGGAACATGGGTGGGTTTTAGTCAGTAGTCTGACACTCCTAAGTTATTTGATGATTTCCCACCCCCCCAAAAAAAAAAAAAACTCCTGAACTGCCCGTGAAGAATCTGAATTTTAAAGGTCTAAAAACCGATTAGTTTTGTATAATAACGGTAATTTCTACGTAATAATAGTAAATAACCGGTACTTTATTTTAATTGTACTATTTCTGAAAGGTAATAAACTAAGGTATGACAACTAGATCGAGAATGGAGCATTGAAGAATAGCTATTGATTGCGGGCTGAGATTAGCTTTAAAACAATTTGAAGCAGAATCCTACCTTTTATTATAATTCGGTTAAATAATACCAAAACTAATAAGTACATAATAATTTTCGAAATTATGTACTGACTAATATTGACCCTAAAAGATTCTATGCTTTAGAAAATAGTCGAGATGCACAAAGATTTTCAGTTATCTACACTCTTTAGTTTACTTGAAATAGTATTTAAGACTACGTATTTTGTCTTAGTTTGCATATAATATGTGTATAGACCATTAATTAATTGATTTATGAACTGCCCCGTTGGTCTCGTGGTCGCAAACGCGACTGACGAGCATGGGTTTCTGGGTTCGATTCCCAGGTCGGGCAAAGTGTTAATGGCTTTTTCCATTAGGAATTTCTCAGTAGCAGCTCGGAGTTAGGTTTTGTGCCCAGTTATATTACATGGGACCTAAACATACCGGCGAACTGTGGGTGTATATTGGTACACCTCTGCCTAACCCTACGGGGAATACAGGCGTGATGGTATGGAAAGAAACATTTTTTTAATTCGTATTTAATAACAATCTCTTTACAATCGAACAACTGCAATTGTTTCCCCTAAATGTTTTCAACCGCCATTTAAACGTTTATTTGTCGGTAATGGACTCAAGTGGGCCACACTGGCCACTTGAGGGGATCATGTGAGGGTGCGCTAATTAAGCCTGAGGGGATGTTTTACGTAAATTCCCCTTGTGCAAATAAAATTTCTATCCATTGCTTCGTAGGCAAGCACTTTGGAGAATATTTTGTCCATAAATGCGTCAATGGATGTAGCTCTTTCAATGTTGGCTCGACTAGGCAGGGCGTGTAACTGTTGAATGCGTTTGAACATTTACTCCATGCAAATAGGAGCTACGTTCATTAATTCATTTGCATGTGCATCGACAAAATAGTTTTATACAAGGGCATCAATGGATGTAGTTCTTTAGATTTTTATGAATTCGCTCAACTTGCCAGGGGGCGTAACGTAACTCCTGAATTCGTTTGAAGTTGTATTCAATTATTTTTTATTTTGCAACTTAACTTTTTAATTGTTGAATATAACAGCTTTAAGTGCTTATATGTACAACTTAATATGAGGCTGTTATTAGCTTAAAAAGCTACTTATTTTTAGTGCATATTTAGCTTACTACAAAATAGATTATAATAAGAAAACTATATGCGGGCAGCGCATGCCAGGTCATTGTGGAGATCTTTCGGGAAGGCCTTTTCCCAGCAGTGGACGTCGTCCGGCTGATATGTTGATGGTGATGATAAAAAGAAAATGGGGAAACCTTTCTGAGTTTTGGAATGCTTTTAGAGACTTCTAAACGCGAGATAAAACGCAACTAATACAGCTTTTGAAGAAACATCAGAATTAACATCATTTATCACATTTTTTTATTCTTCTTGCGATAAAAACAGTAGGCTAGGTAGATTTTAATTTTCTAACATGTAATTTTTATCCATCAATCCTTATTTATTGCCACTAAGGACTAACGAAAATAGGGTAATTACAACAGTTTATAAAATTAATTATCATCAAACATAGCAGAAATTTCAGTTTAAGATAGGCTCAGCACAATTTCGGTTTAATTTTAAACTTTAAGTTCCAAGTCATATTACGTTCAATATTGCTCGAAATAACGTAAAAACTTCACGTATAGAACCAGTTTAAAATACTGCGATTCCACGTCAAATATACCAAAACAAAGCCATCCTGCCATCCATCATCCATCCGATACACAAGTCCCCGGACGCAGGTTGGTCTTTAATTACGTTATCAATTACAACCGTCCGAGTTCACATGCAAACCGGGCAGATCTGAGACTAGACAGTCTCGACTATTAATTGGATTAACCCCTATTATAGTTAACTGCTGCTTAACCAAGCGCTGTAAACTCGTTATGTTAGGACTCGGGTTAGTGTTGGTTTAGTATTTTAATTTGAGGTTATATTCTGAATTGTAATTATTAAAGTTTTCCGCTGAATAAGGGCTGTTTATTTCAGTTTATAATTCTAATGTCAGTTTTCACTTACACTAAGCGAAGCGGTGTTGGATTTTTAACACTTTCGCTCAGTAGAGAGAGTTGAAAATCCAATAGCACGCTTTTATTTAGGCATTATATTTAGGTGTCGTCTAGTGTTCGTGCATTACTCATGTAAATTAGACCTATCTAAGCTCAACTTCGCTCTTAATTTCGGGAATGAATTTTAAATATGTTCTTACTACATAACACATACCATCAGGCCTGTATTCCCCGAAGGGTTAGGCAGAGGTGCTACAATGTATACCCACAGTTCGCCGGTATGTTTAGGACCCATGTAATAAGGGGCGAGCCTATTGCCATTTACCGGACGCAAAGCCTAACTTCAAGCTGCTAATGAGAATTTCATAGAAAAACCCAATAACACTTTTTGCTCGACCTGGGAGTCGAACCCAAGACCTCTAGCGTAGCAGTCGCGCTTAGGACCACTAGGCTAACAAGGCAGTCAAAAATAAATATGTTCTTACTATTTATCTTATAACAGTTTCACCAATCACAAAGATGTAGTTTGGGGTCTACAGAAGGTCATAGGCTTCTTTTTAATCTACGGTAACACCTTCATTGTTTTTACATAAAGAAGCAACACGAATAATTTAACCAGTATTTTTTAAAACCCAAATACAAGTGTCCGTGAAGTTTCTTGCTTGTCCTTCTCCATAGAGACCCACCTACGTTTTGGAACGAGCAACTAGCTTTAACTTTCTGTCTAACTTCTTAACAATTCCAAAGTGCCTGTAAATAGTCTAAATGAAATAAATAAACTGATATTTATACGGACGAAGTCACGAGCAAAAGCTAGTATAGCTAGTTAATAAAGGCATCGCTGTCGTACCAATTCTCTTCACATGTCGTTACAGTTAGCGCACCGCGTGGCTACGGTAACTTAATTTTTAAGTCCCAGTCTGAACTGTAGCACTTTGTGTAAGGGTAATGGATTAAGTACTGACACAGGTAGCTAAGTTGTACCCTGGAACTGGCTAAATAAAACATGAGGTGTCTTTCAGGATTCTAGAATAGGATTCTAGGACTATAGTACAAAGGTTGATAGTACTATAGGTACCAATGGTGAAGAGATTTTTGTAAGAAAGAAGCTGCAACAAAAATTTATTATTTCTATTTGGTATACAACTTACCCATGACCGTTGGGTTAGACGTGTTCCGCGAATCGGCAAGCGTATAAGATGGGACGGTAGAACGACGATCTTGGCAGGCTAGCTGGTAGCAACTAGATGAGAGTTGCCGAAAATCGAGGCAAGTGGCGTGAGATTAGAGAGGCTTAGTCCAGCAGTGGACTGTTACAGGCTGATGATGATGAGTATCAAGGTAAACGACAACTGCGGTTTTATAATGTCCTTGTTTGATATGTGTATTTAACAAACCAGAAAGCCAACTGTATTAATTTCCCGGGGCTGCGGGTTGTTCGTAAGAGATACCGCGCCCCCGGAACGCAAAGGGCACAAAAAGGAACATGGGTGGGTTTTAGTCAGTAAAAGTCTGACACTCCCTCCCGCCCCGCCCTGGGCGGGAGAAGTTATTTGATGATTTCCTACCACAAAAAAAAAACTGTATTTATTTAAAACGGTCAAAATGTTGTACCTCACATCTCAGAGACAAGTCAAAAGATGCAGGTAGGTTAGACATTTTTGACAGATGGACATTAGATTGTGATCGTTCCTAAAAATTTGTAGAATTGTCTTCCTGCATTGTGACTATATTTTTTAGCAATAGTAAACGGTAGACAATATAGATTGTTCCATTTATATATGGCGCGGCAGCTGTTGTTTCAAACTGGCTTCCAAAAGGAAGCCGGTAGGAATCGAGTCGTATGGAGTCCTCGCCATTGATAGCCTATAACTGCCTACCTTTAGGATGAGAAGGCGTAATGATTGGTACGTTAATGCCAGGAATTTTACGTGTTTTGCTACCCACTGTGCTTGATAGCTTTAAACGTTTACATAATTAGTTATAATGGCATAAACACGGTCGGCGTGGCGGCTAAGCGATTGTCTACTGCGCTGCGTTCCCGCACGCAACAAAAATTTGTATGACCTACAGGTAGTTGTGTCAGGTCTGGGTCTTTGTGTATGTGAGTTTTTATTATTTTAAACGATACAGGAGAAATTCCTCTAACAAATATAAGTATATTGTATTGTTCAACCTTATTTTAATAAGTAATTTGAATTGTGTACCGATGACCTGGTAAAGGTCGCGGGAAATCGTTGGATGCGGGCAGCGCAGGACCGGCCATTGTGGCTAGGAATAGAGACCTATGTTCAGCAGTGAATATCGTTCGGCTAATATGATAATGATGATTAATTTGAAACATGATATATAGACATCTAAATAAGAAGAATAGGAGACCTGAGTACTTGACAGTCAGCACGAATGGCCGACAGAAGGATTTACATTGAACAGTTCTAAAAAATATCTTTTGATTTACCTTTTGTAAATCATAGTTAAGTAACAGTTTCCTGTGCTTACAGTATAGGTATTATGACATCGACACTTATAAATGCTTTGCTGAAGCATTTATAAGTGACGACTTTTAAGCAAGGAAAGGAATACTCGAAAGCAATTTCATTTAACTGCCTCGTTAGCCTAGTGATCCTAAGCGCGACTGCTATGCTAGAGGTCATGGGTTCGATTCCCAGGTCGAGCAAAAATTGCTATTGGGTTTTTCTATGAAATTCTCAGTACCGGCTCGGAGTTAGGATTTGTGCCCGGTTAATAGCAATAGGCTCGCCCCCTATTACATGGGACCTAAACATACCGGCGTACTGTGGGTGTACATTGGTACAACTCTGCCTAACCCTCTGAGGAATACAGGCGTGATTATGGTATGGGATATCATTAAAAGTACAATCTGTTTGCATTTGTTTTTCTTTTTCAGGCCTGTGCTTCTGATCTTGAGTCATTATTTATACTAGTATTAAACTGATGTTATTTTCTAAAAGTCACAAGGAAAATGTTACAAGATTCAACCAATTTAACATGGCATTGAAACTAAACAAAACTGTTTTCCTGTTGAAACGTAGCTGGATAAAATGAAAAGAAAACCATTTTCAATGGCTTCGTTTGGTAGCTTTGAATTTTCTAATAAATATGAAGAGTACATAAAGGGTGTAAAAAGATATTTATGGAAGCCGAAAGTAACATATTCTCCTAACATTACAATCCTTAATTTGTCCGAACCGTGAATATTGAAGGTGTTGGAAGTTCCAGCAATTTTTTAAGTATTTTTATGAAAACAAAATATCATTTTGTAACTAAACTTTACATACCCCCACGCCTCCTGTACTACTGTATACACCCGTAAGCACTGTGGCATAGCGCGCTACCCCAAACAGTGTTTTTCAAACATGGGACTTAAAACATATCGGTGAACTGTGAGTGTACATTGGTACACTTCTGCCTAACCCTTCGGGGAATACAGGAGGGATGGTAATAAAATCGTTACCCAGCAATATTTTTTGATCAAAGTTACATAATTTGTTGGGAATTATGCGAACTTAACAGGTATGTGATATGTCTCATTAAACCCCGTAAAAATTATACAAAAATTCCAAAATCTTTACCACATTTCAGAGGATGTTTTAACAGAATAACAATGGGGACAAATCGTTTTATGTTGGAAATAAATCGTAGGTGTTCCATTCACGTGGGCCGGCTCGTGGGTGAATCGTGTGGGAAGTTAGTGGAGGTTTATTAGAACTGTTATTTCGAGTGTCAAAGCGTTCAATAGGTCCTTTTGATAACGACGTGAGGTAAAACCGTAAATAGGTTTCAGGATATGAACTTTTATTGATGTTATGGTTTATTTTCTTCATAAATGATTGATTTCGAAATGTTGGTAAAATTCACGGTCATTATATTTTTGCTACGAAAGCTACTTACCAGTGTTGGTTAGCTTTTGAGAAGTCAGTTAGTTTGTGTACCTTCGTGATAATTTAAAAGTGTCTGTAAATGATACATTACATTACATATAATCACGCCTATATTCCCTGAAGGGTTAGGCAGAGGTGCACCAATGTACACCCACAGTTCGCCGGTATGTTTTTAAGTCCCATGTATTAGGGGGCGAGCCTATTGCCATTAACCGGGCACAAATCCTAACTCCGAGCTGCTATTGAGAATTTCATGGAAAAACCCAACAACACTTTGCTCGACCTGGGAATCGATTCCAAGACCTCTAGCGTAGCAGTCGCGCTTAGGACCACTAGGTTACCGAGGCAGCTCTGTAAATGATCTAATTGAAATAAATGCTTTGACTTTGTCGACAAGGAATAGATCACTGTTAATACTTGTCACATTCACGACGTACAGCTGCCAACTAATTTCTGTTCTCTATCTCTCTAAGTTGCCTTATATGCAATTTTCTGTTACAAAAGTAATTTGTCTCACTTCTCATATATCCTACATCGAGGAACTGCTTCGTTAGTCTAGTGGTCCTAAGCGCGATTAGCAATCGCGCTTGGGACCACTAGGGTAGAGTACTTGGGTTGGATTCCCAGATCAAGTAAAAAGTGTAATTGGGTTTTTCTATGAAATTCTTAGTAGCAGTTCGGAGTTAGGATTTACGCCCGGTTAATGGCAATAGGCTCGCCCCCTATTACATGGGACTTAAACATACCGGCGAACTGTAGGTGTACAACTCTGCCTAACCCTTGCGGAAATACAGGCAGTTTTATATTTCATACAACAACACTTACACAAGGCAAACAACAACAACACTTTTTATTATACTTTTTATTTTTATGTTGTGTATTTTAGGCATTAAGTCCGCCTTTGTACTGTTTGTTACATAAAGTTTAAATAAATAAATAAATTTTCTTCGGATTGTACATTACCATTTTACAGCTTATTTAAACCACAAGCTTATTTGAAACTTGTGAAACTAGATTTCATTTACAGAAACACACGGTTTTATCAACCACACTTTAGTATAACTACAGACACAAACTAATTTCAAACTTTTGGCAAAAGTGAGAACGCCTTTAGTAAAATCTCGCCGAGTTTATATTCAATGGCAAATATTTCAACTAAATTGATATTTTCAATTTATGCTCGGCAATTCGCAACATTATGTAGAAATTCGCAATATCAGCTACAATATTCGATAAAGGGGAATGAAAAGGAATATGGAGGTTTCAGATCAGAAATAAAGTTTATTTTTCATTTTATTCTGCGACTACGTCCGGATTAATGCATCGGTTTTTTGCCAATGTGTGTTAACTGCCTTGTTAGCCTAGTGGTCCTAAGTGCGACTGCTACACTAGAGGTCTTGGGTTCGATTCTTAGATCTAGCAAAGTGGGTTTTTCTATGAAATTCTCAGTAGTAACTCGGAGTTAGGATTTGTGTCCGGTTAATGGCATATTACATGGGATCTAAGCACACCGGCGAACTGTCGGTGTACATTGGTACACCTCTGCCTAACCCTTAGGGGAATACAAGCGTAATGGTATGTATGTAAATGTGAAAGTTTGTGAAATTGTTTAGATGTTTGTTACTCAATCACGCGTAAACCGTTGAACAGATTTGGATGAAATTTGACGCAGAGACAGATTATAGTCTGGAACAGCACATTGGCTACTTTCCATCCTGGAACAATGTAAAGAAATCGCGGGCAGAAGCTAATCTGTACTAATATTATAAAGCTAAAGAGTTTGTTTGTTTGTTTGGTTGAACACGTTAATCTAAGGAACTACTTGAATTGAAAAAATATGTTTGTGTTGAATAGTCAATGTATCGAGAAAGGTTATAGGCTATATAACATCACGCTACGACCAATAGGTGCGGTGCAGTAATCAAAGACGTAACCTAATGCGAGTGAAAAAACTACCCGGACGAAGTCGCGAGCAGAAGCTAGTATTATAATAACAGCGAAAAAATGGTCGAAGTTGCGGGCAGAAGCTAGCATTCTATGAATGGAAAACATTTAAGATTTCTAGAGTGGGCGTAAGATAATTGTTTTGTTTATATGAACTATCCGCCCTTTCAACTACTGCGTGGGTTGTACACCAGATACATAAGCACACTTTAAATGTCACTAACTAACAACAAGTCCTTTGTTGACATTCAATTTAAAGCAAAGTTTAGATTTGTTATTTCAATTAGTACCTAGCTATACACCCCGCGGTGTCACCCGCGTTCAGTTACGTCTATGGTAACTGCACTGCTCCCGTTGGTGGTAGCGTTATGTTCCCCATTAATAAACCTTTTTCTTGAATTACTTTTTCTATTGATGAAAACATTCAAGCCCTAGCGTAGTTAAAAGATCTAAGCGTAAAGAGGGAGAGATGTCGGGAAGCATCTTTGTTTTCATTAATGAAGAGATTTGCTTTGACATGGACTACGAGATTTATCTTTAGGTAGGTACCTTCTTCTTAACAGTTGTAAAAGAATTTTCCTCATTGTGATTTCCAATTTATATTCCTGCCAAATGATTTTCAGTCTTATAAACTTATAATGCTGATTAACACTCGTCCCTCACTCATACGAGAAGAGGATTCAAAAGAGGCTTTATTTCTTTGAGGCACGATTCATTATTTTCCTGGCCTTTTCCCAGTTATCTTAAGGTCGGCTTTCAGTCTATTAGGACGCAGCACATTACCAGTGTTTTATATGGGGCGACTGCCTATCTGAGCTCCACAACCCACTTACTAGGTAACAATATATTTCTTTGTAAGACTGGAACTTTATCGAAATATTATTAAGTACTAATAGAGGATATGGATAGTAAATAATGTATACTAAAATTATACAGAGATAATCTATACTAAAATTATACAGAGGTAATCTTTGTGAGGTTGTAGGGGTAATCTCTGGATCTACTGAACCGATTTTAAACATTCTTTTACACATAGAAAGTCACGTTATTTGTGAGAGACATAGGCTATGTAACCTCACGCAACGACCTACGGGAGCGGAGCAGTAACCAAAGACGTAATTTAACGCGGGTGAAATGAGCCACGCGGGTGTAGACGCGGGCAGTTCGCTAGCCCATGATAAAGGTGATGACTCGACATGCAATCATGTCATACAAAGTCATTATTTAGACTCAGGCCTCGGGTTTTGTACAGGTACTCGATACAGTCACCATATTGGAATTCTGCTGCCATTGTCTCACAAACGGATACTGATTATATAATAAAATAGTTTAAATCCCCAGCACGAGTTTTTTGTTGTGTGCGGAGCGAAAATTCTTTTTCTAAAATAACATAAGACTACTTCACGCCTGTATTCCCCGAAGGGTTACGCAGAGGTGTACCAATGTTCACCGACAGTTCGCCGGTATGTTTATTTTCCATGTCATATGCGGCGATTCTATTGCCATCAACCGGGCACAAATCCTAACTCCGAGCTGCTACTGAGAATTTCATAGAAAAACCCAATAACACTTTGTGCTCGACCTGGGAATCTAACCCAAGACCTCTAGCGTAGCAGTCGCGCTTAGGATTACGAGGCTACCGAGGCAGTTCCTATAATCTATACTAATATTATAAAGCTGAAGAGTTTATTTGTTTGTTTGGTTGAACGCGCTAATCTCAAGAACTACTGGTTGGAATTGAAAAATTCTTTTTGTTTTAGATGGTTTATGTATTCAGGAAGGCTATAGGCTATATAACATCACGCTACGACACACAAGAGAGGAGCAGTAACCAAAGACCTAACTTAATGCGGGTGGAAAAAACTACGCGAACGAAGTCACTGGCAGCAGCTAGTATCGAATAACTATGTAGATAACCGATGACAATCGACTAGGATGTATGATTGTATAAGCAACTATTACAACAAACACAATAGCATTATGTGATTTTCAAATACAACTCGTAAATAATAATAGTACTAAAACCTAATAAGAAGTTTATCTAACACCACTTTTTCCCGCGACTTTGTGCGCATGTTTGGTTACGGGTCCCTAATTTTTTGATAAAAAATATAACCTATAGTACCCAGAAGTTACGTAGCTTCCTATTAGCGAAAGAATTTTCAGAATCGGACTAGCAGTTCCGGAGATTAGCGCGCTTAATCAAAACAAAACAAACTCTTCAGCGTTATAACATTAGTTTAGTTTAGTTGACAAACGTCGTTCTAACATATAATCTCCTTTCCCCTAGCCCAAATCTAAAATAATACTCAATCGCATTGTTATAAGAATACCAAATACTAACTACAATTTGTTACAAGCAGCACTTAAACAAATCATCATAACAACTCCACAAAATAACATTTCAGTAATCAAGCGCGCTGAATAAAAACGACAATTAAGAAAAAACCGTCTCTCGTCAGCTATTCAACAAAATTCGCAAATTGGAACAACCTCGTCGCGCCTGCGCAAGTTTGCGAACGCGTGCGCAAGGGTACGTCACCTTGACACGAGGCCCCACGGGGTACTATTGCCATCCCGCTTGCACGAACACGTAGACGTAGAGGGGGACAGAGACACAAACATCCGTAGACAGACGCTTTCAGAAATGCTACGCCGCTTATTTGTGGCGGCCATTTTGTGTGTTCCTTTTGTCGACAGATATTAATGTGAGGACCTTATTTATGATGCATTATTTTTAAAGGAACATTTGTATATGCGTTTGTTGATCGATTGGGAATGCAATATGCGTTTTAATATGTAGGTATTTAGACGCTATATCTGTTGTAACAATGAGTTAAACAGAATATTTCTCAATTTAGCGTGTTAATCTAATCTGTCTTGACCCAGAATAACGATTCCATCGACCTCTTGTACTTGTGTAGTTGTTATAATTTTACTTATTCATGTTTAATCATTTCCTTGTAAAGTTACACGTATTTTTTTATAGAAAAACTGAAAGTCAAAATGCTGACGTCATATAAAACCCTTTTACTAAATACCGACATATGCTTTTATTAAACTTAAATATTTTATTGAAAGATAATCTAATTACGAATGACGCATATTCCATTGTGTGATGCGCATTAGTCGGTATAGGTAAATATAGTTCAGCCCGCGGTAATGTGACAATACAAGAAATGGCGCATTTCAATATTGAATAATTGAATATATAATAGCAAAGTGTATCTATATACATAACAGATAAGATTACTTGTACATCACTACAAAATCAAATTTAAGATCGAATCTGTTAATTTTCGCAACAAAATTAACATGTTATATTTCTAAAACTGCGATTTCGCAACAAAATTATGTCAAAAACAGTATGAAAGCGAAAAAAGTATCATCAAACGTGATCACTGACGTAACCTGAAAACGGTCGCGGAGTGTAAAACTTTTCGGTACGGGCAGCGCCATCTATCAGTCAACTTGGCAGTTACACGTGATCTTCACAAGGTTAGGCTGTAAGCCCACGAGCTGCGGCTATTTATATAAACACTCAGGTTGTGACACGTGTCTTAGATAATTTAGATATCTTTTACAACGCCATTACTTCTCTATGTCTTAAGAAAATTTTAGAAATTAAACTGTATCATTTTCGTATGCGATATAGAAGATTTGTCTTTGATTTTCCATAGATTGTTCGAGTTGACGTCATTAGACGACGTGTTGAAATAAAACGTGAAGCGTAATGAGTTTATCAGATATTGTTTATAGGACTTTATGAGCGTTCCATATTGAGGAAAACTTTTACAACACCATTTATAGATATGTGTTTGTGGCAAATGACCCACAAACATGTTTACATGATTAAGAAACCTAATAAATATGTTTGTAATAATAAAAGTGGTAATTAGACAGAGAAAGGTAGCTTCAAATTTCAGTCAGAACGATTCATATATTATGTTTGATTATGTTCAATTACATTACAGACGTTTTTGAAACATTCGTAGCTACGTGCCAAGCATGAAGAAGTTTCGCTAAAAACGATTAAACAAATCCTGTCATAGCATTAATTAATATTACGTTAGCTAATAACACAATACAACGATTATCCATTTTATTCTAATAAAATTACATTTTTATTTATATTTTACAAATATACATATAATATTATAAACAGGAAACATTTTTTTTTGTTTGTAACGAATAGGCTCCGAAACTACTGAACCGATTTTAACCAATAGATAGCTACATCATTCTTGAGTAACATAAACTATATAATGCTACGACACACGGGAGCGGAGCAGTTTGATGAATTTTTTTCAACCCCAAGAGGGAATATAGGCGGCTTCTTTGGCGTCCGCAATTACCGAAATTTACGCGGACAAAGTTGAACTAGGCATTAGATCACATGAGAAGCAATGTACCTATAAATTTCTAACATTTAAATAATTTGTAGAAGTTTCGTATGTAGTAGGTATTCAAAAGTAGAAACTGAAAATTGAGTGGTAAAATAAGGGATAAGCATAAATTAAGTCACACATTGGGGTTTGGAAGCTTAAAACCTTCAAAGCAGGCAATTATCTACAGACGTATCTTGTAGACATTTAGTTTGTTTCTGCCAAAACGAGCTAACCAATAATCTCTCAATAAACGAACGAATTTATTACACTAAATATGTGACGTTACTATAATTACTTATGCTGAGATTTAAAATGAATCTGCAAATAAATTTATATTCCAAGTTTAAAGTCATTACAATTACCTCAAAAAAATTGGGGAATTTTTGACGAGTGTTGGTTCGATTTAGCAGAAACAAGCCCAAACTCTAAACCCAGTACAGTTTTGCACAGAGTCATCACAAAGTACATAAATAAGCTAACGTATTTTAAACAGCTCTTCTTTTCGAATTAATGGTTTAAGTAAATCCTTTCTTTTTATTAACATACCATTACACCTGTGATCTTCGAAGGGTTAGAGGCAGAGGTGTAATAATGTACACCCACAGTTCGCCAGTATGTTTAGGTCTCATGTAATAGAGGGCGAGCTTATTGCCATTAACCGGGCACAAATCCTAACTCCGAGCTGCTACTGAAAAATTCCAAATGGAAAAACCCAATAACCAACGGGGCAGTTCTTTTTGTTAACGTACTTGGCAATTGATAGTCAAGTGCATCATTGCATCCCTGTCAAATTGTTTAAAGTTGACAGAAACAGAATGATGCTAGCACTAAATGTGTTTACTGATTGGTGGTGCGAGTGGGCCTTAGTCCTTCTATTGTTGGGACCATAAACAAGAGAACAATGGGGTTGATGACGTATGTAAGCAAAACAGCAGCTGTTTAGACTTGTACAGTTCATGATTGCCGATTGAATTAATATTAAGTTTAGAAATACTGAAAATATCTTCTCAGTAGCTAGGAAACTTCTTAGAAAAGTCTTGCCGAGCTTAGTCGTGCCAATTTGAGATGACCATATAACATAACATACCATCACGCCTGCATTCCCATATATTTGGTTAGGCAGAGGTGTACCAATGTACACCCACAGTTTGCCGGTCCTATGTAACAGGGGGCGAGCCTATTGCCATTAACCGGGCACAATCCTAACTCCGAGCTGCTACTGAGCATTCATAGAAAAACCCAATAACACTTTGCTCGACCTGGGAATCAACGCAAGTCTTCTACCGTAGCAGTCGCGCTTAGGACCACTAGGCTAATGAGCCAGCTCACAATCTCTCAACAATTCAATTAATTACGACAAACTATTTCGATATGACAAATGTGTTACATTTTACTATCAAGCAAAAATAAGTTAATGTACATTGAAAATGTATGCTTTGAATAAATTATATATCAATCAGCGGTATATATCCAAAATAATAAAAAAAATTACGAAAATTTTATGTGGTTTAATTTAAAATCTTTATACGTAGAAATACCTTTCCAAAGAAAACTTCATAAAAATAAATACCTAATGCTCCTGAAAACTTTGTTCAACTGACTTTCATACCTACCTACATACTAATGGCCCATGAAACGACATCCAACAGGAAATTTTGTAAGCCTCTTTCCATGAGCTCCACAACACCCCCATGTATGTTCAGCGATTATTTACAGATTAGTAAGCAAATCATCTACTTAGCCTTTTCCCAACTATGTCGGGGTCGTCTTCCAGTCTAACCGGATGCAGCTGAGTACCAGTATTTTACATGGAGCCACTGCCTATCTGACCTCCACAACCCAGTTACTAGGCAACACGATACCTCTTGTCTTCTGTCTTGCCTCTTGTCTTTAAGCAAATGCTTATTTAATATTCTTTTGGAAAATTCTCACCTGAATTTAGAATTTCTAAATTCTTTATTTCGTATAGCATTTTTTTTGCAGTGTTCTTTATTTAAATTCCTTTTTTAAGATCGATTCAAACAACTTGTCTAATTATAACTCAAAGTGATGAAAACTAAAGTCAAAGCGAAAAACATTTCTCGACGAGAGATGAAAGTAAATTTAAACGAGTTTGCTTCCAACCTACCAATCCGCTCATATCGTATAATAAACGTTTATCTGCAGATTAAATACTGCTTGGTATGCATCGCTTGCAGTTGGTAACTGCAAGAGGAGAGTTGTCCACAGTCCACTACATACAACGACCTGGGGGCGGGTTGCATGCAAATTGCCTTATCAGTTGGTTTGAGGATTTTCAGATCAAAAGTTTAAAAGCATGCAAATTGATGTTGTCGTCATACTACTAAATTATAAACGCGGAAGTTTGGGTGGATGGATGGATGGATGTTTGTTACTCTTTCACGCTAAAACGGCTCAACGAAATCAGCTGAAATTTGGCACACATTATAGATATCGATCTAGCTTTAACATATAAGACTTTTATGTGTATAGTTTAGGACTTCCATACCATCACGCCTGTATTTCCCAAAGGGTAACGCAGAGGTCTACCAACGTACACCCACAGTCAGCCCAGTCGCACAGTCAGCACAGTCCCAGGTCGAGCAAAAAGTGTTATTGGGTTTTTCTATGAAATTCTCAGTAGCAGCTCGGAGTTAGGATTTGTGCCCGGTTAATGGCAATAGGCTCGCCCCCTATTACATGGGACCTTAAACATACCGGCGAACTGTGGGTGTACATTCGTACACCTCTGCCTAACCCTTCGGGGAATAAAGGCGTGATGGTATGTGTTACTTATTAATTTCAATTTACATGTCCCTCTATACAATTCTCCCTGGGTGTAAATTTTAATAAAACGTGTTCGAGGGGAGGTGTCAATCACTAGCATACATGTCAACTCAACACAAACTCACTGCAGCAGTGACATTTTATTAGAGCCTGAAAATTATGACAGCATTGACTTTTACAGTATGCCTGTCCGGTTTATTTAGTTATTTCTATTTCCAATAAAAGATATAGATAGATAGATAATGGAACATACAAATAGTGGTCAAAACAGGTATTAAGCAAGTTTACTTCACTTCCCTGCCTAAAGGAGACAAAATTACCTAGGGCGGGGCAAATGTTTTGTTTTAATATGAGAATTGTTAAAAGGTACAAAAGGTGATGTTTAAAACTAATATAATAACAAGAAATCAATCTGTTTTCTCATGTTCACGTAGACTAAAAATATATCAACAATAAAATGAATTATTTTCGAGGCTAAAATGAGATTTCTGTTATCTACACTAATATTTTAAAGAGATAAAGTTTGTAGGGGGTAATCTGTGGATCTGCTGAAGCTAATTTAAAAAAATATTTTACTCATTGAAAGCCACGTTATTTTTGAGTGTTGCAGACTATTTAACAACACGCTTCGAGTCACGGGAGCGGGCCAGTTACCCAAAACGTAACGTAAGGCGGGTGAAATAAGCCACTCGGACAAAGACGCGGGCAGTTCGCTATGTTTTCTAACCACAACGCGAACGAACTGCGGGTTGTTCGCAAGAGATACCGCGCCCCCGGAACGCAAAGGGCACAAGAAGGAACATGGGTGGGTTTTAGTCAGTAAAACTCTGACACTCCCTCCCGCCTCGCCCAAGGCGGGAGAAGTTATTTAATGATTTCCCACCCACCAAAAAAAAAAAAAAACGCGAACGAAGTCGCGGGCAACAGCTAGATAATAATATAAGAGCTAAAAACACAGTACAAGTCCGAAATCGCCAATCCGCCAACAAGATAATCAATGCATGGGCATTGCATTGTCCCGCTGCAGGCCAAAGCATGGGCTTTGGCCTGCAGAGGGACATAATAGACTGGTATTATTATTACTTTTCAGGTAATTTGAGATCCTGGGGTCCCGGACTTTTGTATTGCGTACGAGGGGCGAAGCCAACTCACAGGGGCCCCTTTTGTTAAACAGCTTTAAGATGAAATTACCTATATTATTATTTTTGCCACAGAGGAAGACTAAAAACTCAAAGCATTTATTTCATACCAGTTTATCCCACGGGAACCGTACATTGTTCTGGGATATAAAGTAGGTATCCTATGTGCTATTCCACACTACAATCTATCTCAGTACCAAATTTCATCCAGATCCGTTCATTCGTTTAAGCACGAAAGAGCAACATCCATCCAAACATCCATCCTCCCAAACTTTCTTGTTTATAATATTATGGATAATAGGAACAGGATAAACTACCTGCAGACACTTTTGAACGGGTACCGGTTTAGTTAGAAAGAAGATAAATCGATTTCAGACTAAAAGGTATGACCCGTTTATTCGTCTACGCTTCGGCAAACAAGGGATGGTTTACTAAACTGCAAACTGTTGGGTGCTAATATTCTTTCCATCCATGTTAATTAAATACTTGTTAAAATCGTTGGAGTCGAGATAAAAGGCAAACTTCGTGGTATTGAGAAGCATAAATAATAAATAAATAGAAAATAAAAAACCTCTTTTTAATTCTGAAATCCATTTTACAATACTATTACAAAATGTTTTAACTGAGTATAAAAAATAAAAGAAAAAGATCATTTTATTTACTGGAATAACTGTACTAATATTATAAAGCTGAAGAGTTTGTTTGTTTGGTTGAACGCGCTAATCTCAATAAATACTGGTGTTAATTAAAAAAATCTTTTTGTGTTGTACAGTTCATTTATCGACGAAGGCTTTAGATTTTATAACATCACGCTACGACACACGGGAGAGGAGCAGTAACCAAAGACGCAACTTAGTGCGGGTGAAAAAACAACGCGTACGAAATCGCTCATAGAAGCTAGTAATTAAATAACATTACAAATTAATGCAATCAATATGCAATAGTGCTAAATAAACTATTGCATGCGTTTTTTGTTTTTATTGGATTAGACCCCAAACCAATAAAAGACAAAAAACGAAGGCAATAGAGAACTCACTATTTTATTTTTTACTCTTTTTTTGTCATTGTTAAATACTGTTGAGTAAAGCTTTTACGCTTCTTCTATTCTTCTTGATTATTTTCTCTTCTTTCGATGCCTAAAGTCTGCCAGGCCTGACTGCAAGGCCCGAAATACATGGAAAAACTACAAATCTCTTTCTTCATAGAGCTTTTAAATAATGCTTCCTAAGCTTTTTTAATCCCCGACGCAAAAACGACGGGGTGTTTTAAGTATGACGTGTCTGTGTGTGTCTGTGGCATCGTAGCTCCCGAACGCATGAACCGATTTTGATTTTGTTTTCGGGGGTTACTTAAAGTTTTTAATTTTGTTGTTGAATACAAATGTCAATCCAAGTTATCAGTTAAAAACGAAACTTAATCTATACTAATATTATATAGCTAAAGAGTTTGTTTGTTTGTTTGGTTGAACACGCTAATCTCAGGGACTACTGGTTAGAATTGAAATAATATTTTTGTGTTGGATAGTTCATTTATCGAGGAAGGCTATAGGCTATATAACATCACGCCACCAATAGGTGCGTAGGCACCGTAGTAGCTACGCCACTAATCCTTTTAAAAACATGCATCGTAAATTCGTTATCTACTTTTGTTTTACAATCTAATCAAAAATGTAGTCGCAATCTCACCCTACAGAGTGTAGTCTAGTAGAGCTATTTGTGTAGTAGTAGTAGAGCTCTTTGTGATGGAGCTTGTCTGAGAAAGTACTACCACCATACCTATTGTTGCTGTATTCCAGTTTGAAGGGTATGGGTGCCGTTGTAATTACATGCCCATGAGACATTTCAACTTTGTGTCTGGGATAGCAATGCATTTGTAAAGCCTCTGGTATTTCAGATGTCTATAGGTAGAGGTGACCACTTAACACCAGGTGGGCCGTCGGCTTGTTTGCCATCCAATGACATAAAAAAAAGAAAATTTCACCCCGGCGTCAATGACAATCAATGTCCAAAAATGTAGGTAAATTTGATGCATTTTTGACAGACTGACCCTGAGATTAGATTACAATCGTTCCTAAAACTTCGTAGAATGACCCACAAAATCTAAACCCAAAAAAAAAATGGTATTTGTCGGTTCAAAGGAGTTTTGATAAAATACCGAAGTTTAAAACCATGGCATGTCCATTAAACTATCTCATTTTTCAAACTAAGGCCAGTCCAAAGAAGCTTAGTCATGAATCTCTATTTAATCTAGATTAATGGTGTTTACAATGTACAGCTTACTTTACTAGCAGATAAGCTCATGGAAATTCTGTTCCTTGAAAGTTTAGCTTGTCTTCTGAGACTGTCAATGGTTATCTTTATTATGACGGCCCAGAACTACAAGGTGTTAGTTTAAACAAGAGACATACTTAAGGGAGTGTGGTGCTTGTGAGAATAAACCACTTCACTATGAAATGAAACTTAAAATTGCAAAAAACAAATCAGCTATTCCTAACAAATGTTGTTGAGTTATGCAGTATAAATGTATGGAGCAGTTGAATTTTTTATTTTTATTTTACGGTTCGTCCTATAGTAAAAGTTGTTCCTTTTCATGAGTACTGCATTCCGTTAAAGTAAGCCCCTCGTTTACCCTAACCATCAACCATCACGCCTGCATTCCCCGAAGGGTTAGGCAGAGGTGACTCTCACAGTTTGCCGGTATATTTAGCTCCAATGTAACAGGGGGCGAGCCTATTGACATTACCCGGGCACAAATCCTAACTCCGAGCTGCTACTGAGAATTTCATAGAAAAACCCAATAGCACTTTTTGCTCGATCTGCGAATCGAACCCAAGACCTCTAGCGTAGCAGTCGCGCTTAGGACCACTAGGTTACCGAGGCAGTTACCCTAAAATCCTGTATAATCATAATCTATTGTATTTTTATGTCGTTACATGATGTTGCAGGTAAATAAGTTTCACACGTGAACCCTCCCAGAGCGGAGAAATTAAGTAATAGATAAGTAACACAGTTACTGCCTCGTTAGCCTAGTGGTCCTTAACGCGACTGCTACGCTAGAGGTCTTGGGTTTGATTCCCAGGTCGAGCAAAATGTTATTAGGTTTTTCTATGAAATTCTCAGTAGAAGCTCGGAGTTAGGATTTGTGCCCGGTTAATGGTAATAGGCTCGCCCCCTATTACGTGGGACCTAAACATACCGGCGAACTGTGGGTCTACTGTTACACCTCTGCCTAACCCTTCGAGGAATACAGGCGTGATAGTGGGTATGTTATATCTAATAAGCAAAGCATTACAAATAGTTTCCATAATATAATTATTTCTTAAGACATGCAAGATTTATTCTTTGTGTTTAGTTCTGCCAAAATGGATCACAACATGTCAACAATATTCCCTCTTTTTATAAATGTTTGTAATGATTTTAGTTAATTTCAAATATATTCTACCCATACGTCTTGGATGTACATTGAACTGTTATTGCTGAATAATAAAGTAAGACATTTAGCAAATTGAATTAGTTAGACGTACTTAATTTATTAAGAACAGAAGTTGTGGCTTGGTTCTTTTTAATTGAACGCAGTTCACTTATGAACTTTAAAAATATTATTTTTAATATATTTTCAAGTCTTTTAAGAAAACCAACTGTAGGTTGACTCGTTTTGGCAGAATAAACATCAGTTATAAATAAAATAACTAAAAACCTCATTCTCAATATATGTATAATTAAACATAATAAGTTTCCAAGCCCTTTAAGCCGTAGCGGCGGCGTCTGAAAACGTACGAGCGGCCATCGACCCCGCGGGCCGATGAACCTATTTCGGGGCACGGTACTGTTCCGACTAATTTGGGGTCATTTTGTTACACAAGGCCATTAATTGCCGCAGGGCGATTATGTGCGTGTTTCTGAGATACGTTTTCATGGTGTTGGAACAGAAAGGTTTATGTGGCTGAGATCCTAGAGGCATTAGATCTGCGTCAATTTAACATACATGTACCATCACGCCTGTACTTCCAGAAGGGTTAGGTAGAGGTGTACCAATGTACACCCACAGTTCGCCGGTATGTGTAGGTCCCATGTAACTGGGGGTGAGCCTATTGCCATTAACCGGGAACAAATCCTAACTCCGAGCTGTTACTGAGAGTTTCATAGAAAATCCCAATAACAATTTGCTTGACCTGGGAATCGAACCCAAGACCTCTAGCGTAGCAGTAGCGCTTAGGACCACTAGGCTAACGAGACAGCGAATTTAATATGGCTGAAATAACCTGACAAAAGGCCTAGCATTGAAAGTATAGAATCTAGCAAGTATACAGACCTTTATAACAAGGTATTCCTTCTTCTATCCTCAAAGTTTCAGCCATGCTAAATTAACGTAGGTAGATATCTCGTGACTTTGAGAGCTGGTTAAATATTCAAGTGCTTAATAAATATCGTAGCCAGATTCTTTGTCACAATTGAAGAAGCCAGTCCATAGCCGGGCCTCTTCAATTGTAAGCCATTGAACTCCATCGTAGACCACTCTAATCTATATGCATGTTTTTCATTATTTCTACGGTCGCTAATAAAAAAATTGCGACTGGACTTTGAATTGAATTTGAAATTTTGTTTTTAATTAGTGGAATTGGCCTTCTTATTGCTAGAAAAGTCTTTTTTGTTATTTACATTTTGTTATTAACATTTTGGTTGTCTTTTGCATTTTTTTATGTCGAAGAGAATGTGGTAAAGATTCAGCTTCACGGGCTTAGAAAGATAGTCTAAGGGACTAAATACACATATTCAACCCCATTCAGCTTTTGTCCATAGACCACACTATTGTAGTATGGAGACGCGTACACATGCGTTCAGCTGTCCGCGTCCGAACGGATGCGGAACAAAACTGGCGTTTTCCATAGACGAAAGCTGAATGGAGCTGAAAAAGTGTATTTACTTCCTAATTAAGACCAGCGTCATGAGACTTCATTTCTGAGCCTTCAAGACTTTGTAAAACTTACTTCGTTGGCATTAAAATCAAGTATACCATACAAATATCCTATGACACTCGACAATAGTGTTTTCTATCAGTCAAAGATTTTTTGTAATGCCGTACCAGAATTTCCAGACATTACTTCTTACAAAAAAGATTACTAGTAACACAAATTGAATATAGGTACTATTTTGCCCCCAAATCCTGCCTCTTAAATATTAACTGCTTCGTTTGACTAGTAATCCTAAGCGCGTCTACTGCGGTAGTGGGCTTGGGTTCGATTTCCAGGTCGAGCAAAGTGTTATTGGGTTATTCTATAAAATTCTCAGTAGAATCTCGGATTTAGGATTTGTGCCCGGTTAGTGACAATAAGCTGCCGCCTATTACATGGGAACTAAACAAACCGGCGAACTGTGGGTGCACATTAGTACATCTCTGCCTAACCCTTCAGGGAACACAAGCGTGATGGTATGTGATGTTTGCCCCCAAACGGCGTCGATATAAAACAAAGTATTGTAAATTTTACAAAAATATTATTTATCTAAAATTGTGTGGCATCCGAGGCGATATTGGAAAATTCCGGAGAATGAGACAGTAGATACAAGACTTTCATTCAACAAACATTTTTTTCTCACTCTTTCTTGGAACCTTAGTAACTAGGTTCTGAAACAGCAAATCAATATATCGAATTTCATATATCGTATATTCAACTGGAACCGGATCTCCGTAACGTTTACCTTGAGTTTGTTGGTACTTTAAAGTTAATCAATACATTAACCAAACAATCTTATTGTGTATTCAATATTCATTAACGTCACTTAACGTAGATTTGCAGGTCTTAGCTGACAGACTGCTAATCAAAATGATTGAAACATTTTTATTTGTTGCTAATGATTACTTAGTACCTACCAGCATTCTCTTTGTTTGCCATTTTCCAAATTCGTTGAAATCTACATATAGATAAAATAACATAACATGCACATACCATCACGCCTGTATTCCCCGAAGGGTTAGGCAGAGGTGTAACAATGTATACCCACAGTTCGGTTCGGTCCAGTTTAGGTCCCATGTAATAGGGGGCGAGCCTATTGCCATTAACCGGGCACAAATCCTAACTCCGATATAAAATAAATATTATAGATAAAATAAATAATGCGAAAGTGAGTTTATTTGACAAAGTCAAAGCATTTATTTCAATTAGATCATTTACAGGAACTTTTGAATTATTAAAAAAATACCCATACAAAAAGTTGAAACTAGTTGCTCGTTCCGATACGTAAGCCTCTATGGAGAAGAATGAGCAAAAAAACTCCACGAACACTCTTTTCAAATTGGTTTTTACAAAATCTATATGTATGTATGTGTCTATATCTTCTATATGTGAAAACAATTAAGTGACGTTGTAACGCTTTCACGGCTGAACCACTGAATCGATTTTTATGAAATTTGGTACAAACTAAGCTTGAACCCTAAGTAAAGGAAATAGGCTACTCTTAAACCCGCGATTTCATCTGCATCTGCTGTAACCGACATTCACAAGGACCAATTCGCAGGCAAAAACGAAGTATATAAGAAAGTAGACGAGTGTTACGTAAAGATTTTATTAGTACCTCGTTAGTTATAGAACTGCCTCGTTAGCCTAGTGGTCTTAAGCGCGACTGCTACACTAGAGGCCTTGAGTTCGATTCCCAGGTTGAGCAAAAAGTGTTATTGGGTTTTTCTATGAAATCCTCAATGGCAGCTCGGAGTTAGGATTTGTGCCCGGTTAATGGCAATAGGCTCGCCCACTTTTACATAGGACCTTAACATGCCGGCGAACTGTGGGTGTGCACCTCTGTTTAGACAGAGGTGTACCAGTGCACACCCACAGAAGGGTTAGCCCTTCGGGGAATACAGGCGTGATGGTATGTTCAATAGTACCTTGATGTAGCCCTCACTGTACATTACACACACACTCACACAAGAAATGGCAGTACTAAAAATCTTGTTCAACTAAAAAATTACGTTTTCAAAACAATTGAAAAAAAAGAAAGCCAGGTCATTCCACAATTAGATAGTTGATAAATCAATAATCCCCAGACACAACTTCTCTAAATACACTTTATATTAGCCCTGATAATCCGATAAATTTTTAGTTAACTGTAAAATAAGAAATTTATTATTTACAACTGAGTTGGCAACTATGTAACGTCACAGTTTAGTTTTGGCATACAAAAATTTAGGAGGGAGTCGCGTTTTGGCACCTTATAAAAAATATGTCAATTGATTGGTGATGTATATTACATAAAAATAATAATACCAGGCTATTATTATCCTAGTGCAGGGCAAAGGCCTCTACTCATACAGAAAAGGCACGAGTATTCATCACCAAGCTTGCTCACGGCGAATTGGCGAGTTCGGACTAATCATACTTTTTATAAATGCGAAAGTTTGTTTGGATGGATGGATGTTTGTTACTCTTTTACGCTTAGACGGCTGAACGGATTCGGATGAAATTTGGCACTGAGATAGATCGTAGTGTGGAATAACACATAGGATACTTTTTAACTCAGAAAAATATACAGTTCCTGTGAGATAATACATCAAACTTGACGCGGACGAAGTCGCGAGCAGAAGCTTAATTATAAGTCTACTACTCAATTGCAATCTTTGACGTGATGTAGGTAAATTTCTTATTGATATCTTTAGATCTGTATCTAAGCTAATTTGGATAAACCGAGACAGAGAATGTGAGACAATTAGCTTCCCCCGCAAATTCTAAAAATAGTCTGAAGAATTGATATTAGTTACAGTTACCACAGAGCTCATAGCTATGTTTATGATCCTGAAAAAGTAGAATAAAATAAACGTTTATTGTTTTCAGTATTACAGCTAGAAGACGTACATAGCTACATACACAGAACTATAATGCACTAACGTGCAATAAAATTAGGATGCTCGGGATAATTCTAATTCAATTTTTATTTATTGTATGGCAAACCAGCCGACGGCCCACCTGATGTTAAGTGGTCACCGCTGCCTATAGACATCTGCAATACCAGAGGCCTTGCCAATGCGTTGCCATCCTAGAGACAAAGTTGAACTGCTCATGTGCCTGTAATTACACCGGCACCCATACCCTTCAAACCGGAACACAGCAACGCTGCTTTGCTTTCTTCGTAAACTATTATTTTTAGTTAACGAATGCTTCAAAAGATATACCACGCATGTGCATAAATATCTATATACTGACGCATATTTTAAATAGGTCCGTATATTAAATCCGAATTCAATGAGGGAATAACTATCGAATGTCGCCGAGTATTCTATTTTTCTGCACGTGAGTGTATCAGGAGAATTAGTTTTAAGCGTCCCCCCCCCCCCCCCTATAGTATTTCTCAGTGCTTGTTAGATTAACATTTGGACTTCCATTATACCAATGCAAGACGTCGATCTATACAGGCTAACCTTAAATATACCTTACTACATATCGTTCAGAAGTTGATCAAAAATTTTGATTACTATGCAACCAACTCTGAAGTCTGAAGTGAATAAAGCTGTAGAGTTGTTTGTTTGTTAAAACGCGCTAATCATTGGAACTACCGGTTGATTGGGTTATAGGTTTATTTTATTAGTACAGATAAAAAGATATAAAAAATAAAAAACCCGAATGCGTAAAACATAATAACTTAAAATAAAAATACAATTCCAGTAGTCTGGAACAGTCGGGACCCATTACAAACCTAGACCAGCTCAAGCGTCATAATAATGGGTCCATTTCCTAGTCTTATTTATATCTATTTTTTTACACTTTTTAGTGAGAATGGTTGCTAGCCAATGTGTGTATTTGTGTAAGCCGTTGTTATAAAACCCTTTATTTTGAAGGGTTTGAGGAAATAATTAAGTTTTAACATATGACTAATATTTTGTAATCTCCTTTTAATTTCTTTCATTTGAAAACCCCACTTGTTAAGGTTAAAAAAAAATTATGACGTAACATTTTAGCGCCAAAATACGCCATTTTTTTTTTCAAGAAACCTATTTGGACACTTTGGTTTTGGAGACGAATATACAATACCTAAATTGTCTAAATTCATCTAGACGTTTGGAAGATACGTGGGTACGAAGAAATTTACAAACACAAGATACGCGCCAAAAGGGAAAAAAACCCCTGTCGAAGGACATATCTTACACAAGCTAATCTCAACAACTAGGCACATGTACACAACACGTTACACAGCTCAACATACAACAACTTTCATCAACAGAAATCCTTCAGCCACACGTTTGACCCACATCTTTAAACAATAGTAGTGCAATTATCTACGAGTAAACGTCACATCCGCGACGCCTGCGCAAACAATAGTGTTACTAAACCGATACGTAGGTAATCGATACCTGATTTATTTCGAGTTGATTCCGATTGCTACTACCTATCGTAAATGTAAAAGTTTGTAAAGATATTTGTTACCTAATTAAATATACACGAATTTAAACTAATATTATAAAGAGGAAAGATTATTTTGTTGGTCTATACCGAATAAGCTCAAAAACTACTAGACATTTTTTTCACCAAAAGACAGCACATTATTTCTGAGTAACATAGGCTATACGCAAAATACTGAGACGTGGAGTTGCGGACACCAGCCCGTTATACCAATACATCACATGACGACACACGGGAGCGGAGCAGTAGGTAATCAAAAACGTAACGTAAGACGGGTGAAATAAGTCACACTGACGAAGTCGCGGGCAACAACTAGTTCAAATAAACTATGTACAAGCTCTTTTGTATTCTTAAGAAGTCGGTCAGTCAGAAAGATAAAATAAAGTTAAGATATTCTCTATGCCGAAGGACGAGTAAAAAACTCCACGTACGCCCTTTTAAAATCTTACTACTATTTATTTATTTTTAGAAAACTAGCTTCTACGCGCCAATTCGTCCTCGGGTGAAAATATATGCGTGGATATTTTCACCCGTGTTAAGTAACGTCTTTGGTTACTGCTCCGGTCCCATGTGTTGGAGCATGATGTTATACAGCGTGCAACAGAAAGTGTTTATACCTGTCAAAAGCACGCATTCTATAGGTGTTAGCAAACCACATAGTAACATTTTTTTAATATCTATACTCACAAAATTATAAAATTAAGAAACACTTAAGTAAAAAATCAAATGTTTCCAATTGAATTCTACACATCACTACACCAAGTCAGCTGATCGGTGTCAACAAACTACACACAAAGAAACAACTCCTTAAAAGATTTGTTTCTCCTGACACGTTTGTAATGATTTAAACTTAATAAACTGCCGAAATAAAAATAAATATTATGCATTTTCAAAGTTATTGCTTTTGAGCTAAAATTTTGCATAGAGATTCGGTACCGGATACACTCTTCACCCTGTTTTTATGGATATACCCTTTATGTAACACACTGTATAGCCCCTAACACTCACAAATAACGTGGCTTTCTATCGGTAAAAGAATTTATAAAATCGATTTAGTAGATTCTGCTGCCTCGGTGGCCTAGTGGTCCTAAGAGCGACTGCTACGCTAGAGGTCTTGGGTTCGATTCCCCGGTCGAGCAAAAAGTGTTATTGGGTTTTTCTATGAAATTCTCAGTAGCAGCCCGGAGATAAGATTTGTGGCCGGTTAATGGCAATAGGTTCGCCCCCTATTACATGGGACCTAAACATACCGGCGAACTGTGGGTGTACATTGTTAAATTCACCTGTGCCTAACCCTTTGGGGAATATAGGCGTGATGGTATGGTATACATAAGAAAAACTGGTAACCGTAGTGTCAGTCCATTCAATGTCTACCTCTATATTTTTTGTCTACATTTAAGAGAGTGGCCTTTTTACCGAGACCAGATTACGATTACCAGTTCTTCACATACCTATACCAAGAGAATCTATTCTTTGAAATTCATACTAATACATATTATAAATGGGAAAGTATGTCTGACTGTTTCGCTTTTACGACTAAACCACTGAACCTATTTTGATGAAATTTGGTACGGGGTAACTTTGAACCCCAAGAAAGGATAAAGGCTTCTTTTTATTCAGCGGCTACATCTGCGTCCGCTATAATCGACATTCGCGGGTGAAGTCGCGGGAAAAAAGCTAGCATAGAATATTGTAATAGAGTTATAATTTTAGACGGACTAGATCACTATTATTATAAAATATTTACATGTTATGATGTTAAAAAAACATGCCGTGCACTCGACTTTATGTAAGTATTTATCCCATGTGTTTACGCAAATAATTATTCTTCTTTAATATAAAGCCGCCAATGGTTCTGATCACCTATGGACGATTGAGAATTCCCACTCGAACAAGTATGGTAACATAAAAAAGCTAAAAAGATATTTGTTTGTTTGTTAAAACGTGCTAATATCTGGAACTACCAGTCGGATTGGAAAAAAATCCAGTCGGATTCATGAGGAAAAGTATAGGCTACGACACAAGAAAGCGAAGCAGTAAGATAAGACGTAACTTAACGCGGGTGAATAAAACCATGCGGACGGAGTCGCAGGCAGAAGCTACTCACAAATATGTCACTTCTGCTCGTGCCTTCATCTGCTTAGAGTTCAGAATTAAGGTCATCATCATCTGCTTAGCCTTTTCCCAACTATGTTGGGGTCGGCTTCCAGTCTAACCGGATGCAGCTGAATACCAGTGTTTTACATGGAGCGACTGCCTATCTGACCTCCACAACCCAGTTACTGGGCAATACGATACCTCTTGGTTAGACTGGTCAGACTTCCTGGCTTCTGACTATCTTTAACGACTGTCAAAGATCTACGAATGACAGCCGGGACCAACGGCTTTACGTGCTTTCCGAGGCACGGAGGTGTCACAACACCAACTTGCAAACTCCGGGCTGCTACGGAACAAATCCTAATGGAAAAAACCCAATAACACTTTTTGCCCGACCTAGGAATCGAACATGGGACCCCACGCTCATCAGTCGCGCTTGCGACCACGAGACCAACGGGGCAGTCCAGCCGAAAGTTGTCCTATGTGTGAAGCTACATTAATATTTATATTTAAGCAAAATTTCAGCCGACAAAGTGTGAAAGAGTAACATACATACATCCATCCTCACAAACGTCCGCATTTATAATAGTAGTAGGACGCATGGGCCCTTGTTATAGTAGCCGCCACGAGTCGTGAGCACAAACATCAAGTTAATTTTTTGGTTTTTGGGGTTCCTTTCCGGGTTTTTTTGGTCCGTCAGTTGGACCGATCGCGTGTAGCGTCGGCGCCCCAAAAAAGTAAATTGACGTTTGTGCTCACGACTCGTGGCGGCCACTATACCATTTAAATCCAGAGTTAATAAGATAACCTTAGCTGGCGAAATCGAGCCTGATTGTGACATCTAGGTACACCAGTAAGTACCTAGTACCCACACCACAAGTGCCCACACTTCACAAGACATACACAAACTCACGAAGTGTCCCATTTAACTGAAAACAAAATTGTCAGTGTCGCTCAAAGATTACAGCGCCGCCGGTAACTTTTATTTAACTTAGAACAAGTTGGCCGTGTTCCAGTTCGAGCACGACTTTGGCATTTAGGTGCTTCTCTTTTAATAAGTTTCCAACTGTACACACAAGGTAAGTCAGCCAAAGAAAACTAAGTTACAAACTTTGATAACGAATGATTTATGGAATATAAGGTGCTTATGTATTGAAAAGTATGTGTGATTTGTAGTTGTGAATACGGGGCAGAAGCTTAAATTCAGTAGGACAATAAGTACTTACTGTGAAAGCTTGAAGCTCTTCCTAGGATCGTTTATATAGGCTATATTTGTTTGTCCTGAATAGGCTCCGAAACTGCTGGACCGATTTTAACAATTTCTTCACCAATAGGTAGCTACATTAATCCTGAGTAACATAGGCTTTATAATATCACGCTACGACACACGGGTGCGGAGCAGTAACGCTAAACGCGGGTGAGAAAGACCACACGAACGAAATTGCGGGCAAAAGCTATATGTACTATGTTAAGATTTGACTTCAGAGATGAAGTCGTGTGCGAAAGCAAGTAAGATAATACATAGATAGTCATTGATCTACTGTGAATAGCTTCGGCCAGGTAATCTCTCCACTGTGAAAACCCAAACCCAGTCATTATGGCGTTAGGAACATCAGTTACCCTGATTATTAAAGTTACCTATATTCAGATTTTTTTTGGGGGGGTGGGAAATCATCGAACACCTTCTCCCGCCCTGGGCGGGGCGGGAGGGAGTGTCAGACTTTTACTGACTAAAACCCACCCATGTTCCTTCTTGTGCCCTTTGCGTTCCGAGGGCGCAGTATCTCTTACGCCCAACCTATATTCAGATTGACTTAATCTTTCATTCACATTTCTTTGTGTTACATTTGACAGACGCTGTGTTATCCCACTCGTCCACATCTCTCCCCGGCGGATGTGGAGTTTCTCTGGCTATGCTTTTGTTAATCTAACCTCAAATACTTAAAACGTACGGTAATTAGTGTTGGTTGTCTGATTATTAATTAAGCTCCGGAAACAGTAAGAATTAAAGTATTTGTGAATGTTTTGATTGCGTCAACGTCAAATCATTTATTTCAATTAGACCATTAAAAGCCAATTTTGGACGTCATTTGGTAGAAAGAAAAAAAAAATCTATTTCTAGTGTCAAGTGATACATAACACCAAAGATAAATACCTGACGAAAATGTCGCATCTTTGTTCTGATTGACATATTTTATCGTCTACGTTATCAATTACTAGCTGTTTCCCGCAACTCCGTCTGTGTGAATTGTCTTACGGATCCCAATTCCAATGTGATTTTTTTAATTCACATAACATACCGTCACGCCTGTATTCCCCGAAGGGTTAGGCAGAGGTGTAACAATGTACACCCCCATTTCGCCGGTATGTTTAGGTCCCATGTAATAGGGGGCGAGCCTATTGCCATTAACCGGGCACAAAAAAAAAAAATGTATACTTTAGTTTACTTTATTTACTTTTGTGTTTTTTTTTTTTTTTTTAGTTTACTTTAGTTTAGTTTTTTAGTTTACTTTGGACATCATGGACATCCATGAGCATAACATCGTGAAGTAGTCTAGACTTGTCAATAATATAAGACTGAAATCGCCAGCTGCCTTGTTGGCCTAGTAGTCTTAAGCGCGACTGTCTTGGGTTCCCAGGTCGGGCAAAAGTGCTGTTTGGTTTTTCTATGAAACTCTCAGTAGCAGCTCGGAGTTAGGATTTGTGCCTGGTTAATGGCAATAGGCTCGCCCCCTATTACATGGGACCCAGAACATACAGGCGATCTGTGTGCGTACATTGGTACACCTCTGCCTAACCCTTCGGGGAATACAGGCTTGATGGTATATTTATGTGAAATCGCCAATCCGCCTTTAGCAAGCGTGGTGATCAATGCTGGTGCCTTCTCTGTACGAGAAGATGGGCTTTGACCTGCAGTGGGACAATAATAGGCTGATTTTATGATATTCATAACTAGCGACCTGCCCGCGACTTCATGCGCGAAGGCGTGGCGTGGCTTATTTCACCCGCGTTAAGTTACGTCTTTCGTTACTGCTCATCTTCTGTCGGTCGTAGCGTGACGTTATATAGCCTATGTTACTCAGGAATAATGTAGCTCTCTATTGGTGAAAAAACTGTTAAAATCGGTCCAGTAGTTTCGGAACCTATTCGTTACAAACAAACAAACAGAAAGAAATTCTTGCTCTTTATAATATTAATATACTTAGATAGATAAAGTCGCTCCCGCTGTGTGTACGCTTAGATCTTTTAAAATACGCAACGGATTTTAACGCAGTTTTTAGCAATAGATAGAGTGTTTTAAGAGGAAAGTTTATACGCATATAACATCACGCTACAACGGGAGTGGAGCAGTAACCAAAGACGTAACTGAAAGCGGGCGACACCGCGGGATATATAGCTAGTACACTATAAAACATGGTCTACGGAACTCGACAACAGCGTTGCCTTAAATACGTTAAAAAAAATTGTAATCGGAAAACAACTTCCAGAGAATATCTTTTACAAACATAACAGTATGACAGACAAATAACGAAGTGATCCTATAAGGGTTCCGATTTTATCGATTGAGGCACGGAACTCTAAAAACAAAAAAAAAGACAAACTAACTTTAACTCCTTATAACCTTCTCTCTTTAGTACTTACAGAAGTATAGACAACAAACATACAACCGTATGCCAGCCATCCATGGCACATACGCTATTACACAAGTATCACAGGAGCCGTGTACAATGCGCGCGCGCACCGGACGTGACGTCAGCGCTTCATGAATGGCCTTAGTGTCGATGACACGCCGCATTGTTCGTACATATGTGGCGAGTTATCTCTGTATCTTTGTAGGTATGTATGTACCTACGTAGAATGATTTGTTGTTGAACTTTTATATGTAAAGGGCAAAGTTTTGTGGCCAATAACACTAGCTATACCCCGCGGTTTTATTCGCGTTCAGTTACGTCTTTGATTACTGCTCCGCTCCCGTGATCGCAGCGTGATTTTATATAGCATATAATATTCCTCATAAATCTGCTTTTCATATGCAAAACATTTTTTTTGGATCCGATTGGTAGTTCCAGAGATAAGGCTGAGAGTTTTTTGTTTATTTGAAACAAACAAACAAACAAAAATCTCTCAGCCTTATCTTTACTAATATTATAACGCTGAAGAGTTTGTTTGTTTGGTTGAACGCGCTAATCTCAGGAACTCCTGGTTTGAATTGGAAAATTCTATTTGTGTTAGATTAGAGGAAGGCTATAGGCTATATAACATCACGCTACGACCGATCCGAATAGGCTCGGAGCAGTAACCAAAGACGTAACCTAATGCGGGTGAAAAAACTACGCGGACGAAGTCGCGAGCAGAAGCTAGTTGTATTAATTTAGATAAGTTTCCAATTGAGAATATTTTACGAAAGCCGATTAAAAATTAAGTTATCTCTACATAGCATAAAACAAAGTCGCTTCTCGCGTTCTGCACGCTTAGATCTTTTAAACTACGTAACGAGTTTTAATGCGGTCATCAATAGATAGAGTGACTCAACGGGAGCGGAGCAGTAACCAAAGACGTAACTGAACGCGGGTGACACCGCGAGGTACCTTTATAGCTAGTCCAGGTACAGGTTTTTAGGGTTCTCTACCCATAGGATGAAACAACCTATTACTAAGACTACGCAGTCTGTCAGTCCGTCTGGCACAGGGCGGTATCCCGAAGAGTGTGTATTACTTTGGCCGCTATAACAACAAATAATAAAAATAAAATCAAGGTTACAGAGGTCCCCCACGCCAATACAAAAAAATGAGTTTTTTTTTCTAATACTTTTTAACTGCCTTGTTAGCCTAGTGGTCCCAATCGCGACGGCTAGAGGTCCAATTCTCAGGTCGAGCAAAGCGTTATTGACTTTTTGTATAAAATTCTCAGCAGCAGGTCGGAGTTAGGATTTGTGCCCGGTTAATGGCAATAGGCTCGCCCTCTATTACATGGGACCTAAACATACCGGCGAACTGAGGGTTTACATTGGTACACCTCTGCCTAATACTTAGGGGAATACAGGCGTGATGGTATGTATGTATAAAGTCTAAAGGGGTTCGCCATTCCCTTTAAAAAACGTGTTTTTTTTTTCTCTATAACATTAGTTTTATAAATATGTAGATAGTATTCAATTTTGTAGGGTGGCAAAGTATGTCTAGTTGTAGTAGAGGAAAAGGATCTCGCTCGAAGAAGTACTACCAGTTTACCACCATTACCTATTTCAGCCGCAAAGCAGCGTTGCTGTGTTCCGGTTTGGAGGGTATATATATGACTTCGTTCGCGTAGGTACGCATAGGTTATCGCAGAATAAAAAGTAGCCCATGTGCTTTCTTAGGGTCCAAACTTACCCTGTACCAAATTTCATCAAAAACGGTTCAGTGGTTTAGTCGTGAAAGCGTTACAAACAGACTTACTTTCGCATTTTTAATATTAAACTATTACAAAGGGGGTGGGTGTGTTAATCAAAATTTGCTTGCGGCAATTATGATGATAAATAACTGGTAGAAGGGCTCCCTTCATACGAGAATCGTCATAACGGGAATTTTACCATGAATTCAGTACATAATTGTAAACCTCCCAGCGTTACCATTTTTCCCCGGGTTCGCTGTTGGAACAGCATATTTATTGTTGTTTAAACAAGCTGGACATGTCCAAGTCTGACTTGTTTTTCAGTTAGTTCAGTAAGTATAGTCTGCCGCGATATGTGCAGTTGACTTACCTGCACGAAATCAGTCAGTACTGAACTATCTTCAATTATACACGAAGACAGTAAAGACCAGAGACTGAACTGACTCGCAAACTGGCCTCGTGTCTTCACCCAGTAAGTCCTAACCTCCAGAACCGCTGTCGGAAGTTTTAATCCTAGTTTATCGGTGACGCGTTCCAATCGCGGTTTCTCAGTACCGTCAAACGGGGTGAATAGGGACGCAGGGGTGAATCGGAACGAAATTTTAAAAGGGATTTTTACTTTGAAATAATATAGTTTGTTACCAAAGAGATCTCTTCTGTTTTAACTAAATTACAATTTAAGATTTTAACGTCCTTGCTGGTAACAAACTATATTATTTCAAAGTAAAAATCCCTTTTAAAATTTCGTTCCGATTCACCCCTGCGTCCCTATTCACCCCGTTTGACTGTACCTTTCAATCTTCGTTCTAAGCGTCCTTTTTGAAGTACACTCAAAGGTAGAAGAGTAAATCAATCCGAAGTTTCCAGAATCAAACCGAACCTTTCGGAAGCTCCGTAACATATTTTCCGTTGGGAAATCCTCATGAACTGCTTCGCCTTCGGGTAAAGCGGAGGTGTCGGATTCCCACCGATTAAAATCCCACGGTGTTTCCTCCAACTTCCATAAGACCATTAGGGCCAAAATACAATTATTCAGCGCAATTGTCAATAGTAAATACCAGTCTAGTATGGAGTTGGGTACGCATGCGTTCAGCTTCCCGCGTCTGAACGGATGCGATACAAAAGTGACGTTTCCTATAGACAAAAGCTTAATAGAGATGAATAAGTGTAGTTGATCCCTTAGCCGGCACGAAAGTCGCTTTGAGCATTCATCCGCACAGCCCCATAACATCCTTAGTTTAAGCATATCACGTATTATCGAAATTTACCATCTAACATTTGGGTCAATACAGTTCAATTTCCATTAATAACAAGAGCTAAACTTGTCATTTCAAGTATTTTATCCTACATTAGTGTAAATAAATTACTTAGATTAAAATGACCTACATAATATAGAAGGTACATATTTGTCACACTGTTCCGTATAAACTTGACATTTATAAACACCATCTATCCTTGTCGTTTTGATGTCAACAAAGAACGTCTATAGTACCATTTCACTTATATGACACTTATAAATATGGTATGGAGAAACTTTTTAAACATACCATCACGCCTGTATTCCCTAAAGGATCAGGTAGAGGTCCATCAATGTACACCCACAGTTCGCCGGTATGTTTAGGTCCCATGCAATAGGGGGCGAGCCCATTGCACATACATACATAGTGTGGGGCGAGTAAAGGGTTTGAATATGAGTTTATGGAAACAGCCACCTCTCCGTGTGCCGTACGACAGACGCCCGCACTGCTTCGGCGTCGCAGGAGGCCGGTTACAAACGCTTTTATTGATAGGTCTCATCTTGACATAGTATAATAAAACAAAATCGCTCCCGCTGTATGTACGCTTAGATTTTTCAAACTACGCAGCTTTAATCATAAATAGAATGATTTAAGAGGAAGGTGGGTGGTTTATACGTGTACACGTACACATCACGCTGCGACCAACAAGTACGGAGTAGTAACCAAAGACGTAACTGAATGAGGATGACACGGCGGGACATATAGCTTGTACATCATAAACTGCTTAATCTTGTGTAGTTTATTACCTACATATAGGAGTCGTCGGGAGTCGTGAGCACAAATGTCAAGTTAATATTCGGGATTTCGGGTCCCTTTATGGGTTTTTTTGGCCGCCGACGCTGCACACGATCGGTCCGACTGACGGCCCAATCGCATGCAGCGTCCGCGCCCCAAAAAACCCTGAAAGGCATCCAAAAACCGAAGAAATTCCTTTGCTCACGACTCGTGGCGACTAATATGCCCATTAATGTTTTACCAACTTCAGCAGAGCCCAAAAGGACCCAGAAGCAAAGTATAGTTTGTAAAAAGGTTACATGAAACCTTCGCATTTCGTGGTACAAGTGTAGGTCGTGTTATTGATTTTATCGCTGTAAGAACTATAGGGCTTCCTTTGTGTAAACTACTTTGCTTACAGTATAATATGTATAACTTCTGAAGGCCAATCCTACTAATTACAAACATTCAAAACATATTCGCTCAAGGTCCGTAAGAGGCATTTTTGAGATATGACAGTGACATTTGATTGCGATCGTTCCTAGAAGTTAGTACAATTGTCCCCTAATGTGTTTTCAATTTACGTATGTACATAAGTATATGTATGTACTTTCTAAGTTTATCTTAGACATCACTGACATCGGTGAAGGAAAACATCGTGAGGAATCTTATAACTTAATACATATAAATCTGATCTGCCTTGTCTTATCGATTTTATAAGAAATGTTTATTTTTTAATTTTTTATTTGTATTTTTCAAATTGTATTTCTCATAGTTTAATTTTACCGTAAATGTTGCTGTGCCCAAACAGGGTCCATAACTGTTCTTTAGCTTTAAGCCTTATGTAACACCTTTATACACATTATGGTATGCAAATAAACAATATGAATATGAATACGCTAGAGGTCTTCGGTTCGATTCCCAGGTAGAGCAGAGTTACTGGATTTTTCTATGAAATTCTCCGTAGCAGCTCGGAGTACTTGCTTATTAGATTAAAATATGATTATAGGATTTTAGATATCGTGTAACTCCCTCGTCAGCCTAGTGGTCCTAAGCGCGACTGCTACGCTAGAGGTGTTGGGTTCGATTCCCAGGTCGAGCAAAAAGTGTTATTGAGTTTATCTAAGAAATTCTCAGTAGCAGCTCGGAGTTAGGATTTGTGCCTTCGGGGAATACAGGCGTGATGGTATGTTATATATATGTAGATCTGAAATCGCCAATCCGCCTTCAGCAAGCATGGTGCTCAATGATCGTGCATACTCTAAGAGAAGAGGCCTTTGCCCAGCAGTCGGACAATACTAGTCTAGTACGTATTATTATTATATCCAAACAAAAATTCACTTACACTATCTGCATTTAATTATATTCGGATGCGCTGTGACCTTTCACCCGAGCACGTAGCATTGTATGAGGATTTACTTATTGTTATCTGACCTTCTATTCTGTTTCGAGCTAAGTGCTTTATGATGTGACGTCGCTTGTTAGCATAAATGCCTACAGGCTTACACTGTGGATATATTGAATAGATAGCTTTTGTCCGCGATGTCGCCTGCTTTTCTAATAGCCTATATTGCCTATTGGCCTATATAGCATTCGGTGGGGGAGGGGGGTTGAGGTTGTGCCCGTTTAACGTCAATAGGCTCGCCCCCTATTACATAAAACCTAAACATACCGGCGAACTGTGAGTGTACATTGGTACACCTCTGCCTAACCCTTCGGGGAATACAACCGTAATGGATGGTATTCAGGGATAACACAGCTTTCTAATAACGAAAGAATTTGCAGAATCGAACCAGCAGTTCCGGAGATAATCGCGTGCAAACAAAACAAATAAAACTCTTAAGCTTTATAATTTTTAACTGATAACAAAAAGAAGGATTGGAATTATTATTATTATTATTGAAACAAGGATCAATTCGTCTGTATGTGTTTAGACTCCATATAAATTTTATCGAAATTGGTTCAATAGTTTGGTAAAAAAACTGAAAAAAATGTCATCAAGGTAAACGACTTAGCGTATTCTGCTTTCTTGTGCTTTTAAGCGGCGTCTCGTTAATTTACGTAGTATAACACAGTTCCTTCATGAATTTGGATGACAGGAAATTGATACTAAAAAGCGAAAAATAAAAACTTTTTTACGTAAAAGACAACAGCCCTCAAAAACTAAATGACTTCTCCCCTGAGCTTGTTGACTTCCAAACCTAAAGATATTTTTTTAAATCGAATTCCACTTTATAAATAGGGTTTACGCTAAAGGTTAATAAGTCATATTTATACACTACAATATCTTCAAAGGTAGAATTAACAATCAGGCTTCTTCTGGGTAAGCTCATTACATCGTCGACTTTGTCTTTATCACCTCTGACCTAGACTATAGAGTCAAGAGCAAATCGATCTCGAAAAATATATTTAAAAAAATACTCTAATTTGGTTTCTTGGGCAATATGCGTTGCTACCGGCTGTCATATGTCTTTTTACACGTCGTATTGTCCTGTTACTCGTATATTTTTCATACAGTACCTAGGTACTGTATGAAAAATATACGAGTAACCGTTATACCTGTTATACAAGTAACGTTGCCTAGGCAAAAACTGCTCCGTTGGTCTCGTGGTCGCAAGCGCGACTGTTGAGCGTGGGGTCCCCAGGTCGGGCAAAAAGTGTTATTGGGTTTTTCCATTAGGATTTGCTCAGTAGCAGCCCCGAGTTTGGAAGTTGGTGGTGTGACACATCCGTGCCTCGAAGACCACGTAAAGCCGTTGGTTTCGGCTGTCATTCGTAGAACTTTAACAGTCGTTACGGATAGTCAGAAGCCAGGAAGTCTGACAACCAGTCTAACCAAGAGGTATACCGTTGTGTAGTAACTGGGTTGTGGAGGTCAGATAAGCAGTCGTTCCATGTAAAACACTGGTACTCTCAGCTGCATCCGGTTAGACTGGAAGCCGAACCCAACATAGTTGGGAAACGGCTAAGTAGATGCTGATTTGTCTCTGCATCGCCCTAAGGTAGACTGGTAGAAAATGCCTAAGGCATTAAGTCCGCCTTTGTACAGTGTATTTTTTTACATTATGTGCATAAAGTTTAATAAATAAACAAATGATGAGAGTACCTAGGCACAAATAGTTCGTTTATACATCTAAACTAATATTACAAAGAGGCAAAGTTTGTGAGGTTGTAGGGGGGTAATCTCTCGAACTACTGAACCAATTTTGAAAATTCTTTTACCAATAGAAACTTAGAAAGTCACGTCATTTGTGAGTGTATATGACATCACGCTACGACACACGGAAGGGAACAGTATCCAAAGCCGTAACGTAAGGCGGATGAAATAAGCCACGTGGACGACAGTTCGCTATGTTTTATAACCACAACCCGAACCTGTAACTAGGTGTACCTAGTAGTCATTTAAGTTTCTTGGCGATGTTAAAAATCAATATTGTTTTCGACGGAAAATATGTTAGCATTTATCCAATACAATACAATTCGTTTTCTTTGTTCTATTGAAATGGAAAAAGTCGATGAAAACAGAAAAACAATGGGTGAATAGTGCGCGCGTTGCGTTGAAGTCTTTTATGGGGGACCTACGTCATCCATAGAGTTGCCATGCTATGGTAGTTAATTTCTGTATTAACAAATAACATCATATCTGCTGTTTGAACGTCAAATTCGTACTGATTGACTGAGCAATAACAAATGTGTCTGTAAAGTGTAACATAAGAACCACATAAAAAGGATCGATTAATTAAAACTTTAAAACGAAAAAGTTAATCGATAACGAAATGAGTACTTAAGACGCTCTCAACTTCAAGTTCTTAAAAATAACGTTAAAAAACACGAGGAATTTTACAACCCCTCCATGTCGTAAAAAGTTTTACGAATGCATTTCACGTCGCCGCTGCTGAAATTTAGAACCTTTAACGCCATCTAGTGGTACAGTTTAGAAACACGTGTGAATTGGAGTATGCTTTTGATTGTGAACAGCGCCGTCTAGCATATTTTTAATACAACTTTCAACTAAATTTACAGCCGTAACTCTCTTTTTATTTCTTCTTCAATTCGCTTATTTTCTTCTTTTTTAATAATTAAAAATTTTTCAGTATAGCTGTAATGAGCTTAGAGCATTAGAAAATAAAAAAAAACATTCTATTTTCTTACGATTTTCTCCTTATATCATAAAAAAGCGATATTTTTGTTATAAAAAAGTTATCAGCTAATCCTACCTTAAAATGCTGGTGCGCTGCTTGTTCCTCGGCCTCGTATTTGTGCTTTATATTCTCTATGCGCATCTGCTTCAGTACACCTGCCACCTCGATCCTGTTAAACAAAAAGAAGAAAAGCATTATCCTCACTTCAGAGAAATTACCTAAATATTGTAAAAGATTATGAAGCTCCTAAAGTAAGGCAAGGCGTGAAGAGGCAGGCAATGCTTTCAAGATAAGTAAGATTCATCTTTTCTTCTTAGTTTAGAACATTCTGCCAATGGAGTTTGTAGCCCATTCTCCGTTATTCGAAACTACTTTTTGGTGAAGAGTGTCTTTTAATGGCCTTGTAAAACTCCACGCAATGGGTGCCTAAGTATGGTCGGCGTCATCGAGTCAGGCTTGCGAAGAGGTGGCGAGATGACCTGACCTCGCACCGGGAGGGCAGGTTGGAGGTGGCACAGGAAAATAAAATTTCGAAGTAATTGGGCTTTGCACAGCAGTGGGACATAAAAAAACATAGGTAAATGATTTAACTTTGACTTTAGAAAAAACAGCAGAAAAACATAATGGAAGAAAATGTTTTAGATTCGTTTTCTGAATATATCATAGTTTTGATTGATATTGGCTATAGTCTCGTCTTCTTCTTGGCCTTCCCGTTTCTGTATCTTTGCCTTTATTTAATTGTCATTTAAGAAATCCATTACTTTTATTGAACACTATTACTGATCTTTAATTATTTTATTATCATCGTTCATTTACCTAATCCTCATATTCTCCTGCAATCTCCGTAGAGGTCCGAGGTACTCCTGGGAACGTCCTCCACGCACCTCGGATAGCTGGTGATCCACTTGCTTCACTCTCTCGCAGTACAGCTGTTCACGAAGGACTGAGAACTGACGCTCGAGGTTAGCTGTAAGCATTTGAATTTTCTTTGTAGGAATTTCTCCCTGGTTTCTGGACATCTTTAATTTATACCTAGTATTTTTAGTTATTTGCCCCACACCAGGAACTTCTACTTAAGGGTATTGAAACAGCGATACACAGTGTAGTTGCCAATTGTTCAACCACTGCACCCATACTGCTGCTGTGTTGTCAAAAGTTGGTGACAAAATTGGGTAGATGACACCATTAAATAAATATTCCAACATCACAAAATAAATTATTTTAGCTCTGAAAACCTAATTAATTTTTAAATAACTATAAAATTCGATTTTTATTTGCTTTGAAATCAACAAATATTGAATTGAGATGACAAAAAGTGACGTCACAGCTTGGTATTGCATACAAAAACTACGGGGGAATCGCATTTTGATAGCTCCTAAAAAGTATGTCAATTAATTAATGGTGTCATCTACCCAATTATATTACTTGGGAGATAACTGGTAAAATTTAGGGGTATTCACACCACTGCCTAGCCCTTCAAGGAGTACAAGTTTTATGATGTTATGTTTACTAATAACTTTAATTAATATCCTAACATTAATTAATTACTTTTCTTTATTAAAACTGCAATATGGATATATCAGCATGTCTGGTGCTCATCTGTGATCAAGCAGCTAGCCTAAAAAGAGGTGGTGAGGTAGCCTAGATATACACCACAAGGGTTAGTGTGTGAGGTGGGGCCAGAAAAGAATAGGTACCTGGAACGATCCGAGGAGACCTTTGCCTAGGAGTGAAACATTAAAAGCTTATTAAAATAACACCTGGAAGCCATTGCTCAGCAATGAGGTTATCTTAAACTGACAATCATTTTCATCTATGTAGCCTTTTCCCAGCTATATTGAGGTCAGATGATGTATACTGATAATTAAAGTAACTTACTACAACTCAAATCTATTTAAAACTAGGCTTTTATAATTATTGGAGAAACAGTGGATTGGATTTATTGAATACACACCATAGAAAATAGCCTATGGAACTCAGCAATAGAGTAGTTTTTATCAGTAAAAGATTTTTTCTAATTGGACAAGTACCTTCAAATGTTACCTCTCTAACAAACAAACCTTACCTACTTTTATACCCTATGTAAGGTATAAAATGGCTGAAGTTTGGGGACAAGGGGAGAGTTATTTAGCATGAGTTAAAGTTGCAGATTATCTTCTGTTGTGACCAGTAATAAGTTGAAATGTGGCATATGTTTACTGACCAAGATGAGTCATGAAAACACTATCTTTTATTTTATATCTCAAAAAAAAGTAATACCTAGTGAGTATGCTATGATGGATCCTGATAATGATATCTTGTATTCCAAATCATTTGCAACTTTTCTAAGGAAAAAATTACGAAGACAATATAGGCCAAAAGGTTACAATAAATATTTATCTTAGGAAAATGCCAACCCATCAACTGTTTTCTAGTTTAAAAATATTAATTACAGTAATTTTTCTTAGGCGATAAGCAGCTATAACACTCTGCAAGATTCCTTCACAACCAGATAACGAATAAAAACAAACTATTATCAACAATTCCGCCAAAAACATTGATGTTTTGTAAACATAACCTCAAAATAAACAAGGTACCAACCTAAGTTATCCAGGCACTCGTTCCGTCGCCTCTCACACTCGCTCTCGTCCATCTCTGAGGAGTCATCAGAATCTGGCTCATCAGCTTCCTCAGCACTCGAATCCCTATCAGGTCCTCTCGAAGACCCATTGGAACGCTCGGTATCCCCTCCCGACATCTCCCCATCCCCATCACTGTCACCCTCCACTTTCATGGATGGCATATTAGCTGAAATCTAATGATTTGGTGGAGTTTTAAACTGTTCAGACGAATATAATTACAGTCCGCTTGGTCATTTGTTGATTTTCGCTCCCTTTAGGAAATAGAAAGTAGAACGTCAGTTGTCAATTTTGACAGATAAAAATAATGTCAAAAGTGTCAACGTCAAAACGGTTGCCAGCGTAGGCATGAAATAAACTCCTAAAATTCTCGTTATGTAGTATGAAACTATATAGCTATATAGCTACAAGGTAGCCTAGCCTTTTCTAAAATATGTTGGGGGCAGCTCCCAACTAGCCTGGATTAAAGGGGGCGACCAGCCTAATCGGCTGCAGTTGAATATCAGTGTTTCAAATGGAGCGACTGACTACCTACCTGACTTCTTCAACCCAGTTAGGTATTGGATTGTAACACAATACCCATAATTTTAAAACACTAGATATTTTTTAAATAACTTTTGGTTATTTGACTACCCGTAACGTTTGTCAATGATTCACGGATTACGGCCGGGGCTAACTGTTCGATATAAGGAGTTTAATATACGAAGTAGATGTTCACTTATCTAAGACTGCCTTCATCGAATGAACGACCTGTGCAGCTGTTATTTTGCCATGAATCTCGATAATATTAGATAAATACCTAATTTTACACTGTTTGCAGTGCAAAATGCAATAATAACGAAATGTCATTTGCATGATAAATAAAATACATATAAGAATTTATAATCCTGTTTATTGTTGTGTTTTGTTTATTGTTTATTGTTGCGTACATAATTGCATCAGTAGGTAACTTAACCATAGCACCAAAAAGCCCCTGTTGCCACGACATAAAGCTCTATAAATGTCAAATGATTACCGTAAGTGTGTAATCAGACTGTCTAGCATGAATATTGAATGCTGGATATGGCAGAACAGACTTGAAGATATTTTATGCATTACATACGTTTCATTGCCAGACTCGATAACTTAATGGTTAGTTTATATAACTGCGGATCACGAGGTTTCGAGTCACTTAAAAAAGTTGGACATCGAGGTTTTCTGTTACTCTCTTTTCTGTCACGACATGCATAAAGGTAAAGCTGTGACCTGCTATGGGTTCAGCGAGTAATCTCTGTACAGCCGTGACTGATTGCCGTTTCATAAGATTATGTCATTGTGTAGAAATACACATTTTTGTGTGAATAACTTATACCTGGATACTGAGCCAAACAAGAAATAAGACAAACATTTTTATCTGATATTAAATTTAATAGGTATTCTATTATTTACAATAAATTGTTCACTATTAACATGTTATTTATTTATATCTTTATTTATCATTTCCTTGATTGTTAATAAATTATATACATGGCTATTTATAAATAAGATAATATCAATACTGTGAAGTTCGACAAATCCACAATTTCATATTATGAGCATGATAAATATATGGAAAATCGTTCTTTGATGAAAATTGTAATACCTAAGTACACTCCAGACATTATTCGTGCTCATAATAGTTAAACAATAACTTAAAAACACACAGAATTATATAAAAAAGAAAAACAAATTATAGTTTACAAGTTTTAGCACCTCCACAGGTTACAAACAACTGATTTATATTTTATTTAAGTACGAAATAACTTACACAACTAATGCTATGTCTCGATTGATTTGAAAAAAAAAACTTTTTCATATGACACAATGTCTCAAAATCAATACATATAACTTGAAAGTGGTAATGATGAATACCTACAACATACGTAATATAAAATAACATAATTATTTTAAAATTGTGATTACGTTAAAAATGAATAATAAATCCACAGGTCACCGTGGCCTTATATATTTGGCACTAAATTATTTGGATGCACATGTCTATCTACATAGATCTAAGTACAAATATTAACGGAACTAATTAAATATCAGGACATATTATTTTAGAATATTGTTAGCGTTTTGCAATTAACTAGGCATATCGCAGTGTATGTGTTCGTAACCAGATAATATTAATACTAATAACTCTAATCATCTCTTTCAAACCTTGTAAGTACCTACCTACCTGCGAATTTATTTACGATACTGTGAATAAATATTTTTTATATTTTTATTTTTGTATAGGCGTATTTACAGTATCGGTGGTAGAATCACTTTCTCGAATATTATCCTATGTTATTATTGTCTTGTACAATTTTTGAACCGAACTTATAACTTATTTACTTCATCTTACAGAAATAAATACCACGGCTTTATTCTATTTGAAAATAATTAATTATTTTCATAATACATAGGTAAGTACTTTTATGAAGATGTGAATTATTAATATTTTCTGGTTACACTAACGGAACCATGGAGACGCAGCTGTATAACACACCCAGTTCGCGAATATTCATTCTAATATTATTTTATCTATAGGTAGTTAAACGTTAAATGGGTAAAACTTGCCAAAAAGAACAATTTATTGGCCGAAAATATTAATTGAAATAGGTATACTATAAAAAACAGATATGTCGTTGTACAGTAGGTAAATTGATTATATGGATATAAAATATTGCTTTTCTACTCACTATAATAGCAGTGTTAATATAATCGGTTTTATTGTAACTATTAACGTCCTACCACCGAGTCATTTCTTTACAGAGAAATCCACAAGAAGACTACAGGAGAAATTTTTCAAAAAACCCTATTTTTTTTATAACTACGTACCGTATAAATTTGGCATTTTAGAGAAATATTTTATTGTTTTATCATCGTATTTATTAACTATCTAGTTTATTCATTGCAAACTATAAATTCCCTTGCATTATTGTTGGTGTAATAGTTTAGAATTTTTAACAATCTTATTATCTTTTAACATGCTTATAATTTATTCGGACTGGCAATACATACGAAATACTTTATTAAATTGTATAATCACAAACATCTTTGACGAATTCATTTTAAAATTGGAATTTAATACAAAATTTTGCAGGACAGCAAAGTAAAAACAATGGATTTTGTTTGCATTGGACAGTCTTCACAATTGCATTACACTCTTTTGCAAATAATATTATTAATGCTTTTAAAGGAATGTATTTTATAATTACTTTGGAATGTAGGCACCTATATAGTTTCATAGTACAGCAATATATTTGCCAAGAGAAAGAAACCATGAGATTGAGGTTTTTTTTGAACTGGCAATTCTGATGTTTTTTTTGAAAGAAGTATTTTATATTATTGTATTTTAGAATTTTTAAAATACAATTTAAAAAAATCGACATTAATACAAGGTCATGAATAAATTATATTATCAAGCAATAAATGTAATAATATAATAACATGCCTTTATTTAAAGAGGGGAAATTTTATATATTTTTTGGCGCTTAAAATACACTCATATTTTTTAGGTTCAAAAGTTGGGGCGTGCTTTGCCGAGTCAGTCAGGACAAAACTTTGAAAATATTATCTCGATTTTTTTATATATAAATGTCTAAACTACCGAAGGATTTAATGACTGACTCTCGGGGTCATTTATTACAATAACTATTTCTAAATACTATTAAAACAAGAAACAAAGGTAACACTTAACCCTCCTTCGTTTCTAATTTTAACAAGCAATTACTTAGAAGTTTAAAATGACATAACATCCACGAATAAGGCAGTATATTTGTTAAAAATGTAAAAAGAATCTCGCTATGGATTTATAAGTTAAACTCACTCTTTTATTGTAATCACTATAATTATGCACAAAATATTATTCTCAACACCGGATAGTGATTTTATTGCCAATATATTAAATTTAAAAAATAAGGAGTTCATCAATGAATACGGTTAAAAACGTACGACTTTCGTGGTATATCGACTTTAATTAATTATAAATATTATTTTATTTCTCTCATTTTGATTTCATAACACCACCTCTACGCTCATCTTCATAAGTAAATCGCACCTCACTTGTAACACTTATAATATTTTCGAAATAAATCCATAACTAAACTAAAGTGATGTTTGAAACGATTAAAATACACTCGTTCGGTAAAAATCGACTCGAAAGTACAATCGAGTTACACTAACGTAAAAGATCTCGTATTCTCGCTTTGATTTAAATATTCAATTTCAACTAAACAAGATTTTGGGAACACATTTCTAAATTCTATATTTTCATCTACATCGTTACGACCTGAGAACGTATCTGTCTCTCTACATGCCTCTCTATCGCTACCGAGTACTCTCATATTATCCGTTTTCGTTTTAAATTTCTTTTTGACGTCGCAAACGTTTAGGAAGTAGAAAAGCAAATGTAAAACCATTTGCGTGATGATATCGAACATCAAGATCAGTTTGGTCATACTAAAGTCCCTGGCGACGTGTATGACGCTGACGGTACGCTGAGGGTCGCAGGCTCGGGGCGGCGCGGGCGTTGCGTGTCGCGCAACAGGGGGCGGGCGCTAGGTGTGCTTGAGCCAGTGCGCCGGCACCCACTGCGGCTCCCGCTCCAAGCTGTTGATCTCGTTCAGCAGCTGCTGGTAGGCACGTTGGGTATCGTTATTTATGATAATCATGTCGAACAAGTGGCCCCATCGTAGTTCCATATCTCGTGCGGTTGCGATTATTTCTTTTAACTCTTCCTCCTGAAAATGAAAATAGAAAAATCATAAAAACATTTGTCATAAATTGACAGAAAATGTAAACATACCTAGTCGGCATCATCAATATGAGTTCACCTATTCCTTGAGTAAAACTATTTAGCAAAGATTGTACGATGTTTTATGTTTACGTCGCTGAATAAGTGTATATTTATTAAACGCCTTGCGCTAGATCAAGTTTGAGAATGGCACATTACCTTGAAAGCCTCTCCGTTTCTGATCTTCTTTTGTCTTAGTTTCTCCAGGCTGGGTGGCGCGACGAACACTGTGTAAGGCTTCAGGTCGGAGTTACGGAGGATCTTCAGCGACTGAGGGTGTAGGTTCAGTACGCAGATCTTACCAGAGTTCACTACTTCTCTGATCGCTTCTAGCGATGTACCTGGATGGTGGAAGAGGTGAAGGATCATTATACATTTTGTATGATAAGTAGATTTTACATAACCATACACCAACTTCAAAAACGCTTTGGCAGTAGGTAATGGCAGTTAATTCAAAATTGATAAATATAACAAACAATACTTCAGCTTTAATAATGTTTGATTTTGTCCAGTCTGAATTTGTAAACTATGCTTACCGTAATAAGCTTTCTCGTACTCCCCATGTTCAACAAACTTTCTGTTCAGTATGTCTGCTTCGAACTGTGTGCGCGATATGAAGTGGTAGTCCTGGCCGGGCACCTCGTGGTCCTTGCGAGGACGTGACGTATCTGTTGAATGAACAAGATGTTATTCAGGCTCAAAGGACCAGTCCTAGATAACATAACATACCATCACGCCTGTATTCCCCGAAGGGTTACGCAGAGGTGTAACAATGTACACCCACAGTTCGCCGATATGTTTAGGTCCCATGTAATAGGGGGCGAGCCTATTGCCATTAACGGGGCACAAATCCTAACTCCGAGCTGCTACTGAGAATTTCATAGAAAAACCCAATAACACTTTTTGCTCGACCTGGGAATCGAACCCAAGACCTCTAGCGTAGCAGTCGCGTTTCGGACCACTAGGCCAACGAGGCAGTCCTAGATAAAAGATGAAAATCCTGTTGGGCCAAGGTATAATGTATTTTAGTAGTAGAACTTACGTGGCACAGCAGCTGCAAATCTCGAGCTGTCTTCCATTAACCTCTGCCTGAGTTCATGTCGGCCGATGTTGGGAGGACCGATGAGAACAATGGGCCGCTTGTGTGACGCCCGCGGGTAGTACAGTGCGACCTCCTCGTACGTCAGGATCTCTTCTTGCTCGTATTCTGGAAGGTTTAATCTCACTAATCTCACTTATAATGCTTTTTTTGCGGGATGATTCAGGGGTTTGATATTAGGGTACTGAGGTGTATTATAACTAACGACTTTCGTGATACTTGTTTCCAAATTATACTGAATTGGGATGAGTAAAATGGAGAAAAAAATCTCCACTTAAAAAAAAAACCATTAGTACCAATTTATTTTTAGTCTGTACACACAAAATTACTTTCAAATAAATCGCTCGAACCATAAAATTACAAGCGTAATTTTTTTTAATTTTTATAAGTCCTTCGGTCACTAAAATTGTAAAATGGTCGATATAGATTTTGACCCTTCCGAAAATAACGTAGTATTAGGAACTCACCATCCCCGCCAGACGTTGAGTACAGCGGGTATCCAGCTTCGCTTGTGGCCTTTTTCCCCTTCTTTTTTCGCGGCGGTTTCTTCGCACAGAGTAGAGTGCCTCCCTTACGAGGTTTGTCTCTGGCTGCTACTTCACCTGCGAGGGTCATCTTCATTGATTCTCGCCTGGAAGGAGAGTGGGCATAAAAATTGGATGAATGATTATTATATTTTAAGGCTAAATTTTCTTGCTGCGTACTTACTATGTAATTAAGATTCAAGTCAAATTTCAGGACGTTGTCCCAAAAGACATAATTATTCAAATAAAAGCTGTTCTATATTTAAATAATTTAGAAGACCACATTAATTGAAGAATGACACTTACTGGTGCTGGAACGCCTGGCTAGGGATGAGTCCGGCTAAAGTCTGGTCCTCTTCTCCCTCACGGAATGCTTGCCACCAGTTGGGGTCCTCGCGGCTGATCACGTGAAGGACGTCGCCTTTTTGGAAACTTATACCTGGAATACAAAGATGTAGGTGTGAAGGCTGGTAACACAGTTTAATGTCACAATCCTAGGTTGTTAGACTCAATTATTTGTTTTACTATGAGTCTTTTACAGGGGTTTTATTTATGACGACCTTTTATATAAAGATATTTGCATGGAGCATTAGGGGATATTAAGCCATCTTTTTATCTATTTAATATTATTTTAATTTCATTATGCTAAAATACTCACTAACTATTACTGTAATACTAATTATTATTATTTATTGGACAAAATAACAGTACAAGACAATCATTTTACCATTGTTGACAAATTTCTACAATGAAAGAGAAGGACAGTACCGGCGAGCTGTGCGTACCGTCGCATGAGGTCGCCAGGATAAGGTCTAACTAACCACCGCTTTTTATCTATGCTGTGGTGTGTGTACTCACCGAGCTCCCGACAGGGTATGTACACGTCGTCCTCCGGGTCGTAGTCGAAGTGCGCGCGCACGTGCAGCACGCGGTGCGAGGGCGGCGCGCGTGACGTCACGCGGCGCGGCGCCAGCACCACGCACAGCGTGCCCGACAGCGCGCCCAGCACCTGGCACACCTCGTGCACTGACTTGCCGCGCATCGCCACGCCGTTAACTTCCAAAAGCTGGTGGGAGGTAGAGGAAATTAAGTTAGATTATTTGTGTCATTGGATGGCAAACATCTGATGTTATGTGGTCCTCTATGGTTATAGTCTAAGTTGAAATATCTCGTGTGTCTGCTAATTACACCGCACCATAGCAAACCACCAGCAAAAGTAAAATAAGGAACAAATCAGCTGCTCCTTCGATACGAAAAAGTTTTTTATAGTCATTGACATTTTGTTCCAACTTATTACAGTATGAGTAGTAGTTACCTCATCTCCTTCATGTAATAGACCTGACTTCTCCGCCGCACCTCCTCTTACTATCCTGCCGATAATGACTGCCTCTCCTTCGTTTCTTACAGTAGCACCTGTAAATAAAAGAAAAGAAAATATATATTTCAAATACTGCAATAAGACTCGTTTTTATTAAGACCGGGCTCGGTCAGTTGCAATGCTTGCAGGATAAAAGTTCAGCGAGAAAAAAATAACTGGCTTTGAAAATTGTAAATATGGATTTTCCGTTAAATAAAAGTGAGCTCACATCGAGACGCGACGCGGCAGGACGCCACGTTCTTTTTGAGATAGCGATACAATATTAAACTTATTTGGAACTTAGTTCTTAGCGCCATCGCGAGTCGAAATTGGCCGCGCTGCGTAGCGCGGAGGTTCTTGGCAAACTTTATTTAGGATAGATACTTTAGAATGTAGTAAAATCAAATCATTTATTTCAATTGGACCACTTTTGAACGTCATTTAGTTGTCCCTTCCGAAGATAGTTTTGTACAGAGAAGCATGGGCTAGAACCTCCATAAAAGTCTTCGTAAAAGTTCGATAAAATTGTATCACTATGTTAAAAACTAGCGTCGCGTCGTATCGCAGTGGGGGTGTGAACTGATCTTGAAGCCATTATGCCAATAGTACTTACCAAGTGGTTCGTTAGTCTTCTCGATTTTGATAATTTTAATATGTTCGCTGGGGTCGTCGGGCGAGTGTGCCGACAACGCCTTGTCGTTCTCACCCTTGTGATTGAAATTGTTACCAGTCTGGAAAATACAAGAAAAATTATTGATATTACAATTCTCATGGCAGTTCAGAAAGCACATTATGATACAAGTGTGGTAAGTTTGTCATCACGGTAGAGGCTGGAGGGTAGTTTAATTAGTATCATACAACGTATCGATACCCAAGAAAATTAAATAAAATTTCATAAACTGTAGTATTTTGGACAAAGTAAATAAAGTAACTGGTAGTAACTGGATGACAGGTGCCGAGAATCGAGGCAAGTGGCGTGCGATTGGAGAGGCTTGTGTCTAACAGTAGACTATTGCAGGCTGATGATGATGATGATGCGAAAAATGGCGTGTGGATTTCTTAATTAAAACTTCAAACCCTGACCTTACCTAAGTTACCTACTTACTTATGAGTGATTTGATAATTTTACCTACTTACTTATAAGTAAGTAGAATGTTGAAAAAAAACTCAAAGAATAAAGTTAGGTAGCAAGCGTAGAACATGTCGTTCTGATAAAGTCGGTGTCTTTCTAATTATTGGAAAACTAGAAGTTTGGAGGTTGTCGTAAGAACTTCAGCGGCTGAAGTTATTGTCAAATACAACACGTGAAAACTTTGAGAGTACCTACCGCATCGCGGATTCAAGTTAATTTCGGATTGAGAACCTGGTTTGAATGTTTGATTTGAAAGAATTATGTAAGAAACTTTTATTTGATGTCATTAAAGACTAGTTAATGCCCTCGACTTTGTTTGAAATGTAGGTTATCACTGAGTTTTTTTTTTGGGGAACCGTAATTCTTTTCAATTTATTCCATATAACATCAGCTACCTGCCTGTAAAAGCCCGTTAAAATCGATCCAGTCATTTCGGAGATTAGCCAGATTAAACAAACAGACAGTCAGAAATGTAAAAACAGCAGCGTGCTGTTTTCCGGTTTAAAGAGTATGGGTACAACTTCGTCTCTGGGATGGCAACGCATTTGCAAGGCCTTTGATATTGCAGATGTCTATAGGTAGCGGTGATCATTTAACATCAGATGGGCTGTGGGCTTGATTACCATTAACGGAAATAAAAAAAAAAATGGTATACTTACCCAAGTGCGTGTAAACATTTATAATTTATCTTGTTTATAGCTGATATTTTGACATTACAAACAGACACTTCAGTTTTATTCATGTGTATAGATGTATAGTTTAGGTAGGTACCTATTAAAGTTCCATAAATAAAATAAAAGCTGGCATTTGCAGTGTAACGTTGGAAAGTAAACTTTGTAACAATCGTGAACAAAACGTTCTCATCAAAACGATTTTAAAATTCAAACGAACGCCAACTTTCCGAAGTTGGCCGGGAAATTATAGAATGTCCGAAACTCGGAATACATAAGTGCGCTTTATGAAATTTACATTAAAACAAATTCCCTATTTCCTCAGATTGTTTGTTTTCTTTGTTCTTCAGCTGTTTCCACAAAAAGTTTATAGGAACTACGTAAAACACGTGAATATAAACATTATCTACAGTAATATTATTAAGAGGAAAGATTTGTATTTGTGTGTGTGTGTGTGTGTGTATATTTGTAATGAATAAACTCAAAAACTTCTGCGCCGATTTCAAAAATTCTTTCACCATTACAAAGCTACATGCAACCTGAGAAACATAGGCTATATACCATCACGCTACGGCCCACGGGAGCACTAACGAAAAACTTAACGAGGGTGAAATAAGCCAAGTGGACAAAGTCGAGGGCAGGTCGTCTAGTTTCTAATAAAGAGAAAGAAACATTGGGAAAAGATTGACGATACTTAAATACCTTATGTTTAAAACAGATACTGTTGCCAGGCTGTCATTGTTCCACTGCAGGGTAAAGACCTCTCGTCATACAGAGAACATATGAATTAAGAGCACTGATCACCACGCTTTCTTAAGGCGGATAGGCGATTCCAGACTTAAGTGAGTAGTTGGGTGGTTTTAGATAAAGTAGTGGTTTGATGTTTTTACGGGGTTTGGTTATCCAAATCTCTGCATCAGAAGAATATTAGTAAAATTACACAAATACTTATTAATATGACTTTCTCACCTTATGCCTCTTGCCCCTCGTAAAGCAGGCGGGGTCGAGGAGCGCCGCCGCCTGGTCGTGCGCCTGTATCAGACTCTCGAGCTCCAGCCCTCCCAGGATCGACAGCAGCTCAGCCGCCAGCGCAGACGACTCAGCGCCTGTCGACGTGTGCGCTCCTAGTACGTCCATGCACTGTTGACAGAGGTTTTAAGTTATTATTTTGAGAATAAGCGGTAAAATTAACCTTATGAATACTCTAATCGAGAATGAAACTCAGAAAGCCTCGACATTAAAGGCGTGACTGGTCATTGACGATCAGTCCAGACCATATCACTAACCAGTAATTGCTAATTTTAAAAAATTGGTTCCACACTTCAACAGCCCGGCCCTATAAATCCAACCGTTAGCTGCAACCGCGCCGCCAGCGAGCCGTCACCTTTTTTATTTTATCAGCATAAACATTGTTTTAACACACACTATTTACACCGTAAACTTAACTGGCATATTAATTGCTGTGTCAAAATGATGACTTTTAGTAATGAACATCAAGAATGGCAGCTGCTGAAGTGTTCAAGAAAAAATTACAGAAGCCAAAAGAAACTATACCAAAGGTCACTTACGTCTTTCAGTCGATCAGTAGCACGATGTGTATGGGGTGGTGCTAACCCTGGCCGCTTGTGCCTCACGGCCGTGAGTACCGCCGACCGGGTGGCCAGGGCTGTCCGTAGCGCAGGACATAGCAACGCCCCCGCCGCGCCTCCAACCCGCGCCGCAAGCGCAGACTCGCCGCTCGCTCCCAGTGCCTTCTGCACGCGGTTGAGGGCTGCACATACTTCTTGGTAGTCTAAAAATGATAGAAGACATTGAGTTACATTGGGAATACCACCTTATTACCTATGTAGCTAAGCTGCTCTTACAATCCCTTTATCTATTCAACTCAAGGACGTGATTAGCAGCTTACATGGTTACGCAAAACGAAATTAAGGTAGCTTGAAGCCCAATTCCGCGAAAACCATATTTGGGCCCCCAAAGTACCTATTAAAAAGATAATTGTCCGTTCAATTCATGTGAAGAACAGCCGTGGTGAATACAGTGAAACACATGACCGCCTCACCCCTCCTTTCTCTACCCCTCTTGAGATGACAGTCAACAAAATCCCAGTTTAATCCCACAAAATAAAATCCTACTTGTTTACAGAAAGTAATAGTTTGCTTACAACACAACCCTTTTCCATATATCCATTCCGATTGACCTTCGCGACCTTTACAGAATCCTTAAAGATGTTATCAAATACGGGTGGAAACCGCCAACGACCCTTTGATACATAACCAGATATCAAGTGTTCCTTGTTTGTATAGGTAGGTCGCTCGGGAAGAAAAATATAAACTTTGTGATTGGAGTTGTTGTGTTGGTTCTAAATACATATTACGTTGACATTTTATTATACAGTTTCTGGCGCATTGTACAGAACATACCACATACCATCACGCCTATATTCCCCGAAGGGTTAGGCAGAGGTGTAACAATGTACACCCACAGTTCGCCTTTATGTTTTTAGGTCCCATGTAATAGGAGGCGAGCCTATTGCCATTAACCGGGCACAAATCCTAACTCCGAGCTGCTACTGAGAATTTCATCGAATACACAATAATACTTTTTGCTCCACCTGGAAATCGAACCCACGGAATCGGAATTGGACCACTAGGCCAACGAGGCAGTTTTCAGATATATATACTTTATTTTTTACAAGAATTTCTATTGTGTTGTAGGTGCAATATAAACTCATACAGAACTAGAGCCGGAATAACAACGTGTGGATAGGATATAGGATAAGATATGCAGCGCAGCAGCCATTGTTTCAAGTACTGCACCAACCGAGCCACCAAGTATTCATGAACTTTGAGTTGACAAACCAGACCCCATTACCAACCCGTCGCTGTCTGTCCGTCCTATCACAGGGCTGTAGCCTTAAAGCTTTATTAGGCAGACACCAGATTTTTTTACAGAGTGTGGAAACCACAGCGAGATCGGTTACTATTATCACTAAAATAAAGTAAAAAAATAAAGCGTGTATGTATGTACATACACTGGAAAAACAACCCTCCTTCTGACGCAGTCGGGTAAAAACACGTTTATTGTCAAACATACGTCTGTATGTCAATTTCTTTGGCATGCCCTACAGCCCAAACGGCATGGTCGATTTTAACATATAAGGGGTCGTGAGATTTGTCTTAAGTGTAAAAAAATAGCCTATTTTTAGCGCCATTTTATTTTAATTTCTTTGTTTGCATCGAATAGGCTCCGAAACTACTGGACCGATTTTAATCATTTTCACCAATAGATAGCTACGTTATTCCTCAGTAACATAGGCTATATAACACCGTGCTATGACACACGGGAGCGGAGCAGTAACGAAAGACGTAACTTAACGCGTGTGAAAAAAACCACACGGACGAAGTCGCGGGCAGGTCGCTAGTTCATTTATTTTTTAATTATCTTGTACATGATACAAACAACGTAGAGGGACTAAAATATCTGAACGTTAAGGGGATTACAGCCAGTACTCTGTATTCTCACCGAACTACAAAGTACTGAAGGTAAGCAATCCCCTCTGAAGCTAATCTCCTGAACTCTAAAACTTAGCAAATATTGAAGTTATCAGAGCTTTATCTACTTGATATTAAGCAAGTTTAACCCTTACCCTTGCCGCCGTTACATCAAAGCTGCTAGGGTCAATCAAGGGACCATTTTACACGTAAATCCTGGTTATAAAGGGTGTGTGTGTATGGGAGCGCCCGCAAATGTAAGATGTAAGTAGGTAGCCAAGATTAAAGTGTAAGATACCTGAATTTTCATTGATAAAGAAATTGCAATTGTTGAACCATATTTGTGTCGTAAGTTAGGAAAACATAAGAAGATTATTTGGTCTTCTTAGGAAATAAATATGGCATCTACTACAAGTTGTGCAGATGCAAGACACCGTATATTGAACATTTTATGGTTCTTAAATACATTATGATGTGTAAAAAGAAACTTAACAAAGATTTTTTTTTTCCAAGAAATTAATAGGGGGTTTTTATCCACATGGATACTAACTTAACAAAGATGAAAGTTACATATTCTTCGCATCATTGCAACATTTTTTGAAAACTGGACCATTCTTGAGAACCTCCTGGATACGAAGATATTGAAGGACATAGTACCAACTGTTTCTTTAAGAAAACCAGTTTTAAATGTTATAACTAAACTTTAAATACCCCCCCTAATGTACTAATATAAACTATTGAGTTGTTTACACCAAAAATTAAACTAGTTTCCCAAAAATAATTTTAGCTCGACTTTGAAGGGCAGTTTCCGCAGTCAACGACTATGTGATGTCTTCTTACACCCCACATTAAGTATAAGATTTCTTGCAACTTTTTTTCCGGGCAGTTTCTTTAGCCCATAAAATAAGTAAGCGTCTTAACTCCTGACCACACACACGTAAAACCTTTATTCCCTAATCAGCTCATCAGGACGAGACTTGGCCGAACTTTAGCTGTGGGTGTTATAATTTATCAGCCATCTAACCGCCCCAGTTCCCGAGTAATGTCGTCCGAACGACGAGCGAACTAGCAGCATGTGAACCGGAATTAACGCGACCCCTAGTTCGGACGGGAAGAGAAATATGGGCCAGCGGGGAAAAATTATATGGGGGGATCGATATGCGCTTTTATAGGTATGCCGGTGCGTTTTTATTTGCTTGTTTATCAAATTGGCCCACTTACTACATTGCCTAAAGTGACCATTTTACAAGTAACACCTGCACTTTAGAGGACATTAACGTCATTGTAATGCGATAAACGTGGCCAACAACAGGGGGTCAAGTCATCTAACAAAAAAAAAGTGCTATTTGGACTCGCATACAAAGGGTTTCGTAGAGTTGCCGCCACGAGTCGTGAGTACAAACGTCAAGTTCCTTTCTGGGTTTTTTGGATCATGCGATTAGTCCGTCAGTCGGACCGATCGCGTGATTTAACTTGACGTTTGTGCACACGGCTCGTGGCGGCTACTATACCATCGTACGATATTTAACACTACCCCATTAATTTTTATGATAAGCAACCAGAGCCTTACAAAGTGACAACTACCTGTAGGCAATACAAATATTTGTTCCGTGCTGAAATCGAACTCGTGTCATGCAGTGCAGCTGCCAATCGCTGGCTGCAGCTACGGCATCCTTCTTCAACAATCGTGATGCTACATGGCCACTGTGCCTATTGTCTTCTTAATTCCTCCTTACCATAAGGCTCTGACAGGGTATTAAGTTTATTTACAGCCCTTCAATGGCTAACAGATTAGCAAGCGACAGGGAAATAAAGATATCACAGAGCCTTAAGAATTCAAAATCTAATACATTTTCATGCAAAGTAATTTCAAGCATCACTGAATTATTTGCTTCACTTGAAATTTCGCTGATCCGCGGGAAAAATTACCGCGAACGGACGTGATCGGAAAAAATTGATTTGGTTGGATTTTCCACGAATTTCTTTCAGAAATATTGCAACTTTTTTACGAGAATTCGATTCAGATTTGAATTTGGAACACCAGCTGTTACGTGGTGTAGAAGAAAAATGCAACAAGGAAGTCATTCCTTGTTGCATTTTTCAAAAAAACACAGTTTTTTGGTATTATGTGAATAGCAGAATCAGCATTCGCTTTCTGATGATATAAGCAGCATTATATTATAATATACATCGACCTGATGTCTCATGTTGATATACGCCAAGACTAAGCGATTTTGGGACTCGTAAAAAAAAAATATTCTGTTCCTTACAAAAATGCAATTCCTACAAAGTCATGTACGGAACTATTATTTTTCCATACAACCTTGTAGATGGGACAAGCCCACCACACTATTCCCAACCACTGCGACTTCTGTAAGCCAGAATCAATAGTGGAGAACAACCTTGTAGATATTGTACTTTTGTATGAAACTGCTGACTTTTATGCAACAGGTAGTAGGTGAGGTTGATGTCATACCCAAATGAAAAAAGGACTTACCGACAACAGCATACAGCTGTGTGGAATCATCGCTGGCATCGTCTTCGTACGCGTCGTTGACGAAGGCGGTGCCTGATGAAGGAGGGTTAGACTCCAGAGCCTGGAGCTTGTGGGACCCTCGCAGGGAAGTGCGGAGGAACTCATTCTGTGCTGCAATCCGCTCCTCAGCCTCCTTGCGCTGGCGCAGCTGTTCCTGTAGGCGAAAGAGAGTTGTATGGTTAGTGAATGGTAAGTAACAGTTCAAGTCGGATAAGGGCTTGTTTAACTTTTTAAAAGGGGCAACTAGATTCAATACTTTTTAAATATATTAATTTATTTTGACTTGTTCGTTCGTAAGAGGAAGGAGGCGGGGGGCACCGATGCTGCACGCATTCATTCCGCCAAAGAGACACAAAAATTAACTTGAAGTTGTGCTCACAACTAGATGATTTGATGTTGACTTTGGTTTTCTTCAAACAACAAATAATGCATTCACATCAATGCTTGGCTTAAACTCACTACATTTCTCAAACATAATTCATTATGTTAGAGAAAGCAATCGAGTTGGAATCGTAACATTGTTAGGTAATGGTGTAACCGTGAGAGCGGTCGCAGGTCATACAATTGACTACTATGACGCATTGACCATGTGAATGTGAACTATTGATGGCATTGCAACACTAATGTGAACTCGTGCGATTTAGTTCTGTGTGAACTAAATATCCGTGTGTGCAAGGTTTAAATATTAAATGTACCTATCTCCTCTCTTCCCTCGTTAGCCTAACGGTCCGAAGCGCGACTGCTAGATTCCTTGGTTTCGATTCTCAGGTCGAGCAAAAAGTGTTATTAGGTGTTTCTACAATATTCTCATAAGCAACTCGGCGGAGCCAGGATTTGTGCCCGGTTAATGCCGAATAATGTCATAATCTGAAGAAAAAATGGATAAAAAAACTCTACAGTCAAACTTTAAGTTTTAAAATTAACAGGATGACAAAGCTAAAAATTTATGATGTCAAATGTCCCTGAAAATATTATCGTGGCACTCATTTATAAAGGTTGGTACTTACGTTACATGTTTATAGACCGATATGTAAACATTACACTTGAGGACTAAATCACCTAAACAGTAAGTACCCTATAGTAATCTAACAATACCTGGGATTTTACAGACTTATCTACACCAACAGCTGTCAAGGCCGGTCTCTTTGAGCCAGATCTAGTCTCTTAATAATAAATCTGTGTAAATTCTCCGGGATTCGTGAGAATTTGTCGCCGTTTTAGGGTGCCGACGGGACCCTATTATTAAGCCTCTGCCATACCTCTGTCCGTCTGCCTGTCAGCGGATTGTGTCTCATGAGTCGCAATATGGGTAGAGAGTCGAAATATTCACAGAAAAAAAAAATAAAAAAAAATAAGGTTAAGAATTAAAGGTGGATGTAGTGTTAAATATTGTATAGTACGAAACACTATTTTGTATTTGTACGTTAAACAATGTACATAAAGTTCATTTTGCAATATGCACATAATTTATTTTTCGATGAATTCCGCGGTTGTATGAATCGAGCCTTAGCCCTTGCTACAGCCATCACCCGTCAATAAATCTCTGTCACTAATATCAGTAGTCCTGCATAACATAACATCACCGCAAAAGGCCGTGTAGCCTTAAAACACACGCCTTGACCGACTATACATATAACTAGCCTATGTACAATGTTATGTAATGTTTACCTATTTATTATATTTAAACAAACATTTATCGTTGCTACCGAGTGACTGATGTTAGTTATTCAAAGCAAAATTATATTTGAGAATTATAAATAAGATTTCATCTATACTAATATTGTGAGAGGAAAGATTTTTTTGTTTGTTTGTATCGAGCAGGCTCTGAAAGTACTGGACCGATTTTAACCATTGTTTCACCATCAGATAGCTGCATTATTCCCAAGTAACATAGGCTATATAACAATACGCTATAACCAACGAGCGAAGCGCAGTAACGGAAGACGTAACTTGAGGTGGGTGAAATGACACGCGGACGAAGTCGCGGGCAGGCAAAATATAAAAATGTCTTCGAGCAACCATTTCAGGTTTCACTCGTGAAGTTAAACAAAAAAAAAACAGTTTAAAACATTCATTCTATTTTCACGCTTAAAAGACAATGATTAACAGTAATAGTCTTACAAAACATTAAGCTCGAACTTAAAACAAAAGAGCACTAATTGCTTAGTCAAATGACCGCTTTCAAGACTGCCTTAATAACTGAATTCGGTTTACAAACATTTGTCCCAGACTCCTAGTTCCAATTTGCTTTTGGTCTATTTTTCAGACCACTGGCCTGAATTCCTTCACGGTGCATCGCGCATTGCTCTCCGGCTGGCTAGACTGCAAGACCAACTTAACTTTAAGAAACTATCCGCTTCAATTCAAGCTAAGTTCGTCTAGATGAGATAGCTTCACTATTCTGGCCAAATTACATTCAAACTCGTCGGTAAACCACTGAGTTTAGAAATTACAAACGCAGCACAAAATCCTTTCCAAAACCAAAATTGAACTTGAAACTACTTTGAATCCCTATAATGAATGATGATGATGAAAAAGTTATTAAAGCTGATGTCGAAGCTAAAAAAGAGCGTAGTAATATCGTCTCTCGTAATAATTTTGAAGCAAGAAAGGATATTGTTGAACTAATAATAAAGTCTGGCTATAAACCCTGAGCCTGCGGCAGTAAAACTCATAACAGGAATTGACAATCCAAAGTTCTAACACAATCATGATGGAAAAAGAAGGCTCTAGAATCTAGACGACTCAGCTAAGTATATTATTGTAATAAAAACACAGCTTCCACCAGTCCGTCCTTTTACAGTGTTTAATGCATGAACTCATACAAATTGAAACAGAGTATTTCGTTTCGAACAATACGAAAATATTCACAATTCACGGACCATGACATACAAAGCACAAACTAACCGATATGGTACCATTTGGTCTGCTAAACGTTGCGTTGTTTAACATACAATGGTGGTCGCAGAATTATGTATGTCGTGTATGTTTGCGTGACGTCAGCGCGTTAACTGATAGCCGTGCTGGACAAACAAATCCAGTCGCGTTATGGGGTCAGGAGATATGAGAGAGAGCAGATTTTCTAATTTTCGAAATTGAGGAAGTTTACGACGAGGTTAATGAAATAGAAGAGAATGAAGAGCGAGATAAAAGACACAGTTAAATTTTTACAACACAGAAATATTCTGATTTAAGTAATACATTATAAGAGTAAATCCAATTTCATCCCGCTAGTATTTTATCGTACAGGGTTTCGCACCAATATTTAGGGAACCGTAAAGTCTACTTAACATGAAAAATCCTAAAACATATTTCGTGAAGTTATCCCAGATAATCTAAGTAGGGTAAATTATGAAACAGGCAACACACTCGGTCTATGGAACGGCCTCATTCTGCAGCAATATTTGGTGGAAATATAATAAAAAATACATTCCCAGGTTGCCAAACATTGATTTACGAACATTAAATCATTTCCTTGGAGTCCTCACTCAATACTTGGTACCTCTAACGTGGGTGTTCCTCCTTCCTTGAGTTATTTCCGTCTTTCTAATCTATTGGTGGGATTTTCTTTGCTATAAAACTCTGGAAACAGATTGGATTGTGTCCTATCTGATCAGCACAATGACCTCCATTTTATAGATAGCTAAACGCTTCCACTGCATGTTTTTCTACTGTTCTTGATTCGTAGAACGACTAAACCGCAACCTTTCTAGGAGACTATTAAACTTATAATAGACAATTAAAAACTGGAGGGAAATTCATTGCCTTGGTTCAAGAACTATTTAATATGAGGTGTGACGCTTATTGGTTCGTGGATACCAAAAATGTGAGTATTAGAAGCAGTAATCTATGAAACAATCTTATAACAATAATATTCTGTAAGTTGAATAACATTTTAATATATCATCGGTTTATATTAAATTACAAGTGCAATGGCGTATTAGTCACATAGCGTTCATTTTAAAGTTGATAAATGAAATAAAATTACGATCTTTATTTCTACTTTCTTCATGGTACAATTATGTCGTTATCTAAAATAACCGATCTTCACCCACAGCTCGTAATAAAACAAAATATATTCCTCCTAATTTGCCAACTGTCCGACTCACAAACTCAAAGTTTTAATCACAAAATGGAAACTTCCATTTCGTTTGGAATATTATGCCTATTAGCTTGAAAGCGGTGCAGTTACGAGGCGCAATTTACTTTTGGCAATATTTTGAAGACTAGTCTTTAAATGTGTTCTAAAATCGCTCATGCATTAGACGCTTGGGGGCGACGCAAAAATTGATCTATGCTTTTATTATTCGGTGTCTAGTTTCTACGCTGCGGCTAAACTTTGGCGAGAATGCATCCATCAATTTTGGCAATACACCAACTTGCTAACATCGTCATTTGATTCATCGACAGCATGAGCGTTAAAGACGATGCCATTTCAAATCTTCTTCGTTCTTTCATGATCAGAATTAGAATTGCTTAACTGACCTAGTTATATTTTCTTCTAAAACTAATTTATACTGATAAATTCGTGTGCGTACATTTCGGTTATCACGGGGTTTAGCTTTTGCGTGAAACCGTAACACTTTTCTAAAATAAAATTAGCCTAAGTTATTCCTTATAACATCACCTAACTGCCAGTGGAAATCTCGCCAAAATCGGTCTAGCCGATTAAGAGATTAGCGGGAATAAGCCGATGGACAGACAGTTGTTTTGAATGTAAGTACGTACCGTGTAAATATTCATATATTTATTTTGTTATTAAGGTGTTATTTTGACATAACAAACGGACACTTTTTATTTTATTTATTTGTACAGGTTTGTCATTTAAGTTTTTATTTCATCCATCCATCACGCCTGTTTTCCCCGGAGGGTTAGGCAGAGGCGTACCAACGTACACCCATAGTTCGCCGGTATGTTTAAGGTCCCATGTAATAGAGGGCGAGGATCCTATGTAATAGGAGGGGTAGGGGGGGGATTTATTTCATATATATCTTTATTTTAACTTTACAAACGTACATACAAATTCCAAAGCATTTTAAGTATGCAGCGAAACCCTTTCCGCACCAGGTTATAGTTATAGTCTTTAGTCTCTGGGTTCCTGATTATGCAAGCGAGAAAGTACACCGAAGTCAACAAAGATTTATCTATGACAAACTGTACTGGTTGCTTATAAACATCACTTACGAGATCAAGATATTGAATGGTGGGTACGATTTCATAAATCAATATATCTTTCCTTATAGGTTTTCGGAGTTATGAATGGGAAGGCAAAAATATTTAAGAATGGGCAGCGATAAATAAAAGACAATGACAGTTTCGATCGACACATGACGTCACTATGATAGTTATGAGGGTCTAAAGTGATGCTTAATTCGTGACAGCTTTTCAAGCACCTGACTATGGAGGATACATTTTATAGCTTTGGCATAAATAATTGACTATCTATAGTGTCAAGGAAATCAAACAGTTCCGCCGTAGGACTCTCTTTTCTCTTTCTCTCTTTTTTTAAAAAAACGTTGCCCCACACTTGGAATTTCTCCTGTATCGTGGGAGCGTTTACAAACATATAAACTCACATACACAAACAGCCAAACGTAAGCTGTTTGTGTATGTGAGTATTTACAAATATTTCCATGGCCTACAGATGTAGGCCATGCAAATATTTGTTCCGTGCGGGAATCGAACCCGCGACACGCAGCGCAGCAGCCAATCGCTCAGCCACTGCGCCAACCGTGCCGTCAACGTAGTACTGTAGCAATTCCGTTTTGCCTAAACTTCTAAGTCAAAAGTCAAAGTCAAATTACTTATTTCAACTATAGCATTACAATGTTTAGTCTGTTAGGCTTTCACGACAAGGGTACGACACCGATTTTGATGATATTTGGTATGGGGTAAGTTTGAATAAAAAAGGACATAGGCTAGTTTTTTTGTCTACGTCTGCGGTAACAAGTTAAGAAATAAGAGCTTAATAAGTTTATTCCTCCTCAGCTAGTTATTCCCTCCATAACAATAGCCTACTCAAAATATCAAGCTTGTAGACGTCACTGGAGGCCATTATTTCTATTTCCACGACGCTGCGCCGTATACGGGCCGGTTCCGAATATCTGTCGCATTTCGCGCCAAACGGCCCGGACATCACGATGTTTTTACGTTCTTACGGAGCCCGGTATGACGTCAGTAAGTAGTGTCACGAGGAAGAGGAAGGCAGAAGCGACACGTTGCCTTAGAGAAAGATTTCAATTAAACATGGCGACGTGTTTGGAAGGCGGAGGAAGTACAGAATAATGTATGTACACGTACACCTATACCTACTAATCTATACTAATATCATAAAGCTGAAAAGTTTGTTTGTTTAACGCGCTAACCCCTGAAACTCCCAGTCGGATTAGAAAAAATCTTTATGTATAAATGATAACCAGATTCATGTGGAATAGTATAGGCTACATAACATTACGCTACGGTTCACAAGAACAGGGCAGATATCAAAGACGTAAGATACGGGTGAAAAAAACCCACGGGGATAAAGTCACGGGCAAGCAAGCACTAGTCGCACTAATGAGGGTTCATCATCAAGAGAAACCCAAACAAATTGACAGAAAAAACAAATGTGTGACGACAATGATTTACGCACACAAGATAAATAAAAATCCATGAGCATCGATCATGGAAAACCCAACCATGTTTACATAGCTCCACTAAATGCTTTTGTGATTAAAGCTCTTTGTTAAGGGGCTCGTCCGGGGAAGTAAAACCACCATGCCTATTTCTGCCGTAAAGCAGCGTTACTGTGTTACGGTTTGAAGGGTGTGGGTGGCGGTGTAATTACAGGCATATGAGACATTTCAACCTTGTCTCTGGGATGGCAACGCATTTGCAAGCCATCTGGTATTGTAGAGAGGCAGCGGTGACTATATATAACAAAAGGTCAGGTAAAAAATAAAATGTTGGTCCTACTTTCAAATGGAGTGTCTGAACAAGTGGTCTTTCGGTACAATTTTGCTTGGTGCTATCAAGTCCCTTTCGACGACTTCAGTAACAGCTCCTACGAATATTTTTATTGACCAATTTGCACAATTTTGTTATATCTTCTTCTGGCAAGAAAAACAGGTGTAGCACTTACTTTTAGTATTCTAGTTGGGGCAGTGAACCGGGAGTTCTTACTCCACTAAAAGTCAGTTGCTCATATATCTGTGTATGTGCAGTTTCGTGAACTTCGCAATAGTTTTCCCATTTACTTCTATTAATTTAAAGAAGTAGGTACTTGCTTTTAATCTAAAACTAGCGAACTGCCCTGGCTTCCTACTGGTGCAGTTTTTTGACTTTTCCGGTATATTTTCCAAAAATATTCTTTCATACAAACCTTGTCCGGGAAATTTTAAAAACAACAAAAATAATCATGCAAATCGATTCAGCCGTTCTGGACATTTGCGCTTTGCAACACATTTAGCCATTCATTTTTATTTATATAAATAGATGATCCTTAAAAAAAATATTTTCTTAAACTATGCTAAATTATTTTCTTAACCGGTTGCATGACCAGCTTAGTTTATTTTGTAGTCTGTATTGCTTCTTTCTTGTTATATTTGCTTAACCCTTAAAAACCAGAAGCTCACATCATAATCAAACATCTGAAAACCAAATATATTCTCTTCCTAATAACATCATACTTCATGTAGTGGAATTCAAAATATTAATGAGATTACTCAATTAGCATTGCTAATTACATTCAAAGAAGGTGCTGCTAAAAATGTTTGATGTTTAGCTGCGATCATAAAGTCATTGAATTAGTTGGTGCGTTTAAAGAGTTTAAAAGGGAATTGACCGCAGTAAATAAGATCAAATTATTTATATAAAATCGTGGATTCTAAAAGTTTAAATTGTTTATAACATAGATCATGCAATTTTTTGCAATAATTACACGAAAATACGTCAAAAACTGTACCTGGCTAGTGAGGCGATGATCATGGAAATATTTCGTATTGCCGATCATGATAATACTGAACTTAATAAAAAAAACCAGGTTAGGCGTGGTCAATTAATTGAAGGAAAATTACACAATGGGTACTACTTACAAGGTAAAATTCTAGCTTTATTTTAACTGTACCGAGTCTAAATAAAAACTAGTTTGTAATTATAACGTTACATTGCATTACAACATTTTGTAGCTACGCCACATTGCTTCAAGTCATTTCAAACTGGATTGTAACTAACATTTTTTAAATGTTTTTACAGTTTTCGTTCAAGCCATTTAAGACGTAGGTAACGTTTTAAAAGTCGGACATAAACCGGCAGATAATACAGTTTTTAAAGATAAATGCAATAAGATCAAAAATACTATGAGTAATTTTAATGGAGAGCTGGCACAAAATGGAATTGAGCCTATTGAGGAGATACCAAAAATAAAATAAGAAGAAATATTGATTTTAAATGATATAGGGGAAAAGATTAAGGGCTTGATTCTTTACGTGAGCTTCATAATCCAAGTAAACAAGGTCGAGTAGAAAACAATCGGGAGCTAAAAGAGATAGGTATAGGAATTAAAGAAGATAGAAGTCAAGACAATGACTTAAGATTTAACATCAACGAAAAAACCCCTGATAAAGATTGATGATATGATATACATAAGTATCAAGGAAATAAATATAGCTGAGGAATAGTAAGTAGCAGCAGTCAAGAATATGGAATTGGGTTGGTACAGTTGTACCTACCAAAGAGTCGGTCCCATCCTCGGCGACATGTGGGCGTATAACGAATGGTACCATTTTTACTTCTATCTACTATTTTTGGTAATGTAAGCATGATAGGAATTTTTATTACCATCTAGTTGTTACTCTCTTTAATATCCTGTTTATCGTACGTGACATTATTACCTGTCGATGTAAGTAATATTTTTTCAGATGAAATATGATAAAATATTCAATACAGACGCCTTCTCTTATCTTTACATAAAAGTCACAATTTTATGTAAATGTCGTGTTATCTCTGAATATGTAAATCGTATGAGAGATGAATCAGTATACTATACTGTTACATACAAATTCGTAGGCGTTCGAATGTGTTGCAGGTAACCAATCATTTTTCTTTAATTTGGTTGGTGCACGAACATTTCAATTTGGAACGATCTACGAAGATAGCCGATCGGAAATGCACTTGACTTTAATGTAACGGTTTTTGAAATTTTAATTTTGGAACGATTTGAGTGAGACTTGTTGAAAGCGCTTTAATAATGGTTAGCAATAGAGAGATTATAGGGAGTCACGAAGAGGAAACGCTTAGCAAATGTTTTTAGGTCAAGTCGAGGACAGAAGGAAGACTTTTTTTCATTCATTATTTTTTTCAAGTTGCTCTAAAGAACCTATTGATCCCAACGAAAACGACAATATTAGTTCTATTTATACTTAAAAAACTAAAATATCCTTCTTATGTGCCAATACATCATCAATCACCAACATTATCACGCATTACTTGTACCCACATGCTATTATTACAACGTCACACACTGGGACGCTAAGTGCCTGCCCACGCTCCACTAGCGGCGAGTACTGGCGTCGAGTACTAGCATACTATGCTGTACGAGTTACATGGCATTACGTGAGAAACGTTTTACGCAATAGAGCTGTTGGGGCGTTAGGCTGAGTCCTGTGTTGGGCCATGAAAATGGGGACTATGGATCACTTTTCCTATATTAATCAGAGAATACGGAAACGATTTAACTGTCTTGAATGCTACCACTAAATAAATAAGAAAAGATTAGCGGAGGAGTAAGAAAAAACATAAAAAGTAGCCTTTGGGCTATTGCAGACTAAATCAATCTCTGTGCCGAATTTCATCCAGACCTGTTCAGCCGTTTTGGAGCGATTATGTAACAAACATCCTTCTAAACTTTTTATAATAGCAGCTAAATTAAACATAAAGATCTCCCCACGTGTATTTTTAAAGCACGCCACGTATGGCTTAATGATAATGGATCAGACAAAGTACAAAACAGTTCGAGCTCCCAGTATTTTCTGGTCCAATCGACCAATATTTAGAGCATTAGCATTTTCGATTTAAAACCGTTGCTATTCTTTGTTTCTAAAGGGTTACACATTAAACTTTTAAACGAATAAAATACATAGTTTGTACAATTAGATTAAAATGGGAAGCCTCACAAAGTTTCTTTTTGTTCTATTGAATTATGCAAGTTTAAATAGAATGGTGCAGACTATGACGCCTACGCGCTGTTCTACATTGTTCCAAATTGAATTACTTACTTGCAAACAAGCTTGTTGCTCACTTACAGAGTGTCTAGTGACTTATATGCAAATAAAAATGTTTATACATCAATACCAATGAATAAAATTCAAGAGTCTGTTTGTAATGACAAAATAATGGCTTTTGGCTAAATAACTTTTGCATTATGAATGTTTACACGGTAATTATGCTTTAAAAAACACATTTTTTTTGGTCTGTCTATCTGTATGTTCCAGCTTGTCATGATAATGATAACCGACATTCACCGAACGAAGTTGCGGGCATAAGCTAGTATTTAAATAATAATTATAAGTAGTAGTAATGTAAGTGGTAAGGGGTTCATCGAAATTAACCATTCTTTTTCTAAAGTTTTAATTTGAGGAATGGAGTTTGCGAGCCCTATGCCCCGCAGTGGACACCGTGCGGTTGATATGATGTTACACAGACAAGTTACTGAAGAATTGTGGAGCTTCGACAGTATCAAAACTACTTTTTAAAATTACCGCGAAAATTTTTTTAATCGCGTTCCAGTACTTTTTCAAATCGCTATCGTCATGGCCTCTAATCACCCGATCACGTACAACCAGGCAGTGCAACCTAGCACTAGCGCACTCGCGCTCCTGCTATCCTGGGATAGCGTTACTAGTGTTAACAATCAAACCCAGTTTGCATCGATGGTTCTGCAGATAGTGATGGAGTCACAGAAAAGAAATCGTTTAGAAAGTTCATGATAAGTGAACCAAATTTTAAAGGTGTTTATTAACGAACATGTCTTTCTAAGGTTTTATATCTAGAGAGTGCTAAAAATAAGACTCCACTGTCTGTTTGTCCTTTGCTTGGTCTGTATCTTTTGAACCATATTAGGTGGACACCTAAAGTAACCAGATGTGTATTATTATGACCACCAATTAATAATAGACATAAAATAAAATTAGTTATTAGTATTATTTTTTTTGTCTTCATAGGTTACGGTCGAGCGCTCATTTGCCCTTTAGATTGTACAAAATAAGGTTGATTCTTCTATGTTTCAATTTTAATTTGCTATTCTTTTATTTAAACACTACATAATTATGACTGAACCTTTTGATTTATCTTGTGTGTCTCCACAAAATCGTTACTATTTCCCATCAGTTATTATTATTTATCAACTTAATTTTACGGATAATTCGAGGTTATTACATTATTGTTGACGATTCGCGACGCTTTAGAAAGTGGAAGGAATATAAGAAAGTGAAATGCGGAAAGTTTTGTTCATACGAAACAGAAATGCTCCCTCTGGATACGAGTTGAAAGGAAATAGCCTGTAGGGAAATCTATCGAATCTAATAACTCCAGCAAAATGACAGAACAATACTTTTTCTTATATTTGCAGAATATAAAACGATTCTTGATCGTTTAACTTAGTACCTTTTAGCAGAAATTGTAGATACCGTTACACGTTTAACGATATCGTTATTTCTATGTTAGAGTATTATTTATTTATTTATTTATTAAAGCTTTATGCACAAATGTAAAACAAAATACACCGTACAAAGGCGGACTTAATGCCTTAGGCATTTTCTACCAGTCTACCTTAGGGTGATGCAGAGACAAAAATAATTATAATCTTATCTCTCTATCTAATCTTATCTTTCTTTCTTGATTATAATCTTTGTTATTCTACATCACATACCATGACGCCTGTTTTCCCCGAACGGTTAAGCAGAGGTGTACTAATGTACACCCACAGTTCGCCAGTATATTTAGGTCCCATGTAATAGGGGGTGAGCCTATTGCCATTAACCGGGCACAAATCCTAACTCCGAGCTGCTACTGAGATTTTCATAGAAAAACCCAATAACACTTTGCTCGACCTGGGAATCGAACCCAAGACCTCTAGCGTAGCAGTCGCACCTAGGACCACCAGGCTACCGAGGCAGTCTAATGCTGTAATACATGAAATATACGAGTACTTAGAGTCATAGAATAAAAGTAAAGCAAAAATAAAAGATGCATTACACTTTATGTCCGTTTTTACTATGACTAGGCGACTCCTGAGTTGATCCTCATCACAATGACAAGGCCACTTAAATTTCCTTCTAGCGACAGACAACTTGCAACTAACTACATGTTGTACAGTCAAGTAACTTTGTTCAATTATTGACCTTCAGATCATAACTTTATGAATCAAAATCTATCCTCACTCAAATACTACCGAACTACCACCAATATTTCCCAAATCAGTAGTCAATTCAAATAGGGATAACGCCAATTTCTCTTATAAGCGTCATAGTAAACAACCTCGCCGGATATTGTGAGTTGCGACCTTAGATGCCGATTGACCTTAGATAACCTTGAGTGTCAAGAGGTACACTATTTTCCTCAAATACGAAGGTCTTACCTCAAGATTTGTTGCAAGAAATTCGTTTTAAATTAAAGTCGGTTGATAAAATTGATATATTTGCCTCAACTTACAATACATTTAAGAAAAGCATTGTAAAATATTGACATGATACCTCACTGAAACTTATACTTTATATACAAATATTAGAATTGACAACTTCACTGTATATAGATACGATTTTTTTTAAAAACCTATTTTTTACGGCGCAAGTATACAACCTTCTTAGAAGCTATGTATATGCTAAGCTATTAAATGTTTGAGCCGTTTGGGGTGGAAACACCATAGGGGCCTGAGTCAACTCTTTACGTACCCAGTAGGCAATTTTTTTATTTTTTATTGTGGGTGGTAAATCATCAAATAACTTCTCCCGCTCTGTGCGGGGCGGTAGGGAGTGTCAGACTTTTACTCACTAAAACCCACCCATGTTCCTTCTTGTGCCCTTTGCGTTCCGGGGGCGCGGTATCTCTTGCGAACAACCCACAGCCCCGGCAGGCATCGGCCTCTTTGAGGCGCGCGTGGAACACGAACGCGCCGTCGACACGGCGTGCCCAGTAGGCTGGCCTTTTCTTTTCAAAGAATCAGCATTGACATACAAATTTGACAATTCTGCCAGCCTATTGGTCACTTGCCCCATTGACAGCGATGCGGACAAAGTTTTTGATGTCCCATGAGACTCCCTCTTTCTCTTTTATAAATTACTGTGTATTTATAAGTTTTGTGGTTTGATTCATAAAATATTGGATTCAGATTTAAGCACTACAATAAACCTATTATTATACGTAACTAAACGCCAGACCTATTGTACAAATATTTGCATTCCCTAATAAAATAAAATAAATTGTTGTCAGTCCCCGTCTCATAACCACCACCATATTTAAAACGAAGCGCCAGGATGTCACGCTATCGTCGACATGGTACCTTATATTGCACAAGCTTTTATAAGGCTGTAAGACTACGTAATACCACATTATTAAAAGCAGGCGGTAGGTACTATGTATTTGATTTCACGCCCACAGATGTAAGACTGATTGATCCGTCCGCAATCGAGATGAGGAAATGGATGGAAAAAGAAAGAAGCCAAACCAATTATCTACATAAAATAATTTGTTTTACTGAAAAGAAGATAACAAATTGGGAAAAACTGGAGCTAAATCTTGACTGAATGGTATCGAGGCAGTCCATACAAGAGATAAGCGATGAACTTAAATTAACAGCGAGTCCGAACTGGAGAAGGGTCGCTAGATACAAAAAACAATAGAAGATGTTACCAGACACCAAAAGAGGCAAGAAGAAATATACAGGGCATTAGGGCAAACGAGGGACTTTCTTTAAGGGAGAACACTCATAAAAATAAACAACTTTTACTACAGTACGAACCTTAAAATCGAAAAAAAAATCAACTGCTCCATACATTTATGTTCGTGTAACTGGACAACGTGTAAGGAACGGGTAATATTTTTTTTTTTCATTTTAAGTTTGATTTCATAGTGAAACGTCATACGCACTACACTCCCTTAATGTATGTCCCTTATTTAAACTAACACCTCGTATATACAACAAACTATGAGCAATTCATTGAAGAAAAGAAACATATGTCTTGATTTACAATAAACGGTTTTGAGGGTTCGGTTTGGAATGGTAAACCGGTTTTAGAAAGATAGTAGACTCAATTTGTTCTAACTGTAACATTTTTATGCATAAATAAATATTATTATTATTTATTTTAAATGTTTATTGTATAACTCAGGACCAATGAGGTCCTTTGGGACACATTCAACGGGCCGAAACCAAATCGCAGAGACTCGTTTGACAATAACACCCAAATTAAATGTGATGGTAAACCAACTGAGGATTATCCCTGTTTGCACTATGCAAGCGCACGTAAGGATATCCCCCGGTTGGTGCAGGACTATTAAAGGACTATGGACTATTGATGGAAGCTAAAAATATTGGACTTTGGGTACAAGTTTTTACTATTTAAGTTCACTCTAACGAGCTTTATGTAGCAGTACTAAAACTTGGAAAAGTGGAAACCTCGTCAAAGCAAGTTGTACACTACCTTTTGACAACAAAGCACGTTTACCTTCAACATTGGTCCATAACCGTTGCTCAAAGCATAACAAAGCTATCCGGTAAGTCCGGCTATATATCCGGAAGTGCTGGAAGCTATACAATTCATACAACGGTTCATGTTCGCCGGAGCCGGCCCGGATATGAACGTTCCGATTGTAAACACCCGTGTGATTTTAACTGGCCAGTGGTAAATGGGACTAGGTATATTTTATATTACATGTATGTAGGTAGGTACTACATGTATCAATATGTCATCATACCATCACGCCTGTATTTTATTGGCATCGGTAAAGGAAAAAGGAATACTTCGTAAGGAAACTTGTACTTATAATTATTTTTACATATTAATTACGAGTAAATGCAGCAGCAAAGCGCAGCAAATTGATATGCAAATGAGAAAATCAAGTAGAGAAAACTGCCTAAGTACTCGATTATCTTAAGTCAAACAGCTGATAATTCAACGTAATCAATGTAAATAAAATGTATATAATCAAGAGAAACTCACTCTCAGTTGAAAGTAAACACAAACAATATACTCACAGAGTAGGCCTTTATTCTTTCTGGGTCGACATCGTGCTGCGAGCGAGCCTGCGCGCGCGGCGATGACGACACCATGATCTATGGATCACGATCTATACGCTCGAGTAACGGTTTATCCAAATGGGAATGTTGAACGCCATATCACATTGCACTTTTATAAATATTTTTTTGCTGCTGGCAACACTATGGAACACTGTGTTTCACTTGTTGTTTTTTTTTCTATAGGACAAAAATAAATGAATATTTTTTCGAGGTTTATATCTGTGTGTTTTGAACGAACTTAGTTTTAGCGCTTGTATGTGAAAATCAGTTCTTTAGGCATTACGTAAGTAAAATTAAGAAACATTTTAACTTTTATAAGCTCAATTTCGTGTTCAAAAATTGAGTTGATCGTGTAAGAATAACGCATTAAGGGTAAAATATATAAAAAAGTTTGGATGCATTGCAAGTTACATAATGTTTATGACCTATCGAGAAATCTATACTTATATAGTAAAAGCTGAATAGTTTTTACGTTTTAGTGCGAACATTATTTTTGGATAAAAAAAAACTTTTTACATATGATAGATAGATTATAGGCTAGATAAAATCACACTACGGGCCAAGGGACCGGAGCAGTAACCAAAGACGTCATTTAAGGCTGGTGGAAATAATAACGCGGGTGAAGTCGCGGGCAAGAGCTAGTATGTAATAAAGTTTGAATGCATTGCATGTTACATAAATTTATGACCTAATGAGAATTAACAATCTTTACATAGTCTTTAACAAAGTCGCTCCTGCTGTATGCACGCTTAGATCTTTTAAATTCCACAACGGATTTTAATGTAGTTTTTAGCCATGGATAAAGTGATTCAAGAAGAAGGTTTATACGTATAGAACATCACGCTAAAACTAACGGGTGCGGTGCAGTAACCTAAGACGTTACTAAACGCGGTAGATATTGCGAAGTCGTCTAATAATGTATAAAACAAACACTTTGGGTTGCGCACCGTTGGATTTTCAAAGCTCGGCTCAGCATCGAGCGTTGAAAATCCCACAGCTAAAATTACCAAAGTAATATTAAAATAATACTGATTTAAGAGATGGTGTTAGGCCCCCAGAATCGCCTTTTAATACGTATTTTTTAGTGTGTTAGTTTACGTCACACTTGACGATAGATGACCGTAAATTGTAACATAATTTTGCTGTTACGTTGGAAATTACTTGAGCATTACGCTGAACACGCTCTGGTACACATTGCGAGCGCACACTGGCATTGGTAAATAGACTGCTGGACAAAAAAAAAAACAAAATTGAAGATTACGACATTAGGTTTTGACCTTTAAACTTTTTATATTCTTAAGTAGAGCCCATTTAGTGCTTAACTTAAGCTCAACAAGGCAATTGAAGAACAAGCTACTCTCCATTTTCATTGTAAGGTTTATTTTGCTTTAATATCAGTTATGGCCGTGATGTCCCAGTGATTAAGAAGCTTAAATCAGCACCAATGTGACTTTTTCTATACATATGTATTTTCCAAGTTTATCTAGAATCTAGGACAAGCAAAACATCTTGAGGAAAACTGTACTTATAATTATTACAGTTCTAAAATAGCATATGCGCTTTGAGCAAGCGTGGTGATCAATGCTCGTGCCTTATCTGTATGAGAAGCCTTTGCCCAGCAGTGGAACAGTAAGAGGTGTGTATTATTTTCATAATAGCACTAAGTTGTTCTTAAATACACAATTACAAATTATTTAGAATTTCGAGTTACACTGCGCCTGGGTCGCCTGACATTCACCACACTTAATTCTAAATGTCAAATTCAAAAAGAGAATGCTCTATCGTGTGCAGTAAACTCGTTCCTTGCCAAAAACACTTCACAAATATCAAATCTTTACTTACTTATTCGTAGTAAAAGTAGCACTCCAAATGTTACGATAACAGTTCCAAGGTCAGAAATCGATTATGAAACGATTCGATACGGTGAATTTAATCGATAATATCGATTTGGAGGTACAGATGCATGTGATGGCTACACCGTTGTAGATTGTCGATGGTATTCGAATGGATATTTTGAAATTGGAATGTTATTGGTGGCCTTAATCTGTATAAGTGGTTCAGATGCCATAAAATGATAAAATCATGAGATCTATATTGACCTAAGCCCAACTAAGCGATACTAAGTGTTATAACTTGAAGACGGCGCCCGCTAGCGCCAGTGCCTGACAGAGTTGCAGAGTTTGTTCAAAAGCGTTACCGCGGCCATAAAACGCAAAGGGCATTATGAGGAACACGGATGGGTTTTAGTCAGTAAGAGTCTGACACTCCCTTCCGCTCCGCCCAGGGCAGTAAAAGTAGTTAGATGATTTCCTATACTTAAAAAATATGATGTTATATTGCTTTTTCTGTGGCTTTATGCGCTAAAATTTGTAAAGTATTTAAGCAAACGACTGTCCACTATTTACAAAAGATTTAATTTTACAGCGATGCTAATGCAATGTTACCAGTTTACCCACCGTAAAAGATAATACTGATCTTTTATCGGTTTCCAACGTCAATGTCATTTAGATTTCCTACCTACCGTAATAGACGATAGCAGATGTAAATTTTTTGGAGTCTGTGTAACTAATATTGGCATGTAGTAATATAATACATCTTTTTTATTATTGGTATTTTTCCTTAAATCATTGTATTATTATATGTGTTAGTGAATGTGGTTTCCATTATTAATTTCAAACACAATGTAAATTGTTTCTGAATAAAATTGAATTGAATTCAATATTGGAAACCAAAATGCTTTTATTTTTTAATTTTGCCCCATCCTAGATTTTTCTCGTATATAGTGTAGCGTATTGAATTTTCTGTTACGTACGAGAATCGAATTCGCAGCACGCAGCACAGCAGCCAATCGCTCAGCGACTGTGCCCAATTATGTTTTTGTTGTAAGAAAGAGTCTACAACAAACTAAGACCCTTGCTTTTAATATCTACCTTCAAAACTTCAATTCCCAGAAGATTAAACTTAAAACAATCCAAATAATTAACAAAGAAGTACTGTACTAAAACGCGTGACGGAACAATTTGTACTCATTTCTTCATAAAACGAGATGGAATTAAATAAATGGAAGGTGCCTTTAATACGCGTTCTACGTAAGCACCAGGTAGATTGCGCGTACCTCTCATTATTACTGGAAGAGTTTATTTCACTTGAAAAAGTTAAGGAATGCGCTGAAGTATTGTTTGAGCTTCCTACAAATTGCTAATTATTTAGTGACACGGGTGAAGTTACAAGTTCTGGAGTTAGTAAGTTGCAAATGGATGCACGTAATTATGTGTTTCGTGTTCTAGATGATGGAGAGAACATCTTAGTAGTTCTGAAGGCCAATTCTCGTAACTAAAAACGTTCCAAATCTAGTCGCAATCTCATCTCAGCAACAGTCAATATCAAAGATTAATTAAAATAGAGATATTTTTGACAGATTATTAAGACTGAGATTAGAATGTTACCATTCCTAAAATTTAGTTCAATTATCTAAAATAATATCGTTCCCAGTCTCCGTCAAATCAAAAGAAGAGTGCAAAAGATAGAGAGAGAGTGTAAGAAGAAGTAAAAACAATTCATTTATTAATGAATACCAAAAGCTTACAAAGTAAAACAATAAATCCACATATGGATGGAGACCATGTAGGTACTATAGAAATCTTCGAAGGTTTTCTTAAAGTCTAAAAGTTACGCGACTTTCCAACAGGAAATTGGAAGTGGTTCGTTCCATAATGCCCGCAATTTCCAAAAAAAAATCAAACTCCATAATTAAATACTAGAATGAATCTCCCAATTTATCTTTAGAACTCAAGGTTGGGCAGATCAACTGTGAAATTAGATGTCTTCAGGCACCCCCACAGTCAATATCCGCGCATGCGTCCTCCCCCCCCTTTTTATTCATTCATTACAATTAATATAAATGTTAGCAAAAGTTACCCGTCCTCGCTTGGAGACATTTAATCATGCTCCAATTTCCGGTATTATCCGGTATAGTTGTCACCCCTAATTAAAAGTGACAGGAAATTATTATTTGTAAGAAAATTCTTAAATTAAAACTTTTTCTATTGACTATTTCATTTACTTCACTGTGTGATTTGCTTTTGGAAGTGTGGATTCGATTTTTAAATTAATTACAACGAATATTCAAATCGTTTGATTCCTTTTCGAATCGATAGTTTAAATAGGTATTTAAGTTCTTTTTTTAAATTGAAACTTATTTAAGGCGCTGTGAAAACGTATGGTCTCACGTTGCCGACATGCTAATGTGACGTTTAGTTTTTACTACTGTCGGAAGTTTCCTTAACTGCCTTATTTTAAAACACTTGCCGTAGTTAGTAATTTTTTTGGTAAATCCGAAAAATATTTAGATAGCTTAAAATCGTATGTACAATTTCTGTATTACTGTAACTCATAAATACAAAAACAGTTTTCAACCAGTGCTACGATATTCGCTTAACCTGTTACATAAGCATAATTTTATGGTCCAAACAGGTCCTAATCCAGGTCAAAGGTTAAGGGTTAAAGATAACACTCCGATACCCAAACATTACAAAGGGAACACGAAGCTATTTTTAGTGTTCCCCATTCCCACAAAATGTCATAGTAGGCATGACGACATATCAAGATGTAGGTACCTAGTCCACCAGTATATGCTGACCTCTCATTGTTCGGGAAACCTATAAATTACTAGGTCAGCTTAAGCGATAATAGATCAAATCTAAGGATTGCGATGGTCGTGGTTTCAAGGAGATTTACTTGTATCTTTAGATGTTCGCAATGATAATAAATATTTTGAGGCTGGCTTGATTTATTTATAATATTTGGTGGTGTTTTTTTCTGAGTCCTCTAAGTCATTGAAAAAAGTACTTATTATTGTGCAGGGCAAAGGCCTCTTCTCATACAGAGAAGGCACGGGCATTAATCGCCACACTTGCTTAGGGCGGGTGGCGATATCAGACTTATATTTAACAAAAAAGTCTAGATTTCCTCACGATGTTTTCCATTAGTAATGTCCAAGATAAACTCGTAAGGAACATGTGAATTGTAATAGTTTCATTGTCCAGTGGTTAAAATGTCACTCTTTCATGCATGAGGTTCTAAGTTCGATACTGATGTGATATTTAAATACTAAATTCGTACTGATCATTACAAATGCGACAATAACTCTGTTTGTCTGTTACGCTTTCACGACTAAACTACTGAACCGATTTCGATAAAATTTAGTACAGGGCAAGTTTGAACCCTAAGAAAGGACATAGACTACTTTTTTCCGCGACTTCGTCTGCATCCGAGATAATATTGGACATTTCCACGGGAAAAACTAGATAGAATATATTTCAGAGTCATTGTTACAATTACTTTGAAATCCATACCATCACGCCTGTATTCCCCGAAGGGGTAGGCAGAGGTGTACCAATGTACACCCACAGTTCGCCGGTATGTTTTTAGATCCCATGTAATAGGGGGCGAGAATATTGCCATTAACCGGGCACAAATCCTAACGCCGAGCCGCTGCTGGGAATTTCATAGAAAAACCCAATAACACTTTTTGCTCGACCTGGGAATCGAACCCAAGACCTCTAGCGTAGCAGTCGCGCTTACGACCACTAGGCCAACGAGGCAGTTTGAGGAAGAGGTAGTATTTTTACTTTGAAATTTATTTCCACAGAATCTTTAAAATATCAATTGTTTTCGTAATACTTATACATAACGCTCTACATAAACGTTTATCTTTCGAGTATCCGAGAGGGATACAAAATCAAGAATGCGGATCGCTCTTATCATAAGATAGCGGTTGTATGAGACTATCTAATATATTATTATCTCTTATCGATCCAATTCGCTCTAAATATTCTTGTCAGAGCAACAGCAGCTGGTCTGATGATGTTAGCTTAGGGTTTATTTTTTAGACCGAAACCTGAAAAACGTGTGTTAACTCGTTCGTGTTAAAGTAGATATATTATCCCACGGAAACACAACAATGAGATTCCTATGTATGTGTGCAAAATTTCAGCTAATTCTGTTCAGCCGTTTAAGCGTAAAAGAGTAACAAGCATTTATCCTCACAAACATTCGCGTTTATATTATTAGTAGCCAGGATAATATGAAGGATTTGGTTTTTTTTTAAATAAAATTCGAATATTGAATAAAGATGCCATTATTAATGCCACAGAGTAAAAAAGGCGTTTTATCGGACAAACCACAAAAAGGTTCAAAGCACCACAATAACAATCGACAAATTGCATGAGATTGTAGCCCATTGAACGATCACCTTTACGACCCATTAACCTTATTGAATCCTATACCATAAAGAGATACACCGTATCCATTTACTTCAGCAAACAATATGAGAAGCTGTGTCAATTCACTATGTTAGTGTGGAAAAAATATAGCAGAATAATTTTACATGTTCCAAAAATAGACCAAATACACAAAGAGATACACACGACTGGACATTTGTATTGAATTTCAGGGAATTCGTAATACTTGTTATGTCGTGGAAAATTACTGAAAATTCATGGACGTTCCACTGAAATCAACATTTCCGATTATTGTGAATATTTTACGTAAAGTTGGTCGCATTGTTACACAATGGCAAATATAAGGGTCATTGGCCTTTTATATGCAAGAATTTTTATATTATAATATGTAGACTTGACCCGTTGGCGCGACTGATGAGCGAGAGATTCTGGGTTCGATTCCCAGGTCGGGCAAAAAGTGTTATTGGGGTTTTCCATTAGGTGATTCTCAGTAACAATTCGGAGTTTCGAAATTGGTGGTGTGACCCCCGTGCCTCAGAAATCACGTAAAGATGTTGGTCCCGGCTGTCATTCGTAGATCTTTGACAGTTGTTATGGATGATCGGAAGCCGGGAAGTCTGACATCCAGGCTTACCAATAGGTATCATGTTGCGCGTAACTGGGTTGTGGAGGTCAGTTAGGCAGTCGCTCCATGTGAAACGCTGATATTCAGCTGCATCCGGGTAGACTGGAAGTCGCCCCAACGTAGTTGGGAAAAGGCTTGGCAGATATTTATAAGTATATACCTAGTATGTTATGTGAAGCATTATAACCTAACCAGTGAACGCAATATTCAGGAAAACCGCAACTTGTCAAATTCAGGCTTTCTATTAGTTTCGTTGAAATTAGTTTAGTGTTAAAATGAGTATAATTAATTGGATTACTAATCAATTTATGAATTAATTAAATTTTGCAGTAAATTGATTCAATACTATTGAAATAGTCACCTGATGGCTTTGTATAACATCCCATCACGCCTGTTTTCCCCGAAGGGTTAGGCAGAGGTGTACCAATGGACACCCACAGTTCCATGTAATAGGGGGCGAGAACAGGGCACAAATCCTAACTACGAGCTGCGACCGACAATTTCATAGAAATACCCAATAACGCTTTTTGCTCGCCCTGGGATTCGAACCCAAGACCTACAGGCTGACGAGGCAGTTAGATGGCTGCCTAGTTTAGGAGCCTAGTTAGATGGCTGTGTATAATTCTTATAATTCGAATTGGTAGTGAAAAATACATGTGCCAACAATTCACTTCTGCTCTATTGATAGTAATCCATAATTATCTGCATACTATTTAATAAATTCAATAAAATAATTACAAAAGAAAAGCAGTAAAAATATTTGCATAATATTAAATAGATAAAAGATTGAAATATTTTATTTAATAAAACCAAAACAATTTGTCCAAATGCGACCTACATTTGTAACACTGTTTCTGATATTAAGCAAAACATTTCAATAAAAAATGCATATTTTTTTTTTCGATTTCCTAACTATTCTAGATCTGAAGACACGCAAGATTAACCTCGAGATGAAGGATTTGGTTGAATATTGTTTTGTTGAATATTTCATGAACACAGCGGGAGACAAAAAGTGAGCCAATTACATAGCCTGCTCAAATCCTAACCGTCTTTTTGGCTATACTATAGGCGGGTAACTAACTTCTTCCTGCGATTTTGTCCGCGTGGAAGCCAAGTAGCTGCCATAGAATATATCCTACGAAACTCGACAATAGTGTAGCTTTCTTTCAGTAAAATAATATTTGTATTAATTTAAACTAGTAGGTATTTCCATAGATTACCTTCTACAAACAAACAAACATTAGTATTGGCAAACATTTTATTCCATACAATAATAATTAATTGGTATTGTTCTTATGAACTATATATAATAGCCGTTGGTCCCGGCTGTCATTCGTAGATCCTTGACAGTCGTTACGGATAGTCAGAAGCCGGGAAGTCTGACAACCAGTCTAACCAAGAGGTATCGTGTTGCCCAGTAACTGGCTTGTGGAGGTCAGATAGGCAGTCGCTCCATGTAAAACACTGGTACTCAGCTACATCCAGTTAGCCTTTTTTTTTTTTTTTTTTTTTTTTTTTTTATTGTGGGTGGTAAATCATCAAATAACTTCTCCCGCCCTGTGCGGGGCGGGAGGGAGTGTCAGACTTTTACTGACTAAAACCCACCCATGTTCCTTCTTGTGCCCTTTGCGTTCCGGGGGCGCGGTATCTCTTGCGAACAACCCGCAGCCCCGGCAGGCATCGACCCTCAGTGGCCCCTTCCTTTTGCTGACATCTCTTTGAGGCGCGCGTGGAACACGAACGCGCCGTCGACACGGCCTGTCGTTATGCAACGTAAGGACGGTGAGCTACCCATTGCTCACCGTCCACAGGCCAGTATCTACGGTGGCCGGGAGTCGTCTCGCGGCTCCCGACGTCCGGAGCGTCTACCGCGGCGGCTGGGACGGGAGAACCGCTGTCTCAACCGTCCCGCCGCCTCCTTCTCAAGCATTACTGCCTCGCAGAAGGAGGCGACTGCATCCCATTCCCTCTCGCTCCGAACCATGGCTCGCACCAGGGCCGGACGCGAGAGTTCGCCGCCGAGAGTTAGACTGGAATCCGACCCCAACATTGGGAAAAGGCTAAGTAGATGATGATGATGTTCTTATGAACTGTTAATCATTTGATACCTTGCATTGTTTTGGAGTTTCTCGTTTAATTAAATGTATGATGAACACGAGGTTTTGAGGCACAGTCCTTATAATTAATTATTTTATCATTATTGTGATCTTATCAAGAAAATTATTAAATGAAAATTTCTCAACTATGTATCAGTTGATTACATTATTTGAAGGCTAACTGATTGATAACGATTAATGTGTAATCGACAGCCATATTCGACCTTGTCTCTTTACACATTAAGGTTATTTTACAATGTTAAATATCGAATAAATGTTTTAGTATGAGTCAGACTGCATATATAAACACAGAACAGAACAATTGAATTGAAGTCTGTAGCAATTATCTGCGAGTAATAATTTTACTGAATTTTTCATGTTTTTTTTCCAAAATGAATTCTTTTTTTAAAGATTTCTAGCCTTTTGTGGCCATTGGCTATTCATAAAAGTAACCATATACTTTTATTGCCAAATAGGTAAGTACCTTTCAATGCCAATGAAAATATGAAATCTGTATACCAAATTTCAGCTTCACAGTTCAAGAAGTTTACGAGATTATATTTAGCCAGTGAGTGAACGAATAAATGAGTGAACAAGTGAAAGTTTCAAAACTCAGCTGAGCTCTGACATATTGCTCGTTCCAATAAAAAAATACAGAAAACTATGCTGTAATCATTTTAAATAAATAACTACAATCAGTCAAGCGGCTCAAAGTATTCTCACGTAAGGACCAGTCGTGGTAAAAGAACACGATTTTCCGCAGAACGTAATACAATAAAGATTGAGTTCCATGCTACTTATATTTTCGTATCATTATCAAAGTGTTATCAGTAAGTAGGTAGATACAATATAGGTACAGGCGACATCCGTAATCTCCCGAAGATCTAGAATTCTAGACCAAGTTTCGGTAAACAATATCTCTTGTTAGACAATAATTTACATTGTTATGTATAACGACGAATACAATATTACCTCAAATGCCTCATTATCTCCTTCATACCTACGGCATAAGCAGAAGTGCTTCAATCTGTCCACACTCATACAACATCGTGTTGAGTCCAAAAGATACGCGTTCAAAGTCTGTAAAACCTTCGCCATTTTGAACTTTAACACTGATCACTGGCAACACTGAGATGAGAAACGTCAAATTGAAAATGACATAATTTGAATTATATTCTTTTTGTGATGTAATGAAAACTTTTTGTGCTAGAGGTGTGCACGGTCGGAAAAGTGTGCTAGTACTGGCTGTTATCAGAGCAGACTATCTCGAGTTCGTCACGCCAGATATTGTATGTTGTGATGACGATAACGCGAGGGGCGTACCGCCGGCTTTGTTTTCAAAACAAAAATAGATTTTTGTTTAAATTAAGGCTGCATTTTGAGAAAATCTTACAAACATCTGTTGGAGTTTTTTTTTATTTATGAAATGCAGAACCCGGTTGTCATAATTATGTTGAGCGCGAACCGTCATGCCTTTTAACTCGTCACGCAATGCTTTCCTACTTGTGGGTATTGTTTAAAAAGTAAAAACAATCCACGGAACTCGTAATCACTAATTAACTTTTATCTCTTACTGGGACACCTGATAATCAACTAAATTAATTTTATGACAATGGCAATTCATTATAGCAGCGGACAATATTATCATTTTAATATTAATTGCAACAACAAACAATTTATAAGCCTTTTAGGCTGAGTGAGTGTGATAAATAATGCGCTATTTTTAACGTTGGCAACATCAGCTGTGGATGGGTCTCCAGGTGACAAAACACCTGTCAGGGATATACGCTAACTAAGTTTCTTGGCCATTTAAGGATTTGACTATACTTAACTATTCTTTTAAATAGGATATTAATACAGGGTAGATTCGCTGACTCATAAAGTGATAAAAGTCTTTTCCTGATTCACAAATTATTAAAGGATCAATTTCAGATATAGATGTTTTGAAATAAAAGCACTAATTACAAAAGCATACGTATAAGATGAATATCATTTTGTCATTGGTTCTCCCCTCAGACAATGTCCTATAAGACGGAGTGTCCCAATTGTCCGTTCACCTGCACCCTTGACGGTCTGATGTGGCAATAAACGAAGCCCAGGGCAATTGGGCCCAGGTAGTAAAAGCGTGAAAGAGTATCTAACATACATCCATCCTCACAAACTTTCGCATTTATAATATTAATTAATAGGATTAGTAGAATTATTTGATAATAAGAATTATTTAAAAGAATATTAGTAGAATTATTTGATAATAAGAATTAATTAATAGGATATTAGTAGGAAAGTAGGAATTAGTAGGATTTTCCGTTGGCCCTAGTCATTATAAATACCTTCCCTTCTAACTGTTTAATGGTGTATCTAGGTAAAACGAGTGTAACTAGGTCCTAACTAGGCCTAAGACATCTGGGCTGTCAGTTGTGTTGCCAACCTTGTCAGTTGGCCTTGGCATACAAATCTGTTTTTGTTGCCATCTGCTTTACAGTGAGATATTAAATGTAATACTATAGTTTTGTGACCGAATATTTTGATGTTTATTTAATTTTTATCTATAAGAAGTATAGTTTGTGAGTTTTTGAGGTTGTAGGGGGTTATCTCTAAATCTAAGTACTAAAGCGATTAAAATTCTTTTACCCATTAAAAGTCATGTTATTTGTGAGTGTCCTAAGTTTCATAACATCACGCTACGAACCATGGGTACAGAGCAGTAACCAACGTAAGGCGGGTCAAATAAGCCACACGGCGGAAGTCGCGGGCAACAGCTAGTGTGGAAATATAAACAATGCTGTATGCCTACAACTTCGTTTGCATAAGAGTTCGTTACCACGAGCCTTTTGGTACGAGGAACCTCAAATTCATTTTCTAAAATATAAAACCTAAGTTATTCCTTATAACATTACCTTTATTCCAGTGAAAGTCCCGTCAAAATTGGTCCAGCCGTTTCGGTAATTAGCGGGGATAAACATACACATTTATTTTGTAAAAAGCTGTTATTTTGACATAGCAAACAGATACTATCGATCGATAATGGCGACTCTTTGGAAATCATTACCTAATATAATTTTCTAGATCGAATTAGGTTTCAATCCCCGGTCAAGGCTTGCACAGTTACAAGTGTAGTCTCTCTTTAAGTATTCGGCGTTTTTTGGAAAAATATAGACAAGTATTTTAAAGCATTTTGCTGTCGATCTAAAATAACACAGTCCAGTTAAGCATATTTTACACTTAACTAATATCTGTCCAATTTTATTTGAAATAGCATACGTATCGCCTTTTTATTTAAATAAACTTTATTTAAACGCAGATACAATATTTTTGGAAGCATTCCTATTGAAACAATTTTTTGATAGACTTATGTTTTTTTTAAAGTGCTGACCTTTCATGCATTCATTCGTTTAAATCTTAGTCATTACTGATAAAAAGTAAAGGAAAATATCGTTAGGGAAACTTAAAATTAAAATTAATCACACATACCATCACGCCTGTATTCCCTAAAGGGTTAGGCAGAGGTGTACCAGTATACACCCACAGTTCGCCGGTATGTTTTATATCCCATGTAATAGGGGGCGAGCCTATTGCCATTAACCGGGCACGAATCCTAACTCCGAGCTGCTACTGAGAATTTCATAGAAAAACCCAATAACAATTTTTGCTCGACTTGAGAATCGAAGCCAAGACCTCTAGCGTAGCAGTCGCGCTTAGGACCACTAGGCTAACAAGGCAGTTAAAATTATTATAATTATGAAATCGCCAATCCGCTTTGAGCAAATGTGGTGATCAATACTCATGCCATCTATGTATGTATGAGAAGAGGTCTTTGCCCTGTACCGGGACAATACATACAGGTTGGAATTATTAATTTCCAACACCCATATATAACAAAGGCACACAAATAAACACTAAATCTTTATTTTTATTATTTTTATAGCCACAAAATAGACTCTAGAGCTACAGGTAAATACAATTTATTCCAGTCAGATAGCCGAAATTTTATTGCGATAAAAAAACTAAGCAATAAAAAGGTCCGACATGATGACCTTTAGAGGTACTCTGCGAGGGTACGTAAGTAGTTTATAGGTCTCGTAAATATTGCCCGTACCGAGGATCTAATGTATACGAGTGTAGCACATTCCGTTTTATGTTCCCGCTGGTATATGTACCCGAAGGTACCTACGGGGAGATCTTGATTGAAAATCTTATCATTATTTGTGAAGAAGAAGGTGATGTGTGGAATATATCATACATACTCAGTGTGGGACTTCAGACAGAGTAGATTCTCAAAATAAGAATTAATTGTTAAGAGCGAATTTCACAAAAAATTTGTACCTGGTAAAAAAGTCTTGATCTTAAAATTACAACTTAAGTGGGAATAGGCAGGACATGTATGCCGCCGGTCGGACAAACTGAGAGCCCAAGTAGCACAAAGGAGATGGCGGGACGAACTGGATGAATTCCTCCATAACTAAAGAAATGAAGCACTGAACCGTGAAACATGGAAAAAGTGGAGGGAGGGTTTTGCCCAAAAAAGGTGCCTAGTGGTCCTAAGCGCGTCTGCTACGCTAGAGGTCTTGAGTTCGATTCCCAGGTCGACTAAACTGCGTTATTGGGTTTTTCTATGAAATTCTCAGTAGCAACTCGGAGTTAGAATTTGTGCCCAGTTAATGGCAATAGGCTCGCCCCCTATGACATGGGACCTAAACATACCGGCGAACTGTGGGTGTAGATTGGTGCTCCTCTGCCTAACCCTTCGAGGAAAACAGGCGTGATGGTATGTAGGTATACAAAAGGCTAGTAAAAAAAAGTTACGAGCTATAAAGCCTAGCTGATATATTGTTAGTTTATTTGAGCCTAGAGCCAGCGATGCAGCTCTAGAACTAATTCCCTAATCGATCACTGTAACCGAGGATTCCTGTTAGAAAACTCTCAGTTATTTATAGTTCGTAAACGAGAAAAGAGTTTGCGACAAATGACAAATTGACGATAGGCTTAGCGCAGGGCCCGACACTGTCATTGGTAAAAGATGGATAAACAAAAGAAAATCTCAAACAAAAGTTTCTCGACCCGGTCCCAATATGGCGCCTGGAAGCGATGTAAGAAACAAATTGAATATCGGTTTAACGAAAGACGTTATAAATATAAATCTGTACTTAAAATTAATTCGGATTTTCCTCGTATTTCAATCGAAATAAGTTTACAGTCGGGCAAAGGCTAGTATTATCTCAACTACCGATCATCGATCTTAGATAACAAGGATCAAAAAAGCTAGCTGGGAATCCTTAATCATAGTTACATATTTGATTCTTATGTACTCTCTATGTTTATCATGGACATTACTGACATCGGTGAATAAAAACATCGTGGTGGAAACTTATATAAATAATAAAAGCCTGAAATCGCCAATCAAAGTTTTGACGTTTTAATTTTCAAGAAGTTATGCAGAAATTTTCTAAAGAGACGATCGAGAAAGGAACTCCACGGACACTTTCTTTGGCAATCCGACTTGATCAACAGTGGTGATCATTGCTAGCCTTTTCTGCATTGGAAAAGACGTTTGCCCTGCAGCAGGACAATAATAGGCCGGTAGGTATCTTTACACTGATATTTTTGGTACAGACTTTAAGCTGTCTTGTGGTTTCAAAAAACCACACACGTATTTCAATCACACTTATCCTAGCAACACGAATATCCGTCACAGTTCACAGCCCCATAAGTGAGGTCTAAGGAAACAACTAAATATAGTGGTTCTTCCCTAGAATTGCTTTAGAAAATGTTCTAAAATCATCTTGTCTCTCTTTGTGTAGGCTGACAGTGAGTTGAATTTAAATAACACTGTTAATTGCTTTCCTTGCGTTTACAAAGACGTATTAATTACTAATGTGTCAGTTACATTTATTATACGTGTCTAAGTGACGTTTGTGAGACGTAATATACTCCTTTAAACAATTTAGGTACACTTGAATGGTTCAGACTTTGGAGCCATGTGTTGTGTAACACATTTATGTAGATATTTAGCAGCAATTAATTCTATAAATAGCTTATCCATTACTGGATAAAGGAGTGAATAGGGATGCAGGGATGAATCGGAATGAAACTTTAAAAGGGATTTTAATGTAGAAGTAATACAAGATGCAGTTTTATAACCTCGGCAACCGGCAATAATTTATAAATTGGTTTTTAGTTGTTTTTGTTTGATGATATCTTATAATACCCCTCTTTCATAGGCAGTGTCGCATGACAATGTGCGTGCAGGTTCATCGCCCCGCCTGCCTAAACCCAACGGCAAGATGGCTAGTTCGAACTAAAAATCACACAAATCACCAGGAAGACGTAAAACTATACTTTGTATAGTTTGTAACATTTGTACAATACTTACTGTTCTATATTAATTGTCAATGCTCAATTTAGTCCATCACTAGTTCTATACTTTCGCGATTCATTGAGTCAATAATTGAACTAACTACCTATTGATTGATCTCGATCAACATCTCTACAGAACCAATTTGTTTATTAATTAACTTAAAAACAAAAACAAGTGAATTTTGTTCTGCAACCCTAAACGCAAAGAGAACTGTATTATCCACGTAGCCATTGCAGCAAAATTAATTAAAGCAACAATGAATGAATCCAATCTAGGCAGCCTTAATAAATGTGTAGCACGATTACAAGCGAACATTTGCAACATTCCCGGAACAAACAATTCAAATATATTGTAGGCTTTTCTATATTTAGTACACAATGCAAATATATTGGAGTTTATACTGTCAATAGCTGAAACAATTTAATTAATTGTATAAAACAAAACATTGGAACAATCTTTCGAGTATCCGAGAGGGATACAAAATCAAGAATGCGGATCGCTCTTATCATAAGATAGCGGTTGTATGAGACTATCTAATATATTATTATCTCTTATCGATCCAATTCGCTCTAAATATTCTTGTCAGAGCAACAGCAGCTGGTCTGATGATGTTAGCTTAGGGTTTATTTTTTAGACCGAAACCTGAAAAACGTGTGTTAACTCGTTCGTGTTAAAGTAGATATATTATCCCACGGAAACACAACAATGAGATTCCTATGTATGTGTGCAAAATTTCAGCTAATTCTGTTCAGCCGTTTAAGCGTAAAAGAGTAACAAGCATTTATCCTCACAAACATTCGCGTTTATATTATTAGTAGCCAGGATAATATGAAGGATTTGGTTTTTTTTTAAATAAAATTCGAATATTGAATAAAGATGCCATTATTAATGCCACAGAGTAAAAAAGGCGTTTTATCGGACAAACCACAAAAAGGTTCAAAGCACCACAATAACAATCGACAAATTGCATGAGATTGTAGCCCATTGAACGATCACCTTTACGACCCATTAACCTTATTGAATCCTATACCATAAAGAGATACACCGTATCCATTTACTTCAGCAAACAATATGAGAAGCTGTGTCAATTCACTATGTTAGTGTGGAAAAAATATAGCAGAATAATTTTACATGTTCCAAAAATAGACCAAATACACAAAGAGATACACACGACTGGACATTTGTATTGAATTTCAGGGAATTCGTAATACTTGTTATGTCGTGGAAAATTACTGAAAATTCATGGACGTTCCACTGAAATCAACATTTCCGATTATTGTGAATATTTTACGTAAAGTTGGTCGCATTGTTACACAATGGCAAATATAAGGGTCATTGGCCTTTTATATGCAAGAATTTTTATATTATAATATGTAGACTTGACCCGTTGGCGCGACTGATGAGCGAGAGATTCTGGGTTCGATTCCCAGGTCGGGCAAAAAGTGTTATTGGGGTTTTCCATTAGGTGATTCTCAGTAACAATTCGGAGTTTCGAAATTGGTGGTGTGACCCCCGTGCCTCAGAAATCACGTAAAGATGTTGGTCCCGGCTGTCATTCGTAGATCTTTGACAGTTGTTATGGATGATCGGAAGCCGGGAAGTCTGACATCCAGGCTTACCAATAGGTATCATGTTGCGCGTAACTGGGTTGTGGAGGTCAGTTAGGCAGTCGCTCCATGTGAAACGCTGATATTCAGCTGCATCCGGGTAGACTGGAAGTCGCCCCAACGTAGTTGGGAAAAGGCTTGGCAGATATTTATAAGTATATACCTAGTATGTTATGTGAAGCATTATAACCTAACCAGTGAACGCAATATTCAGGAAAACCGCAACTTGTCAAATTCAGGCTTTCTATTAGTTTCGTTGAAATTAGTTTAGTGTTAAAATGAGTATAATTAATTGGATTACTAATCAATTTATGAATTAATTAAATTTTGCAGTAAATTGATTCAATACTATTGAAATAGTCACCTGATGGCTTTGTATAACATCCCATCACGCCTGTTTTCCCCGAAGGGTTAGGCAGAGGTGTACCAATGGACACCCACAGTTCCATGTAATAGGGGGCGAGAACAGGGCACAAATCCTAACTCCGAGCTGCGACCGACAATTTCATAGAAATACCCAATAACGCTTTTTGCTCGCCCTGGGATTCGAACCCAAGACCTACAGGCTGACGAGGCAGTTAGATGGCTGCCTAGTTTAGGAGCCTAGTTAGATGGCTGTGTATAATTCTTATAATTCGAATTGGTAGTGAAAAATACATGTGCCAACAATTCACTTCTGCTCTATTGATAGTAATCCATAATTATCTGCATACTATTTAATAAATTCAATAAAATAATTACAAAAGAAAAGCAGTAAAAATATTTGCATAATATTAAATAGATAAAAGATTGAAATATTTTATTTAATAAAACCAAAACAATTTGTCCAAATGCGACCTACATTTGTAACACTGTTTCTGATATTAAGCAAAACATTTCAATAAAAAATGCATATTTTTTTTTTCGATTTCCTAACTATTCTAGATCTGAAGACACGCAAGATTAACCTCGAGATGAAGGATTTGGTTGAATATTGTTTTGTTGAATATTTCATGAACACAGCGGGAGACAAAAAGTGAGCCAATTACATAGCCTGCTCAAATCCTAACCGTCTTTTTGGCTATACTATAGGCGGGTAACTAACTTCTTCCTGCGATTTTGTCCGCGTGGAAGCCAAGTAGCTGCCATAGAATATATCCTACGAAACTCGACAATAGTGTAGCTTTCTTTCAGTAAAATAATATTTGTATTAATTTAAACTAGTAGGTATTTCCATAGATTACCTTCTACAAACAAACAAACATTAGTATTGGCAAACATTTTATTCCATACAATAATAATTAATTGGTATTGTTCTTATGAACTATATATAATAGCCGTTGGTCCCGGCTGTCATTCGTAGATCCTTGACAGTCGTTACGGATAGTCAGAAGCCGGGAAGTCTGACAACCAGTCTAACCAAGAGGTATCGTGTTGCCCAGTAACTGGCTTGTGGAGGTCAGATAGGCAGTCGCTCCATGTAAAACACTGGTACTCAGCTACATCCAGTTAGCCTTTTTTTTTTTTTTTTTTTTTTTTTTTTTATTGTGGGTGGTAAATCATCAAATAACTTCTCCCGCCCTGTGCGGGGCGGGAGGGAGTGTCAGACTTTTACTGACTAAAACCCACCCATGTTCCTTCTTGTGCCCTTTGCGTTCCGGGGGCGCGGTATCTCTTGCGAACAACCCGCAGCCCCGGCAGGCATCGACCCTCAGTGGCCCCTTCCTTTTGCTGACATCTCTTTGAGGCGCGCGTGGAACACGAACGCGCCGTCGACACGGCCTGTCGTTATGCAACGTAAGGACGGTGAGCTACCCATTGCTCACCGTCCACAGGCCAGTATCTACGGTGGCCGGGAGTCGTCTCGCGGCTCCCGACGTCCGGAGCGTCTACCGCGGCGGCTGGGACGGGAGAACCGCTGTCTCAACCGTCCCGCCGCCTCCTTCTCAAGCATTACTGCCTCGCAGAAGGAGGCGACTGCATCCCATTCCCTCTCGCTCCGAACCATGGCTCGCACCAGGGCCGGACGCGAGAGTTCGCCGCCGAGAGTTAGACTGGAATCCGACCCCAACATTGGGAAAAGGCTAAGTAGATGATGATGATGTTCTTATGAACTGTTAATCATTTGATACCTTGCATTGTTTTGGAGTTTCTCGTTTAATTAAATGTATGATGAACACGAGGTTTTGAGGCACAGTCCTTATAATTAATTATTTTATCATTATTGTGATCTTATCAAGAAAATTATTAAATGAAAATTTCTCAACTATGTATCAGTTGATTACATTATTTGAAGGCTAACTGATTGATAACGATTAATGTGTAATCGACAGCCATATTCGACCTTGTCTCTTTACACATTAAGGTTATTTTACAATGTTAAATATCGAATAAATGTTTTAGTATGAGTCAGACTGCATATATAAACACAGAACAGAACAATTGAATTGAAGTCTGTAGCAATTATCTGCGAGTAATAATTTTACTGAATTTTTCATGTTTTTTTTCCAAAATGAATTCTTTTTTTAAAGATTTCTAGCCTTTTGTGGCCATTGGCTATTCATAAAAGTAACCATATACTTTTATTGCCAAATAGGTAAGTACCTTTCAATGCCAATGAAAATATGAAATCTGTATACCAAATTTCAGCTTCACAGTTCAAGAAGTTTACGAGATTATATTTAGCCAGTGAGTGAACGAATAAATGAGTGAACAAGTGAAAGTTTCAAAACTCAGCTGAGCTCTGACATATTGCTCGTTCCAATAAAAAAATACAGAAAACTATGCTGTAATCATTTTAAATAAATAACTACAATCAGTCAAGCGGCTCAAAGTATTTTCACGTAAGGACCAGTCGTGGTAAAAGAACACGATTTTCCGCAGAACGTAATACAATAAAGATTGAGTTCCATGCTACTTATATTTTCGTATCATTATCAAAGTGTTATCAGTAAGTAGGTAGATACAATATAGGTACAGGCGACATCCGTAATCTCCCGAAGATCTAGAATTCTAGACCAAGTTTCGGTAAACAATATCTCTTGTTAGACAATAATTTACATTGTTATGTATAACGACGAATACAATATTACCTCAAATGCCTCATTATCTCCTTCATACCTACGGCATAAGCAGAAGTGCTTCAATCTGTCCACACTCATACAACATCGTGTTGAGTCCAAAAGATACGCGTTCAAAGTCTGTAAAACCTTCGCCATTTTGAACTTTAACACTGATCACTGGCAACACTGAGATGAGAAACGTCAAATTGAAAATGACATAATTTGAATTATATTCTTTTTGTGATGTAATGAAAACTTTTTGTGCTAGAGGTGTGCACGGTCGGAAAAGTGTGCTAGTACTGGCTGTTATCAGAGCAGACTATCTCGAGTTCGTCACGCCAGATATTGTATGTTGTGATGACGATAACGCGAGGGGCGTACCGCCGGCTTTGTTTTCAAAACAAAAATAGATTTTTGTTTAAATTAAGGCTGCATTTTGAGAAAATCTTACAAACATCTGTTGGAGTTTTTTTTTATTTATGAAATGCAGAACCCGGTTGTCATAATTATGTTGAGCGCGAACCGTCATGCCTTTTAACTCGTCACGCAATGCTTTCCTACTTGTGGGTATTGTTTAAAAAGTAAAAACAATCCACGGAACTCGTAATCACTAATTAACTTTTATCTCTTACTGGGACACCTGATAATCAACTAAATTAATTTTATGACAATGGCAATTCATTATAGCAGCGGACAATATTATCATTTTAATATTAATTGCAACAACAAACAATTTATAAGCCTTTTAGGCTGAGTGAGTGTGATAAATAATGCGCTATTTTTAACGTTGGCAACATCAGCTGTGGATGGGTCTCCAGGTGACAAAACACCTGTCAGGGATATACGCTAACTAAGTTTCTTGGCCATTTAAGGATTTGACTATACTTAACTATTCTTTTAAATAGGATATTAATACAGGGTAGATTCGCTGACTCATAAAGTGATAAAAGTCTTTTCCTGATTCACAAATTATTAAAGGATCAATTTCAGATATAGATGTTTTGAAATAAAAGCACTAATTACAAAAGCATACGTATAAGATGAATATCATTTTGTCATTGGTTCTCCCCTCAGACAATGTCCTATAAGACGGAGTGTCCCAATTGTCCGTTCACCTGCACCCTTGACGGTCTGATGTGGCAATAAACGAAGCCCAGGGCCATTGGGCCCAGGTAGTAAAAGCGTGAAAGAGTATCTAACATACATCCATCCTCACAAACTTTCGCATTTATAATATTAATTAATAGGATTAGTAGAATTATTTGATAATAAGAATTATTTAAAAGAATATTAGTAGAATTATTTGATAATAAGAATTAATTAATAGGATATTAGTAGGAAAGTAGGAATTAGTAGGATTTTCCGTTGGCCCTAGTCATTATAAATACCTTCCCTTCTAACTGTTTAATGGTGTATCTAGGTAAAACGAGTGTAACTAGGTCCTAACTAGGCCTAAGACATCTGGGCTGTCAGTTGTGTTGCCAACCTTGTCAGTTGGCCTTGGCATACAAATCTGTTTTTGTTGCCATCTGCTTTACAGTGAGATATTAAATGTAATACTATAGTTTTGTGACCGAATATTTTGATGTTTATTTAATTTTTATCTATAAGAAGTATAGTTTGTGAGTTTTTGAGGTTGTAGGGGGTTATCTCTAAATCTAAGTACTAAAGCGATTAAAATTCTTTTACCCATTAAAAGTCATGTTATTTGTGAGTGTCCTAAGTTTCATAACATCACGCTACGAACCATGGGTACAGAGCAGTAACCAACGTAAGGCGGGTCAAATAAGCCACACGGCGGAAGTCGCGGGCAACAGCTAGTGTGGAAATATAAACAATGCTGTATGCCTACAACTTCGTTTGCATAAGAGTTCGTTACCACGAGCCTTTTGGTACGAGGAACCTCAAATTCATTTTCTAAAATATAAAACCTAAGTTATTCCTTATAACATTACCTTTATTCCAGTGAAAGTCCCGTCAAAATTGGTCCAGCCGTTTCGGTAATTAGCGGGGATAAACATACACATTTATTTTGTAAAAAGCTGTTATTTTGACATAGCAAACAGATACTATCGATCGATAATGGCGACTCTTTGGAAATCATTACCTAATATAATTTTCTAGATCGAATTAGGTTTCAATCCCCGGTCAAGGCTTGCACAGTTACAAGTGTAGTCTCTCTTTAAGTATTCGGCGTTTTTTGGAAAAATATAGACAAGTATTTTAAAGCATTTTGCTGTCGATCTAAAATAACACAGTCCAGTTAAGCATATTTTACACTTAACTAATATCTGTCCAATTTTATTTGAAATAGCATACGTATCGCCTTTTTATTTAAATAAACTTTATTTAAACGCAGATACAATATTTTTGGAAGCATTCCTATTGAAACAATTTTTTGATAGACTTATGTTTTTTTTAAAGTGCTGACCTTTCATGCATTCATTCGTTTAAATCTTAGTCATTACTGATAAAAAGTAAAGGAAAATATCGTTAGGGAAACTTAAAATTAAAATTAATCACACATACCATCACGCCTGTATTCCCTAAAGGGTTAGGCAGAGGTGTACCAGTATACACCCACAGTTCGCCGGTATGTTTTATATCCCATGTAATAGGGGGCGAGCCTATTGCCATTAACCGGGCACGAATCCTAACTCCGAGCTGCTACTGAGAATTTCATAGAAAAACCCAATAACAATTTTTGCTCGACTTGAGAATCGAAGCCAAGACCTCTAGCGTAGCAGTCGCGCTTAGGACCACTAGGCTAACAAGGCAGTTAAAATTATTATAATTATGAAATCGCCAATCCGCTTTGAGCAAATGTGGTGATCAATACTCATGCCATCTATGTATGTATGAGAAGAGGTCTTTGCCCTGTACCGGGACAATACATACAGGTTGGAATTATTAATTTCCAACACCCATATATAACAAAGGCACACAAATAAACACTAAATCTTTATTTTTATTATTTTTATAGCCACAAAATAGACTCTAGAGCTACAGGTAAATACAATTTATTCCAGTCAGATAGCCGAAATTTTATTGCGATAAAAAAACTAAGCAATAAAAAGGTCCGACATGATGACCTTTAGAGGTACTCTGCGAGGGTACGTAAGTAGTTTATAGGTCTCGTAAATATTGCCCGTACCGAGGATCTAATGTATACGAGTGTAGCACATTCCGTTTTATGTTCCCGCTGGTATATGTACCCGAAGGTACCTACGGGGAGATCTTGATTGAAAATCTTATCATTATTTGTGAAGAAGAAGGTGATGTGTGGAATATATCATACATACTCAGTGTGGGACTTCAGACAGAGTAGATTCTCAAAATAAGAATTAATTGTTAAGAGCGAATTTCACAAAAAATTTGTACCTGGTAAAAAAGTCTTGATCTTAAAATTACAACTTAAGTGGGAATAGGCAGGACATGTATGCCGCCGGTCGGACAAACTGAGAGCCCAAGTAGCACAAAGGAGATGGCGGGACGAACTGGATGAATTCCTCCATAACTAAAGAAATGAAGCACTGAACCGTGAAACATGGAAAAAGTGGAGGGAGGGTTTTGCCCAAAAAAGGTGCCTAGTGGTCCTAAGCGCGTCTGCTACGCTAGAGGTCTTGAGTTCGATTCCCAGGTCGACTAAACTGCGTTATTGGGTTTTTCTATGAAATTCTCAGTAGCAACTCGGAGTTAGAATTTGTGCCCAGTTAATGGCAATAGGCTCGCCCCCTATGACATGGGACCTAAACATACCGGCGAACTGTGGGTGTAGATTGGTGCTCCTCTGCCTAACCCTTCGAGGAAAACAGGCGTGATGGTATGTAGGTATACAAAAGGCTAGTAAAAAAAAGTTACGAGCTATAAAGCCTAGCTGATATATTGTTAGTTTATTTGAGCCTAGAGCCAGCGATGCAGCTCTAGAACTAATTCCCTAATCGATCACTGTAACCGAGGATTCCTGTTAGAAAACTCTCAGTTATTTATAGTTCGTAAACGAGAAAAGAGTTTGCGACAAATGACAAATTGACGATAGGCTTAGCGCAGGGCCCGACACTGTCATTGGTAAAAGATGGATAAACAAAAGAAAATCTCAAACAAAAGTTTCTCGACCCGGTCCCAATATGGCGCCTGGAAGCGATGTAAGAAACAAATTGAATATCGGTTTAACGAAAGACGTTATAAATATAAATCTGTACTTAAAATTAATTCGGATTTTCCTCGTATTTCAATCGAAATAAGTTTACAGTCGGGCAAAGGCTAGTATTATCTCAACTACCGATCATCGATCTTAGATAACAAGGATCAAAAAAGCTAGCTGGGAATCCTTAATCATAGTTACATATTTGATTCTTATGTACTCTCTATGTTTATCATGGACATTACTGACATCGGTGAATAAAAACATCGTGGTGGAAACTTATATAAATAATAAAAGCCTGAAATCGCCAATCAAAGTTTTGACGTTTTAATTTTCAAGAAGTTATGCAGAAATTTTCTAAAGAGACGATCGAGAAAGGAACTCCACGGACACTTTCTTTGGCAATCCGACTTGATCAACAGTGGTGATCATTGCTAGCCTTTTCTGCATTGGAAAAGACGTTTGCCCTGCAGCAGGACAATAATAGGCCGGTAGGTATCTTTACACTGATATTTTTGGTACAGACTTTAAGCTGTCTTGTGGTTTCAAAAAACCACACACGTATTTCAATCACACTTATCCTAGCAACACGAATATCCGTCACAGTTCACAGCCCCATAAGTGAGGTCTAAGGAAACAACTAAATATAGTGGTTCTTCCCTAGAATTGCTTTAGAAAATGTTCTAAAATCATCTTGTCTCTCTTTGTGTAGGCTGACAGTGAGTTGAATTTAAATAACACTGTTAATTGCTTTCCTTGCGTTTACAAAGACGTATTAATTACTAATGTGTCAGTTACATTTATTATACGTGTCTAAGTGACGTTTGTGAGACGTAATATACTCCTTTAAACAATTTAGGTACACTTGAATGGTTCAGACTTTGGAGCCATGTGTTGTGTAACACATTTATGTAGATATTTAGCAGCAATTAATTCTATAAATAGCTTATCCATTACTGGATAAAGGAGTGAATAGGGATGCAGGGATGAATCGGAATGAAACTTTAAAAGGGATTTTAATGTAGAAGTAATACAAGATGCAGTTTTATAACCTCGGCAACCGGCAATAATTTATAAATTGGTTTTTAGTTGTTTTTGTTTGATGATATCTTATAATACCCCTCTTTCATAGGCAGTGTCGCATGACAATGTGCGTGCAGGTTCATCGCCCCGCCTGCCTAAACCCAACGGCAAGATGGCTAGTTCGAACTAAAAATCACACAAATCACCAGGAAGACGTAAAACTATACTTTGTATAGTTTGTAACATTTGTACAATACTTACTGTTCTATATTAATTGTCAATGCTCAATTTAGTCCATCACTAGTTCTATACTTTCGCGATTCATTGAGTCAATAATTGAACTAACTACCTATTGATTGATCTCGATCAACATCTCTACAGAACCAATTTGTTTATTAATTAACTTAAAAACAAAAACAAGTGAATTTTGTTCTGCAACCCTAAACGCAAAGAGAACTGTATTATCCACGTAGCCATTGCAGCAAAATTAATTAAAGCAACAATGAATGAATCCAATCTAGGCAGCCTTAATAAATGTGTAGCACGATTACAAGCGAACATTTGCAACATTCCCGGAACAAACAATTCAAATATATTGTAGGCTTTTCTATATTTAGTACACAATGCAAATATATTGGAGTTTATACTGTCAATAGCTGAAACAATTTAATTAATTGTATAAAACAAAACATTGGAGTTTCATGAACTGTGTATAATTGATTATTGTGATATGTTTAGACATAAGGCAAATACGATAAGTAAATAAATAAAGTTCCAGTGTCTGTTTGTAATCAAAATAACAACTCTTTACTAAATGGATATTAATGTTTACACGGCACTTTGCAAAAAACCTTATAAAATTGTTGTCTCCCTCTATTTTGTTCCGGATTATCTTCGAAACGATAACACCGATGTTGACGAGATTTTTACTGGCATATATGCTAATGTTATGAGGAATAACTTAGGCTTCTTTCGTTTTTTGGAAAAAAAAATCGAGTTCCGTAAAATTAAACACCGGACAAAGCCACGGGCATAAGCTAGTTGGTCAATGTAATATGGAAAATGGAAGCTTTGTGAAGAGTATTGAAAAGGAAGAAAGCGTAGATGCGACAGATAGAGATTCGGGTACAGGGACGTTACTTGAAAAGGTCTAACATGCAGTGGACTCTGAAAGGAATAAATGGATTTAATTTAGACTGAAACGTATCAGGGAGTTAGATCCTCTTGTCAAAGGAGGATTGCAATCAGATGTGTTTCTCGTCAATTATTAAACTGTAATACTTTATACATACTATGTATGTAATACGCTAGCTGCTGCCAGCCACTTCGTTCGCGTGGTTTTTTCCACCCGCATTAAGTTAGGTCTTTGGTTCTGCTCCTCTCCCGTGTGTCGTAGCGTGATGTTATATAGCCTAAAGCTTTTCTCGATAAATGAACTATCCAACACAAAAATATTTTTTCAAATCCCAGCTAGGAGTTCCTGAGATTAGCGCGTTCAACCAAACAAACAAACTCTTCAGTTTTATAATATTAGTATAGATTTAAGCAAGGTACATTGCATTAACGTGTCGGTAAGCCTGTATACAAAATTTTGAATCATTTATTTTAATAGAGTGGACCCTTTATTAACGTGTGACTACGGCTTTTCTTTTTGCTCTGTTCTTGTTTCTCTAGTAACCTTGTTTATTTTAGCATCCCGAAAATCTTGTTTCATACTTTTTTGTCGTAGTTTACGGACTTTCTTTTCCATAGGAAACTATTTTTTGGATAGGGCAACTCGATTCTTATTTCTTATAGTGACTTTCAAATATGGTCTTATTGAACTAAATAATTTGACTTTGAAGTGTTCGATGTGTTAAATAAGCAGCTAAAAGGCCTTGTTAGCCTAGTGGTCGTAAGCGCGACTGCTACGCTAGAGGTCTTGGGTTCTATTCTCAGATCAAGCAAAAACTGTTATTGGGTATTTCTATGAAATTCTCAATTTCTCAGTAGCAGCTTGGAGTTAGGATTCTTGCCCGGATGGCAATAGGCTCGCCCTCTATTACATGGGACCTAAACACACCGGCGAACGGAGGATGTAAGGCCAATGACTGAAGAAAAACAATATTCTATTAGCACCTAAAGGACAATGCTATACGTCACCCATACAAATCACGTTCATAAATTGCATAGCCTAACGACGTCATCAGGCTCATATGCACCAATGGACATGGAATGCTACAGACACCCAAAACAAAACCGCGTGACGATACATACATTATTCAGGAAGCCAATTTGGAGACCAAACAAGTTATGTACCTCGTGAATAATAAATAGCCGTACATTGGTTGCTCATTAACTATTAGCAGACACTAAATGACCTCGGGAGCGGGAATGGATAAGGACTTACGCGATTCTGTAAATACTACTATTAAAATCACTTTACGAATGAAAGAAATATTTATTTTATACCAAATAACTGAGGGGTAATCAACAAGGTTATGTTATGTATGTATATTTGGGATGGTAGGTGGGTTTCATTTACAATAACAACATTAAATTAATTTTGTAAATGTTAGCGGCAGGCCACAAAGGAGAAGGCGGATAGAATTGGATGGATTCCTCCAAATTTCGAGGAATGGAGCACGGAATCGCGAAAGATGGAAGGAGTGTAGAGAGGCCCTTATCCAGGAGTGGGACAAAACAGGCTAATAAATAATTAAGCATAAAATATTGGTATGTCGTGATGCAATTTTTTCAATTGATATGTACTTTCTAAGTTTATCTTGGGCATCAATGACATAGGTAGGTGAAGGGCAACATCGAAAGGAAACCTAGCTTATAAGTATGAAATCGCCAATCTGAATTTAGCAAGCGTGGTGATTAATGCGCGTAACTTCTCTGTATGAGAACAGGCCTTTGCCCTGCAGTGGGACTGCAATATAATATATACAGTGACTGACTCGTTAACCTAGGGGTCCTAAGCGCGACTGCTACGGAGGTCTTGGGTTCGATTCCCAGGTCGAGCAAAAAGTGTTATTGGGTTTTTCTATGAAATTCTCAGTAGCAGCTCGGAGTTAGGATTTGTGCCCGGTTAATGGCAATAGGCGCGCCCCCTATTACATGGGATATAAAACATACCGGCGAACGGGGTGTGTACACCCCTGCCTAACCCTTTGGGGAACACAGTATGTAGTATTGTATGTATGTAATTGTATATACAGTGAACAATTCGGGAGTATAGTTAGGAATTCAGAAAAGCTACATTAACTTTTCCCATAGTCACTAAAAATAAAGTAAAACATATATTTTAACATACCAAAAGTTAAAGTAACAACGTAGAACGATCAAAAATTCAACTCTGTTATAATGGCTAATTTCATAAGTGCTGCCAAGTTATGGTCCAGAATAGCGGTGGAATAGAGGAACATTTCCATTGTACATGCGAACTCAGTACAAAACTGCACGGTACGTTTACGTTTTATTTCCAACGATTTTTACCGTCTCCACTAGATTTCTATACAGTTATTGTGTGGTTTGTGAATTTTTGTATTTTTGCCTCTGCAGAGCGCAGTTTGTAGTTTTATTGCTTATACGAAATTATTATCTTGTTTAAATTGGCCATTTTTGTTACGAGAAATATGGTTGTTAGTTTTAGTTGAAAGTTCATTGTTCATATAGAAGGTAATTGAATCTATACTAATATTATAAAGCTGAAAAGTCTGTATGTGCTAATCTCAGGAACTACTGGTTCGAATTGAAAAAGTCTGTTTGTGTTGGATAGTTTATTTTTTGAGGAAGGCTATAGACAAAACACGCTACGAGACATAGGAGCGGGGCAGTAACCAAATATTTAATTTAACGCGGGTAAAAAAAAACTACGCGATCGAAGTCGCTGGCAGCTAGCTAGTTGTGAATAAGATTATTTATAACGATATGTAACCGAATTACGATATTGAAGCATACCTATAAGTTTTAAATTCTCTCTATTATATGTTCCACAATAGGTAAATACTGACTGACTGACTGTCTCGGTAGCCTAGTGGTGCTAAGTGCGACTGCTGCGCTAGAGGTCTTGGGTTCGATTCCCAGGTCGAGCAAAAAGTGTTATTGGGTTTTTCTATGAAATTCTCAGTAGCAGCTCGGAGTTAGGATTTGTGCCCGGTTAATGGCAATAGGCTCGCCCCCTATTACATGGGACCTAAAACATACCGGCGAACTGTGGGTGTACATTGGTACACCTCTGCCTAACCCTCCGGGGAATACAGGCGTGATGGTATGTTATGTAGGTAAATACTAGCTTGTCTCTAGATAGACTGGAAGTCGATCTTAACACAGTACAAGCAGACTTTAATGATGATATAAGGACCAAGATATCATGATCTATGTACCTACATTAATTCTAATAATTATTATTAAACGTATAGTTCAAAATTATAATAAGTTATTAGAATTCGTGACACAATGATTGATATTGAAATTATTACGTGAGTATCAAATGCATTTCATGTAGCAATTATCTTTGTTCTAAATATAGAAGAGATTATAAAAAAACCTTCCGTATAAGTTACAATTACAATTAATTATAGAGACAGGCAAGTAATTCATTCATTAGATATCTTAATTAATCTCCATTTAATGAATTTTGTAATTTATTGCGAACGTCTGTTTTGAATTTGATAGCAAATCAATTAGGAAAGTCTACTGTCATTTAAACCAAGCCATCGTGTTCATCAGAGAGCAGTAAACAAAACAACAGCATTCTAAAACAAAAAGATTACCTACTGACTATTTGACATAAACCATTACAAATAAAGATTAATTTACGTCTTTGGTTACTGCTCCACTCCAGTGCATCGTAGCATCATGATATATAGCCTATAATATTCCTCATGAATCTGGCTAACATATACAAAAAGATTTTTCCAAATTCGATTGGGTAGTTTCATAGTTCCGCGTTAAAACAAACAACCAAAAAATCTTTTCAGCTTCATTATAACTAAACATATCATCACGCCTTTGTTTCCCGAAGGGTTAGGCAGAGGTGTACCAATGTACACCCACACTTCGCCGGTATGTTATAGTGGCGAGCCTATTGCCAATAACCGGGCACAAATATTAACTCCGAGCTGCTACTGAGAATTTCATGAAGAAACCCAATAACACTTTGTTTGACCTGGGAATCGAACCCAAGACCTCTAACGTAGCAGTCGCACTTAGGACTACTAGGCTAACGAGGCAGCGATAGCATATCTTTATTTTAATAGTACATAATTATTATATACATTATCGTCTAATTTGTCATTTAGTTTGTTCCTCAATACAAAGTAAATCGAAAAATGCATTGTACCGTCCAAAACACATCTATCAGAGCACCGAACTAATCACAAGATTAACAAATTCACTTAACTTAACCAAAACTTGGACTGAAACCAATCGGCAATTAGCATCCTTCAAGGCTACATTATTACACCGATCACTGTTTTTATCGCCTTACGGAATCATGGATAAACAGGGACGTATGCTTCGGCAGGAAAAGTGCCAGATTGCCAGATTTGCTCTTCGACCCTCAACCACCCTTGGGGACTGGGAGACGTGCACTTATTTGTGATTAGCTCTCGACTTCGGTGGGACCTTGCTGATGAACAATTCATTGGGTTTTCGTTAATTGGGAGTCAAGCTAATTAGCTTAATTAAGTTATTGGATTAGATGCTATTGTTAGACAAGTTTAAGGAATCTTTTTGGTGCGTTGGAATATTCTCTATTATACAAGTTGCAGATCTTCGTCAAATTCAGGAGGTTACATACACATACCATAACCCATGTATTTCCCGAGGGGTTAGGTAGAGGTGTACCAAGTACACCCACAGCTCGCCGGTATGTTTAGCTCCCATGTAATGAGGGCAAGCCTATTGACACTTCTAACTCCTAGCTGGTACTGAAAATTTCATAGAAAAACCCAATAACACTTTGCTCGACCTGGGAATCGAACCCAAGATCTCTAGCGTAGTACTGGCCCTTAGCACCACTAGGTTAACGAGGCAGTCAAATTAAATAATTGAATATTACGAGTCGGGGCAAATAAAATTTTTTTTTTAAAAAAGCAAAATACCCGACTGCGTTAAAAAATGTGAAATAACTGAAAAGAGAAAAACAAGCTAAGAAATATATTTTTTTTGGTTTTTAAGCGATCGTGGTGGACAATTTTCACAAACGCAGTCGAAGGCATCCTTCTGGCGCAGTCGGGTAAAAAATACTTGTTTTTTTGTTATTGTTCAACAGTATTTCAGAATACACCTCTTTCATAGAACAGAATCGCCCTGTTGAGTATGTGGTAGGCAGTGTTGCGCGACTATATCAACTGGTGCGTGCGTGTTCATCGCCCCGCCTGACCATACCCAGCGGCGAGATGGCGAGGTCAAATTAAAAAATCACACATTAAAAAATAAATTGTTGTGAATCACTAGCATAGTTACCTCTTCCACTTAAACAAGAACGTAAAACTGCACCTTGCAATGAAGGAAATAAATTTTATATTTAAATGCATGTAAATCATGTCAAATATAAGATCGGCTGCCCACTATACGACTACAAATAAATTAAGTAGAGGTACCTCATAAAACGATCGTCGTTAGACATAGAAGCACCCATTTTCAATAAAAACTATTCCGAGTCTGAATAAGAAAAGGTACTAAAAACTTCATCCACCTGCATTGAACACGTTGAATGCATTCGATCGCACTATATCTGTCTTTGTCACTTTACAGGTGGACAATGAGACGGAAGACGGTAGAGTGGGCATTGATTCAGCAGACGTTGGCACTGTCCGGTGTTGGCAATCGGTTGCCTTGACGACTGTTAATACCTGATGGGGGCTTGTGAACCTGTGGGGCTTTGGAACACGCGAATTAGGGAGACAACGCCATATTGGCTCTTAAAATGCTTTTATTAAAGTTCGAAGATAATATATAATTGTGTGAATTCGTAATAAACGAGTCGTTTGTAAATTATCTTGTAATGTAATTAAGGGCATGCCACCAATGTAACTTTTTCAATTCATATGTACTTTCTGATTTATCTTGGACACCACTGACATCGGTGACGGAAAACATCGTGAGGAAAACTGGACTTATAATTAATATAAGTCGGAAAATGCCAATTCGTCTTGAGTGGGTGCGGTGATTAATGCTCTTGTCTTCTCTGTAGGAGAAGGGACCTTTGCTGAGATTAAGATGTTTAATTTTCATTAATTTAATATGGTTTGATGTTTACAATCGAAAATATAATTATAAAACCTAAGTACCAGGCAGTTATGTTCAAGCGAATGATTACTTTACGTATACTTTTTCCCTAAATCGACGAACACATTTTCTCAATATTTGTACTTTATTGGTTAACGAACGATGCTTAGTATTTAGAATCTTAATGTCCATGTAATGATCATAAAATATTGCCGTTTAAATCTGATGGGTGGTTTTATAATTAACCATTAAATATCTCTAATTGCCGCCATCGCAATCATTAAAGCATTTGAAAGGAACTATGTTAATTTTTAGAAATGGAAAGTTTTTTTTTATTTGCAAATTCACCTTTGCAGAAATAAAGCTTTATGAAAATATTGTCATCTGAGATTTATAATTAACATTAAAAGAGCAAAACAAAGATTTATGTTATAGCGTGTAATCTACCTTTGGTGAATGATAAAAGATTAGAGATCCATAGACAAAGGAGAAGCGCTTTGCTAAGCTATCTTTGCTTGGCTGAACACTAAAATAATTATCACTTTAATCTGTAAAAAGAACCTTTATTTACACTACAATGGAGTCCTTTTCACTTTAAACACATAATCTAATCTCTAGGTGTCCCAAAAAGGCTAAAACTCTGACCTCAATCCCTGTCAGTTGCATAGACCCTTTCATACGCCGCTATTTTTGTCATTCGGAAAAAAAATCGTACATCCGAAAGATGTCACCCGAGACAAAAATAGAATTTATTTATAACACAACGCCCGCGCATTTAAAGGCCTGCCCACAGTCGGCACGTACTTCCCGCTTCCTGCTTTTTATGAATGCTGATACGACCGATGAATGGTTGACTTTATTGAATGTTCACTTTTGCATGGGAAGTGGGAGACAATGGGCAGTGGTCGCGACAAAACTTCACACAATAACTTCGAAACTATTGAGTGGAGATATGAAACAATAATGCGACAAGAAGATAATAGAGGTATAGCTAGACAGGTACCTTTTGAAATACAAGGTGAATAAGCAACGTTTGCAACAAAAATGCGACTGGTATTGCAATCAATAGCATTAAGTGGAGTAATGTGGGGCGAAAGGAGCTAGACCCTAGAAAAGATAAAAGGACTATTGGGTTTTTCTATGAAATTCTCAGTAGCATCTCGGAGTTAGGATTTGTGCCCGGTTAATGGCAATAGGCGCGTAGGCCCTTATTACAAGGGACCTAAATATACCGGCGAACTGTGGGTGTACATTGTCACACCTCTGCCTAATCCTTCGGGGAATACAGGCGTGACGGTATATTTTTTTTTATACACAATAGTGGACATAGGCTTCTCCTAAAAATAGCCAGAAGACCGGTCCTCGTTGCCCGCATAATATATGTAAGGGATATATCGATGAAGAAATCAAGAAAGTTAACACAGCGATGACGGCTGATGCTCAAAACGTATTGCATCAATACAAAAATCGATTGGTATACGAGCAGGACGATGACAATAGTAACGTAACAAGAAATTAAAAGCCAAAACAAAAGTGACACAACCAGTTTGGAGAAACATGAACTCAAAACGTGTTATGACACTGTTGCAAGGTAACAAATTAAATTCATTGTTCTCAGTTTATGTATTGACAAGTAACTTATAATCAACCACGTTTATTTTAATTTGGTGTCCGGGCGCTTTGGACTTTTGAACTGTATGTATGATACATTCACAATGCGTTTTACACAATAGTCATAAATGGACATGGATAATGGGCAATTGGACATTCTTCAAAATGAGATCATTTCCTAAAAAAAGTTTACAAAAAATCAAGGTTAAAATATCAATTTGAACAAATCCGTCAACATCAGATATGCGTAATAAGTTATCATGTATTGAATTATAATTAACGACGAGTCATGTTAAATTTGTACACTGCGACCTTCAAATTACATTGTACTTGGGAGAAGTCAATGAATCTGTTACCTGAGTTAACATGGCAATGATCAATACACTTTCATCACAAAATATTAAAAATATTGTAAATAATTTAGATCAACCGTAGAAGGGAATTAAACATTACCCTTGAAAAGGCTTCTTTTACCATCGTACCGTGTCTTGCGCCAAAGTCTGTACTAGTAACTTTAATTTTAATGGCTACTTCACCATCATCTCTAGGATTTTTTATCAATCAATTGGCATCAAAGTAAAGAGAACGTACCAAATGATTCACATCCTTAACTTCACAATCCCCTAATACAAATTACAGACCATTAGTTGCCAAGCGGAAATATAATACAACAACATCATAGCCCCTATCAAATTGGCCTTAAAGCGTGGTGAGGATCGATTTTTAATACATTCTGCAGTACACCGTGTAGCGTGGCGACCCTATAATCATGTTTACTCGCATACAGCGCCACTGCTGCCATAAACCGGAAAAGCAAGCGTAATGCGAACGCACCACTGCTCAATTTGGTGAGACGAATCTCCACTATCGATGGCATTCACCGGTTATGCACTGATAGTGTTAAAGAATTCGAAGAGGGCTTACTGTTGTGTAGTTATATGTCTCTCTTTTAGCACTCGTGGCTACATATTGGGCCCAAGTAGTATAAATAGCTACAAATGTATCATCGATACGAAAAGAAGAAGAACACAGAATAAATAAAAATTGTGGCTGCTCTGTATTTTTTCGGGGTGCCGTGTAACAACTAAAGGTAAAAATAGGTTGTAAAAAATTTGAATTCAGATTATAAAAATAACTTTTATGTGGCTGATTTTTTTTTTAAATTCCATAAAGCCTGTTACTAGGAATAATCTGCCGTGTTTACTCTAGAAAATATACTCTTGTTGAAATCACGGTACAATTAAAAATTATGGAAATATGCTATCCATAATACATAGTTGAAACCCGAGGCCACCCAACAAGTCAACAACCAACAATTGCCGAACCTTTTATACAAAAATACTTCCACACGATCAGATCGTTATCGGACGAGGTAGGTGTCGGTAGGTAAGTCACATGTACTCGTAACTGGTTGGAACCGGTCCCGAGATCTCTCCCCACCGATTGACCTACTCTCAATTATTTTTACAATCACATTGTATACATACTAACCGTTTTACACGTGGGCCTATAGCTTATAGTTAGATATCCAGTATATCTTGGACGATGGCAAAATATGGAACTAAACTAAAAAGGACAGATTTAGGAATGTTATTACTTTCGCACGCAGTGCCACCGCGATTGGTCAAGTTACATCAGACGATATAACAGTACAGGTGGACGATACAAAATTATTTTATGTTTCATTGGTTGAAATTCAAAATGTAATGGAAAAATGTTGACTTTGATTGAACACGGTAAGGTTCTTTGAAGAAAAACAGTTGTAGTTGATATTTCCTGAGAAGGGTACGAATTGTTTCAGCTTTATATACAGTGAGCAGATTTTTCCCTACTTAAAACATTTTCACGATTGTTAAGCTTGAGCTTTGTGTTGAGATTTCTACTTTTTCTTTCTTTCATTCTTGTACCTAATGACCTGCCTTGTATTCTTTTATTGACCTTGTTACTTTGCATACAATTTTTACTATGCCTGTGTAGTCTTAATTGGAAATAATTTTTGCTTTTACATCAACTTCATCGGCTATTTTATTGACGTCATCATCGGTTCAGTCTATTTAATCAAATTGTATGGAACAGCTTCTTTCTCCATTCCTAAACTGAAATATTTTAAACACATAGTTACTTTTATCTTTCAACTAGTTTCTATCCGCGATTATTTTCATCCGCGTTAAGTTCCGTCTTTGGTTACTGCTCTGTTCCCGCGTGTCGTGGCGTGATGTTGTATAGCTCATAATTCCTTATGAATCCGACTGGCAAAAAACAAAAATCCTCTTCAGCTTTATTATATCACAGCATAATCACGTAAACTGTTCTCGAACGACACTGTGAAATGAATTAACGTTACTTGATCGAAACCAAAATAGGCACGGTAAAGCACGTGTCTGCTAACGCTACTCTTAAAGCAGGTAAGCCAACGGTATCGCATACCTTGAGGGCTGCACCAGATTTGAGATTGTAATACTGCAAACAATAGATCATAAAAACGAGCCTATCGACTATTATGCTAAAGTTATTGCCAGGTGCAACTGGTGCGAGCTGATAATGTGATAACCTGAATATAAATCGGTATATCTATACTAATATTATGAAAAGGGGAGATTTTTTGTTTGTACTGAATCAGCTCCAAAACTACTGGACCGATTTTAACAATATTTTCCCTAATAGATAGCTAAGTTATCCGGAAGTAACATAGGCTATATAACATCACGCTATATCACACGGGAGCGGAGCAGTAACAAAAGACGTAACTTATCGCGGGTGAAAATATCCATGCGGACGAAGCCGCTGGAAGAAGCTAGTTGATAATATAATAGATGTTCATAAAGGTGTAGTGAAAGATGAAAAATTGGAATGAGACATTGTATAACAATAGTATAAAATGTTCTGCTGATACTGCGGTTGCTTCAACTCATGTTTCGAGAAAAATAATCCACAATTTTCATGACCTTGAGTATGTAGAAACATCTCTAGTCTGACGCGTCCTTGACACTGGCGTCGAACTAGGCATTGATTCAATCTAGGGTAGCATAAAAGAGTAATTGTTTCTAAAATTGGAATTGGGAAGATTTCGGACTGACAATAGCCTTCTGAAGTCTAGATAAAAGCTTCCTCTTCACGTTTTTTTCCCTAAAACTGACTGTATGTAGACACAGTCATCAGCGTTGTATAGATTACTATGAAGCTTATTGACACAAAAACTTAAAATGGCGCGGCGCAGCATAGCCACCGACATTATTTCGAACATTTTGATAGCATAAAAAAGGTGTACACTTAATAGTCATTTAAGAATGAAGAGGTCAGGTACCAGAGCTGTTGGTATTTGACAATCGACCAAACAATTGTGACCAAAAATCAAACTGCCAAAAATGGTAAACATGGATCTTTCTATGACGTCACTTCCATTGTTATCACGCATAAATGTAAGCTGAGTTGGAACGGTTTCAAGTAATTTAAATAAAGGATATGTATGAAAGGCTGACTTACAAAGACGGGAAGGTTTGTATCATACAAAGTAGAGATACATCGCCAGGAAGATATTGATTGTAAGTATGTATATCATACCATAGAAACATTTTCTGATCACCAATTAATTTTCGACGACGACGAAGATGTGTATAGGTATAGAATCTTCATTGACGAAAATGAACCTTACTGAACTGAACATAAAATACAGTATCCCAAGCATTCGTCCAACTCTACACCATCTAAATTTCCCTTCAACGTTACACGCGACTAAAATTCGCAACAACAACACAGAACAAGCAACACAAGGTAGCTACACCTCACGCTTGTTACCCCGACTATTTGCATACTTAACTAAACACTAAACAAACAAAAACTGAACACTTTTTAGTTGTTTATTTACTTTTCTACAAACACAGTATGCGCAGACCAGAATACAACACTTTAGCATACGGCGTTGCAGAAAAAGTATTATTTCATTCACAATACTGGCAGTTGGCAATGAAACGAGTTGAAAAAGTAGAAGTAGGTAGATTGAATTCAACGATGGAGTGCATACGTTCCAATTTCAAATCTAAACTTTTGAGATTGGAAATGATATTATGCCAGCCAGGCCTATGAATGATGGATGTAATAACGTATTGTATTTTAAAATTGGTTCTTGTTCAGAAATATGGGGATGAGTGGACGATAGTACATTAATTGTAATAATAATATAAAGCTAAAGATTTTGTTTGTTTAAACGCGCTAATCTCAGGCACTGCCCGTCCGATCTGGAAAAATCTTTTTACGTTATTTCAGCCCGTGTATCGATGAAGGCTATAGGTATAAACACGCTAAGAACCACCTACGGGAACAGTAGGCAAAGATGTAACTTAACTGAGGTTAAACTGCTAGTTCCTAGTTATGTAAATGTGCATATGAACATAATTACGGCCTTGAAGTGTTTTGTATCTTTTCGTAGCTTCAATCATAAACATGAAACTCCTAAAATGAAAGATCAAGGCTAATACCATAAATTCCTCGCCAAAGCTAAGGATCAGGGTCCCCAGTAAACAGAATTTCATAAATATTTGAACATCTCTTGTGACCCACATTTTCCCCTAAAATTCAAAAAAATCATTTCATTGCGAATAAGGTTTGTTGGTGTACAGTAGATGCCTTTGGCAGTCGCTCCGTCATATATATTACAAAGCTAAATCCTCGAGTAATAAATATAAGGATCTTGGCAAGCAGTCAGGATAATGCTCCGAAGAAAAGAAAATATATAACTATTTCCTTGACCGCACACGCTTTAGAGTCAGAGTAAACGCACTCTTCTCTACATAGTATAAAACAAAGTCGATTCCCGCCGTCTGTCTCCCTGTACGCTTAGATCTTTTAAACCCAGCAACGGATTTTAATGCGGTTTATCACTAGAATGATATAGTGATATGAGTTTTCATATAGTAGTAGAGCTCTTTGTGAAGGAGCTCGTCCGGGGAAGTTCTACCACCATACTTATTTCTGCCGCAAAGCAGCGTTGCTGTGCTTCGGTTTGAAGGGTGTGGGTGCTGGGGTAATTACAGGCACATGAGCTATTTCAACTTTGTCTCTGAGATGGCAATGCAGTTGTAAGACCACTTAAGATCAGGTGGCCCTTGGGCCTGTTTGCCATCTAATGACATGAATAAAAATTAAAGAGAAGGGAGTTAGTGATATCATGACGGTTGATAGAACGGAACGGATGAAGAAAACGCCGACCCCAAGTAACATGGGACATAGGCAGGAAGACGATGATGATGATGATAATCAATAGAGTGATTCAAGAGGAAGGCTTACACGTGTAGTACGACCTACATAAGCAGAGCAGTAAAGAAGCAACTGAAAGCGGGTGACACCGCAGGGATCTTTTAGTGCTTTCTAGGAAAATCAAACACGAAGATAATATGTTCTCTTAATCTTTAGAACTCAGCTTGAAAGATTTATCTCACGGATATTACACATTCAGCATCAATCGATTCATTCATTACCGCTGCACGTGCGATATTATTCCCCGCTGATATATTCGGCTTCATTCATATTTTATCGTCTTCCATTAAAATTGTAGATTTCAAACGTCGGTATCAATAGCTATCTATATGTACTTTTCCATTTATGTAAAACTAGCTGTATACCGCGGCTTCATCTGCGTTGTATTACGTCTTTGGTGGCTGGTTCGCTCCCGTAGGTCTTAGCGTTGTTATATTATTATAGCCTAACACAAAAAGATTATTTTTTTTTAATTTAAAATTTTTGTTTGTTTATATTTCGTACTAACTTGTTTTTGTCTTAGGCTTGGGGAAGCAAGATTTGTATGTTATGTGCGTCAATGGTTTTTTTTCTTTCTATAAAATGGACCCGCAGTTCCTTATGTAAGCACGTTCAAACAAACAAACATACTCTTCAGCTTGGTAATATTACGCACAAGCGGACCGCCTAGGCTTTGCACGGATGCAAATTTACAACATTACCGGTGGATTTTCGGTGGAAATCTTCCATGCAGTTCTTGACCGGGAAATGACTAACGCAACTAAAAAGAAGCAGTCATTCTAGTTTTGAGCATCACCAATAGATAGCTACATTTTTCCTGAGTAACATCACGACACACGGGGGCGGCGCAGTACCCAAAGACGTAACTTAACGTAGGTGAAATAAGCCACGCGGGCGAAGTCGCAGGCAGGAGTTGGTATGATATACATATAGAAACACAATATTATTTTGCCAAAATATAATTCACATCTAGCCCCAAGCCTAGTAGCATAGTCAACACTGTTCTACGTAACATAACATACCATCAAGCCTGTATTCCCTGAAGGGCTAGGCAGAGGTGTACCAATGTACACCCACAGTTTGCCGGTATGTTTAAGTCCCACGTAATGAGGGGAAAGCCTATTGCTATTAACCGGGTACTCCCGATAACTCCGAGCTGCTACAGAGAATTTCATAGAAAAACCCAATAACACTTCGATCGACCTGGGAATCAAACGCAAGACCTCTACCGTAGCAGTCACGCTTAGGACCAATAGGCTAACGAGGCAGTCGTCAACACTGTTTAAAAATTTCAATATTGGCTTGTATATTAAATCTTTTAATAGTATTACCATTGCTGCATCGAACACGTAGGCCCCTACAGTGTCAGTAAAGTGGAAATATTCCTCTCGCGGCTCTGACTGGTGTATCATCTACTATTCTTTTAGCTACAAACGATTCGATGCACAAACGGAACAACACTGACACGTTATTTTTCTTTCTGTGTGAAAAATGTGGAACGAATAAATGGAACAACATCCATGATGCCCATGGACATGAAAGGAATCTATACAAATAAAAAAATTGAAGTGTCTGTGTGTAATATCAAAATAACAGGTATAATTAAAGGCATTTGAAATGTTTTGCACGATAAGTATACCAGAATAACATTTTTTGTCTGTGTACCTATTTGTTCGTTCCTGGTAATCTTCGGAAAGACTGGACCGATTTTGACGGGACTTTCAATTGCGGATGGCTAACGTTTTAAGGAGCAACTTAGGTTACTTTTTTTTGATAATTACCCAGTATCAATTCTGTTGATACGTAAAACGTTATATTTTATACTAGCTCGTGCCGCGACTTCGTTCGCGGAAATGTCGGTTATCAGAGGGGATTTTTACGTGGAACCCCCACGTGTTCCTGAGAACATAACGTCAAAAGGAATTTGACATAAATATTCAGTATGAATCTTACTACCATTATAAATACGAAAGTGGATGGATGTTTGTTACTCAATCACGCAAGACCAGCTGAACGGATCTGGATGAAATTTAGCACAGAGATAGATTATTGTCCAGAATGGTACATAGGCAACTTTTTATATCTTCTGTCTCTCTTCTGTTTGTTTGGAGGGAAGTGGAAATTTTGTTTATTCTTACTCCTTAGCTAATCTGTTGATTCTGGCTTTCAGGAATTGCAGTGGTTGGGACCAGAGCTTGTCCCAAAAAAGGCTACTTTTTATCTCGGAAATATGTACGGTTACCGTGCGATAATAATAAATTTACGCGTACGAACTCGCGGGCGGAAGCTAATGATTTCTAAAATGAATTAAATCACATACATACATAATTTACAAGTATCTAACTGCGGTCTATCTCTCCGCAATATTATAGTTAATTACAGGAAATTATTAACTAACTATGTATATAGCATTAGCTTTAAAATATTTGCAGTATCAGTAGATTAGATTGCTATTTCCGATTAGGTATCCTTTTCCCCAATCTAGATATTACTTAGTAGCTGCGTCTATACACTCTGCACTACTTTCATTGGTAACTGTATCAGCTTTATAATTTTCTAAATCATTTAATTTCACTTTACAACTATTTTTAACCCCCGACGCAAAAACGACGAGGTGTTATAAGTTTGACGTGTCTGTGGCATCGTAGCTCCCGAACGCATTAACCGATTTGGATATTGTTTTTTTTGTTTGAAAGGTGAATTAGTCGGGAGTATTCTTAGTTATGTTTGATGGAAATCGGTTGAGCGGTTTTAAAGTTATCACTTCAGTTCTTTTGTTAGCTGCGGAAGGAATTTTTATTCTTCTATCGAGGGTTATTAAAAAAATATATAGATATTTTTGTCTTCTAACTAGCTATACCTATACCCGCAGCATCACCAGCGTCCACCTACGTCTTTTGTTACTACTCCGCACCCGTTAGTCGTAGCGTGATTTTCTATACGTAGAAACCTTCCTCTTGAGTCACTCTATCTATTGATAAAAACGCATTTAAATCCGTTGCATAGTTTACGATCTAAGCGTACTGAGGTACAGACGGCGGGAAGCGACTTTATTCTATACCAAGAGATGCATATTGAGTTTAGAGAAATTGATTTTCTTCTTTTTTCGATGTTTCTAGTTTATCCTGCTTTAGTTAGAGTTCCTGATCCCAAAAACTGGCTACGATAATCGTGCCATCAGTGGCGGATTTTATGTCCTATTAAGTGCATGTGTACCGACACTTTGGGCTCTGTAGTAGGCCATTTAGGTCGTGATGTACTGTAAAAATCTCCCTCGATGAGTTTATGTGAAGTGAGTATGCAGCGAGTAGTTATCCTACCTGAATCTTTTAGATAAGAAAGACCGGCTGAAGTCAAATATAATCTCAGATCCGGATCCGTAATTTCCTAAAAAGTCATTGCGAGAATCAATATTGAAAGAAGCGATAATAAAGTTTCAAATATAAGAATATAGGACTTAGGAGTGAGTGAATTTTATTTGACCTGAATTCTGTCCCTAAAGAAAACCATTAAAGTAATTGCTTGCCGTCTGTCCGTCAGACAATTTAATTAAATTAGAGAACAAACATTCACTAAAACTTTACGCTCATTACCGAATTAAAACAGCAACATGATTGTATACATTTATCTATCCCGCGACTGCGTCTGCGTAAATGTCTATTGTTCCACGGGAGCGCAAAAACTGGATAAAAAGTAGCCTATATGCTATTCCAGACTATAATCTGTCTCTGTGCTAAATTTCATCCATACCTGTTCAGCCGTTCTGGTGTGATAGAACAGCATAAAACTATCCGTTCCAACTTTCTCATTTATAATGGCAATGAGATAAGTTTATCACCGTTTATGGAGTATGTTCTATGATTAATATTGAGCCTACTTTTCTTGTTGAGGCCCCAAAAAAATATTAATTAGTTTTAAATCTTGAAGGGCGTCAAAGTCATTAAAAAATAGCATTATCGTTGCTGTAGCAACCAAACAATAGTATGATTATAGCACCCAAACGACTGTATCAACATCTCTTAGGCCTTAGAAGGTGTACAAACAGACATGATGACATAATAATAAAAATATAACAACAATAATACCAACCTACTACTACTACTACTGTGTCCTAAAGGCATCTCATATTATATATCTTGTCATATTATAGAGAACACACGAACACTGATCACCACTCGTGCTCAAGACGGATTGCTATTTCAGATTTATACCTAAGAATCTATCTATCTAAAAATCTCGGGAAACGATGTTTGTCCGGGATAAACTCCGAAACTACTTAACCAATTTTTATTAAAGGCATACTGTAGGTATGTAATTAAGTCAAACTTAAAAGTTTCTGTTTCGGTTATTGACCTCAATATTTATTTATTGCAAATTTGGGCCGGATCCAAATACTTCATTTTAAGTCCAGGTTTCTGGTGACAAAACATCAAATTCCTTAACAGTATTCACACCACACCACCATTCAACTCGTTCACAACTTGAGAAGTAGGTAGAAATGTTTTTAAACTCTCTCTTTGCAGTCATGAAGTTACCACGTGGGGCCAATAAATCCTCTAGCGTCCAAATGTCAGAGGTCATCGCTTTAGTATTCAGCTAGTGGTGTGTGTAGTGTGGGTGTATGGCTGCGAAATGAACTGCCACCAGGATAGACTGACGAAGTTGGGGGTTGAAATAGTTTAAAATTGTTTTTCAGGCGTTATTACTTAAATTTTGTTCGTGGGTTTGAATGGCTTGTGTTTTGGGAGAAGAAACCAACCCCAACACGGTTATTGTTTGGAGCGAAAATTGAGTAGTTACTATTTAAAGTAGAGAAATACAAAATAAAATATAAACTCTTCAGTTTATTTCTTTAAACGCGCTAATCTTTGCCTGTCGGATTAGAAAAATTATTTTTGTATAAGATATCGATTTTTTCAAGAAATAGTATTGCTGGCTATATAACATCACGCTACGACCAACGGGAGCGGAGCAGTAACCAAAGACATAACATAACGCTGGAAAAAAATACCGGACCAGAAGCTAGTTTTAAAAGTGTGTTTGGGAAGTCTAATTCCGACTTAAACACACATGACAGCGGCCTATCTAACGCCCATTGAAATACTCATAATGTTAGAAACTTGGCATCTGCCAGTCACTGAAGAGCTTCCAATACTTCTGTATTATTTAAATACTTGACGTACAAAGAAAGATCATGTCAGACAGACATTAAGAAGAAAAATATTTACCAAACAAGTGTAGTCCTTATCTTCCTACAGCTCTACGGATATTTTAAATTTCATATTTATTATTTGTTTTTTGGTTGATCGCGTTAATCTCCGGACCAACTTGTCCGATTTTTTAAATTCTTTCGCCAATAGGAATAAATGCTATAGACTATATTTTATATTCAACAACTGCCTCGGAACTGCCTCGGTGGCCTAGTGGTCCTAAGAGCGACTGCTACGCTAGAGGTCCTGGGTTCGATTTCCAGGTCGAGCAAAAAGTGTTATTGGGTTTTTCTATGAAATTCTCAGTAGCAGCTCGGAGTTAGGAGTTGTGCCCGGTTAATGGCAATAGGCTCGCCCCCTATTACATGGGACCTAAACATACCGGCGATCTGTGGGTGTACATTGTTACACCTCTGCCTAACCCTTCGGGGAATACAGGCGTGAGATGGTACGTTATATTCAACAAAAATTTGAAACCCGTAAGAAATTTGACTCAGATGGAGTCGCGACCAAACGCTTTAGTCACTTATAACATATCAGTTTTCTCTAATACTGGTTCTAAACGCAATGCTTTGTAGCGAGCTCGTAGTTTGAACGGAGTTTTTGAAGTCCTGACTCTTATTAAACTTCCCGACCCGCAGTAGCGTACTGCATACAAAATTTCACATATTTTCTTAACAAAAATCCTTCCTGCAACAATATCTCCACAGTTTCTGAGCTCACTGCGTACTATGAGCTGTAACCTACATTTGTTTTTAAATTACTAACAAGATTTACAACAGTGCGTCAGCATTTGATATAAGAACAACTCTTTGTATTATTTAATAGCTACTTTGAAATAAGGCAACAATTGAAGCAATTTTAGTTTGTACTAGGTATACCTAAACCCCGCGTTCAGTTACGTATTTGGTTACTTCTCTACTCCTATAGGTCGTAGCGCGATGTTACATAGCCTATGTTACTCAGGAATAATGTAACTATCTATTGGTGAAAAAGATGTCAAAATCGGACCAGTACTTTCGGTGCCTATTACGTCCAAACAAACAAATAAAAACCGTTATGTTATATGCTTTTAAAGCTCCCTCTATCACTCTATCTATTGATGAAACCTCAGTAAAATCTGTTGCGAAGTTTGAAAGATCTACTTAGATGTATTAACCGAGCAGAGGGACAGACGGCGAGAAGCATCTTAGTTATATACTTCATTATAAATATAGAGAAGAAAAACAAGTGCACATTGTGTCTAGTTATCGGAAAACGCTAGATTTAAGTCAATACAGAGAACGGGGTTATCTCGCGAGTGCCGTTTGCCCGCACTTCTACAGTTTTCGTTTTCAAATGTTTTTTTTTCTAACTACGTACTACGTAATACAGGAAAAAGGTCATCACAAAGCAAAATAAATAATAGCAGGAAGGTAGAGGCTTAGAGCTGTTGCTACGGGTAACCAATGGACGCAAGTAATCTGTGATAAAGCTGAAGAGTTTGTTTTTTGTTTGGCTGTGCTAATCTCCGGAACTACTGGTCCGATTCGGAAAATTATTTCTCTAATACGCAGCTTTGTTATCCATGAAAGATATAAGCCTTATATTGTTATTAAAAAAAATAAGGATCCTTAAGAGTTGATAGCAAAAGATAGTAAAAAATTCAAAGCTTTTAGTTTTTTCCAGATAAGTGGTTGTCTTTTTCAATAGAATTTAGTGAGTCCTTGCTGAATATTATACATTCCACTGGCTTCAACAGAATAAGAGTGCATTGAAAATTCGCATCAATTCATATCAAGCAATCGCTCAAAAGAACGTTATATCAGGCATACCATTCTGCCTCCAATGTATTATGTCTTGACAAAGAGGCAAAAAGGCATTCGACCTCCTACGTAATTCCAAAACGCCCTGCCCATCTCATGTAGGGTTCCTAATATTAGCTGTCGTCAAACCTCCTTTATCTGGCAAACCTTTTCTATATTTAAGCACATTGTTGGTCTGATTGGTAGTAGAATGGCTCAGGGGAGGGTAGTAATACAAAGTTACGCAACCGACGAATGTCCTCATTCCTCGGACAGAAATATCCGCCGGCTCGTCTCGGCGAGAACTGTCTAACGCCTTCGAGTTGCGAGATGTGGCGGTGCTGTGCAGCTTTTTTTGTGCTCAAATTATTTATTACAGTATAATTGTGAAATGCTGGTTGATAAAATTAATGTCTATTGAAAACATAAGCAGATTTGTGTAAGGTACACAAATTTGTCTAAAGCACTGTAAGCATGATGATTTCCCATCCGTAAAAAAAAAACTGACGTACATAGATAAACGGCTTCGTAGGTCGATTCGTTTTAGAGATTATACGATGAGTGGTATTTCAGTTATATGTACATATTTTATTTACCTGCCTCGTGGGCCTAGTAGTCAAAAATTGTTATTGGGTTTTTCTATGACTTTCTCAGTAGCAGCTCGGAGTTAAGATTTGTGCCCGGTTAATGGCTACATGCTCGCCCCCTATTACATGGGACCTAAAACCATACCGTACTGTAGGTGTACATTGGTACACCTCTGCCTAACCCTCTGGGGAATACATGTGTGATGGTATGTTATATTTTATTTAAACTTACATTGCCCCATTGCTGGGCAAACGTCTCTCCAATACCGTTCCACTCTTTGCTATAAGTTGTCTTCTCTGGCTGATCTCACATAAATGTCCCTAAGTTTCCTAAGCTTCTATTGATGGTGATACCCGCAAATAGTTTTAAATGACCTTCCATGATTCTCGCTACATCTTCTAACAAGCACCAACAAGTACGTATAGGCTGTATAGAAGCCTCTTAACGCGACCGCTGACAGCCGTCCAAAGCCTTGAATGCTCACTCTCCGCGCAGCGCTGACATTTCACAATTAACACACACTAGCACTGACATTTACTGACACTTGCACACTTTTTAAATGGAACTTGAACATCTATACTATCTATAGTCCTACTTATCCTACTAATATTATATATGCTAAAGTTTGTGAGGATGTATGGATGTTTGTTACTCTTTCACGTTTAAACGGCTAAACAGATATGGATGATATTCACTAAGATAGTTTGTAGTGTGGAATAACATATAGGATACTTTAAATCCCGGAAAAATTTACGGTTCCCGTACGAAAATATACCCAGTTTAATGCGAACCAAGTCGCGGGCAGAAGCTAGTAACATAATTAAGCTGAAGAACTTTTTGTTTGTTTGTTTAAACGCGTTAATCTTAGGAACTACCAGTCGAAATGGAAAAAAAAAATTTGTATATGATAGCCTGATTCTTGAGGAATAATATAGGCTAAAGAAAATCACGCTTCGACAACCGGGAGCCGATCAGTTACCAACAACAGAACATAAAGCGGGTACAAAAATCCACGCTGTTGAAGTCATGGGTAGAAGCGAATTAATCATTACAAGTACAGGGTATTTTCTGAGGGCCATTCTCGTTTTTTGATGAACGTTCGCGTTCTAATCTCAATCTGTCAAAATTGACTTTATTTTACTTACATCTTAAAGTTTTGGACGTCGATTGTCGCTGAGATAAAATTGCGAATAGATTATGAACGCTTTTAATTAAGGAAATTGGTGTTTATAATATGTGTGTCTGAATTAAATCCGCTATCAAATAATAATATGATTATTTAATTGATCGACAAAATTAATAACATCCAAATTTGGCTAAAGACTTTTAGAAGCTAAGTATTAACTGCCTACGCTAGAGGTCTTGGGTTCGATTCCCAGGTCGAGCAAAAAGTGTTATGGGGTTTTTCTATGGAATTCTCAGTAGCAGCTCGGAGTTAGGATTTGTGCCCGGTTAATGGCAATAAGCTCGCCCCCTATTACATTGGACCTAAAACATACCGGCGAACTGTAGGTGTACATTGGTACACCTCTGCCTAACCCTCCGGGGAATACAGGCGTGATGGTATGTGTATGTGGTATGTAGTATTAGCAAGTTAGTACTGCTTACTGCCTTTTAACTGGCTTGTCAGAACTTGTCTCTATAGACCCTTCGCCTGCCAGAAACTGTCACTCTCCCAGAATGAAAGTTGGCATTGTGTCTCTTGTGACAAAGGAGAATCCATTGCCATTTATGGACCGCGATTCCAATCTCAAACTACCCATTGATGTAAATATTCAGAGAGAAAATTCCAATTACGTTTTATGGCCCACAAATTTTCGGACATGAAGTAAACGCATAATAAAACAAAAAATATTGGGAATTTCAGATCATGACCAACAGGAACAAGGGCAGTTTCTAACACCAGGGCTGGAGCTATTCTTGCATTGCTCATGTCAACACTAGATTTAATTATTTTTTATCTCATTGGATGGTAAACTAGCTAGCTGATGTTAAGTGGACATCTGCAATACCAGAGGCCTTGCAAATGCATTGCAATCCCAGAAACAAATTTGAAATGTCTCATGTCCCATTAATTACACTTTCACCCATACCCTTCGCAACGCTGCTTTGCGGCAAAAATAGGTAGTACTTCTCCGGACGACCTCCGTCACAGTAACAGGTCCGAGTCGCAGCTGCGATTGCCCTCGATCAATCAACAAACCGAACCTTTCAAAGTTTCACGCACAATAACGTAAACAAAAACAATCGTCGATATCGCATCAGCCATTTATAACTTCAACCAAAAAACCTGACATTTACCATCTGTCATTTGTTTGTACAATACCTCAGAGGAATAGCTAGCATAGAGGTCGACATGATAATCCAACAGACATCTCTTTCTCTCTTACGAGATACATCCTATGAGGCACTGAGAAAGAAAGAGTACATTATAGTTTTTCTTCTGTGTGCTTTTTCAGTCGTGTAATAGACGCTAAAAATTGGAAAACCGAATAAATATTAAAGACGATTCACGTCAAAAGAACCCTAACACTGTTGTAGTAACCGGCATGAGTCGTGAACACAAACTTTAAGTTTATTCTTGGTTTTTGGGTCGCCAACTCTGCATAGCATTGGTCCGACTGAGGGTCCAGCCGCGTGCAGCGTCGGCGACTCAAAACCTAAAAATCTCAAAAATTAACTTGAAGTTTGTGTTCACGATTCGTGCCGGTTACTCGACCGTACGACTATACTATCTTCGTTATTACTCCAAGGTAGTTCAAGGTTACAGGTTCTCATAATTTATTTCTCAGGCCGTCAGAGAAGCCAACTGAGAAAGGAATTTGTTTTGGAAAGCCTTCGAGACTTGAAAGCGTAAGCACCTGATGTTATAATTCTCAGAATTAATTCCTCGAATGTTTATTTCTCATTGCCATTAGGAATATAATGATTGGTTGTCTTTCAAAGCTTGATAATTAAGTCATCGTCTAGACTCAGATTTGAAAAGAATCAAAACCAATCTATTCCTTTGAAGGTATTAAAATATGTAATAATATTTTCCAGACCAAATTTCTTTTATGGCAACCAATTTCAATGGAGACTAGTGAAGTACGTAAGAGATATTATAGAGCACAAGTGTGTGCGCATACACAGGTGCACTCCCTCTTCCCTTACTCCGATGGGTAATCCGACTCGACCGGAGAGAGATCAGGTGCTGGACGCTTACGCGCTTTATAAGGCACGGGGGTGACACACCACTTCCAAACTCCGGGCTGAGGTAACCACTTACTTCAAACTCAGGTTATATAAATTCGCCTTTAAAGGGTTTTTTTTTAATCGCACTACATATTAGTCTGTGGATACATGGGCTACTCGTTTACATACATACATAACCTCACGCCTTTTTCTCATGGGGGTAGGCAGAGCACCACAGAACGCCACCCGCTATGATCTAAGGATCATACTCTTTTCGCCCCGTCCACGTTCATACATCTGGTCATACAAGCACACCGGTTACGAGTACTGCGCACCCGACCTTTCTGAAGACCCTCAGCAACCTACTCTTTTATAGATGTTTAAATAAACATCTATTGGCTCAACATAAATATGTTAAGCCAATTAATATGGTTGAACTTGTACCTCATAAAGCCAAGCCCATATATCAATGTGTTGTTTAGTTGTTCGTATTTAGCAAATTCGTTGCCATGGTTACAGATAGGGGCATTATAAATATTCCACTTTACTGCATATTATTATTCTGGCACTCCAGTTACACCCCCGATTTTACTGGTTTACTTTATAGATCAGAATGGGGTTATAGATTTATTTAAATGAATCATGTGAAAAAATATATATTTTTAAACTATGTTAATCTAAGTATCAGTTTTGGATGTTAAGTATACTAGGCGTAGTTAGTTTGAGGTAAATAATTGAATTCTTGTGAGATTGTGGGTTGGCTCGTTTTAACAAAATAGGCTCAATTTCATTTGAGAAAAATATACAGGGTGACTTGTATCACAAGTCGTTGGCCCAAGTATATGCAATTTTTTTAAGGACCATTTTAAATATATATTTTAGTTCTGATTTGGTCTTTAGGTACAGATGCTATAAAATAGTCTTCGTTCCAATATAGCTACAGATGTTAGAGCCGGTATATTAATAACGCGAACTTTCTCTTTCCTAACTACTTGGCCGTTAACGACAATGATTTATAGTTAACTTAGAACAAAGTTAATTAACAAACGACCCAATTTCTTACTCATTGTTAATGTAATGAACTAATGAAGCGTTTTGTATAGAACAGTGAATTGTTGGAAAGCTGATTTACAAAGAAGAAGATTCGTAAGACTATTCATCGAAATAATCACAAATTGTACCTTTTAAACTATTACACAAGGTACATTACATTCACCTGTTAACTATACTAATATTATAGAGTGGAAAGAATTTTTTGTTTGCCTGTACGTTAATAGGCTCCGAAACTATTGGACCGATTTTAACCATTTTTTCACTAACAGATATTTATATTATTCTTGAGTAACATAGGCTATATAACATCACGCTGCGACACACGGGAGCTGAGTAATAACCAATGACGTAACATAACGCGGGTGAAATAAGCCACGCGGATGAAGCCGCGGACAGTTCTCTAGTTTATTATATAATTCCATATTGTTTATAATTCCTGTTTAGAAATATTGTAAAAGAATATGTATGGAGTTTCATGCCCATCCTTATCCATAGGTACAAAACATTAATTTGGAAGCTGTAACTGCATTCAATTCTTTATTTTACTGTTATTGTATGATGTTCAAAAGTGCCTTTTAGTGGACTAATTAAAATGAATGATTTGACTTTGAAACCTGATACATGAAAAGGGGCCCAACATTGGAGCTGAAATACGCATACCTTCAAATCTATTCTCAAAATTTTTGACATGCTTAAATGACATAGATCAGACTCTAAAATCTTAGTCTATAACATTAATAATGGATCAAGAAAAGTTAAAGTCACTATAGTCCAAGTAGGAACCATTATTGCACTATATTCCTCGCAACAAAAGGCTATGAAAGTGCATACAATAAGTTGCTAACTAGCTATATTTAGCACAAGAATCGGTGTTCCTCTGCATTGGTTATCAAAATTCTAGACCAAAGTCGAACAATAGTTTCTGTTCCGCAACACTTTCGTTGCTTTCTCTCTCTCACATATAAAATATAAAAGAGATGGCATAGAATTAGAGCTGATACAGTAGTTCTATATCATAGATACTCCCGAAGCGGAAAAGGGAACGAAATTAACGCCATAAGTCACAAACTATTGACTTTAAAAGCCCTACCTTGTAATTAACAGTAATTCATTAGTGACCCGGTATTAAAAGCATAATATTTCCTTTTATTATCCACCCTTAAAATCATATATCAGCCCCGAATATTTTGCTGTAGGTTAAAACAATAAGGGCTCGTCCAGATTGTCCAAAAAATAAAAAGATCTCGTCATGTTTCTAAGATCCCAAAATGGATCGATTCCTAAACTTGATATTTAAAAATGCTGGCATGAAGTAGAAGACTCCAATTAAGAAAAAAAGCTGCAAAAATGTCATATAGTATGTGCTAGGCATATACATATATGCTGTTTATCTAGAGGCGGAAATATGTAAATGATTACTTTATCTATTAAAATCAAGCCTAGGTATAAATGTCAGAAACTCAAAAGTCAAATCATCTATTTCAGTTAGACTATAAAAAGATACTTTTCAATGACATTTACAAGAAAAAAAATATTGAACCTAGTTGCCCATTCCAAATAATATAAAATTACCTATATGGAATAACTGATATAAAACTTTCAAATATGCCTATCAAAATGTTTATTTCGAAATACAATTCGACGAACACATAGTTCCGTAACAGGAGTACGCATCGTTCATCGAATATTCTGCCAATTAGGACGACGCCTATGGGCCGAAATGTATCCGGATTTTAGCCTTATTCAATAATTCAGAATAACCACAGTATTTATGATCATATTACCGCGAAGTGATAAGGGTTAAAATTAGATTATGTAATGAAGTTTCGGAATACATCGTTAGGTTAAGCAACACTATCCAAGGACGGTTATTTGAGCGGTGGTTGTTTACTAATGTTATTAAGGATGGGATATTACCTTGGGAAAAATATCCTTTTTGCTTTAGATAGGCTTCTATTTTTGTAAGCAGTTTAAGGGTGAGAATATTAGATCTCTTATTTTGTTTTTTTAACCAGTAAACTGTAGTAAATATTACGACTGCTGTATAGGTGGGTTGTTAACACATCTAATATTTAAGCTATTGATTTTATTTTAACTGAACGGAAGCTTCCAGTTTTAGTTTATCTTAGTTGGCAATAAGGTCATTAGAATATCAAATAAACTAAAAATTACCTACGTCTCTCTACGTCTCGTGATACGTTTTCTGGTCCTTAGTGCCGCGGAGGACCACATTTCTGCACTAAGCATTACTAGCGGAAAGTATAACTTACATATGTAAAATAACGCTCTACGTAACGTGTATCTTGTACATTTGCATGAGATTAAAGTCCACAGGCGAAGCATGCATGATAAATAAATATTTAACCACGCGACTGTAGGCCAAGTCTTATATAAGATTCTAACTGTGGTCATACGTAACGCGCTTGGACGTTTAATGAGGCTTTAACTGAATAATAAGTTAACCGCGGATATGAGTTAACCGCGGCAGGAATTAATCACGGCTGTAACTTTTATTTAAGGTGAGATCACTTTGTTAAGCTTGCTGTAGGTACATTAGTTTAATATGTGTGAAAAGTTACTTTTTTTAAATAATGGTCTACATTTTTTCACAGTGTTTTCTAGAACGCTTGATTATTAACAGGGTAAGGTGCTCATTGTAAAAGCTTTTGTTCTTTAACCACTACTGCGAAGCCAATAATAAGCATTCTCTTTTCCAACTAACGCGCAAAATTGAGCTTTTCTTGGAATTTTCTTTTCAAAGAAAAGCACTTGTTTTTATATTTTTACCTACTCTTATTTTTAATACTCAAACACCACTTAACTTTAAGATGGTCTTAAAGTATTTCTGTCCCTACGAAACGTTTTACAGTGACAGAGACAGCATGAGACTTAACGGCGGCTTAAAATTGGTGTACGTCAGTATTTGGGCTTAACTTTTAACTTTGGAAGAGTAACTGTCTATGAATTTCTGTAACACGACACTCAACAACATTAAATATAGTGAAAATTATCTCAAAATTAAAATCAACGCTCTAGATTTTAATTAAAATCTTTGAACGGCGTAGGAACAAGCCAATAAGGAAAATACTGTAACTACAGACAACAACAAAATTGTTGTTAAAGAAACATAATTATAACACAACGTTATCCTTATTGTGATTGTTAGTAATAAGCATGAGCTTAACTTGCTCATTAGATGCGGACCACGGATTGGATAAAATGGATAAATACTATAATGAATTATGAAAGCTCATAATTATGAAGAAAATATACATCAGGCATAACATAAGGCATATTTTCCATATATCATGAAAGCTGCAAAAATCTCTACCAAATAACTACAAAAACATGACAGGATTTCACTTTTTGTGGGAATAAACGAAATACAGATAGGTATTATCAAGACAGTTGAAAGGTAACTTTAAAAAAAGATACAATATTGTTGACGTAAATTCTAGAGAAACTAGAGTCCAATAATAGCTTTAGGCATTAAATAAGTACAGTTCTCATTTATAGGTTATGACCGCAATGGATAAAAGAGTTTTCTCAAACAGAACTCCATTCCATACGAGTCATACGCTCATCCATACAACCTCTAGTAAGTACATAAGGTACCTATCAACTGTCAACAATGATCGATGACTAATTATTGGAACAATAAGTTGCGTCAAGGCTAATTAGTTATTTTCTTTATGGACACCTTTGTATGTAATTTATTTCACCGATATGCTTTTGAATGGCTTTGTATTTCAATATTGATTTATTCAGCTACGAAAGAAAAAGAACTGTTAAAAGTACACAAGGTTGCGTCAGCTGTTTCTTATTTATTGTTCATCATGGTCAGAAGGATTATTTTTTTACATTTAGATAACCAAATAATCATAGAAGTATATGTATTATTATAAAGATTGTCTCGATTAAAACTATCTACACAGTTAAATTAAAATCATCACCTGTTATTTATAACAGCTGATGAAAATAACTATACTATTCACATACATTAAAAACCATTAGGAGGCCCCCAAATACAATGCGTATCTGAACAGAACCCGAGACAGAATCTACACTCAGAATAAACATTCAAACAACTTAAACCATTTCAAAACATTAAAACTCGGTACAGTATGTATAAAATTGTAACTTGAAATATTAAGCATAACTGGTGAGTTATTTTGAAACCTTCAAAGTGACCCATTTACCTTCTGACCCTCGACTTTGCATCATGAAAGGAAGTAACTAGTACACATTCCCCTTTTAATAGCAAAAGAACTGCAAACCGAAATAACATTCTGAATGTATATCATTCAAGACCCTCTTTACGGTTTTAGACCAATAGAGACTCATTTAGACGTATAACTCATTAAGTCCTACTGGGTTTAGCAAGTTATTGGTCTTAATCCCTCACTCCCAGACAAAATTAATTAACTGAATTCAGCATTTAAGTCAAATTCTATAACTAAATCCAAATAGGAATTAAAGTATTTGAATGCATAATAAAATGGCGCAACTAAAATATAAAATCGAGTGTAAAATGTTTATTCCGTGTTCAAACGCAGCGCAAATAAATTTTAATTAAACAAACTTCCTTTCGTTTCAAAAATTGTTTCGCATTTCGTAAAAGCTTCCCATTTTAAACAAAATTCATTGCTCAATTTTTTCCCGACACTTATCTGTGTTTTTATCGAATCAAAATAAATAAAGCATTATGTAATTAATTTACATTAATTTATAGCAGCGACTGCGATAACAGTTCACGCGTTTTATTTACAAATAGGTAAATAAATAAAGTGGCTTTTATTTATTCGTACGTATTCTGGGCAAAATTTCCAAAAGGACCACACTCATTGGTCCTTTTGGAACCGATTAGCCCTTATATCCTTATCTACATAAGACCCTAGCAGATTGGAACAGCCTCATTCTACATTAGATATAGACTGAAAGTGTCACGTGTGTCCACTTTTACGGAGTCATTGTAGACATAAACGACATCAAACAAACTTAAAGTTACACATTTTGTCGAAACACGTCAGACCACAATTAAGTGGTGAACTGGTGTCAGGTTGTCAGATAGTCACCCACAACCAACCACAACAATAACCAGTTTTATTTAAATCTTACAACTTACAAATCACAAGTAATGCGATGTTTTTCTTTGATTCTGTGTAACGAAATACACAAGTACTCAATGAACTATGACGATCACATACAAAACATTAATATAAACAGAAACACACACATATAAACGATTCGTTATTCACAATTTGAATACACGTCACAGAACAGTTCGTGTTTGGTGTTATATTGTTGACACTCGGAACAGCCGAAACGCGTGGCGTCGCGGCTAAGGCGGGGAGCGAACTGGCGGTTAGCGTGCCTGCCTGTCGGCCGGACGCCCTAGGAACCAAGCTTACTAAGAACTCTGTTATGTTAGTGAGCACTGAAGGTGGCAAGTGTTATTGTTATGATTTAATTGAGTCAGTACACCTGTGTGTTAGTATAAGTTGGGAAGGGATCTAAAGCGAAATACATATGATTTCCAAATGCATATGAAAGCTTTCATTATGTATACGATATCTGACTCACATAAACGTCAACTAGACTACAAAAGTCTCTTTGCATAAAGACAAGTTATCTGTTCTGAATTTCTTACACCTGGCTTTAGAAAAACACAAATCACACTAAGCAGCAACCTCTACCAGTTAATATTTTAATAACACTACCACTGTATATTACAATCTGGTTTCTAAACACAGAGCTCCGAGTAATGTTATAATAACATTACCCCGTGGTTCAACAGAGTAATATACTTAGGATAAATCTGAATAAAACAACAGTGAAAGTGGAATATCAATGCGCCACACCGCATTTTATCTCTTATCCTCTGTAACACTGAAGGCTTTAAAAGATTGTTAACAATCCTGAGAGCATTGACTTGTTGCTACTCCGTTTCTGTTCAAGTACATTGTTCCTTTTGCTAACAAACGTTTGAGCCGTAACGAAACTCTTTATTACCGTAGGGTATTCATATGTTCCATTATTTTTATTGGAAAAGCACTTATAGAAACTGCACCTAAGAACTTCAACATATTCACATTGTGTTATTCTATCGATCTAAAAATAAAACCTTGCAATAGTAATGGTACGGAATCAACTGTATAGATAATACATAGGTGTCAGTAATTTTATATCCATTATCCAATGAAAAATATATTTGTGCGCTAATAAGTAATGGGCTTGAGCATAAACAACGAGAGCGCGGATTACAGGACCACGAAAATCCTGGTCTTTTATCCGGGTCCTCGTTGCTAGGTTAAAAAAGGTTTTTATAGAGTAAAGCTTGCCTTTGCAGGTTCAAAAAAAAAAAACTAAATTAAGGTACAAATTACATTAGCATTATTCACAAACACGTTTTGCGAATCCTACAACAAATATTTTCATATTTAGGTCACGATAGCAAGTATTATTTCATGAAATAGCTAACACGGAATTATTAACCAATAATATATTGGGCATAATTTAGTAATAGGTTTAGTCAATTAATAAATTAATTGGTTAATTTAATAAAAATATGGATAACGTCACAATAGTTTTGGGACGCAGCGACTTTATGTAAAGAAAATTAAGACAAAAAAAATCTTTAAGTTCCTTTTATAGGTATGTTTTCTGTCATTTTAAGATTTACTGTCAATTTCCTTTTTTGTTAACGTCTTTTGTACAGCAACAATTGTTCTACACTGTTAAAACATGGATAAAATAATAATGATCTTCATAAAATACACTGTAACAATAGAATATATATTTTTTTTTTTTGGTGGGTGGGAAATCATCAAATAACTTCTCCCGCCCTGGGCGGGGCGGGAGGGAGTGTCAGACTTTTACTGACTAAAACCCACCCATGTTCCTTCTTGTGCCCTTTGCGTTCCGGGGGCGCGGTATCTCTTGCGAACAACCCGCAGCCCCGGAATAGAATATATTTAAAACATAAAAATCTTATCTGTATAAAAAAAGATTGTGCCGCGTCCACAATTTCGAGGCTCTTTGTAAATGATTTTTTATTTTATAACGTTGAATGTAACCTGTTGTATTGCTTCAATCTCGTAAACGCTATGTAGTTGCACATTAACCGATTATTGTATGGAATACGAATGTTTTTCCGCTACACCTGCTTGAATTTGATTAAAATTTAAATCGATGCTATAATCGAAAATGGTTTCACTGCGAGATCACTTTCTCAATTCTCCTTTTTCCTTTTAACTTAGAGCTTCTACTATTAACTAAAAAGGTGTTTAAATAAACTGCAAGCTTAGCGTTAGTTCAAAATATCTGACAAGTTTTTTTTCTCTGAGACGATGAACATGTACAGCTAAACGACAAACTAAGTTAAGCGTCTTTGATACAAAATTAGAGACAAAACAGGAACTTTGCTTTAAAACTTTTAAAACGTTTTGTAGTAAAAAGAGTTTTGGTAGACAATTTTAGTACAAATAGTTAAAACTTAAGATGTTTTAACAAACCATTAGCTAGGGGAAGACTCTATTTAAGACGAATGATTCCCATGACAGCACTGACATCGTTAAATGAATACATAATGAGGAAACCTGGACTAAAACTAAAATCAATTAGAGTCTGAAAACGCCAATCCGCCTTGAGCTGGCTTGGTGATCAAAGATCGTGCCTTCTTTGTATGAGAAAAGCCTTAACCCCGCAGCAGGACAATAACGGGCTGGTGTAATACTAAAGTATTACGTTCAGACCATAAGTTGAAAATATTAACAAATATAAAACAAAATATACGCAGAAGTAACTCAGAAACGTAATATCAAGATATATCTCTGTCAGATTTATTATTTAGAATTCTTTGAATCAACGTGGTACCTATAAATATGGCAGGCCTTTTGCCGGCAGGTATTCTAAACACAATTAACATAACATAAGCCATAACGATACTAATTAACATTCATGAGAAATTAATCACCTTATAAATAATGATGTTCTCTACGAAATGTCCAGAACGACTTATTTTGTTAAACTTACTTAGGTACTTATTACGGTAGATACTTTGTAAGAATAAGGCCTTGTATTTTTAATGAAACACATTGTGAAAATAAGTTATTCGGGGTGAAAGAGACGTCATAATAAAAATGTTTTCCATGGATTTCGTAGATACCCGCATGATTTAATAAAATCTGCTATTTCATACAAAAGTACAACACCTGGATGGTTAAAATGTATAGAACAATAGATTTTTTTTGTGTCTTCTTACCTTTACATGTCATGAATCACTTCTGTTACATTAACAAAATAGGCAGAGGACACCGTGTTTGAATCTTCAGGTTTTCTAGATGCAACCCGGTATGACAACTTTTCCTTTTCGTTAAAACTCGGCTGTAGGTACAAACCTATTTATATTAATTTTAAAAATAAAATAATAAAGTTTAGCAAAAGTAGCATTCAGTCTAAAAATACGTATTTATAAGTTCCAAACTGTTGCCATACAAGAATCATTATAAACTTGAAGCAACTTTCTCTTTTCCAATTCATTACATAATAGCAGCCTGGTGACGATCCCAGCTGAATATGGACTCAAGCGCCAACATAATGCAGTAACGAATAGGGTCAAAATATTTTACAATCTAGGTAGCGGCAAAACATGACATAAGTAATCGGTCATAAGATCGATTATTTCATGTAGACAAAATAATGTATACGAAGGGGGGCTTGAAGTAGGTCTCATCGACTTATGATAGCAGTAGGAGATATACTGTCGGGGTTCAGTCGGTAAGATTTCAAGATCCCGTTCGTTTTTGACATCTATAAGGAAATTCCCATGACCATAAAATAGAAGCACAATTCGGGGTGGAATTTGTAACGCAAACTTTTACCATGGATTCAGAACATGATTTTAGATCCTCTATTATCAACACTTTTCGGAGGTTGTTAAAATAAAATCAGCTGTTCAGTACATTCTGCCCGTGTAAGTATTATCGCGTAATTCGTCTCAAAGGACCAAAAATTTTTGTCACTACTACGCCTGTATTCACCGAAGGGTTAGGCAGAGATGTACCAATGTTCACCTACAGTTCGCCGGTATATTTTAGGTCCCATGTAACATACGGAGCGAGCCTACTGCCATTAACCGGGAAAAAAACCTAACTCCGAGCTGCTACTGAGATTTTCATAGAAAAACCCAACAGCACTCTTTGCTCGACCTGGGAATCGAACCCAAGACCTCTAGCGTAGCAGTCGCGCTTAGGACCACTACGCCAACGAGGCAGTTACATTTTTGTCATACATCCAATACAAACTAAACATTAAACAAACCTTCTGCTGAGAGTCAATACTATTTCCTCTATTAGCTACGAATATAATAAAGAAAATAACAGGATATCCTTGTCCCTGCGGAGGTGGAAGCTTGACCTTGAGTCGCTTATTAGGCAGATATTCCACTATTTGGATCAATAAATAAGGGACAAACAGGAAATTGTCTCTTTGTCATTACTTCTGGGAGTACAGGATACACTTGCCACGTGTAGACATTGATTAGGTATATCAGTCGCCACGAGTCGTGAACACAGATGTCAAGTTAATTTTTCGGTTGGTCCGTCAATTGGGCCGATCGTGTGAAGCGTCGGTTTCCAAAAAACCCCGAAAGGAAACCAAAATCCCGAAAAATAACTTGACATTTATGCTCACGACTCGTGGGGACTACGATACTAACTATTCCTTGTGGTTTCACCTATGTTAACTTACGTCTTTGATTACTGCTCCACACCCATCGGTCGTAGCATAGCTTCCCCTATAAACGTTCTATGCAATTCCAAAAGATTTATCCAAATCAGCCTAGCAGTTCCTATGATTACGACGTTCAAATAAACAAGCTCTTCAGCTTTGTACTATTAGCTTAGTTTTGGAAAGCTTCTAAACTCCACAGCCTTTATTAGAAGCTGTTGAAGGTTGAAGTTCAGCTTCACTATTGCGTCGCAGGATTTATGATATGCTTGACATGGACGAAGTCAAAAAACATTTTTTTTTTATTTTTGCTTTTTGTTCGCGTTCTCCATATAAACTTTTACCATACCGAATGCTACACTTTCGTGTGTGAAATATGTCCTACTCAGTTTTCTCTCCTGCTACTAATTCTGACGTGAGAGGAAAAGAACTGTTCCACATTCCCCCCCTACGTCAAAAACCATCATACGCCGTTAATTAAGGCAGGTTAGCCTTAACAAACATAAAGACAGTTTGGATTTCATGTGCTTCTAATGAACACATCACGTCCTCTTTGTTGTTTTTAACTTTAGCATAAATAATGAACCCCAAGTAGGTACTTCGAACAAAATGGTTTGCCGTATTTTTGATGACTTGAGTTGGTTTTATTTTGTTACTTTTAAATGAATTAAATGTGGAGAAATTATTGTAATAATATTGTTTGTTTTTCCTTAAAACATTGAATAAATGGTATAGCTAACAACATAAGGAAGGTAGATAAATAGGTAAGTTTAGTTTAGGTAGTTTAGTAGGTAGATTCTTGGGTCCGATTCCCAGGTCGAGCAAAAGTGTTATTGGGTTTTTCTATACAATTCTTATTAGCAGCTCGGTGTTAGGATTTGTGCCCGGTTAATGGCAATAGACTCGCCCCCTATTACATGGGACCTAAATATACCGGCGAGCTGTGGGTATACATTGGTGTACCTCTGCCTAACCCTTAGGGGAATACAGGCGTGATGGTATGTTTACAAAAGAACATCTTTTTATATTCACTTATAAGATAAGGAAACGAAATTCGACCTAACAGGTATTGTCTAACGACTGACGGAGTAATTTAATTATAAGTTACTAGCTTCTGCACGCGGCTTTGCCTGCGTAGACGCCAGAATTAAGCCAAAGTTATAAATAACCTCACGGGATTACAAAGATAAGACAAAAATTACTCTATATTGATATTCTAGATCAATATCTGCTATCACAAACTTTCGCATTAATAATAATAGTTACGTATTTTATTTTAAAAGCTGCATCAATGCTGTCGATTTATATCCTTACTAGCTTCTGCCAGGCACTACGTTCGCGTAGTTTTTTGTCTCCCTCATTAAGTTACGTGTTTGGTTACTGCTCAGCACCTATTGGTCGTAGCGTAATGTTATATAGCCTATAACCTTCCTCGATAAATGAACTATCCAACACAAAAAGATTTTTTCAATTCGAGCCATTAGTTACTGAGATTAGCGCGTTCAACCAAACAAACTCTTCAGCTTTATAATATCAGTATAGATTTGGAAAAACAGGGTTATTTTTAGTTTTAACTGTTAACTGAGTAACTCACAATCACGATAAAATCATAACATTATTCCAGTTTATTTTTAAACCCACAGTTCGTCGGCAAACGTTTGAAAACTTTGACATGACACAGCCGACACAGTTTCCAACATGCCTTTTTTAAAAAGCCGCAAAGGCGAAATATTTCAATAAAAATATTTTAAAAATTCAACATTTTGAGTTGACGACATCATTAAAAGAAACTGGTTTGTGAATCGCGTAACCGTTATACCATTTTGCTTTCAATTTAAATGTTGCTGTTATATGTCTTAATGGCTCAGTGGTGAAGGCGCCCCTCATGCATTATGTTGCGGGTTTGATATCGGGCAAGTACGAAGGTAACTTTTTATACTATGTTAAAAATGCTATGCTATTCTTATGGCAATAAGCTCGCCCTCTATTACATGGGACCTAAACTTACCGGCGAACTGAGGGTGTATATTGATACACCTCTGCCTAACCCTTCGGGGAATACAGGCATGGCTATGAACTGCCTCGTTAGCCTAGTGGTCATAAGCGCGACTGCTATAGAGGTCTTGGGTTCAATTCCCAGGTCGAGCAAAAAGTGTTATTGAGTTTATCTATGAAATTCTGAGTAACAGCTCGGAGTTAGGATTTGTGCTCGGTTATTGGCAATAGGCTCGTCCCCTATTACATGAGACCTAAACATACCGGCGAACTGTGGGTGTATATTGTTACACCTCTGCCTAACACTTCGGGGAATACAGGCGTGATGGTATGTAGTACCTTTGAACCAGTACATATGAATTCATAAAGTCAGATTGGTACTTGTCCGGTATCGAACGTGCAACCTCGTGCATGATAGGTATAGGTACGCGCCTTAACCACTGGGCTATAACAATATTATCGCATTCCATTTTATAAATGCATAAATAAAGCGTGGTTTTGACCACAAAACGTTTTTAAGTGATCACAATAAAAATATCCAATGGTTTCCGAATTTAGTCGCTACCACTTATTTATATTTATATAACGCGGTCTCCAGACTAAAAATACACTAAGCACTTATTGAATGTGTGGGAAAAGTCGGATTACAAACATTAATGTGACAGCCGGCAAAACACTTTGAATGGACACAAAGGACAGGGAGGGTTATTTCAGTAACGTAATTCGTTTTTCCAATTTTAGTACGAAACAAAAATAGAAAACTTTTTCTGGAATCCGGTTAATCGGGCGCTTTTAAATATTAAAGGCTCAGTTTGAGAGCTGCCTTTTTTTGTGTGGTGTCCTAACCAACCCTAATATAAAATTAAAAGTGCGCCCGAATTCAAAGTCAACCATTCATGCCATGAGGTCCTCCTTGCTCCTTGCCTGAGGCCCTCCCTCTTATAAATTGTGACAAAATCTTTTTTTTAATTTTATTCCTATACGGGGTGATAAGGAGATCGTAACAAAAAAAATTACCATGGCCTTATCACATGATTACTAATAGCTTATTTCAAAAATAGGTACGAAAAAAAGAAGAGGTCTCAAGTCAGAATAACTATGAATTTTCTTTTTTAGCATTTTATTAGCACGCTACAATAAATAGAGATTTTTTTATTACAACAAAATTTATTTCGTTTAATAGCAATAGTTTTTTACTGAACGTTACGTAATTTGATGGGCAGAACGCGTAGTTAACGGGTAGGTTTGTGATGTTTCTTCTTGCCGCCTGTTTATGCTTCCATATCGCTAAACTGTTAGTGGACATGTCCCGTGACCCAAGCTCTGGCTTTTACCTAGGCCAGAGGCTAAACCACGCCTATGTGTACCTAACGCCTATCTATATTATCTGATTCTTTTCATTCCATATACCCGAAGGAATAAGTAAAAACTATAAAAAGTATTAATATTTTAGTAGGTGTGGTAAATGGAATATTTATAAATTAATTACATACAACAACCTTAGCTTATAGCCTTGAATATTAAATGATACGAACACGAAATAGCTTGTGGTTTTCAAATTCCTAGAATACTCTATGTTAGTTTCCTGTTCAACATCGCAAATAGGTGAATATTTATTAGTTGAGCAGGAAGATTTAAAACAGAACGTGTAGTTATAGGTCGAAACAAGGTGTTAGTTACAAGGGACTTACTATAAGAGAGTGTAATGCTTATGAAAATAAACCATTTTCACGATAAAATCAAAATCAAAATTGTGAAAAAAAATCAGCTCCTCACATGTTGTCGTATTATGCGAACGTAAATGTATGGAGCAGTTGTTTTTTTTAGCGATTTTACAACACAATGTACCTAAAAGTTGTTAATATTCATGAGTACTGCACTCTCCTAAAGTAAGTCCCTCGTTTACCCTAACACCCTGTATAATAAAATAACATAATGGGTGTACAAGTCAATGTATCCGTAAATTAATATAATAATGTTCCTTTCTTATCCTTGCGTTTTTTTTTTTGGACTAGGTCATACCTGGGAAGTTCTGACTACGAAGATATTGAAGGTAAAAAAAGTTTAAAATTTTTAGGAAACCAAGTTATACATTTTCTGTCTAAACTTAAATATCCCCACGACTCCTATGCTGATGAATGCACCAGTAAGCACAATGTTTTGAGTGCGTGATATTGTGCGCTACCATATAAGTCATTTTTTACACCAAAAGTTTTTTTTTAAGGGAAAAGCTCGCCACTCTATTTCCAAACTACTGCAAATCCTGAAAGCCAAAATCAACAGTGGAGACCGCCAGAAAAGCGCCGAGGCAACGAAGCTGGACGAGTCCCGGAGAAACGATTCAACTGTCTTGGATCTTGGAAAGTCAGTATTCCCAGTAATAATTTTTTCCCTAATATTACTTAGTTTGATGAGCACTATGGTATTTAATGGGTATGTGATGCATCATTTCCCTCTGTATATACCTCCACATTGCCAAACGGTTACTTGACATTTCTCGTGACCCAAGGGCTGGCTTTTACCTTGACCGGAGGCTAAGCATTGTCTTCCAATGTGGCAATGCCGCCTGTCTCTTAAGCACATTTTTAGTTAACGGCGATGCGAGGAATCTTTTGCTGCCATTTTGCCATTTTTAGGTATTTTAATTGTGTTATCTTCAATCCATACAAATATTATAAATGCGAAAGCAACTCTGTCTGTATGTGTGTTACGCTTTCACGGCTAAACAACTGACCCGATTTTGATTAAATTTGGTACGGGGTAAGTTTGAACCCCAAGAAAGGACAAAGGCTACTTTTTATTAAACTACTTTATCTGCGCCCGTTTATGCGGACAAAGTCGCGGGCAAAAGCTATATAAATGGGTTAGTTTTAAAATTGGAACTGAGATACAGCCTATATTTGATAAAACAACTTCTAGGAAGAATTCTATTTCGTTCCCCATTAAAAAAACAAGTACTATCAAAGGGCCATGAAGGTAATTTTGTTCCCATTTGGAAATTAGAAAGTTGCAAATACAACAAAAATCAGGAAGGCAATACAGTTAGAACGGTGTCAAACAATGCGCCTACGCATGTCGTACTGCGGTCAACCGTGAACATTGATGGTATGAGGTTGTAACTGTTACATTGTTTGTACCAGGATGCAACTAAGGAATAAATCATAAACTATTGTCTGTATTGTTTTCCTTCCTCATGTATTGATAATGTTAGTTCTATGATTTTATAAAGTAAATGGTTGTTAAAATGGTTTGGATATAACACACACCATCACGCCTGTATTCCTCGAAGGGTAAGGCAGAGGTGTACCAAAGTACATCCACAATTCGCCGGTATGTTTTAGGTCCCATGTGATAGGGGGCGAGCCTAGTGCCATTAATCGGGCACAAATCCTAACTCCGAGCTGCTACTGATAATTTCATAGAAAAACTCAATAACATTTTGTTCGACCTGGGAATCGGACCCAAAACCTCTAGCGTAGCAGTCGCGCTTAGGACCACTAGACTAAGGAGGCAGCGCCTAGGAGGTTTTATAAATTCTGGTAAAATATGATTTACCAGCATTTAGACAAAATATAACATTCTATGATATTAAAATCACATCTATCATCATATCGTCATTTGAGTATGGATATTACTGGTCCCTTTCAGCAGAACCAGGTAACGTAAAAAAAGGTTCAAAATTTAATTAAAATGGCGTTATCTGCTGATAAGCAATTGTGTTAGCTATTATTATCCACAGATAATCCCTTTTTAAATTTGAATTAGTCGAACTCCTGTTGCCTGAAATAATATTAAAAGGGCCTCCACCCACGTCTGACTTTTTGTGCGTTGATATAACAGAATTCATATGTACTATTCTCTCTGACAACAAAATCGGGTACCGATTGTCTAACGTGGGCAGACAGCCGAAACATGTAACGATTGTTTGTTTTTTTGTCTCTGAAGATTCCTGATTTCAATTTTTTTTTTATCTATTAAAATGCTGCATCATTGCTAGGAGCCATAGAACAGCCTATGGCACTTGCCAGGAGTACAGCTTAGCTTAACGTTTTATGGTATTCTTGACTTCCATGCAGACAAAGTCGCAAGCAGAAGTCAGTATTTATTAATTCGGATCTAAGGCATTGTACTTATTGTTGAAAGTTTGGTGACAAAAAAATTACATAACACACACAAACAAACTAAGAACTAATTCTACTAGCTTTTAAGAACGATCTCAATCTAATCTCAGTCTAAATCAATCAAAAAATGATGATTTACAAATAGTCAGAAGCGGAGAAGTCTGACAACCAGTCTTTCCAAGGGGTATCGTGCTGTCCAGTTCCTGGGTTGTCGTGGTCAGATAGGCAGCCGTTTTATGTAAAACACTGGAATTCAGCTGCATGAGGTTGGACTGGAAGCCGACCACAACATACTTGGGAAAAGTCGCCGAGATGAGATCGCTACTAGATTTCGAACGTTTTTATTTAGTAGAATTAGCCTTCAGATCTATCCACCAATAAGATTTCAACCAAAGCCAGCTTGAACCGTCTTCTCCATTCGGCGTGGAAGAAGAAAACATCTTGCGCTGACCCCAAGTAACATGGGATATGGGGAGGAAAGATGATAATGATCCTCTTCTCCGCAAAAAAATGTCACTAACCTGATATTTCTTGATAGAGTCCATCTGCTCTTTGCTAACGTTGTCATGCGCAGGCGGCCGCGGCGGTGCGTCCCGCGCCGTGTCGCGCGGGGGCACCGCAGGCGCTGCCGTCTTCGCTGTTCCATTCACCTGCTGCAGAGAGGATGAGGGTTAATATTAATTGGTGGAGTACGGTAGATGACGAAGATGACGAAGGTAGTACTTTTTTGCAGTTGTCAGAGAAGAGAGGGATAGAAAGAGAATTTCGTGGCTTTACAAATTGTAATGGGTTCAATACACTTTCCTGTTTTTGATTACAATTCATAAAATAAAGTAAATAGCTATTTAACTACTTGTTTCATATTTTAATTTTTTTTTTAAATCGTTGCCCAGTCTGTTAATTTTTCTGTATCACGGGTGCGTTTACAAACATATAAATTCACATACACAAACAGCCAGACCCGAAACAACTATCTGTAGGTCATACAAATGTTTCATGTATCTTAAAATAGAGGACCCATTACAAAATGTTTAACAAACCACTGTGACTGGTCAATGATGTTTGCTCTAGGAATCGAACCCAAAAGTTTTACGGGACTGATTTTCATGAACACTATTTGGAACACAATTAATTTCATACAGATAAAAATAGTTGGAAAGTAGTGTTTTACAAACCAAAAAAAATTTAAAACACTAATGTCGTTTCATACAAATAGCAGGAACTATCTAGTTCAGACTTGAGTTTTAGACCACTAGAAATTGTGACGTCTTTCAGATAATTTGTATATCATTTGTGATCAAAGAACTCAAATCAGAACCAAAATAATAATTGTAATTATTCTATCACATTACAAAATAATCCCAGTTTCATGATTTACCCATTTTTTGTAACTAGTGCCTGATATTTCAATAGTCAAATAACTTTTATTTCTAGAACTAACATGAGTCCCACATTATTTTTCTACACAAAAAGGTAAAATCGTAATTTTGATTTCTCCGTTAAAGGGCTGATTTTTAACAGTTAGATAACTTTTATCTGAAGAATAAATATGACAGCTTGACATATCGTGTATACAAAAGCTGTCAAACCGCCATATTTATTCCTCCGTGAAGAGGTATCTGACGTTTAAAAAATCAGCCATTGGTGTTATAGCGTTGTATGTACTTCGTAAAGTGGCGTTTTTTTATGTTTAATTGAGATAGACAAATTGTATCTGGCTTTTTGGTATCAAAGATTTTTTTTTATTTGACTATTGTAAAATTGGCCCTAAGGCTAAGTTCAGATGTTTGTAGAAGATTCTTTATTGACAATTCACATGTTTACAAAGCAGTTAATTGTCAATCAAGATAGAGTCACAAACCCTTGTCTATCAGGTATTCAGACAAATAACTAAGCAAACGCGACATTTAAGTGTGAAGTTTGACAAGAAAATGACATTAGACACTCGTTATACAAGTGTCTAACTTTACAAATGTGGTACAACCCAAATATCTACCATACTTAGCCATCGATCTACATCTGAACAAACCCTTAAGCTTCAAAATGCAAGCCCTACACCTTCCCAGTTTTAAGGCAATTACAGACACGCATTTTGATCTAAAAATCTTGCTTACAGGTACACAATTCTTGACATTTTGGACACAGAAGTATTCAAGGCAGATTTTGAAATAGAACTTAAAAAAAAAGCTAATCTGCAGTGTATACTCCCATGTCGTAGTCATGATAATTCATGGCTCAAGTTCTTACATAATTTGTTGTACTTTTTGTGTCTACTTTATACAATATATCAGTAAAGTTATTCACGTTTAAAAATATTTCGTTTAAAAAAGACATTTTGTGTAACAAGAAAAGTTTTGCACTCCTTGTGGGGATAGACTTTGTAAAATGTTTTGAGTAGGTGCCAGCAGGCAATTACGATGAATCAGTTCTCATCCTTATGCTCTTAGTAATAAGGTTGAAAAGTGGTCAACGGTCATTGCCCTGTACCAACCCACACAGAAAATGTTTTATTGTAGTAGTAGGAATAGAAACAACTCCAAAGTAATATTTTTAAAACAAAAGTGGCATCAAACAGTTTGCCAAAAAAAGTTTTCGAAAAAGGGTAGAAATATTTATAAATAATATTAGAAATTGAGCCATTCAATACACATAAGTTAACAATCAAGACAGTATATATTTTTTGTATTCATAATATCAATGTAACCCCGACATAACATGCAAATATTAGAAAATTAATAACTACGTTAAGTATACAATTATTTTATAAAATATTTACTAAACAGATTAGCTACCTGAAAAGACAATAGTATTATGTTACGACACGCCAAAAGTAATTTAAAAATGAATTTATAAATGTAATTATTATTTGACACATACCATCACACCTATATTCCCCGAAGGGTTAGGCAGAGGTGTAACAATGTACACCCACAGTTCGCCGGTATATTTAGGTCCCATGTAATAAGGGGCGAGCCTATTGCCATTAACCGGGCACAAATCCTAACTCCGAGCTGCTACTGAGAATTTCATAGAAAAACCCAATAACACTTTTTGCTCGACCTGGGAATCGAACCCAAGACCTCTAGCGTAGTTATAATATATATTGGTTAAAAATACATAATAATTTCACGACATATTAACTGATAAATATTTAATATACCTAAACTAGTGCTTTCCCAAAATGTATCAACAACTTTAACTAAATATCGAGAACAAAAATTATATATACTTAATATAATTCGATCGTTTTAATATAATGTAGGTACATAAGATAAAATATAATAAGCTCTGTAAGAAGGAAAATAATGGCGTATATTTCAAAGCATTAGACGACCCTTCGGAAGGGATAGTACCTAGCTACGCAGATTATGTCCACGCCTACGCTTATAAATTGAGGAAACTTATTGCCTGCTAACTACATCTAGGCGGTAGGCACGGCATTATTTCTTGGGGACAGGAAAATGTCTGCAAATCATTTATTATGATCATAATGTCTGAAAACACGCATGAAATCCAAGAAGTCTAAACCCTTTAGCTTTGTCATCCAACGTGGAAATGCTGACAGTCTTTTGGACACTTGTCCAGTTGATGGTGATGCGTAGGAATTGTTTGATGCCTTTTTGTTTTTTTTTTATTATTATTATTTGTTTATTATAGGTTATCTGATTTATGAAGTGTATAAATAGCAATGTAATTGTACTGTAGTACACTATGTGTTTAACGAATAATATTTCTAGTTTTTAAAATTTCTATAAATTCTCAATAGTCCTTCTAATACCAACACTTAGTGTTTCAAGTATTCTTCCAACTATACAAAACAGATTCCAAAGAAACAGCCAAATGCGATTACGATATAATTTGAATTTTAACGGCCAAATGTTCCGAATCAAATTGCCAAATATTCCATAGACAACTGAGCGTTTAGTGCAAGAAGCGTGATTTATGATTATTATGATTGATGAAAATGGGCCTATAAATTGGTAAGTGTTAACACATTTAAAGAACTCGTTATTGGCTACAATTTTAAATAATTCAAAGTGTTCAGTAGAAAGTCACATCCATCTGATTTTTATTGCTCTGGCTCATCAAATTGCAGTAAACATAGTCTGAAGGGTAAGTTTACTTATCAAAATCGTCTAGTCAGAATCCAATCATTGTCAAAAATGTGTGTAAATTAAGAGGGAAAATGAATTTTGACAAATACAGACCGAGATTGCAATAATTCCTATAAGTTAGTAGAATTGCCTTTTGATCGCCTTTGATATTTTACCTTTAGCAATTTGAGCTTTCTGCGAGTCAAGATTGCGTGCATATCTTAAAAAATATATTTTATTGTCCCACAGTAGGTTACCCTTCGATTTCAAGATTTTATTTTTAAACTGTTAACTTTGTTATGTAATATTTCCATTTAGATAATTTTTAAAAAGTGTTATGTCTAATATTAATGATGGAAATGATAATTAAAAACGTAAAAAGATTTTTTTTTTTAACAAAGTTAAAAAGGATCATCTTTAACTTTCGTATTATTAAAAGTATAAAATAGACAAAGTTAATAAATAATGATAAAAATAAAATAATTACTGATAATTATGATGTCGTGATTGGCGTATTTACAGAAGGAGGTGAAGGTGACAGGAACACGCGTGTTGTTGGTAATTCTGTACCAACAAGCAGGTAATGCCTTATCTTTGTGGCAATGAAGATAAAACTTACTATTTTTAGAAACCTACAAGTCTTCTAGGATAGTTGAAATGTTATTCGTATCATGTATAATAATATAACAGTCCATCATTTAGAAGCAGTGAATCCAAACCTCGTAAAGTTCTAAGTAGACAAAACTACACGTAGTTTTAAAATCAGTAAGATTGTCTAAGAGTCAAACACGAAAGAAAGATTTAGTAAATTTGATTTACAATTTAATTTTATAACAATTACTAACTATGTAGACTGAACGCCTTTATGTAGACTAACTAACTGCAAATGCTCTAATTGAAATAAATGCTTCGACTTTTACTTCGACATTGCGCAATATTTAAAGTATTCTTTATAACAACTACTTATTGAACCTACCTACGTAAACAAATGAATAAATGACTAGATCTAATTTGAGTATTCCCCTTGTAAATAATAGATGAAGTAGGAATTTATATTTATCGCAATACATATGACAGACATACGTAATAATCTACAGAATTCTTGACAATCTTAATATAGGCTACTGCCTACTAGACTGCCTAGACTGATATACTTATCAGTGTACACTTCTTATGCAAACCAAATAAGGTTTGTATCAATATCTATCCAAGCAATTATAGAGTACATTATATTATTTTTATCTTGAAAGGCTACAAGTGCTTTATAATCTCTCATATAAAAAACATCTGAATCGTTGCTAATAAAGTTATAATTAAAAATTTGGGATAGAATATGTATTAATTTCGAATCATTTGTAGCCCGTAATAGATTATAGTTATAGAATAGTAAATAACTAATCCTATCTTCAAAGAATAAGTCAATGCGAATGAAAATGTAATGATGATGACAACCTTGATGATAATAAATGATTAACTACTAATTACCTTACATGACACTGTTAATGATTTGGTTAAAACTACTTAGGACGTAATGGTGTTAGTCATGATATGTTAGCCCCTCCCAATACCGACATCCATTGAACATGTCCTCCTACACATCATCTGAGTTCCAAATGAATACAATGCCTATGTAAGACTCTTCAGCCGATTAATGAGTAGGATTCGAAATGACAATTCATAAAGGCAAATAAAAGTCAGATATAAAATGTCAAAGGTGAAATCAAATGAGATATTTTAAAATCGAATTCAATAGGTTATTTTTCTTCTCCATTATTCGAAGTCTTTAACATTGTATTCAGGAACCAAGATGGCGTACAAGTACCCACAACTCCAATGTTCCCATGAGAACCATGCGTAGCAATGTGCCCATTACCTGAAACGCCACGCTCATTCTGTCCATGGTAGCGGTACCCGGGTACTTAGGTGTCGTTTTCACAATTTGGACAAAAGTATCTGGAACGTCCACCGCCACCTCTCTCCCGAGGAGCACTGGCGTCGTGTCAAAACCAGGAGGCAGCTTGTATGAAGCGTAGACAGCCTCTCTGATCAAGACAGAATCTGTCCTCGCCGAATACGTGACTCCCTCTCTGCAATCTATCAAAGAATCCTCCCCATTTGATATTAGGAGCTGGATTTTGTGATCGCTCAAATTGTGAGTGGTGTTCGAAGCCACGGAGTCGGATCTTTCAGAGATGAGGTCTCCACATTTAGCTGTTTCTGAGGACCCTTTGCTCTTCTTGCTGCCGAAGCTTCCCGAGCCATCGGAGCTTTGTGGGAGGGAGAGCAGTTCTATGGTACTGTTGTTCTTGAAGCTGTCTGATCCATCGGAGCTTGGTGCCGAGATGTCGATGGTGTGGAGGACTGTGCTTTGCTTGCTGCCGAAGCTGGTGCCCGAGCCGCCGGAGGAGAGGAGCGGCTCGTCATCCCTGGAGGTCCGGAGGCGTACCTGCGGGGGCCGAGGGGGCGGGTAGCGGGGTGGCGTTTTGTTCCTCGCGATGAAACTGTCCGGAACGTCCACCGCCATCTCGCGGTGGGGACCTGGAAAATAAGATTGTTATGTTAGTGAGGGAAAGTGATGCAGGAAACGCATTTAGGGAAGGACCACATATGACTTGCATATGCAAAATTGAAGCAGTCGTGAGGCCCTCTTTAGCCGATTCTTATGAAATCTAGTCACAATCTTATCTTAGAAACAATCTATGTCAAAAACTTGTCAAAAATATATGAAAATTAAAGGTATTTTCGATAGGCGAACGATTTAAAAAAAATACGAGAATTTTAATTTTATTCCATCTTAGTCAGCCCGTATTGCAATACCTACAAAGTGTTATGTATTCAATTAGCACGTACTACATCAAGCAGCATCTGTCGGAACATATCAATGTCGCCATCTGGTTGACGTGCAGCAACCAACGACCCGCGCCGACCAACCACGCGACCAATATTATCTACTAATTATAATTATAAAACACTGGTCTGAAATAACTCGAATATTTGTTGCCCTTTGTTAGATGATAAATTGGTATTTATGTTTCATTGAGGTTATGTTCGTTTTTTTATTATTATTTAAAGGTGTGTTTACAAGGTGTGAATTTTTGCGGGTGCTGGAAAAACATTTCCAATGATTTTTTTAAAGTTTGATTTTTATTAGGAATACATACTTTAATCTATAAAGAGAAAAGATTTTTTGTTTGTTTATAACGAATAGGCTCCGAAACTACTGGACCGATTTTAACCATTTTTTCTATTAAATTCCATTTTTATTTCATCACACTACGGCCCACGGGAGCGGAGCAGTAACCAAAGACGTAACTCAACGCGGGTTAAATAAGCCACGCGGACGAAGTCGCGGGCAGGTCGTCTAGTAATTTATAAATGCGAAAGTAACTGTCTGTCTGTTACGCTTTCAGGACTAAACCACTAAACCGATTTTAATGAAATTGAGTACGGGGAAAGTTTGAACCCCAAAAAAGGACATATAGGTTAATTTTTATGCCACGATTTTGTCTATTTTTTTTTAATGTTCACCTGTCTAGCCTTTTCTCAACTATGTCGATTATTATTCTATTTTTTTAAATTGGACACACAACCACCAATCAATCAACAAAATAATCAAATTCTTGTTATAAATGCCATTTAAGTTAATTACAAGAATATATCTGTAGCTTCCTTAGTTTTTGTTCTATTGTCTAGTTGGAGGCCGTTCTGAAACAAAAACTGATGAAAATAATATGTTAGAGATGTTTATGTTCTAGCAAAAAATATAGGAACTATTCTTCGTTGGCTGGCTTTGTTTTCTATTTTAGATTTCATTTGCTTGTTTTTTTTTTGTAATTTAATATTTTTGGTAACAATGTAGTAGTGAATCTGTATGTGGTGCTGTTACCGACTATACGTTGATTTTAAAGCACAATAGATAATGAATAGAAGAACTAAATAATAAATGAATAGAGGTTTTGTAGATATATTTCATGCATAACAGCTTTTGTTCATGTGGAAGTCAAATCAAACCCATTTTTAGCTAACGTCTCCTACCTATAAACCACCAATCTACCTCAGCTACATAGGTCAAGTAGTTTTAGACATTTCCTGTTTATTTTGTGTCCTTGTGCTAACATAGGATTTATCTATTTGTCACCAAACACCTCATAAAACACTCGTCATTCATTCAACCAGCGCTAATTTTGCGTTCCCGCAAAAAGAAACAAAAAAAAAGTTCTAGCAAACATTCAACTTTCAAATATGGAACGTAAATTCAAACTAGGAACGTAACACAGCGGAGAAAATTATACAGAAAAAACACAAAAGTCCGTAATAACGCGAATCCAGGGAGTTTTGTCAAAAAATAATGAACGACTAAATTAATATCTGACAAAATTGCGGAGTTACATTACTCGCTGCGAATTTTTTTGAAGTTGACATTTTTTCTCGTTTTTCGTGAAGTTTAATCCCGTACCTTGTTGGGTGACAGACGGAATAACAATGTAGGATAAAACCTTATTTTTTGTCTCGTTTTTGACAGTTGACAGCTTACATAGAGGCTCGACATTTTTGTATTAGCTAGTGAGTGATTTACATGCAATACTGAGGTCCTATGAGCCGCTGAGTAAATGGGGAAGTAATGAGTAAGACATATTTGTAATATAACTCTGAATTAAATTTTTGATACAAGTGGGTCTTCTTAGTGCACTATTTTAGTGCACCTACTTATTCTTAACGCTTACCGGTATCAGAAGAGAGTGAGAGCATAGTGAGCATGTCTTTGTCGTCATCCGGCGGCGGTCGCTTCTCGTCTTCGGCTCCTAGAACCACTATGCTGGAGCCGGAACGTCTGCGCGGCCTGGAATGTTATACACAAAATATAAATACATATGAATTATACATAAATAAAAGCTTGAGATGTGAAAACAGAAAGACCACAAGCCAGTTGAATTTGGTCCTTCGGTTCAAATTTTTTTTATATTTACGCGAGTCTAATGTTATGTGTGACATAAGAAACGGCAAACACCTGAGTAGATCTGCATTTCAAAATTAATCTAAACTAAAATTATAAAGAGGTAAATTTTGCTTATTTTTAACAGATAATCTCTGAAAATACTGTCTAATTACAAAAAATCTTTCATTGACAGAAAACTTAACTTTTAGGCGGATGAAGTCTCGCAGATACTTACTACATAGTATACAAAGGAAAATAAGTCAGCGCAATGGTGTGTTTAACCTTGTAGATTTCTTTCTATTATTACGTTATGAGGACATCTAGATCATACCCACAACTTTTTCTGTAATCTCGGCTGTGGTGCAGCCCATTATTCAACCCTAACAAAAACCGGAGAAACGCATCCGGCAATAAGCGGCCACAGATATGATTATTCTCACCACGAACAGTAAAGTATTCGAGTACTAACCAACTCTGAAGAACTTTGAGAAAAACTTGCATCGCTCGGTTGCAGCTATGCGCCTATGGCATACCGTTCCGCTTGTACCCATAAGAAATTTGTTAAACTAAGTACCTTCTTTACCGACAATAAACGAATAGGAGTCTGTTCCCCTAGACAGAAAGTATTTCCTCCCTATCAAACACTTTTTAACGTTATAAATAATTCAAGACCATAAAAAATGACTAAATGTAGCAGGATTAATAAAAGCTGCCAGGCGTGTCCAATTGTTAACAAAATTTCATGTTTTCTTTAAAGAGAAAGAGTTTTTCTATTCGGTCAGTATTCCAGGAGGAATAAAGATTTTTGTTTTATTTGAAACTAGCTGTTGCCCGCAACTTCGTCCGCGTTTCCTTCGTTTCTCGTAAAAAAAAGTAGCCTATGTCCTATCTCACGGTTCAGTGGTTTTGATGTAACAGACAGATTAACTTTCATATTTTGTAGGGAAATATAATATGTCAATCTACAATACTGTTGAAAAATATCGCAATACGGAACCGCACAATATTATTGTTAATAGCTGTGCCCGCGACTCCGTCAGCGTGTAGTAAAAGTAGACAAATATAATCAGAGAGCTTGGAACTGCTAAGCTATCGGGATTTACACGTGATATTGTGAGTCAACCACAAAAGATAGACATATGCTGTTGTGGGATATTTTTTATATAATTTTAAGGAGAACATTTCCGTCATACATGATTTCTGTGTAGCTTTAGCCATTAAGGTTGCACACGCGACGGAAGTTAAAAAAATGGAGTAACTTTTCCCGTTTTCCCAACATTTCCCTTCACTGCTCTGCTCCTATTGATTATAGCGTGATGAAAAGTATACTATAACCAACACAGGAGTATGAAAAATAATTGTACCAAGTTTCGTTAAAATCCGTCGAGTAATTTTAGTTTCTATAACGGTTATACAGACAGACAAAAATTTTACTGATTGCATTTTTGGCATGAGTATCGATCCCTAATCACCCCCTGATAGTTATTTTGGAAATATATTTCATGTACAGAATTTGACCTCTCTACAGATTTATTATAAGTATAGAAGATTGATTTCAGTGTCTGTCATGTACATACATCTGATGTGGGCGTCATCAAGTAAAAAACTTTGTTATACTGTAGGAACCGTCAGTATAGATTACCCACTAGCACCCACTAGCAGTAACCGCAGAAGTAAACTTTGCACAAGCGTTCGGTGCGTTGCATTAAAGATTCTAGGCCCTACTTAGGTGGTATTTGTGACCATGATCTGCTAGCCCCATCACTACAACCTATGACACTCAAAATATGGTACCTTCGACAGCTGTTCTCTGCCATACGTATTTACAGAGAATTTCAAAGTCATTGCATTTGTTTGTTGTAAATAAAAATAAACGCATCATATATTGCTAAGAAAGGGAAGCGCAACGGACGAGACTGACGGACTGACGCGATGTACAGACGGGAGCAACGGTGTGAAACGTCACGCATTCGTAACTTAACACGTTACGTTACGTAACGGTCTGAGAGTAATTACGTGGTTTTTGCTCTCGGAGACTAGATGCATTTGCTTTATCTTGCACTTTAAGATATTGATACATCGTAACTGTACCTACATATTTATTTCCAAATAGATGATAATAATTATGGATTCATTCTACTTATATTATAAATACGTGAGTTTGTGAGGATGAATGTATGTATCACTAAACGAAATTAAACACACACATACCATCACGCCTGTATTCCCCGAAGGGTTAGGCAGAGGTGTACCAGTATAAACCTACAGTTCGCTAGTATGTTTAGGTCCCATGTAATAGGGGGCGAGCCTATTACTATTAACCGGGCACAAATCCTAACTCCGAGCTGCTACTGAGAATTTCATTACAAAAATCCAATAACACTTTTTGCTCGACCTGGGAATCGAACCCAAGACCTCTAGCGTAGCAGTCGCGCTTAGGACCACTAGGCTAACTAGGCAGTTAATTAATTAAACAGGCAGGCTAAACGAAATTAACTGAAATATAACATAAATAGACAATATTGATCTAAGTTAACTTAATTTTTATTCCGTTTTTGTGTTCCTGTGTAATTATTTAGAACTTTGGCTGAACTTTGATGTCTTCGCGATGCCAAGTCGCGTAAGTAGTAAAGTACAAATATTGTTTATTTTACACCAAGTGTAGAAAATTATAGTTTAAATGATTTTCTCTCTGTCTCAAATACTCTGTTTTTTTTTCAATTTAAACAAGAGTAACCGGTATTCACGACTAGACAAATCCAATAATAGTAAAAACCTTTTTAGACTTTTAGATCTACTAATCTAAAATCAGAGACTAATCCAAGTAAATTGGTACTCCGAAATATCCTTTCGTTTTCATTTTAAACTTCGTATCTAAACCCTTCGGCACAGGCATCGCATAATTAGACACAGAATCAGCACTATTCACAATATAACAATGAAATCAGCACAATTTCTATGCAACCATATTGGAGCTCTTTCGATTTAAACCCAAACCACTTAGCTCCCAGATCCGTATACCAATCAGTGTAGCCAAAATATAAATAATAATGGTAACACGCAAAAAAGGCAATTTTCTAACAGTATCAGAATGGAAGCAATTCGGCAATTGTTAGGGTGGGCTTCCATTATCTCCGTAGATACACAAAAGATTTTGCAAGACATAAGTCGTGATTCTTTTTGTTTGTTTTTTAAACAACGTCGTGGGAAAACGGTACTTATACGGTTATAGATTTGAATTTCTTACCAGCACACATCAAACTATTTAATATAAGTACATGCTTATTTTGATGTCTGTGAAGTTTCCCGTTCGTTCTTCTCCATAAGAACCTACTGATTGTAAGGAGCAATTAGCTTAAATTGTCTGATTGACCGGTTACCTGACAATTGAAGTGCCTGTATTGGTTTCAATCAATGATTTGAGTTTTAATTTGGGCATTATTTGTATATACATCTTATCTTATCGTTCTCTTTAATCATAAAGCAATCACCCACATTTAAAAATTACGTCATTAGTTAATTTTTCGTGAGCGAATGTGACATCACTTCTCATTCCTTCACATCACATGTCTATTCAAACAAAACACTAATCATTAAACGTACAGAAAATACCACAGCATATTCCAGTAATAATGTTTATACCTACTTCTTGTTCTCCGAACATCAAGTCAAGTGCAAGTTTATCGTCTATTTGTCTGAAGACATTGACTAATGGTTAAAAGGACAATATAACCACAAGTTAAGGCTAATTTACTTAGACATGGTTTGGCGGGACTAAAGATAATGTACCGTTTCTTGGTGACAACATTTGCTTGGTCAAAATTAACTTTGAATACTAATGAACTTATTATAAATCAGTAGTACTAACGTGATGGTCCAGTGGTTAAGGAGGTTGCGAGTTCAATACCGGAGAAGTACCATTGTGACGTTTTCAATTCATAAGTACCTACTTTCTAAGTTTATGTTGGACATCACTGACATTCATAAAGACATAAACCACCAAACTGTAATCTTATTAATATTAATGCGAAAGTTTGGATGTATGGATGTTTGTTACTCAATCACGCCAGAACGGCTGAACGGGTCTGATTGAAAGGTACAGAGATACCACTATCACGCCTATATTCCCGGATGGGTTAGCCAGAGGTGTATCAATGTACACTCATAGTTCGCCGGTACGTTTATGTTCCATGTAAGGGGGGCGAGGCTATTATAGTTAACCGGGCTAAAATCCTAACTCCGAGCAGCTACTGAGAATTTCATAGAAAACCCCAATAACACTTTGCTCGACCTGGGAATCGAACCTAAGACCTCTAGCGTAGCAGTCGCACAGAGATAGATTACATATATTCTGGAACAGCACATAGGCTACTTTTCTGGGATAATACATCGACATTGACGGGTACGAAGCCGCAGAATGACAAATATAATAATGATGGCATGAGATTTTACATATTTTTTCTTACTCGCTCACTTACTTTCTATAACACATATAACAACACCTTTCTATAACATACCTACCGAAAATAAAAACATTTCCACCATCAACCCCTACAGTTCTGCATATTGGTCGTAACAGACAAACGGTAACCCTTAAAATGCAGACGGGCATATTGTCAAATAATGCGAATGGTTATTACGGCTAATCCCGTTCGTAAAGTGCTTACTTTTATTGTCTGCCGGATAGCCGGGTGAGTTGGGAATAAAACGCACAACCTCGGTTGGTGGTCCAAAATAATGCAAAATATCTAAAGGTTTACGTAATCAGTTAATCTGTAGCGACAATTAATTAAGGATCTACAATTCTACACTCTATAATGAAGAGGTTACGGCTTTTCTTGGTACAAAATCGAAGGACCATTTTTTTATGCTAAATAATTGGTCCTATACAAGCCGAATTTTAATTCACTGCACATCTTTTAGGGGATGGGAGTACTAATAAAAATCTTTCATTAGGAGATGCACCCCGAATAATAAAAAAACAGCTGTTTCATACATTTTGATTTGAATAAAATGCACTATATTAAAATCCCAGAAAAATAATAGAGCATGTGTTTGCTTATCTTTCTCCGCGTTCTTTTTAATCGATTATGAATATAACGATAAATCGGAAATAGTTATATGACGTGCCTGCATGAGTCCCATACATAAACATGTCGACGTACAAATATCAAGCAAAATTATAGTTTTTATTTTATAACGAACTTTTGGTCCTTCTGTACACAGGCAATAGATATTAACTATACCAGTATTATCATAAAAACAGGTTTCTTTATTAATTTATTGGTTACCAATAACATACCACCACGCCTGTAATCCCCGAAGGGTTAGGCAGAGGTGTACCAATGTACACCCATGTAATAGGGGGCGAGCCTATTGCTATTACCCGGGCGCAAATCCTAACTCCGAGCTGCTACTGAGAAGTTCATAGCAAAAAAAACCAATAACACTTTTTGCTCGACTTGGGAATCGAACCCAAGACCTCTAGCGTAGCAGTCGCGTTCAGGACCACTAGGCCAACGAGGCAGTTGTTTAATTTATTTGTTTGTAAGAGGTACTAAATCTCTGGAATAACTGGGCTGATACCAAAAAATCTGTCACTGAGTTTCATTGGGTATGTTTTATAGTATCCTAGAATTACACGCGGACTAAGTCGCTGGTGGAAGCTAGTCACCTATTTATTTTTATGCTTTGGCGGTATTTCAATCGGAATTACAATATTTTTCAAATGAATATCTTGAAATAGCACAGAAAACACCGACTTAGTAAGCTTATTCTTCGCTCCACACCCTAGGGGCGCAATATTCCCAATTTCAACGGAACCCATAAAATAAAAGGCCCAACTAGTGCGACCATCCGTCAGCCCAGGCCGGGAATTCTTCACGTAAACTATAAATGTTAGGTCAGTAGTTCAGGATGGTTCTACCAAAAGGGTGCGCAGTCGATTGTTTTATTTGTTATTGAAACGGAAAAGTGGGTCTGTGTTTTATTTGCCTATTTTTTTGGTGAGTTATTTATGAGTAAACTACTTTAGGTTGCCGAACTTTATTCTATTGCCTTTCTATATTTTTATACCCTCATCGCTTTAATAGAATATTTTGACTTATTTGGGTAATATTAACCTCGCCCCCGGCTTAAAGAACTACAAAAATGTAATCAAAAATGTAGTGAATCCTTCCGTACTGGCCCTATAAAAAAGGAAAATAAATCACACGAACAACATGGTTACCCTAAGCGGCGCAGCTTCTGTTTCCCGGCTCAAAGGATCAGTACGAGATGCAATTATCAAAAGCCTGTCGGTAGTCGCGCTCGGCTTCTGTCTAAATAAATAGAAAACTACTGAATTCCCTCGTACCGCCATTTTCCGCGCGTTTTTATCACTCGTGTTGCATGAGGATTTGAAAATGAAATGTGTCTGTATTTTTAGGAAAAAGAAAGCCTTTGATGTGTTTTTTTGTTGTATGTAAAAAAATGATTCTGCGTTTCTTTACAAAATGTAACGATCCTGGAATTTTGGTCTGTTGCTTTTGAATTAAGATAACGGAGTATGTACTTATACTCATTTACTGGTTTATTTACTAGCTTCCACACGTAACTTTGTCCCCGTGGAAATTAAGTATATCATAAAACGTAGCTTATGACACTCGGCCATTATGTAGTGTAGCAGTGAAAGAATTTTGGTAATTAGACCAGTACTTTGGAGATTGCTTTTTACAAAAACAAACAAACTTCACCTCTTTATATATTATGTAGATTTATACCCAATTAAAATTTCCATTTAAATACTTAACTATTTTCTGCACTTCTTAATATTGTCAAAGTTGATAAACACTCTCAAACTCCACTTTAAAAAGACCATTGCACCATCCATTCCATCCACCCATCCATTTCATTTCATTATAGGAATGAGTTATGTCAGTTGAATATTAAATAAATAATGTAATATACAATATTGCACCTTAAAATATTATTTACATAATATTTTTTACATTATAACTCAGGAAACGCCCAATCACGTGCCACCGTAAGATATAACGGTCAATCTAGTGCAGTGCGGAACAATCGGTTGGAACCATTCGATTTTATATCGATTTGCGGTTGTCCGACTATGGTGCTCAGTGTTAATGAACTATTGTTGTGCAAGAAAATGCGCTGTCGTAGAAATATTAAAAAATGGTAGATAGTTCTACTGCACGGTGTTGAAGAAAAGAAAAGCCATTTCGATAAGAGTCCAGTATTTGTGAAACGATAACTAATAATAATATTAACCAGTTATTGTCCCACAACAGGGCAAAGGCCCATACAGAAAAAGCACGATACTCTCGGACTTATATTAATTTATTAATCCAAGTTGTCCAAATTTCCTTTACCGATATCTATTTTAATTTAAGCCGACCCTGACTACGACTAGAATCGAAAACAGGTATTACTTAAAATGGTGTCAAAACATATCACTGTACTTTTGAAAAACAAGGAAACAAAAAGGTAACACATCGTTCATAAGCATTTTCCTTTTAAACTGTCCGAGTTATCTAGAATCGCGGACTATAACAATACCAATACCTTTCACTAAACAACGTAGCTAGTACCTTACAAACGACTCCACACGGTATCTTCCGACCTGTCTCCCACGTATAGGAAACGTCCTCAATAGTACATCATAATAGGCCGGCCCTGAACAGAGGCGAGAAGGCATTGTGTAGTGACCCGTTTCGTGAACCTATCTATGTATAAGACGATTATCTTGCGTTGCCTGATAGGATTTGATCGACTTGGCCGTTTAAGTAGTTAATTAAATTAGTAGGGTAGTTGGAAATTAGAAACAGTTTAATGTTTTGAAAGTTGTATCCGAAATATTGCTTATGCGGATCGAAGGACTAGGTATAGTTTTGGCATCTAGCCCTTTTATTTGCACGGCAAATTTTGATACTTAGACAAGTTTTGTGAATATTTATTATTATCTGCACGAATAAAGTCTATAATGCGTATAAACTTGGTAGAAATTACAAACTCATGTTATGCAGAAGGTGAAGTTGTCAAAATACATGATAAGTTTGAATTGTTACAGTCTATCGTTTGACATATCAACTATTGTTCGCTATAACAATCGTTACTGAAACAAACCAGAACTGAGTTCTCCTAAAACAATCGGGACCACCCAACTCCGTATTATCTGGCAGCCTATTTATATCAATATATTATTATATATTGTCATGAAAGCCTTCAGCACAATGCCTACTTACACTGGCGTTACGTACGATAGTGTCGTCGCTGACATGTCCGGCGGGCACTCGGGAAATATAAAGATATAATATGTTACCTTCGAGCTCATTGTTAGTGACAGATGTATATCGTTTATTGTTAGGTTTGAAAGAGTCTAGTTACTAACGTTGGTAGTTGCAATGGGAATTAAATGAAGATTCTATGCGAGACAGGTTGATGCAGATACAGGAGAAATACTGGATACTGTGTGGATGATCTCTCTAAAAATAACTAAAAAGTAATTAATAACAGAAACAGGGAAACTGACGGGAATATATAAAATATGTACAAAGAATCAAATCGCTTGCCACAGTTGCTGCAGATAAGGTTGGTATTATTACCAGTCTAGCTTGAACATTTAAACATTCGATAAAAAACGAACTAAGGCTAAGAACAATCTGACGAAAACAAAGTCTTATTCTAGTTGTTCTAAAACAAACACGGCAACAAGCTGTACAACCATTTCACAATCATTAACATAACACCAATTAACGGCAAGCATACCCAGATGATCATATACTACAAACACCGCATATGCACACTAAGGACTCAAGAAGGTAACAATAGCTATTGTATTCATCGTCTTGACACACGCGTGTTTGACATTCTCTACTCATATGTAACATTGGATCGCCACTATTGTATTGTATAGTGGTTGAATTGACTATCTGTATGTCTGTACGTTTGATAGAAAGGATGATATACATACAATTTGTATGTATTTGTAGTTTATAAGTAGATTTTGATGAAGACGATTTTAATTTTAAAACAAATGCTGACCAAGCTATTCTTTTATATTTACATCTTTTTATATGTATAAGTGTATTAATAAAGTATTTAACTAAATTGCCTCGTAAGCCTAGTGGTCCTTAGCGCGACTGCTACGTTAGAGGTCTCGGGTCCGATTCCCAGGTCGAGCAAAGTGTTATTGGGTTTTCTATGAAATTCTCAGTAGCAGCTCGGAGTTAGGATCTGTGCCTGGTTAATGGCATTCCGCTCGCCCCCTATTACATAGGACCTAAACATGCCGACGAACTGTGGGAGTACAGTACCTCTGCCTAACTCATCAGGAAATACAGGCGTAGTGGTATGTTAATAAAGTATTTGATTATCAAAAAATGGTGACAAAACGGTTGTTCTATATTTACATCCCTTTCATATTATTTTATGATCATATCAATAGTCTTTCAATGTCATAGTTATAACTTATAATTTAGAAGTTGATATTGAAAAAGAAGAAACAAAAGAAGCTTAGACTACAAAAGACAATAGACAAAACAAAGAAGTTCTAGATATATCACAATAACATCGAACCTAGTCTTATATAGACTATTAATAAACCATTTATAAATACAGAGGCAAGGGAAACAGATACTGGAATAGTTAGTAGGTCAGTAGGTGTGAAACCTTTATTACATAAGCAATAAGAGGCAGAGTTATTGGAAAACTGTTCGGAGAACAATGTTCGTTTTCCTCTAAAGTTTTTCTCTTGAGTTGTAGACGGATGCTCAGATTCTACAACCTTTATTGCGATTCTTAATATGGAACTTTATTGTTGTGAAGAATAAGATGCAGAATATGAAAACAAACGTAGAATAGAATAAATATATTTTATTTTTGATAGCACGGCATGGAACGTTGGTCGTCGACCCCATACTACACACTACTACCATTGAAGTATCTAATAGTAGTACCTAGTACTTTTTGCTCAAACTAAATAGAGCCTCAAGATTGCATCAGACTTGAGGCTTTTTTGCATCGTAGATCTTTGACAGTCGTTACGGATAGTCAGAAGCCTGAAAGTCTGACAACCAGTCTTACCAAAGAGGTATCGTGTTGCCCAGTAACTGGGTTGTGGAGGTCAAATAGGCAGTCGCTCCATGTAAAACACTGGTATTCATCCGGTTAAACTGGAAGCCGACCCCAACATAGTTGGGAAAAGGCTAAGTAGATGATGAAGTTTGCATGAGACTGGAATAGTAAAAGAAAGCAAATATGTATCTAACAACCATCAGCACATTTGAAACAGCATGTTAGCAGATTAACCCTTGCAGAAAAAAATCAATGCGCGAACACAGTGTGTGCTAATTCTATTGAATTGAAACCGTCTCTTATCTCGCTATCATTCCGACCACGTTCGGCAGCTCGCACGCCCATCCCTCTATTATTAAAACGCCCACTACCATTGTATAACAAAGTTTTCAATATTGCCATTATGTATTGGGAGATTATCTATTGGTTTGTGAGTTAGGTAGTGACTTTTATTGTGGATCTATTACAGTATAGGCATCTAAAAATGAAATTAAAGATACAAATTTGTCTGTGCGGTCTGACATTCCATGACAACCATGTCATGTGTGGATATAACCTTTATTTAAACCATTACATAAAGGTTATATCCACAGCTATCAAATTAATGTCAAAACCAATTTTTTTTTAATGTGATTTTTTAATGACAGCCTCCAAAAACATTGGGGAAAATTTGGTTTTCATTTGTTTTTTTTCAACTTTTATTACCTACTTTGAGTTGTGATTCTTAACGATTAAAAAACGATATTCTTACAGAATAAATTTGCTAATCTGAATTAAGCAAGCATGAGCACCTTCTCTGCATGAGCCCTCTGAGCTGCCTTTGCCCTGCAGTGGGGCAATAATAGGTTGGTCTCATTATTTAATTTCAAAATTAAAATTGTTATGTTACTGGGAGATTCGGTTCAAAAATTCCCTAAAATATCCTTCTGAATCAAGACTGCGAGATCCCATGTGTCGACCCGATTAATCCTATACCAAAGAAAAGTAAGCTTAAAAGTGTAAATGAATTATTTAAATGGCATTTCCTAAGACGATAGGAGGGAGGTCCACCCTACGGGAGAGTAGCCCTTTTACCAAAATAATCTTATGAAAGCAAGCCAATAAAAGCTCTACATCTATAAAAGTTTCCACGAAGTATTAAAATTGTAATTAGTTAAATATTTTTATAAAGCATTCAATTAATAATAAAATGCAGACACACGTTAATTTGAGGTTATCATACATAATTAAAACGAATAATGAACATAATACACACACGATTCTATCACCCGGGCAATAAATATTGTTATTATTAATATTATTTTGGTCGGTACAACAATTTTTATTTCTATTTCGCCTTCGAAATTATCACCTCGGTGAAAAAACCGCTCGTGTGTTGGGGACACCTTAAAATGTTTAGCGACTCACTTTTTACCTCAAGATGATCTTGGTAACATTGAGAACTGGTGTACTAGTGCCCGTATTGTTTCATTGTACATTGTTTAATTTCGTAACGGCGTGTATTTTATACGTTTTTGTTGTATTTTTTCTTCACTTTGTAACATCCTGTTTGTAATGGGTTTCATTAACATTGTTGGCGTGAGTCGCGGTTTGGAGATGATAGTGGATTTATTTATGAGTTAAAGTATGTGAATTACCTATATGGAAGATGTTTTAGCTCAGCAGCTGATCGGAATTTTGGAAATAAAGGCTATTTTCTTTTAATTGCATTGTATGCGTCTGAGAAGCTGATATCAGGTTTTAAAGTTGCCCTGTGATCCCTTGGATTTCTAATTGTTTAAAAATAAACTATCTAACTATAAGGTTAAGATAGTTTTTGCACTGGAATGTTGTTCAGTGAGGCCCAGATACACCAAAATTGTTAGGTTACATTTAATTTCATAACTACCCGCGTCTCCACGCATCTAAGCACATAGCAACTATCAATGGATCCAATAGCATGTCTATAAAATGCATTATGTAAAAGCGCCATTACAGCTATCAACTTTTTACCTAACGAGTAATTGCTGCTATTAAACGTGAGTGGTGTCAATTGCTAACTATCTGTGTATCTTCTGTCAACACATTGTAATGACTACACTTACGTTTATCATCACATACGGTTTTTGTATCATGAAGTTCTCATGATTGCAAAATATCACACGAAGCTTCTTAAAGGACCAAAGGACCAGTAAAAAAATAAGTACTGGTCCTTTGTTCCTATGGTCTATATTTTATATCAATAGGTATAGCTTAGTCGGTACTGTACCTATAGTTAACAGTACAGTTATATCCCATTGGCATATACACCATACATTTTCACCATTGCACGGTGTTTACACGAGCTGTTGAACGATTTAATCACCCGCATGGGAGCAATGCTCGGCTTTCACCAATTTCTGAGTGATTTTTAATCACCTAATTCACCTTTTACGAGCGGAACATGGTTCCAAAATTAATAAAAAAACTTGTTGCTTATAACCCTCTTTGTTTATAGAGAACTGACATTGACAAATTATAGGACAAGTACTTACGGCAGGTACTCACTGATGATTTTATATTAGCATATATAATGTACACAAATATTGGATGTTAATTTTTAAATCTTATGGATTTTAACAATATTTTTATTATTATCATTTTAATGTTAACAAAATACAGACATTATTCTTTGGATACATATCTCAATATACTCCCCCTCCCCGTGGTAATATCGCGACTATGTGTGAACTGTGCAACTGTGTGTGGAGATGCCTTAGATGTAACACTAGGCCTAATGCACTGAAGAATCCACAATAATATTTGTATCTAATGAACTAAACCATTTTACTAATAATGTAATTTGTAAAAACTATGTCTACACAATTTAGGTTTTTCATAAAAAGTAAACAAAGCAGCTGAGAGTATTTATTTGTGTGTAGTTTTCCCATTCATTATTATTTACAACTCAAGAAGACACTACCTACCTATAGTATATAATTATGATGAGTCTTGCATCGCATTACTTTTTTATATATGAAAATATTGATAAGTTTATTTTATACAGTCTCTTATTACAATGCCAGTGGGACTTGCGACTTTACAATTTAATTCATCTTATACGTAATTATATTAAGTTGAAAATATCATCTAAAAACAGATTTGACTTTGACTTTTACGCGTACGAAATCGCGGGAAAAACGTAATAACTTATAATATAAAACCGCGGTCCTTAGGACCGTAACTTCAATTTGTTGTACTCAGTTGCGTTCTCTATTTAAATAGAAAAGAGCAATCGAACATACTCATATCAACACAAAGATACCCATTCACTACTATTAGCTACTTTTGTATCCAGTGTAATGTCAGGTATTCGACAAAAACATCAAGCATGATACAAGTTACACAGGAAATGGTTGAACAAGCGACTCGTCCGCACCTAGGTGTGAAAGAGAAGGAAGATACCACCGTCCCTGTCACTTATTATCAGCTGATCGCAGTAATGGCACCTGTTTAAATGACGACCTTCGAAAATATTGAAGAGTTTTGAAAGAAGTTTTTATTTTCTGGTGATTTTTATTTGACGTTTGGAATTTAAATTGGTGTTTAATAGGCTTGCTGTTACCTTCAATGGTGATTTTAAATTTGTAACTGCACAACAATTAAAAAAATATTTTGTGGGCATTTTTGACCATATATTTTGCTTATGCCACTCGGCATAGTCATGTTGGGAAAGCTGGAAAACAGTGAAAGTGAAAAGTTTATAGCAGAGATCACAGAACATAATTTTCTATGGGAGATAGTTTACAAATAAGGAGAAACATTGAATGAATCAACAGTTACTTATGTAGTAGAAATTCACAAGAAATCAATAGCTACCACGATTTCACAGACAACATGAAACAACGAAATATAATGTGTTGTCGTCTGAGCTTTTTTCCCAAAATCATTTTTTTTCTTTGGTACCAATAGCTGGAAGACCCAAATACTCAAAATTTTAAGTAATCTCAATAGTTAAAAAAAAAATGTTTTGTTTACTTTTTTATACCACGATGGTGGCAAACAGTCCTACGGTCCGCCTGATGGTTAACGGTTACCGTAGCCTATGGACGCTTGTAACACTAGAGGCATCACATGCCCGTTGCCGTCCGTTAAAAAACCTATTAAGTCTCATCTTGAAGAAGTCTCATCCATACTGTATTCCTTAGGATAAAATCGGCAGGGAGCTTATTCCACAACCGAAGCGTTCGCGTAGGAAATTCCTTTCAAACCGCACAGTGCGCGACCATTTAGGCTCCAATATGTGTAGATGAACAACCTGACGAAGGCAAGGGGCGCGTTGATAGAAGGTGGCCGTTGTGTTCATCCAGAAATTCCGCCATTTTTAGTCATTATGCCTTATCTCCTTAGTCATAGACACTCATTTCCGCTGCCACACTCATATTTACACAACAAAGAAAAAGAATCACAAAGCAACGATGATTTATTTTCCGATAATAAATATAGGTTAGACCAACATTTTAAAATCCGTTTTACAGATGAATATCAAGTTTACATTTTCATCAATGAGATTAAATGTTCTATCAAAGCTCAACTCTTCATAAAATAAAGTGTACTTTTTATCGGAGAATAATATTTGCCTCGTACTTATCGAAGTTTGTTAGCTTCAAGTAGCTTGTTTTTTTTTCTGTTCTTTTTCATTGCAGTTATGCTCTGTAATTGCTGATGCTTCACGCCTTTTTCCTATGGGGGAAGGCAGAAACCACAGAACGCCACCTGCTACGATCCTTACATACTCCATCTGGTCATACAAGCACACCGGTTACGAGTACTGCGCATCCGACCTTTTGCACCAATAAAGTCAGTAACTCAGTACCTTCATAATGTACTACAATTAATAAGACTCTGCTGTCTGTCTGTACATCCGTTTGTCTGACCGTCTATCGAAATAGGTATTAATAGGTATCAGAATATTATTGTCCTACTACAGGGCAAACGCCTCTTCTCACATAGAGGAGACACGAGCACCACGCTTACTCAAAACAAATATCCGCTTTTAGACTTAATTATTCCTCACGATGTTTTCCTTCACCGATGTCAGTGATGTTCAAGATAAACAAAAAAAATACTCATGAAATGAAAAAAAAAACACATTAGTACTTGCCCGGCATCGAACCCGTAACCTCATGCATGAGAAGCGGCCTTTACCACTGGGCCATCATATAAGTCTGAAATTACCAATCCGCCTTGAGCAAGTATCTCTGTTTGCCCTATGCCTTTGCACTACAGTGGGACAATAATAGGCTTGTAATATTTTTATTATTATTTCCCAGAAAAGAAACCTTAGGGTCAAAGCAATACAGGAAAACCACGTTACGTACGCAAACCCAGGTCAACGACAAAATAAGGAAACTATTTGGGTTATAACTGTATTTATTGTGGACATCTCAAGTGTTGTCACTAAACCGGTCTCATTGACTCATGTGCGTTTGAACTTGACGCTTCTCGTTATGTCAATTGGATTAGCAAACGTATAATTGGATGCGGAATTCTTGACGAAGCCAAACAGTTTGATTCTGACTTTCTAACTTTTTTGTATGAGGAAAGAATCTGTCTGCAAAAATCATTTTGAAACCAGATGACAGGGTAAAGGAAATATATAATAAATTACATTTTAATGCAATCATGGGAAGCCAAACCTTTCATCCGTTGTAGGTGATGCCGCAAAGAAATCACAAAACAACACTTTTCGAAACATAGAACTAACTTTTCAACATTCGTGAAAAACTAATATTCAAAACATAAAATAACATTTAAAAAAACACAACGAACAACCACTGGCCACCCAAAAAAAAAGAAAAATCGAATTCCACTTTCAAAAAATTAAAAAGAAATGGGCGTTCCGTAAAACATTTACGACAAACGAAAACTCAAATTAGGAACGAGTGCACGTCAGGTAGGTACCGCGGTGACTAATTGCCGGAGCACAGATAACACGCTGATAAACAAAACGCGCCAATAGGTGGGTGTCTATGGCGTGACGTCACGCGCTAATGTAATTTTGCCGGGATTTGTACATCACAACATGTGTATTGTTCGTTCTATTGATTCTTGTTGACTGAACTTGTAACAGACGACGTGAGGAAGTGTTTGATGTTAAATATTTACTATCAAATTAATAATGAATAGATAAATACCTATAATACTTTTACGATCATATCATAAATATATCTAACAACAATACAAGCCTACTATTGTCCCATTACAGGGCATAGATCTCTTCTCGTACGGAGAAGTCAAGAGTAGTCATCACCATGTTTGTTCAAGGCGAATTGGCGATTACAGACATATACTACTTCACCGATGTCAGTGATGTCCTACATTTTAGAAAGTACATAATTATGAATTTAAATTGTCACATTGGTCCTAGCCCGTATTTGAATTCACGACCTCAAGTACAAGAGGCAGTCAACACAACATTGATCGAGTGATTTCATATAACATTTTATCTAAATTAATATAGCATATTATCTTTAACTAGCTTCTGCCAGCGATTTCGTTCGCGTAATTTTTTCTCTCGCATTAGTTCGTTACTGCTCCTTGCCTTTCGGTCGCAGCGTGATGTTATATAGCCTATAGCCTTCCTCGATAAATTAACTATCCAACATACAAATAATGTTTCAATTCAAACCAGTAGTTCCTGACATTAGTGCGTTCAAGCAAAGAAACAAACAAACTATTCAGCTTTATACCTATATATTAGTATAGATACAAACACAAATTCTCGGACACTCCTTACACACTTCCAAGAAATTGATTCATTAGTTAGAGAGATTTTAGAACTCCGATCTCACTTTGCCTTTTTACATGCAGTTCTTATCCTATAATTGTAATATACCACCATTGTTTTTTAAGGTTCGGGAATCATCAAATGATCCTGGGCGGAGCGGAAGGGGGTGCTGACACCCCTGACGGGTTTTAGTCAGTAAGAGTCTGGACTCTTACTGACTAAAACCCATCCGAGTTCCTAGTAATGCCCTTTGCGTTCCAGGGCTGCGGTGACTCTTTAGAATAAATTTAGCATCCCTGCCGGGCAAGTTTCAGACTACCACCTGTGCTGAAAGAAATAGTAACGCTGACGTCACGACAATGAATTGTTTAAAACTGAATATTCAAATGGGTAGTATGTAATTCATTGAGAAATCATTCATTTTAAAATTCGATGCGTTGTTTGCACTCCGGCGAAGTTATGAAAGTGCAAACTGGCAAGATGTTAGCTATTAGCGAAGAAACGAGAAACGTTCGAAGTAAAAGTTTTATTGTTACTGTTTGTTATTCATACAAACGTAACATAAGAAATTCCCATGCCTGTGTTGTTATATTCGGGCAATACTGGCAACACTAAACTCGAGATGGAATCGAGTGTAGCTGCTCTATTAAGGATAAGTGTATTGCCGTTATTCAAGCTACTTTATTTCCGAGTGTCATAGGCTATACTTTGTGGTATACTAAATTTTCCCTGCGACTTCGTCCCCGTCGCCCCCTATTACATGGGGCATAAACATACTCGCCAACTGTGGGTGAACACTGGTACACCTCTGCCTAACCCTTCGGGGAATACAGGCGTGATCGTTCGTCCGCGTCAATGTCGGTTATCGCGGACAGAAACGTAGCCACGGAATAAGAAGTATCCTTTTTCTTTGTAGAAGTCCTTTATTGGGGTTCAAACTTATCCAATTGATGCCAAATTTCATCGAATGAATCATTCAATAACTTTTCTAATGCGTATGGTAGTTCCATATATTAGCGTGTTTAAACAAAGGATCTCTTTAGCGTTACTGTATTACAGTATAGATTATAATAGCCTCCTCCCCTACGCGCTGTCTCTCTCAATTTAACCCCCCAGTTTACTGCATCAACACGCTTAATTACGTCGCGCTATAACTGCTCTGCGTTTAGCATTTAAAATGGCTGCATTGTTGTAGAATACATTGCATTGTAGCATAACAAATAAATAAATATGAATAACATTCGCACTAAAATTAAATTCAAAGCATTTATTTCAATTAGACCATTTACAGGCACTCGTGAATTGTCAAGATGTCGGTCAGTTAGTCAGAGAGTGAAGTTAGTGGTTCATTCCAAAACGTAGGTTGTGTAGAAATTCCACGGATTCTTTTTTCACACATTAGATGAGCTTGCTTTATTTAATGGGACAAACCACATGGATAACTTCCGTCTGGGGAGAACGGAGGGTTGTTGGACTTTTACCAACGAAAACCCCACGGTTCCTTCTGTTACTATGTGTCAGGAGCCCGGTAATCGCATGACGCATGATCCGCGCTCACGACTCGACATTTGTTAAGCTGTCCGACACATTTGCTGCCCTAACGTTATTTGGGAACTGCATCGATCACATATTATAATAGAGAACCGTAAACGTGCTGTGATTCGGTGCTAAATTTTGGTTATATTGTTACACTAACTATTACCAGTGACTTTGTCTTTGAAATGAATTCGGAAAGAAATTTTGGATGCCTAATTTTTTGGAGAATTTCCGTATTTTTAATGTTTGAATTAAACAATTTTTTTACTCAATTTGTCAATAACCTCTAAATTTTTGACAAGTTTTTGACGTTGATTGTTGCTGATGTGGGATTTTGACTACATTTTAAACGTTCCAGAAGTTACCTTTTGGCACTGAGAGCAGAGACTAAATTGCGAGTTGCATTTAAACGACATTTAGTTACATTTTCGTAACCCTGGTCTTGAAATGTAGGTATTTGTACTTACCTTTAATAGTCTGGCTTTTGCAACTTGAGCTTTCTGCTACTCTAGATTCAATATCGCAGCTTGTATAATATTTTCCTTTGACAGTCGCTAGTTTGACCCTACTAGAAAAGAAAGAGGCATGTCTCCCCCTCCCCCAGCAATTGTACCTCACGCTTCGGCAACAGTGGAAAGTGGAAAGCATATAGTCATTACAAATTCACCGCGTGTTTCCAAATGGCTGGATCTTGAACTTGGTGCGTTATCTACGTCTGTGGCGTAATGGCATCTTTGAATATTAATTCTGGTGATAATGTACTGTTTTTTTTTTTTTCTTAAATTGTGTTATCAAGCCCGTTTAACCAATTATTTGAAGGTTATTTGACTACTAGTAAAAGGATAAGACGTAGTATACTTACTTTGTCGAAACAATTGTATTTAAATTTTTAACCCCCGACTCAAAAAGAGCGGTGTTATAAGTTTGACGTGTCTGTGTTTGTGTCTGTGTGTCTGTCTGTGTATGTTTTATCAAAATCGGTTAAGCCGTTCCAAAGTTATCAGCTCTTTTGTTAGCTGCGGTAGAGACCTTTATTCTTCTGTCGGGAGTTACTATTTTTTTTTTAATTTTATTAAAAAAATATACACTCACGCCTGTATTCCCTGAAGGGTTAGGCAGAGGTGTAACAATGTACACCCACAGTTCGCCGGTATATTTGGGTTTTAATTTTATTATACTTGTTTAAAACGTTGCTCACATTAGTAATGGCTTCTGCATCACATATATAGGAACGAACACATAAAAGTCAAACACATAATTCTCCTTTTGTGCTTCCCCGCAGTGGGGTAAAAAAAAAAATGAAAGATTTCGCTATCCACAATCAAAAATTAAAAAGAGTGTCGACGTTATAACTAGAGGAATGATAATTTCCAACTATGTAAGATATTTCTTATTGTTCGATGACGGATGTTTTCAGCGAAGGCATGAGTTCTATTGTCTTCTTAACAAGATTCTAACCGCACTTGACTGTTTATAAACTGTTCTACATGGAATATCTATCGACATTGTCACAGTAAAGCTTTTTGTTTGTTTGTTTAGACGCGGTAATCTTAACTACCAATCAGTCAGATTGTAATTATTTTTTGTAAATGATAGTCAGATTTATCAGAAATAGGCTATATAACATCACACTACGTCTCACAAAAGCGGAACAGTAACCAAAGACGTAACTTAACACGGGTGAAAAAAACCAAGCGGGCAAAATCGCCAGCCGAAGCTAGTCTTTTTATAAATCACTTGACAAATTAAACGTTATGAATCGAAAATACCCAACACATATCTTCCTAATCACACGATAGAATTCTTACGAGCAATCGATTAGACCCCATTCAAATGCCCCATAATCGATTAGAGTATATCGTAATTAGATCGATTATTACGATAATCGGCCATAATCGTGCTCCCTTAATCAAGAGCTTATTGTTTGACATAGTTGGTGTCTCCCACCACAGACAAAGACTTGCGGTTGCATTGCGGTCCGAATCTCATGGAATGAATATAATTCATGAATTTGAAGTAAGTATTTAAACTTGGTATAATTTAGTGGTCAATTAAATTTGATCGACAAGTCATTAAAAGGAACGGTTTGAATGGTCAAGACTCAAGATTTTAAAATAGGTTATAAGCATTGCCGCAAAATTTTTGAATTCTACCAAATTGAGGAAACGATCGCAATCCAATCTCAGTCTTAATCTGACAAAAATGCATCTAATTAAAATACATTTATGAAATTGATTATCGCTGATATGAGTTTTATTTTGGGACGCTTTTGTCAACCACTGCTACTCCTGAAAGCCAGAATCAACAGTGAAAGACGGCCAGAAAAGCGGGCTCGCAATTAAGCTCGACAAGTATTGGAGGAACGATTCAACATTCTTGGATTCCGCAACGAAATTAATCAGAAAAGATTAGCGAGAAGTAAAGCTGAAATGAGATTGCGACTAGATTTTGAACATTTCTAATTAGTAGAATAATAATTGGTCTATAAGACAGTGTCTAAGAAATTTGTCATCAATATATTCCGAGGAATATGTACATTGGAAAATAACAACGTGAGATCAATTTTTCAACTACATCCACTACGATGAACAAGCCAATACAATCAATGATGGACGTCAATAGAAACGTCAGTTGGCACGCCTCGTCAGATCGGAGCACATCGGCGCACATCGGGGAGTGTCGCGTGGGAAGCAGTTGATGCACAATGCGAAACCGGCTATTGTATGAAAATGTGTTAGACTAGCTAATAGATCTTGGTTCTCTCGGGTTTTTTTGAAATGATGTTTCATAATCGTAATTTTTAATCCGATTTATTTTTGGCAAGGATTCTAAATCTATACTTTCAAAAATAGCTTTCAAAAATTACTTTCTCCACGTGGAAATCAATGACAAATCCGTTCTTAACTAACTTCTCCTATACATAAACGTTTAGTCTAGTCTAGTTTTCTACATTTTGTGTCTAGTTAGTGGTTGAACGATTCAGTCACGTTTCACTTTTATATACCTACAAGAGGGCCCACATAATGTCGTCCAAGAGAAATAGCACACCTTACACAAGAAGGTGCTTTGTGGAGCCTATAAAGAGAGATTTCCAAAAGTTTTCTTTTCACTACACGACCGTACCAACCTGTATATTGAATATTGTCAAAATAATGCATAGTAATGAGGGTAATGGTTCTGGTTAATAAAAAAATCTGCATCACGGTAGAAGAAAGCATGATATTGAAGTTAAAACTGCCAAGCAAACACACGCAAGCGTGAATAGCACGGAGATTTAACTACATTTAAAAGTTACACTTCATAGTTGCCGCTTGGATAGTCTCATGGGACCGTTTGCACCTGTAAACTAAACTATACGTGTGGGAGAAGTTTCAATTTTCAACACCTTCCACGTTTCCAGTTCAGTCTTTAACAAACAAACGTACAATTTGACAAGAACAGCACTAGTTACATACTGATCAATGATCATGAGTGATGAGTCGTTTGTAGTTTTTTTTTAACATCGTTGGATGGCAAACCAGCCGACGGCCCACCTGGTGTTAAGTGGTCACTTCTGCCTATAGACATCTGCAGTACTAGAGCCCTTGCCATCCCAGAGACAAAGTTGAAATAACCAATGTGCCTGTATTTACACCGGCACCCATACCCTTCAAACCGGAATAACTACCGCTGCTTTGCGGCAGTAATAGGTATAGTGGTAGTACTTCCCCGGACGAGCTCCTTCACAAAGAGCTCTACTACCGTAGTACACTACAGTAAACACTAATATACTACAATAGTTCTAGTTTTTGCAGTCCTTGACTTATATGGCAATGAAACCGCTTGAAGATGACAAAGAAATGTAGGTAATGACTTTAGTCTTGGAAAATACGTCATCAGTTCAATTGTTTTACGATTCTCGCCAATTGACGATAATTACATAATTGGTCCGATAGAGATTGTTCATGGAATCGATGATAGTTGTCAACCTGCTTTTGTTTGACTCAAGTAAGAAGAAGTTGCAAAGCCAAGGTATTTTTTATACACAGTGAATGGAAGTCTACTTTAGCTAGGGCAAAGACCTCTTCGACCAATGGAAGTTGGGGCAATACTGTGGGGTTAGGCAGTCGGTAGGAATCCGACACACCCCTCCGCCTTCCCGAAAACAGTCCATTAGGATTACCCCACGAAAAAAAGGGCAAATGCCTCTTCTCATACAGAGAAGGCACGAGCATTAATCACCACTCTTGCTTAAGGCAGATTGGCGATTTCAGACATATATAAATTACAAATCTAAGTTTCCTTCAACAATGTAATGTAGATAAACTTAGAAAATCACTTTTCATTGCCATTTAATTTAATCTTTAGATGATGAAATCTCTTATTCATTTAACTATACCTTAAATAAGGCATTGACCTTTCGATAATTATATCGTCTCTACTAGGTTTCTGTATAAATACTTTCCATTCTGCTGCCTGTTTCATTCGGACGACCTAAATACAGGTTAATTTTACTCCAAACTGAAGTCTTTTCTTTCTTTGGGTTGTTCTCGTTTAATTTGACCTTTCGACTTTAATTCGCATAACCTTTAGTAATAATTGTTTGATTTTTATTACCTGACTGACTATGGTGAAGCAAAATAGGAATATTATGATTTAGAATATTTGCAAAAAGCTCGCGTGTGTAATGTACAGCATTGTGACCCTAAAGACAATGCAATAGGAGCCACTACCAACAACTGTGCTGGAAAACAATTAAATGTTACATACTTAAGATTTAAAGAAAGATAAAGTACAATTATAACCACCGTTAAGGACATTAATTAAATTTAAATTAAACAATCAAAGCTTAGAACAGACAAATTCTTAATTAAATATTTATTAGTAATCTAGACCAACAAAAATTTAGACTATCCATTAAACCTATGCAGTACTAAAATCCCTTACACTGATCACCAACATATTTTTCCATCCGAACTCACAGAAAACACCGATTCCCATTCACCCGTACTATTTCTCTATCTCTCAACAATAACGCAAGCTAAACACTTAGTTATTCGTCTACCTGTCCGTATGTTCGCAGGTTGGTGAATAAGGTACGGGAAGTAGGGTCGGCATGATCGCCGGTAGCCACCTGACGCGTAGCCCTGTATTATTAGATAGTGGGGTCGCCTGGTCGCGGTCGACTTGAAACACTTTTATTTATGTTTACGATCCGTTCTTCTTGAGGGGAGCTGAATTTTTCAAGTGATCTCAGTTAAGTTAGATGGAAGAGATCAGTTGTTTGAGCTCTTTTATCTAGTACTGGTTATAAATAGTTACGACTAGCTTCTGCCCGTGGTTTCGTTTGCGTGGAAGTCAAGTATATCATAGCCTAAGGCACTCAACAATAGTGATAGCTTTCTGTCTGTGAAACAATTTTTGTAATCAGACCTGTACTACTAAAGATTATCTCTTACAAACAAAAAACACTTCATTATCCTCTTTATAATATTATAATAGATGTAATCTTATAACACTAATATATAATAGTAAGACTAATATAAATCTCAGTTGTGTAAAAAGGTTAATAAGCTACTACTTACAAAAAATCCGTACCATCAGCCCTGCGTTGCAATTTTACTCGCTTTCAGGAACGATCACAATCTAATGTCAGTCTCAATCTGTCAAAAACGCTGCTCTAATTGTAAAATTCCGTTAAATAGTAGTAGAGCTCTTTGTGAAGGAGCTCGTCCGGAAAAGTACTACCACCGTACCTATTTCTGCAGCAAAGCAACGTTGCTGTGTTCCGGTTTGAAGGGTATGAGTGCCGGTGTAATTACAGGCACATAAGACATTTCAACTTTGTCTCTGCGATGGCAACGCATTTGCAAGGTCTCTGGTATTTAAGATGTCTATAGGCAACGGTGACCACTTAACATCAGGTGGGCCGTCGGCTCGTTTGCCAGATTTTAAACGCGTTTTTAAACTGTTTTAGAGAATGCACGATTATGTGAAAGACAAAACCCAGAATTGGTTGGTTTCAACTTGGTAGGTCAAAAACAATTACAATAAGGCACTTCACACACCATGCCTTCCAATCAGCTGATAAAAACAACAAAACCTATATCAACATATTCAATTACTATAAGACAGATAGTAAATAACCTAATAATGCGAAGTAAGAATACGTGAGAGCTGCAGTAGCTTGCACTGATACTAGTGTCATGCTAACTGTAAACAAGCGTCAAGTTATACACGATGCTGGTGTAGGGTTACATGTTAGAGTCAAGTGACTGGCAGTAAGACGAGAGCGTTCTCACGGTGAGACACAGGTTCGGTTTCTAACTGATGTATACTTGTAGGTGTGCTGGGCTGATTAGCCTAAAGCCGGTTGAGATGGTTCGAAATTTTTTGCAGAAAATGGTCAAAAGGACAGGTGGCAATGAAAATTTATAGGTGTGAAGGCAAAATAACGGACTTATTTAACAGGTAAATAAACAGGGCAAGGGTGTAAAAACAAACAAAGTAAAAGAACCAACCAGTAAAGAAGATAACTAAATAAATTGCCTTAGGGCTCTTTGCGTTTGGTGCCGGACTGCTACAGCACTGGAGTACTACGGGTATTGGAATGAACACGGACTATTGTCTATTTTCATACAGTTGACACGTCGATGGCTCCGTGCGACACTGGTACCACACACTCACGACGGCTGGACCACAAAAGTCACGTGTCAACTGTATTAAAGAAGACAACTGTCCTTACAAAGTCAGCACATTAGCAGTCTGGTACCAAACGCATTATTTCAAAGAGCTTCTAATTCAAAATCAATGTTCCAACAACATTCGCGCAGTTTCATTTAAAAAAAAATACTCCTCAACTGATAAATTCTCGAAATATTTCAAATTTCTAAACAATAACTCATATGCGGTGCCGAAGAAAAGTTTAGAAAGTGCTCGAATTAATTCTTCTAACACATTCACTTTCTTTGTATCTTGCGCAGACGCATCCGACGATCAACTATTACATTTTCGATGTTAATTAACATCACAATTTACGTGTTCTTGTGAATTTATGTAATACTTTCATCTTTTGTTATCTCTAACATACTATCGGAAAGACATACTCTGGTAGATAGTCATGAAGCGTGAAGTAGATTGGGCCCAACATGGAACCCTGTGGTATCCCTGATGTTGCTTCCATAATTAAAAATTGCCATCCAGGGTGGCAATATTGCCAGTCTTTTGGGTACATACATTTACAGTTGACCGCGATAATTTTTGATGTCATAATATTAAATAAATTAATTACAGTGTTGATCGATTAAATCATTTACTTTTAAAGTATCTTAATGCATAAAAATTCTAAACCGGCTCAAATGTTCCCAATACTGGGTCACAAATAGCCCCTAACAGAATTGTTGACTACTGGACTTGTTTTTTTATTTTCAATTTCTATGTAAAGTTCACGTTTTACGCAGCCGGGTTTTTTGATTATTTAAATTGTTTTATCAGTCTCTTAACTTATCTTTGACCTAGCAACCAACACTTTAAACCAGTACAACCTACAGCAATTCAACCTTAAACGAAACACGAACACTCTCAAATAATAATAATTATTGTAACCAAAAACCAATAGCACATCTCCCGACCACTAAACAACTGCTGTCTCCTCATAATATTTATGTTAGCACTATAAAAAATGAAAACAAATGATTACTTTTATACAACACGAATTAAATGACAACACAGAAGTGCCTACTAGTGTTTATCCAATAGATAACATATAGTTACGGTCTTACTACTATTTGTAAGTGCAAAAGTTTGGATGGATGGATGTTTTGAGATCTGGATGGAATTTCTTACAGAGATAACCCTGTAATAGCTCACATAGGCAGTAGCCTAATAGTAATTCATCTCGAAAAAATCTAGGGTTCCCGTGGGATATACGGGACCCATTAAAAATCCAGGCCGGCCCAAATCGTCATAAGAACGGGTCCCGACTGTTACTAAACAGAATTACAGACTACTTAGTTACTGGACGTTTTTCTTTTTTTCAGGTTTTATTTAAAGTTTATGCAGTCGGAATATTTTATTTCTAAATCTATTTTTTTACTTATAACGCGTGAAGCACGGCAGATGTCTCACTTTCACAGTTCACCTCTTAACATTTAATCTTGTTTTAACAATTTTTACGGTGACTTATGTAAGGTAGTCTGTCAGCTTACATTTTCCTACGAACGTTGTTCGGAAGTTCGGAGAATTGATTTGTGAGATTGCAAGGTATATTTAAAGTTATTAAACATTTTCGTTTGTAATATTATGAAGTAACCGTCGTCTTCTCCATTGGGTACTATATTTTCGACGTGGCAAGTAGATTTGAATAATTTTTCTTGTACCTAAATGTCGTTCAAAGGTGCCTTATAGACTAATTTAAAAAAAAAACCTCTCTGAGTTGGCTGAGCCGATTTTGACGGGCTTTTTGATAGCTAATGTTATGAGGAGTAGGCCACTTCTATTTTAGAAAAATAATGAATTAGGCCAATTAATTAACTGCCTCGGTAGACTAGTAGTCCTAAGTGCGACTGCTACGCTGGAGGTCTTGGGTTCGATACCCAAGTCGAACAAAAAAGTGTTGTTGGGTTTTTCCATGAAATTCTCAGTAGCAGCTCGGAGTTAAGATTTGTGCCCGGTTAATAGCAATAGGCTCGCCCCTTATTACATGGGACCTAAACATAGCGGCGAACTGTGGGTGTACATTGTTACACCACTGCTCAACCCTTCGGGGAATACAAGCGTGATGTTAATTAGGACTCCACGCAAAAAAAATAGAACTCCGCAGATAGATAACTAAAATTCACATTTACATAAAATCGCAAGCCTATTATATTATCTTAATTCGTTATATCCTAAGACCACCTTCACACCTGGCGCGGTCGCGATCTTAGGTGCTATCAGAAAAACTACACTGATAATTATTTTGCCCACGTCTGTGTGGACCCCCATTCAAGTACTACTGCAGTCTCTGACCACGCCCGCAAACTGTTTCCTTCGCCGTGTGCCCTACCCTTAAAGAGTTGTATGTTTCCTATAAAAGTAGTTACTAAGGTACATTTTGTTTCTATTCCACACAACGTACAATCCTCGCCTTTCCCTTTCCGAATAAGTCAGATTCCAACGCGAAGTCTTTTGGCATCGTTTCAAACCACGTGTGGATCGCGCGACTGTATCATACCTTTTAGTAAGAGGAATATAAAGATATACGTAGGTATATTTATAAGCTTTAGCATGCGGTTTCACCTCCGTCAGTTACGTCTTTGGTTACTGCTTCGCAACTGTAGGGCTTAGCGTGATGTTATAAAGACTTAGCCCTTCCGCGATAATCGGGCTACGTAACGCACAAAGGTTTTTTTCAAATCGGACCAGTAGTCTCTGGGGTAAGCGTGTTCAAACAAACAAACATATACACAAACAAGATGGTTTCTAAGTTACTAGGAAAGAGCTGCACTTTTTAAATGTGAAGAAATCGTAACTAAAGAATCAAATCGTATAGGATGAGGTAGATTAAATCAGGAAGGCAGAAAACAACTCACGACTTTGAACCCAGAATTGTCTGAGTTTAAAAAGGTTAACAAGGTACGTAGGTCACAGGGTAAAGGGGTACCTAGCGATAAATTAAACTTATCCAGTAGATAATTACTTCCTAGATAAAAAGTCATACCTACCTACCAATAAAGAATGAATGGTGAGTAAAAGATGATAATGGAACTAGGATGGAATTGAATACATAACAGGAAAGAAAGACGTATGTACCACATAGACTAACTTCAGGTTTGGGGCGTGTTTAATTTGTAGTGGAAATTACGAAATCTACATGAACGAAATCGCAGGCAATGTACTAGTCTTTATTTATATCTATTTCAGTTTCTTCATTACATTCCTAGTCGTATCCTTTTTAATTTACAATTAGACGAAAAACAACCCTCGTAGATTCACAAAACATTTTTCCAAATTCACCTCATTCTACAAAAATATTTACATAACCAGAATTGTTATTCTGCAAAAATCTTCCTCCGTGGAGAGATATACGTGAAGTAAACATGACATGAACTGCCATCCTACTGGATTCTCCTCAAGCTCACTTCACCTAAAACGGAGATTATCACAGAACACCACAACTGAACATTCAATTCTTGAATGCTACTAAGAGCTTCTTCACTCCGAATAAGGAGCACCACACAAATCTTCTCCCATTCCCATCAATAAACAACTAACTCCAACTAATATTAAAAGCTCGCAAACATAAAAACTCCCAAAGAATAATGAGCCAGTTCACAAACTTGGCCAATATAAGGCCAAACGATACTTGGCCAATAAGGGCAAGCGATAAATAACGCACGACGCTTAGAAAAGTGTTATTAAGGCTCCGTCGTCGCCTTAAATATTCTTGGCATTACTTAAGATTAGGGTTGGTGTTGCCAGTTTATGTATTTTATTTTAAGGTGTAAACACTGGTGTGTTCTTGCATTTTTTGTTGTGGATAAGAAGTGTTTTAGGACTTGAGATTTGTTTTATTATAAGTGGTTAAAAAACTGCTTAAAAATAACAGCACTGTCATGAAGAGTGTATTCATTTTAATTAGGCCATCTATAGCCATTTATGAATTGTGAAGAAGTAAGAAGAACTTATAGACGTTTATGGACGATTAGCCAGAGAATAGAGATCAATGAAAGGCTATGGGAGAGACCTGTACCCAGAAAGCGTGTGTCATAGGCCATATTTTATGGTATACTTCACTTCCATGTGGACGCAATCGCAATCCAAAGGTGAAAGGTTAAATTCACTCCGGTTCTGAGCTACGAGATGCGTAGGCGTCCCATTCCATAGTAATCTACATATGATTTTGGGCTGACAAAGCTCCGCGTTTATGATATTGCACGGAAAACATTTGCCTTGTAAAGCAAAATTCATGAATAAATCACCATGGTAAAGGATTAATAACTATTCATAGTATAAAATGAACACCAAAACGGTGAAGCTATTGAAGAAATGCAGCAAAATAGAACGGATAGAACAATTACCAAGAAGATTCTACAATTTATTATTATAGCATCAAGAATTAAAAATGGTGTCGCTACTTCCAAAGGCCCAAGAGAAGAAACACACCTCTTTTTAAGTTACACGAGAGAAGTATTTTGTTTTAAGTCATTGGATGTTAAACAAGCTAAAAACCTTCCAATGGTAGGAAGTAACCAGCTGCAGTCATCTGCCAGAAATTCCAGAGGCAATGCAGATGCGTTGCCATTCCCGAGACAAAGCTAAAACGTCTAACGTGCCCTAATGTGCCTATATATTACATTTCCATTTCAACTAAGTATACCATCAAGTTAAGTAGTACTTCCCCGAGTGAGCCCCTTTACTGCTGCACTACTTACACCTATAGATGACTTGTAGTTCCACGTTTTACTTCCAGGTCCTGATACTATGACCAAGTGTCTCACAATTTAGCACCCCATACAGACTAATTGTTTTAAAATAAAGAACAGGTTAGCCAGCGTATGAATTTCGCCTAGACTTCTAAATGAATACGAGAATGTCTGTACTTAAAATGGCGCAGTAATTCGAAATTTAAAAAACAGGATCAGCGCCAACCCTACGCCAGACGGATTAGGCAGTTCACAGGCACCACGCTACGAACGACTCTTATCGGTCCATCACCATCACGCCTGTATTCCCCGAAGGGTTAGGCAGAGGTGTAACAATGTACACCCACAGTTCGCCGGTATATTTAGGTCCCATGTAATAAGGGGCGAGCCTATTGCCATTAACCGGGCACAAATCCTAACTCCGAGCTGCTACTGAGAATTTCATAGAAAAACCCAATAACACTTTTTGCTCGACCTGGGAATCGAACCCAAGACCTCTAGCGTAGCAGTCGCGCTTAAGACCACTAGGCTACCGAGGCAGTCTTATCGGTCGTCTTGAAGATACTTGACTTATTAGTCACTAAATTTACTTTACTAGGACCATTCCACTACCTGTGTCCTTATTCTGGTACCACAAAATAACAGAAACTTGCTGTCTTGCTCATATGGTCGAAATTCGGTTGGTAAGAAATAGCACACATAAGTTATCGGAAGAGTTCGGATGATTTACTTATTTCTCCAGTTGTTTTATGGAGTTAATATCTCGTGTGCTACCTGTTTTCTTGCGCAACAACTTGTGTGTCAGGGGTCACAAACATTTTGTATTTAGGTCATGTAGATAAATATATGTACGTCTAGTGTTGGGCTTGTTTTGTTATATCATAAAACGAGTCAGCATTTACTAACACCAGTGACAGCCTCGGTAGCCTAGTGGTACTAAGCAAGACTGCTACGCTAAAGATTTAAGGTCCAATTCCCAGTTCGGAGTTAGGATTTGTGCCATTTGCCATTGGTAGGCTTCACCCCCTATTACATGGGACCTAAACCGGCAAACTGTGGATGTACTTTGGTACACCTCTGCCTAAGCCTTCAGGGAACACAGGCGTGTGGGTAAGCATCTTTGAACCATTTGTAATATTTGAGTAAGTTCAGGTGAGGTAACAAACACCTGGTTCTAGACTCATTGGTCGGGTCTTAGTCACCAACTACGTTTGTTTAAATCTCAATAACAATCCTAGTATTTTGTAAGAAGATATTACCAAGAATTTAAAGTATCTACATAGAAAGCAAAGGTGCGGTAAAGTAAACTTTAAGTAGTTTATGACTAACTTCATTCTATGAACAGTTTAGGAAATACCTACTATCGACAAATACTTACAAAAGCTACACTAAAACCTTAACTATTGTTATCGCCTCAAAGAGATGTCAGCAAAAGGAAGGGGCCACTGAGGGCCGATGCCTGCCGGGGCTGCGGGTTGTTCGCAAGAGATACCGCGCCCCCGGAACGCAAAGGGCACAAGAAGGAACATGGGTGGGTTTTAGTCAGTAAAAGTCTGACACTCCCTCCCGCCCCGCCCAGGGCGGGAGAAGTTATTTGATGATTTCCCACCCACCAAAAAAAAAAAAAAAAACTATTGTTATTTGTCAGCAGTAAAACAACTGCACAATGAACCAGGATTAACTTAAAACAGATTAAATAATAAACCATTAAAAATAATTCCCAGAAAAAGAACGCCATTTAAAAGTAACTATCTGCAAGTAAAAGTGCTATTACAATAACAAGCAATCGGACCCCAACAACACCGGTAACCGGTAACCGGTACCAACATAACAATAACATTAAAAAAAAAAGGTACAAATCCACGTGGATAGACATGGAAACCCCGGACGAAATTCTCACGAAATATTTGGCATACCATTAAATGGAGTAACAAAAGAGGTCCACTCTGAATATACACACAGTTCGAATTTCAAATTTCAAATTTCGAATATCGATCGCGACCGATTCTGGACGCGGAAAAAATGCAGGTAACAAATTATGGGTGACGTAAGCGAGCCCGAGTCTGGAATATTTTAACGTGGTTGTTGATTTTTTTGTTTTAGGTTAAGAAAATTGTTGGTTGTAATTGTTTTTCGAATATAGTGGAGGCTCAGTGGTATGATGTATGTTATTGAATGGTTTTGATGGATGTGAATCGTTTTTTTTTCTTTTTAATTTGACTACCGGACCTTCTTTCCCGAAAGTTGGCTTGTAGCGCAACCTAATAGGTCCTATTGTGAATTTAATTCATCCAGGGACGTACTCAGAAAAAACACAAAAAAAAATCAAATCAGTCCATCCGTTTAATGAATACATAAGAATTTTCAGAAAATATCAATATGAAAAATATTTAGGTATGTCTTATTTGTTATTATTACAATTCATTCACATTTTCAGACTCCATTTAACTTTTGAAAGGGAAAACCCGCGGAGTCATTTTTCAAATTAAATTATTGACCATACTGTCAATACCTACGACCTTTAGTAACTACATTACAGGTTAATGGCAGGTTCATTTCATAATAAGTAAAGTACCTACCTACTTATAGGTACATAATTATGTATATATATGTAATAGCTTATGTTTCCGATTTCGTTCTCACAAATGTTTTTTTGTGTGCTAACCCTAATTCTTTTTCTAAATTAAAAGTGACCATAGTTACTCCTTATGACATCAGCTATCTACCAGTAAAAGTCCCGTTATAATCGACCTAGCCGTTTCGAAGATAAACCAGAAGAAAAAGACAGATAGACAATTTTTTTTTTTTAATATTTATTTTGTAAAAAGCGGTTTTTTTTTACTTTACAGAGAGACACTACTCGTACAATTTTATTTATTTGTATATATGCGTTAACTTTTCATACACAACTCTATGGAAATAAAATAATTTCCTACATGTCAAGACTCCCACATGAACGCTAATAGAACTGCCATATTATAAAATTATGTTCATATTTAGTTGTAATGATAATTTTATCTTGCAACGTATTTCAAAACGGTTGGCTCACGCATGCCCGGCCCTTCGAGGTTCTCTTGTAATGATAATGGACATTAGGAGGGAATTCCATAAATTCTCCCGAGCGCACCAATTTAGGGTCCCGTCGGTGATCACACTGATCTCTGATCAGCTTATTTATATAAATAAGCCACTTATGGGAAAAGTTAAGCTTAATTACAATTCTATGAGACCGTTTTAGCTTATAATTTAGTTATCTTAAGTTATGAGTTTATTTTAAAATATCATTCGATGGCAAACAAGCCGGCGGTCCACCTGATGTTAAGTGGTCACATCTGCAATACCAGAGGCCTTGCAAATGCGTTGCCAGTATTTGCCAGCCCGAAGACAGTAAGTAACCAGTAAGTAACATTCTGGAATTCATGAGTATTGAATTCAAAAAAAGCTTTTTTTTTAATAATAATAAAGTTACTAATGCAACCCACCAAAATGTTTCTAAAAGACCCATTGATTGTTATTTATTGTAATTTTGTTATCATTTGCATTTTGTTTCATGGTAGAACTGCCTCGGTAGCCTAGTGGTCCTAAGCGCGACTGCTACGCTAGAGGTCTTGGATTCGATTCCCAGGTCGAGCAAAAAGTGTTATTGGATTTTTCTATGAAATTATTAGTAGTAGCTCGGAGTTAGGATTTGTACCCGGTTAATGGCAATAGGCTTGCCCCCTATTACATAGGACCTAAACATACCGGCGAACTGTGGGTGTACATTGTTACACTTTTGCCTAACGCTTCGGGGAATACAGGCGTGATAGTATGTTTTATGGTAGTTAGGTTAGGTACTAGATTATAATTAATTACCTATAGTAACATCATTATAATTACTAAGTCCATATTAATTAAATAAACATATTTAGAGATATAATTTTGAAAGTTAAATCTATACTAGTTTCTTGCTCGTTCGTTTTCATAGAGATCTACGTTTTGGAACGAGCTGACCGACTCCTTGATTATTCAATAGTGCCTGTAAATAATTTAATTGAATTAGGTGCTTTGACTTTGACTACCTTGACAGATATTTTACACTTTTATTATCATACTAGTTTCTGCTGCGTGGTTTTTTCCACCTGCATAAAGTTACGTATTTGATTGCTGCTCTGCACCTATTTGGTCGTATCGTGATGTTATATAGCCTTTCTCGATAAATTGACTATTTAACCCAGAATTTTTTTTTTCGGTATGGTATTCGAACCAATGGTTCCTGAGATTAGCGCGTTCAACCAAACAAACAAGCTCTCCAGGTTTATAATATTAGTGCCTATAGATTTATAAATAAATATAATGTCACTTTATTAAATAAGAATCGCACTATAATTAATAGCAAAAAACTAGGAATATCTCCTAAAATTCTCCCATAGAGAACCTTCAAAAATCAAACTTTTTTTTTTTTCAAATACCTCAGCTGTCAGTAATCGTGAGTTACGGGTCAGAATGAAAGCTGAGAGAATTTACCTTAACGTCACCTATTTTATGTAATTCCATTTCGAAAGTGTAAAGATCAACGGGCCGTTATTTTTACTAGCTACCATTGGTAACTGGTAGGTTTATTAAAGGAATGTTATGAAGGTACTCAGTAGCTATGTAAAGTTTAGTAATAAAATGATAAAATATATGTTTTGATGATGATAACATCTATTTAAGTAATCAACAGTAATGCCAGTGTTTAATACAGTTTTATGTTGCCCACGACTTCGTCCGCGTCTCCGTGGTTTTTCGTAAAAAAAAAGTAGCCTATGTCCATCCTCACGGTTCAGTGGTTTTGATGTAACAGACAGATTAACTTTCATATTTTAGTAGGGAAATATAATATGTCAATGTATTTCTATGATTCTTTTTTATGGAATAGTTAATAATGTTAACTTTTTTAATTAGGGATGACTGAGAGTGTTATAAACGTAAGAGTAGACAAATATAATCAGAAAGCTTCGAACTGCTAAGCTATCGGGAGTTACACGTGATATTGTGAGTCAACCATAAAAGATAGACATATGCTGTCGTGGGATATTTTTTATATAATTTTAAGGAGAACATTTCTGTCATATATGATTTCTGTGTAGCTTTAACCATTAAGGTTGCACAGGCGACGGAAGCTTAAAAAATGGAGTAACTTCTCCCGTTTTCTCAACATTTCCTTTCACTGCTCTGCTCCTATTGATTGTAGCGTGATGAAAAGTATACTATAACCAACTCAGGAGTATGAAAAATAATTGTACCAAGTTTCGTTAAAATCCGTCGAGTAGTTTTTGTTTCTATAACGGTTATACAGACAGACAGACAAAAATTTTACTAATTGCATTTTTGGCATCAGTATCGATCCCTAATCACCCCCTGATAGTTATTTTGGAAATATATTTCATGTACAGAATTGACCTCTCTACAGATTTATTATAAGTATAGAAGATAAAGTCTTATTGTATAATACCTATTATATTACACATATCATCACGCATATATTTCCCGAAGGGTTAGGCAGAGGTGTGCCAACGTACACCCACAAAGTCAAAGTCAAAGTCAAAGTCAAATCATTTATTTCAATTAGACCATTAAAAGGCACTTTTGAACGTCAATCACATGTTAAATTAAAAATATTGAATCTAGTTGCCCATTCCAAAAGGTAGTTTCGTATGGAGAAGAACGGGCAAGAAACTCCATACATACTCTTTTAAAAAAAAAAAAAAAATGTATTACAATAAGTTGTACAATTCCATAAAATTATACTGATGTCAAAACGATCTATTAATAAAAGTCACTCAAAGTACTGCAATACGTACTCAGTGCCACAAATTAGAAATGAAAGCTAAGTTAATTGTAATATTAAATACATTTATACATTTCAAAGACAAAGAATCAGTGTGTGAGGAATACTCAAATGTAGAATTAATGTCGAAGAGAAAAATAATTAATCAAAACAAAGTACTTATATAATTAAATTAGCAACCAATTGATTTTGTCAAGAATTTAAATTGTCCTATGGAGCAGGACCAGCATGTTCCCAAGCATTGTTATCTTGAATATAATCTTCTAATTTGTAATAAGCTTGTTTACAAAGTGTACTTTTGATACATTTTTTAAATTGATTTTCATTTAATTTTAATATATCACAAGGTATTTTGTTGTAACATTTAACACAGTACCCCATGAAAGATGTGTGCACTTTAGATAATCTAAAAAATGGCTGCGCTATTTTGTTCTTATTTCTAGTATTAAAATTATGTCTATCACTTATTTTATCAAAAAGATGTACATTTTTTCTTACAAACATAATATTTTCATAAATGTATTGACAAGCCACTGTCATAATATTAATATTTTTAAAAAGTTCTCTAAGAGATTCGCAGCGACGGAGATTATAAATGGCTCTGACAGCTCGCTTTTGTAAAATAAAAATGGATTCAATGTCAGCAGCCCGACCCCATAGTAGGATGCCATACGACATAATGCTGTGAAAGTAGCTAAAATAGACCAAACGCGCAGTATCGACATCTGTTAATTGTCTAATCTTCCTAACAGCAAAAGCTGCGGAGCTTAGCCGCCCTGCAAGAGATGTTAAATGTGGTCCCCATTGTAATTTCTCGTCAAGCGTGATTCCTAAGAAAACCGTTTGATTAACAAAAGCCAGTTTTTCGCCATTCAATACAAGGTCACATGCGCAACTTTTAACATTAGGTAAAGAAAATCTAATACATTTGGTTTTCTTTTCATTTAGTACTAAATTGTTTACCGTAAACCAATTTTGGACCTGAAGAATTGCGTTATTTACGTCATCCAGATTTTTAGAACGTCTGTCTATGTTAAAAATCAATGACGTATCATCTGCGAATAACACCATCTTAGGTTGATGTTGGAGTAATTGTGGCAAATCATTTATATAAACTAAAAAGAGGAAAGGACCCAAAATCGACCCTTGTGGAACGCCCATTGTCATTTCAGACCCTAATGAGTTTACGCAGTTTATCTGAACTTTAACCTGTCTATTTTTCAAGTATGATCTTAGTAAATCCAGAGATGTGTTTCTAATCCCATAGTGCTCCAGTTTCAATAATAGTGTCTCATGGTCCACACAATCGAACGCCTTTGAGAGGTCGCAAAAGATTCCAATGGCATCCTGCGCTTCCTCCCAGGCGTTAAAAATGTTTTTAATTAAGGAAACACCGGCATCAGTTGTACAACGCCCTTTGGTGAAACCGTACTGATGTTCATGAAAGATGGCATTTTTATTGAAGTGACGCAACATTTGATTGAGTAATAACTTTTCAAACACTTTACTGAGAACTGGCAGTATTGACACAGGCCTATAATTGTTGAGTTCCTTACTTTCACCGGATTTAAATAATGGAACTACTTTACTGTGTTTCATGAGATCCGGAAAGACTCCCTGATCCACGCTTATATTAAATATAAAAGCTAAATAGGGTGCAATAGTTTCTATGATAGATGTACAGACTTTTACTGACATTCCCCAAAGATCTTCTGTTGATTTCATTTTAAGATCTTTAAAAGTTTTAATAACAGCCTGGGGATTCGTATGTTGAAATCTAAACTCCAAAGGGCATGTTTTTACATTATTTCTAAGAAGGGAAATGGAAAGCGCAGGTGATGAATTTAAAGATTCCGTTGTGTCCAAGGGAATATTAACAAAGAAGTTTTCAAATTCCTGAGCTACTTCTTTATCTGAGTTTACAGTCCCATGGGAAGTCTCCAAACTAAATTTATTATTGCGCTGTTTCTTTCTACCTGTTTCATTATTTATTATTTGCCAGGTAGTTTTAATCTTATCATCTGATGACTTTATTTTATTGCTAATATAAAGAGATTTAGCTACTTTACATACCCTTTTAAAAGTTTTAGAGTATTTTGCAACATACTGATGAAAGCTTGAATTAATTGTATTTTGCTTTAGGCCATACAGTTCAAATAATTTTCCCCTACTTTTACGAACAGTTCGCCGATATGTTTAGGTCCCATGTAATAGGGGGCGAGCCTATTGCTATTAACCGGGCACAAATCCTAACTCCGAGCTGCTAATGAGAATTTCATAGATAAAACCAAAAACACTTTTTGCACGACCTGGAAATCGAACCCAAGACCTCTAGCGTAGCTGTCGCGCTTAGGACCGCTAGGCCAACGAGGCAGTTACCTATTATATTGTCGTATAAAAATATTGAATTAATAATAATCTATACTAATATTATAAAGTTAAAGAGTTTGTTTGTTTGGTTGAACGCGCTAATCTAATTAACGCTAATTGTAAAATTATTTTATGTTAGATAGTCCATTTATCGAGGAAGGCTATAGCCTATTTAACACCACGCTACGACCCACAGGAGCGGAGCAGTAACCAAAGACGTTACTTGATGCGGGTGAAAAAGACACGCGAACAAAGTCGCGGGCAATAACTAGTTTTCCATAATATCAAGTATTGCAAATTAAAAACATTTTAATCAGATACGTACTGCATAAAAAATTTAGGTTTCCAAATGATACTGATTTTGATAAACAATTTTTACAAACACAATATTCTTAACGATTAAGCCGACATATTGACATACGATTAAAATTACTAACATATCAAGAACAAACACTAATATCTACAATAAGTAAATGCTTTAAAAGGTGTTATCTAAAAAATCTGAAGTATATGTACACTTAACTGGCGGTAATCGGTTGAAAGCATAGATAACGCACGTTATTTGTCGGTTAACTCACAAAAAACGGTTCCAGTTAAGTTCGGGTTCATAAGTAACTGATTTGGTGATGCTTACTTTTACGAATACTTTCTATAAACAGAAAAGACCACCTTCTTCAAAAACTAAAAAGAGAAAAATAACTTTAGCAATACAAAAGCTTTGGAAGTCGGCGGCTTTGGTTCTGTTTGGTGTTTTGTATTGCCACCGACTTCCAAAGTAATATCAATTTTCTGTCATCCCAATCCATGAAGTAACAAATATACTACGTAAATTAACAAGACACCACCTAAAAGTCACAAGAAAGCAGAATACGCTGATTCGTTTACTTGGATGACATAATTTTTTTTCTGTTATTTAAAATTTTCACGAAACTACTGAACCAATTTCGAAAAAAATATGTGACCACTTTTGAAGTACGGCCTATTAAACAAAACAAGAATCACCAAAATCGATTATTAATTGGCGGAGTTATCGCGAAACACACACACACACACACAAACACCCAAAAAAAAAATAACCTACAGACGAATTGAAAACCCTCTTCCTTTTGAAGACAGTTAAAAATTTATGAGTTGTACAGTAGAATTAAAAAAATATATAATATACCATCACGCCAGTATTCCCCGAAAGGTTAGGCAGAGGTGTAACAATCTACACCCACAGTTCGCCGGTATATTTAGGTCCCATGTAATAAGGGGCGAGCCTATTGCCATTAACCGGGCACGAATCCTAACTCCGAGCTACTACTGAGAATTTCATAGAAAAACCACTAGGCTAATGAGGCAGTTCCACTAGGCTAAAAAAAAATGTGATTGACAAATCACTATTTATGCGAATTATTCTGTTTTTAAACATCCATGAGCATAAGAGCGGATTGTTAAACTGTAATGTATTAGTGAAACGCAATGATGTAAACCAGAAGTTTACGGAATGAGATTAAATATAATTATGTAGCAATGGACGCACTCGTTAACCTATAGTTAAACGTGAAGTTAAGTCATACACTTAATAATAAACACACGTAACTGTTAATTTGTTGAAATTTTCTATTTTTACGAGCAACACAAGTTAGTGTTTCTTCAGTTAATGTTTCAGTTAATGTTCATTATGTTTTAGACGAAATGAAGATATTAACGACTGGGCGACTGATATGATTAAATCTTTTAACTGATCAAAGCTATAACTCCGAATAGTTTTATAATCTTCTATTCTATAGGAAAGTGCCACGTTAACCTAGTGGTCATAAGCGCGACTGCTACGCTAGAGTTCTTGGGTTCAATTCTCAGGTCGAGCAAAAAGTGTTATTGGGTTTTTCTATGAAATTCTCAGTAACAGCTCGGAGTTAGGATTTGTGCCCGGTTAATGGTAATAGGCTCGCCCCCATTACATGCGACCTTAACATACTGGCGAACTGTGGGTGTACATTAGTACACCTATGCCTAACCCTTCGGGCAATATAGGCGTGATGGTATGTTATTCTATAAGAAACTTAAAAGAAATGAATAGGAATCTGTTAGCATTTTTTAATCTTAGAAATTACGGCTTTTTACCGTCTAAAACCATTTTTTTTAATACAGACTTTACAGTGCTGAATATTTTCAATAACACAAGATACCCGTTAACAAAATTGTGAAGATACTGATTAATTTAATAAATAAAGTAAACTTTCCGAGGCGATGGTAAACGTTATCGAACAAATCTAAAGAGCGAATCACCGTAATATCAATTTAGGCATTGAGTTCGTAGGACATCCTACTTCCTACTAATATTATCAATGTGAAAGTTTGTGAGGATGTATGGATGTTTGCTCCTCTTTCACGCCTAAACGGCTGAACGGATCTGGATGAAATTTGGCACTGAGATAGATTGTAGTGTGGAATAATACATAGCCTGCTTTTTATCCCAGAAAAATGTACGGTTATCGTGGTTAGACGCGGACAGTCGCGGGCAGAAGCTAGTACTTACATAAAACTTGGCCTGGACTTTAATAATTGTTTTATCTATGGTGGTGGTTCAGTAGTTAAGGCGCCCGCCTCTCATGCTCGAGGCTCAGGGTTCGCAACCTTGCACGGGCAAGTACCAATGTGACTTTTTCTATTTCATAATGATGTACTTTCTAAGTAAATCTTGGAAATCACTGACATCGACGAAAGAAAACATCGTAAGGAAACCTGGACTTATAATTAATATAAGTCTGAAATCGCTTTGAACAAGCGTGGTGATCAATGCTTGTGACTCCTCTGCATGAGAAGAGGCTTTTGTCCTGCAGTGGGACAATATTAGGCTCGTATTATAATAATTATAGCTGATTACTACTATCAATGAATTCAATTAGTCCTAAGACGCTTATTGATAAACTTTATGAACTACAAAACCTATTTAGAAAAATTAAAAGCATCCCTCACTCAATCATAACAAAGTTAAATTCACGTCCCTAATTTTTCAATTACACAACACAAAACAAGACACAACAATATCCGTTTTATTATATATTATACACGAAACGGCATCTATAACAGTCGTTTCCACAAAGGAAATTTGTATCAAAACTTGTCATTGTTCATACCTTCGCAGTGACAACGTTTCTTAAGAGAACCGGCCCGTTTTCATAACTTCACGTCGGCATCCTAACAGTAATGTTTTAGCAAAATGAATTTTATACCAGTAAGGATACAGCTGATTGTGCTGGGCGTCGTTTTCTCTGATAGGTCGTGTTAGAACTGAGGCAGGAGACAATGGGAGCGCTCAGTATTCGAGTGTTGTGCGTGTTTCCCGCGATATCGCGTTAATATTCTTATTAGGTATCGGATTATGGCTAAGGAATTCGGATACGCATCAAGTAGACGTTTTTAAACGATGTTTTAACTGACACGGGGATATTTTGCGGGTATCTTCTCGTTTTTTTGGGGTATTAGGTCGGTGGGTAATGTGGCCACTGGAGTCAAGATGCTCAGGAAATATTGCTTCGTTTTATGAATTGAGTAGATGTTGCTTTTTATTCAGAATGCTTACCCATTCAATTACGTAACGTTATTGTAGGTGTTCTGAAGTATTTTCAACTGTTTTCCGTATTGTATTATTTGAAACTTAGGCCCGTAACTTTGTACGTATTTTGTTTGTAATGTCGGTTTTATTGGGTTTTATTTTTCCTGTGCGGTACCCTATTTGTTTTGCTAATATATAAGTAGCGTAAGTTACTACTTACATAATCAGCCATCTTCCACAGACGAGAGAATCGATTATGACGGGACCATAATCGATTTAGCCGTTACTGAGATTAGTCAGAACAAACAGGGAGACAAAAACAAAAATACTTTTTTGTTCTAAGTAGTAACTAAGTACCTTGTCATAAATTAAAATAATATTAAAAACATTTAGTAAAAACCTGTTAACTTTGACATTTTATTTATTTTTTTATTTGTTTGGTTGATGTCAATCAACATTGCAAACCTGCCAACATCTACCATCGGGTTATAAATATAATAATTGACTCTGTGACAAAATACTAATAATAGCCAACTTCTATACAATCTCACAGAGCAAACATCACGTCTTTACCTACCAACTATTGAATTATAAAACAACACGTTTAGTTGACAATATAGTTCCCACGTCCGTTAATCTTGCCAATGTCAAGTTGAAATGATGAAAACATTATTATTTTACCTAACAATCCTTCCGTATAAAAATGTGCGGAATTGCAAAAAAATGTTAATGCTATCTTGGACAAGCTATTACCGCGGCATTTGCTAATTTGGTAGATTGAAGAATTTGTAATTTTGTACACTGAGTCTGTCATAATAAGAAATATTTTTACTGTGGGAAATTCTGGTGTTTTTAGACAGGGCGAGCTGTTGCAAGGCCTGAATACGGCTGGAAAAAGGTCGTCTAAGCGACTTTATACTACAGAAACCACATCTCTTGAACTACCGTTTTAGGACCTAGTTTCAGGCTCCTGTCATTTCTACCTCGACAAAAACCTAAGCTAATCTTACTTTCCTAAACTATTCTAGGTCTAAAGATTGCCTGTAAGGCCTAAACTCTAAAACTACCGTTTCAAACAATTCTTTCACCTATGAAAGCTACATTAACGGGGTTATCATAGGCATATAATACATTTATTTTCGACGAAATTACGGATCTGTAAGACAACCCACTGAAGCAGCCTGCAATACTAGGTGCCAAAGACTTATAAATCTCTTTTCTAGCTAAACTACAGTTTGAGCTCCTATCGCTTTATTTTTGTTACAAAATAAATCTTATACAAACCTACTTTCTTAATTATTATACTATTTACTTTGATCTAAACTAATATTAGAAAGAGAAAGGAATTGTATTTTAGTTTGTATTGGCTAAACTCTAAGACTACTTAACTAATTTTTTAAACTCTTTCACCTATGGAAAGCTACAATATCAGGGAATAAATTTCCAAAAAAAATTAAGGTTCCGTAAAGAAAATCCACGCGGACGAAATCTCTGACAAAAGCTACTTGTTTATAATCTGCAAAGATTGTTAAATTCCTGCCTTAAAAGAAAATAAAAGCAAGGCTGTCGTCGGCAAGAAAAAGGTCCGTCACATTTTCACCTCATGAACCCGTAACAGGCAGTACGCTGATCCCATATGATAAGGGTAAGGTGCTCTAGGGAAATTACCATGACTAAAAATAAACCATAAAACATAACAGCAGAGAGTATATTTTATAATGTAGGTATCGTTACAATAATGACAATTCTCATACGAAAGGGGACTAAACCGCTAGGGAATAACCAAACGGACAATAAGGACCCAGTTACTAGGAATAAAGAACAAGTTAGACGGTGACTCTTTCAAAACAAAAGAAAATCTATTGGGATATCTGGAGACTGTTGATTCTGATCATGAATATTGAAAAACACTGCCAGAACTTGATCTACAGTGTAAAAAATCATTACACACGCAACGAATCGCGCGATCAAATCGCTCCAATATTTATAGGCTAGCTATATCCCGCGACTTCACTTACGTGGAGTTACGTCTTCGGTTAATGCTCTGCTCCTATCTGTTGTAGCATAAAGTCATACCATTCCTTATGAATCTAGCTATCATATCCAAAAAGTTTTTTTTCCAATCCGGAATCTAGCAGTTTCAAAGATTAATAGAATAAAAATAATAATACCAACCTATTTTTGTCCTACTGCAGGACAAAGGCCTGTTCATATACTGGGAAGGCACAATCATTGATCACTACGCTTGCTCAAGGCGGATTGGCGATTACAGACTTATATTCATTATAAGTCCAGGTTTCCTCAAGATGTTATCCTTCAACGATGTCAGATGTCTAAGATAAACTTAGAAAGTTCCAGAGATTAGTGCGTTTAAACAAACCAACAGACAAACTCTTCACTTCTTCAGCCTTATAATCGGTCCGATATTAATGGATTCATAGTAAGCGGTGAGAACAGACTATATACCGCTACACACGTGTACATTCACACTAGAATGTACGAGCGTTTGAAAATTCTACACGCTCGTGTTTTTCAAAGTGTAGCTAACAGAACATAGATTTGGTGTGAAATACAAAACAATATTACGTTTGGAGAATGGTAAACTTATCAACATGAAATGGATTCCAAGAAATGATATACAGGCCTACCTAGGTAACCAAAGGCCCTGATGATAAAATACCTGGGGACCTTACTAAACTGTTTTGGTTTTATCATGTCAGAAATTATTATATTATATATAAATTCTGAGTACAAAGCATCAGCCCTTTGTTAGTCCACATCAGGAGCCCTGCAGTGGATGATAAAGTACATAGCGTAGTAGGAAATTCTCGTGTATTCTTACATTGAGTCGCCATGATAAAAGTCGTGTTGTAACTATTTTAATTACACTCTAAAAGTGTGAGAATTTTTAGTTAGTTCAATACAAGGGTAGGTTCAATACAAGGGTACGAAGGCCCTCTGAGTGTGGGGGGGGGGGAAGCCGTGCACGGCATCGTCTAGGACTTCGGTAGCCACGCCACTGGAATGATGTCAAAAGCTAAGTCGAAAAACTGCTTTATCAAGTCACAGACGAAGACTTTCTAGACTATAGAAATCACACATCAATCAAATTAAAAAAGTTATTGAACAAACAGCACAGTAAGCAGAACTAGTACAAGACCCAAATGAAATAGATAAGAGTGAAGCAACTAAGACGAATGATCGTGTGAAAGGCGTCTTACACGGCACACAAGCAGCTCTTATTACCCGTAATATTACCGGCCCCGCCTCAAGGCATCGTGTGTAGCCGTCCTTAATGCACACTTTCTTGGGAAAGTTACAAAAAATAAAGTAGGTGTAAGATCTTACTGACGAACTCCGGTAAGGATTAATAATGTAAGCGCCTGCCGTTAGGAGATGGTTCTTAGAAATTTTGATGTGCTTCGTGCTGTACTTAAGCTTTATTATGAGCCTGTTCCATAGTATTTGGGTTTTTTAAATTTTAAAAGATTCTTGGGACTTAGCAACTAAAGTGAAATAGATGAAAAAGTAACAGTAAAAAACCGGGTGCTAAATTTCAACTATGCCTTTTGCGCTTGTCCATTAGAGAACAGTGTTGATTTAATTATGACAGAAATTGAGTAGAGAAGGGAAGGTGATGCAGTTCTGATTGAACAAAATAATTTTAGTGCTTCACAAAGTAATTAAGTTCTAACGTAAAAAGTACAATTAAGGATCTGGACAATTATTTGAAAATGATTTGTAAAAAAACAACAGAAATACAAACAGATGGAGAATAAAGTGAAACAATAAGGGTTTTTCCAAAAAAATATATATATTTAAAAAATATACCATCACGCCTGTATTTCACGAAGGGTTAGGCAGAGGTGTAACAATGTACACCCACAGTTCGTAGGCATATTTAGGTCCCATGTAATAGGGGGCGAGCCTATTACCATTAACCGGGCACAAATACCTAACTCCGAGCTGCTACTGAGAATTTCATAGAAAAACCCAATAACACTTTTTGCTTCACCTGGGAATCGAACCCAAGACCTCTAGCGTAGCAGTCGCGCTTAGGACCACTAGCCTAACGAGGCAGTCAAATTCCAAAAAAAATGTTGTAAATATATGTATCATCTATGACAATAGCAATAATAAACCCACATGGGATATTAGTATTTTTAAATTGAGTATTATTGGGGCATTCATCCAATTCTCCGTAAAACTGCGGTGTCTTCACGTTTATTACAATATTATATATAAGTTGCAAGTCATATTTACTGCATGGTTAATTATAAAAATGGCTTTACGTCACGTACTAAACGTTAAGCTGAATCCACCACGTCACGATTCATTGGAGTTCTTTGCGTTCCAGTTTCAAGACGGTAACGATGACGGGTTTTAATATTGTAGTGAACAAATTGTTTCACTTTTTGGAATTTGGAATATTATCAGGAGTTAAAACTTTAATGACGCTCAGTGATTTTTCATACCAGAATAATGAAATTTCCATTCTTTCTCTAGTGGAAATTTACCAATTAAATTAAACTATTTGGTATGAAACCGACACTGGTGATATGGCAATACATAATTTCTTTTGACAAACAGAAAGTTACCAGTATTTAAAATGACACTTTTACTTTCACACTATTATTTAATTAGACGCACATCAACCTCAAACAAAACCTAATTACGCTAGACAATTCTAAATAAGACTTTGCTAAAAAAGAAATAAACAAGTCAATGAACTAAAAAGACCCACAGTAAACGCAACGACCGTTAACATAAACTATGAGAAAGAAAAAGATAAATAAGAAATTGAAGAATTTAATAGAGAAACAATTACAGATAATTCCATTAAAATTACAACGATTACTACAGAGAGAGAATTTCACTAACTATTGTAAGTAAATCTGGGGCATGACGACGTGGCGGTGGTGCCGGCTCACACGGACTGGGAAATACCTGTTCGATTTACGAGTCATTTAGAACTACTTAGAAATACTTGTTATAATATCACACTTCACTTGTAAGTTGTAACGGGTTCAGTGAAGTTAAAATAAATGCTATAGAACTTGAAAGTATTTCCATGAATTTTATAGATGTCTCTTTACAGACAGATTGGCTTAAGGAATACTTATTGAGAAAGCTAGACTGTATTGTGATTATCTATATAGAAGGCAAAAGAATACCAAAACTTGGGAAATTCGGGATTTCCCGATCGTTTTCTAGTCTTCCCCCAAATTTTTAAGTCTAGACCTTTTTAAATTTATCTCACTTGTTAAAATACACCTTATAATGACTACGGAAGCAAAGCCGACTTAAAATGAAGTTGCATTTGAGAATTTGGGTGTATAACATCTACAGAACCATCAGCATCTGATACTTATACTCAATTAGCATTCGATTTAATAGCAAATATTGTTTCAAAATCAACAAAAAATTCAACGTCTGACGTAGCCACCGACATGTTTGCTACTTCTCAATACAGTCTGTACACAAGTGGATCGAGCCGTCTGTCTCACGCAATAGTCTGTATGCTGTTACAATTACACAGTATTTCGTTCCTTACTTTTAACACCTGTGCAAATCGTTATCGCTCATGATCGCTGGTAATTTTTCAACAATATCTTTAGGGTTTTTGGAATTGGAACAATAGGGTTTGTTCCAAAAGACTTAAATACAAAAGGATTAGACGGAATTTAATCTTTTATAGGGTTGTTAGCTTCCACGAATGGCGATTCTTTAGAGTACCCTTGCCTATTAGCCCCTTTACCACCCTGTTCACAGCGGCATAAGCTCTTCTCAGTTCATTTCGTTAATTAAATGGTTTTATACGTTTGTTGCTACATTTTTCGTCTCCAGTTCAAGCACTTTGCAACAGATTTTCACAACAGATGTTTTTTAACTTAATGTTTCTTACTTACCTTAATATCTACTTATAATTAGCGCATCCTGTTTAAGCGTATATCGTGGGAATTATATTTGTAATGCCTAGCAATCAGAGAAAATAACCAGTTATCGTTGTAGTACCTGCCTACCTACTTATCAATAGTGCGGTGGCCTTAGTATTCAATAATTATACACGTATGTCATATTTCAGGAAACGATAAAGGAATATTGACCTTAATACCTTTAAAAGGAAATACTATAAATGAATTATAGGACAAGGATATACACAATACTTATGAATTTGTTGGTGCTTAAGTAAAATCATAGAAAGAGATTGATATCGCGTTAAACGTGGCCATAAACAGAATCCAAGTACTATAAAAAAAGGAAAAAGAAATTTACTTAAACTAATGATTCGAAAGGACAAGACAGTGATGAAGTACCTTCCTAGTTCCAATTAAAATTAGAAAACTAGGGATGAATGAATGATGACGAATACGCCAAAGTAAAATACCGAGTTATTTTCTCGCGGTTATTCTGAAGTGCCTAAATTAAAATTAAATGTTGAATTCTAGATACTGCAGTATTATCTTCCCATTCCTCTTGAATGTCACTAAGTTTAGACGTTCCATACAAAACGTAATCTAGTCATATTTAAGTCAATAATCTTTTACCTCTCTGTTAAGTATCATTTTGTTATTAAATTATTTGACTAACCACAAGTCTGGATATTATTACCTTTATTCTATCTACGTAAAATATAATTTCATCATCGAGTTTCATTACTTATTAACCAAAATGTAACTACAGTACGTGTTGAATGGTACGTTAACTATTAACAACAAACACATTACTGAAAAAAATATAAACTAGATGGAAGTAAATAGGCATAACATTATTGTTTCAGTCAATAACAATAAATAAATACAATCGTTCATAGTTTAAATCAAACAGAGCATTGACGAAGAAACAATCTTTACCTAACTCAACATCTTGCACTAATAACTAGGTATATTTTATCTACTTCCTTTAGCTCAGTTAATTTCCCAGACATTAACACAACTACCACGTTACCACATAATCTGTATTTAGTTTAACAGTTTACCATCTGAGGCAGGAAATCATGATCTCAAAGGCTGCGCTTAACGACTTGAAAACTTGGCCCCGGGGACCTCATATCAAGTTCACCCAACAATCTAACAATCAGAAACTTATTAAACATAAACAAAGTGTAACAATACCTCTTAAACAACTGCTTGTAATGCATCCTAGAACAACACAATGCACATCACAACACAACACAAAACACTAAGAATTCTAAACATACGCTTCGAATAAAAAACTCGCGTCCAGCGGCGGGTATCACGAAAAAATTCTGAATACAAATAGCGGGATGCGTGCGTGGGAGTCGGGACGCGACACGCGGGTCCACAGAGGGGGGATAACACCGAGCAGGTGGGGGCAGGTATCTATTCACCCTACCCTTACAAACTTTAACGACAAGTGCTGCTCCGACAAGTGCCGGCGATTGACTGAATCAGACTGATCTACCTGGGTGCGCGGGCGCAAGGCTGAGGTCGATCTATTGTTGTGAGTATGGCGTATAACGGATGAAAAGTTTGAATTTTCCCTATGGGATGTGCGGTGGAGTGACGTTGTGTGACAGTTTTTGTGGTTACAATATGTGTGGTATAATGTCGATATATATCAACGCATGACTGTCAATGGGTTTTCAATATAACTAAGCGTTGTTATTGGAATAGGTAGGTACCTACCTAAACAACGTTTGTTCTGTATAGGTTGGTTTTTAATCTTGTTAGTTAGGATTCAAAGAAATGCATTAAAAGTGGAGGAAGCAACTATGGACTGCCAACATTCTACTCCAGATAATGACGATAAAATTAAATAAAAAGTAATTTGTTTAAAAAATATATTTTATTTTCTCTTAAATATTGTTTCTTATTTTAAACATTTACAATTTAACTACTCTTTTTTTTTTTGAGGGGGTTGGGAAATCATCAAATAACTTCTCCCGCCCTGGGCGGGGCGGGAGGGAGTGTCAGACTTTTACTGACTAAAACCCACCCATGTTCCTTCTTGTGCCCTTTGCGTTCCAGGCGCGCGGTATCTCTTACGAACACCCCGCAGCCCCGGCAGGCATCGGCCCTAACTATCCACTCTACTGTCATAAATACGAAAGTATTTCTCAGTCAGTTTGTTACCTCATTACGGCAAAACCACTGAACCGATCGTAATTAAACAAAGAGGTAGATTAAGATCTGAATAAAGACATAGGCTACCAATAATACCTGCCTATTATTGTCCCACAAAAGGCAAAGGCCTCTTTCTCAAACAGAGAAGGCACGAGCATTGATCACTACGCTTGCTCAAGGCGGATTGGCGATTTCAGGCTTCCTCACGTTCTTTTCCTTCACCGATGTCTACTAAGTTCCCGTAAATGAAGTAGCGAGTACAACCTAGTTCAAACAAAAATAATCTGAATTCTTGCAAATGTTCTAAAGTAAAAAGTAAAGTGATTATATTGAGCCTATTATCCGTACAGCAAATTGGCTACACTTCAATAAATACCCAAATATTTCATTCTTCCATTGTGCTAACATTACACATATGAATTGGAATTGAACATGGGAAGGTCTGGTGGCATTATGTGGAGGTAGACACCATGCATGAGGCAGAGGGTGGAATCCGACGACGCGGAACAATAATGATTGAACCGAGACCGGTGGCGCTCTAGATTCACATTCACTTGTTTTTTTTTATAGCTCCTGTAATTACCCGTGATAAAAAAGCCAATTTTCAGAAACTAGTCGCTATCTCATTTAAGCGATAATCAAAGTAAAAAACAAATGTAAATTAGAGACAGCTATGACAGAACTAGCGTCTGCCCGTGGCTTCGTCTGCGTCAAAGTTAGTATCATCCCACGCGAGCCGTATATTTTTCCGAGATAAAAAGTACTCTGTGTGCTATGTATTCTAGGCTACAATTTATCTCTGTGAACAATTTCATCCAGATCCGTTCAGCTGTTTTGGCGCGATTGAGTAACAAACATACAATAATTCAAACTTTTGCATTTATAATGTGGTATAGTAAATAGTAATATTAATAGTGGTACTTTTGCATTTAACGGTTGACGCAAAAAATATGTAGAACTATGCCTGACTTTGCCTGATAATGAATTAATTAAATGAAATTGAATAGGATTATCTTGTTGCAATAACTATGTTCCGTGGGTAGATATTTTCATCAGAAGATTCGACAACCTGGTCTCAGTAAACCAGGTGGTTGAATCTTCTAAACCTACCTAGATGCACTCAGAGGAATGTTTATACAGTTATAAACATGCATTTAGGTAAAGTAAGTTTAAAGTGAGCTGTCAACCCACCATTGTCAGTGATTGACAATTCACCTCAAACTCACTTCACCTTTACAGTACAGCACTGCTGATTGGTCGGAATAATCTGGGTCCTCCAATACCCAACCAGTCAGTAACATACACCCACCAGTATTCTAGATCGCTGCAATATCCCAGTCACGTCTCGATCTACAAACTGTACACTATTTGTGCTAGTGCTGCCATCTAGCGGGTAATGGCGGAGATAACGCATCTCATGCGTAATTGCCACTAAGTAGTGCGTCGGCGTCAACCAGCGGACAGGAAAATTAACTGGTTGTTTTGGGTTCCTCAATGGTAATTCTTCTAAAATCTAAGACATCTAAACTATACTAAAATAATAAAGCGGAAGAGATTTTTTATTTGTTTAAACGCGCTAATCTCTGGAATTACCAGTCGGATTGGACAAGTTCTTCTTGAATAAGACAGGAAGATTCATGATTCATGTATAAGTTATAAAGCATCACACAACGACGCATAGGAGCGGAGCAGTAACCAAAAGCGTAAATTAACGCAGCTGTAAAAAACATGTGAGCGAAGTCACAAGCTAAAGCTAGTAGTAAAATAAAGGCCGATTCAGATTTCATAGAAAAACCCAATAACCTTTTTTGCTCGACCTGGGAATCGAACCCAAGACCTATAGCTTAGCAGACACGCGTAGGACCACTAGGCTAACGGGGCAGTTAAATACATATAAACAAAATATACAAAGTCAAGAAAGATAAAAATACGTAGTTGGAGAAATATAACAAAATCACTAATCGTTAGATTTCGCACAAAATCCATCTAGCTATTCAGAAATTCTCGTAGAAAAAGCAAGCCCTATGTCCAAAAGCTTTAGGCAAAAGTACTCCAATGGAATCGCTGAAAACGCCAGAATGAAAAGGTGAGTAACAAGATTGAAATCAAACTTTTAATTTGCTTTGATGTTGCAGCTAGTGTAGTGGCAAAACGGAGGTGTCAGAGGGACGAACTTGGGCGTGTGTTTGCGCAAATTGGCATCAGTTACAACTTCAGAGCAAATGAAAAGTTCCAACGCTTTGCTTTGTTCACCTGGTACTCGATAACTGGCAAGCTAAACGGATTTATTGGCTCATTCATCTTCTTCACCTAGTCTATGATGCGAGTGAAATAGCCCAGTTTATATATGTACTAGCTGTTGCCAGCGACATCGTTCGCGTTGTTTTTTCCACCCGCATTAAGTTAGGTCTTTGGTTACTGCTCCTCTAACGTATGTCGTAGCGTGATGTTACGTAGCCTTATAGCCTTCCTCGATAAATGAACTATTCAACACAAAAAGAATTTTTCAATTCCAACCAGTAGTTCCTGAGATTAGCGCGTACAACCAAACAAACAAACTCTTCAGCTTTATAATAATAGTAGCTAATAATAATAGTAAATAATAATAATAATAATAGTATAATAGTAGTAGCTTTGTAATTTTTAACATTATTTTCACGTTGAACACGTAAAGCCGTCAAATCAGTCTCTTAGATTATTAGATGCCTTTTAGCCATACCTCGTTGTTGCTGTCATTTTCAGTTACGTCCATGGTTACTGCCCCGTTCCAGTTAGTCTTAGTGTGATGTTATATAGTCTACAGTATTCCTCATAAAACTGGCTATCATTTACAAAAAAAAAATTTCAATCCGACTGGTAGTTACTGAGATTATACAGCGTTTACACAAACAGATTATTTTTTTTTTAATTTAATAATACAGATTTTGTATCAGTCAAAGAATTTTTGTAACCGAACCGAACCAAAAAAAAAAATATAGAAACATTACCTCTTGATAAAATTAGTATGTGTAGTTACACTAATTGGCCAAGCTACGCAGGAACTGCGCTTGTTGTGGGCTATTTAATGGGATCATTAATAAGTGTACCTATATTAAAGTGCTCCGTTTATCTTGGACATCACTGACATCAGTAAAGAAAAACATCGTGAAGAAACCTGGACATTAACTAGTTTCTGCCCGCGAATTCGTCCGCGTCAAAGTTGATATAATATACCACGGAAACCGAACATTTTTCCGGGATAAAAAGCCTATATGCAAAATTTTATCTGTCTCTGTACCAATTTGTATCCAGTTCCATTTAGCCGTTATGGGACGATTGAGTAACAATCAGCCATCCATCTAAACAACATACCATCACGCCTGTATTCCCTGGAGAATTTCATAGAAAAGAAGAATTTCACAGAGGCAGTTCCATTCATCTAAACTTTCCTATGAACAAAAGTAGTAAAATATTAATCTGAAATCGCCAATCCTTCTCTGTATGGGAAGAGGTCTATGTCCTGCAGTGGGACAACGTATTGTCCCACTGCAGGGCATAGACCTCTTCCACCCGTAGGTGGTATTCTAAAAAGGTGTAAGAAAATGCCATGGAAAATATTAATATTACAACGTACAGAACCCACCAGTTAATTAAGAACCAGTATGCAACATAGATACGCAACGACTGCCATCACGCACTCGATACCGACAGATTTGTGCACCACCCAGATATTATCTCCGCTAATTACGGTGTACGACTCATTTACATACCTACTTGTAAGGGGAAAAATATACTGTGTAAGATGTATGTATAATTATTGATGATATCTAGAACTACCTCGTTAACCTAGTGGTCCTTAGCGCGACTGCTGCGGAGATCTTGGGTTCGATTCCCAGGTCTAGCAAAGCGTTTCTTGACAATTCAACGTGCCTGTAAATGGTCTAATTGAAATAAATGCTTTGACTTTGACGTTATTGACTTTTATATGAAATTATCTAGTTAATGGCAATAGGCTCGCCCCCTATTACATGGGACCTAAACACACCGGCAAACTGTGGGTGTACATTGGTACACCCCTGCCTAACCCTTTGGGGAACACAGGATGGATGTATGGATGTTTGTGTCTCTTTCACGTTTAAACAGCTGAACGGATCAGGATGAAATTTAGTACTGAGTTAGATTACAATGTGGGATTCCACATAGGATACTTTTTATCCTGGAAAAATTTAGGGTTCTCGTGGGATAACATTTCAAATTTGACGTCGATAAAGTCGCGGGCAGAAGCTAGTAATATAATAAAGCAGAAGAGATTTTTGTTTGTTTGTTTAAGCGTGCTTATCTATGGAACTAACAGTCGGATTGCATGGAAAAATTCCTACCTACTAAAGCTAAGCTTCAACATTGTTTGAACCCAGACAACAGTAGAATTAATCTAGACAATCAACCTTGTCTAATTTTTTGTCTGGCGTAATTAAGAAGCGTCTTCAGAGGTTGCGCGTGCGCAAGGACAGAGATAATACGTATAACCGAATAACGAGAATGTAAATGTCAAAATATATCAAATAAGACACTTGAATTGTGAAGGAGTTAGACAGAAAACTGAAGCTAGTTCCTCGTTTCAAACAGGAGGTTTCTATGGAGAAGAACGAGGACGGAGCTCCATGAAGACTCTTTTAAAATCAATAAAATACTTATAACAATAATAATCTATGTTACATGATTCGCTACTATAGTATTACTACACTAGCGAATCGCCCGCGAGTTCGCCCGCGTGGCTTATTTCACCCGCGTCTACTTAGGTCTATGGTTACTTCGCTCCCATGGGTAGTAGCGTGATGTTAAATAGCCTAGGCTACTCAAGAATAATGTAGCTACTTATTGGTGAAAAACTTATTAAAATCGGACCAGTAGTTTCGGAGCATATATGGTACAAACAAACAAACAAAAAATCTTTCCTCTTCGAAATATTAATATAGATTTATTATGATAGCACTAGCAGAATTCACAAATCGTACTTTACACCATAGTTCAACATTTGAATACAAATAAACACAAACAAAAAAACAAAATAATTGCTTACACAATTAACTATTTTTTACAATACATACAAATTGATGACTCAAGCAATCAAACAATTGCTATTTGATGACGTCAACACGGCGTCAGGGATTGCCGAAGACAATTATTAAAAACTAAATACTTACATGTAACAATTTAATTTCAAGCCATTTATTACAGTATTTCTGTCGCAATACAGGTTACAATCGCGTGCCCGAATCTGCGGTTATAATGCCTTTATGAAACTGGTATTGACTGTAATGAATAATTAAAATTGATAATCAACTATTCAGTACTTAATAATTACATCTGCTAGAGCCGTCATAATGAAGAATTATGTGGTGTTTATGGGCTGCTATAATAATTGCATCGTTTTATGATCTTTGAAATAATTGCAGATACTATAAGTTGGTGGCGATTCTACTGACTTTTAAGCACGATCGCAAACTATCAAAAATGCCTCTAAATTACCTACATTTTTTACTTTGATTGTCACTGAGATGAGATTGTGACTAGATTTTGAACGTTTTAATTTAGTAAAATTGGCCTTCAGGACTAAGAGAAAAAGAAGTAGAAAGTCTGAAAGAGCTTCTGAAGATAGGACATACTGGCGTGATGGTAGGTATGTTATGTTACACCAAGTACTGGTCACCCCGCTACCTTACTGAGTGTTTGTGATTTCAGAGCATGTAAAAAAGCAAAGTCTCTTATTATTCATATTCCATTTATAAAATGTTTAAAACCAAAACAAATCAGTTTATAGAGATTTTGTATTGACTATGATCTTGTTTTTTGTATCATTTACAATTACTATTACAAAATTAACCTAAACAGAAAGCTTATAATTCATAACAAAGGAAGAAGCTTATAGGGCTTCGAAAAACTGATCCGCTTCGCTGTCAATGGGAGGTGCCCAAAGGCTGGCAGCATTGTCACGTTTAATGACAATGCTGATTCCTTGACCCAAGAAAAGGCCAGCCTACTAGTCACGTCAAGAGACGACCAGTCGCTTGGCGACGCTTCAAAAAACTGGATAAGCACTCGGACTCCATGGGCTTAGTGTTTCAACCCTAAACTGCTCAAATATATAACTTACAAGAAGGTTATTATATTTACTGACAGTTGAACTTTAAAGAACACAATATACCAAGGAGAGTGCTCAGAGAGGTTTTCCCTCACAGTTGCCGTTACATATAGCTTGCCAATATCTTGTCTATTCTAGAGACATCCTCCGATATCAATCTTTGGATCGCTGAACGCGGAAGACGCGTGTATAAAATAATAATGCTTGCTTCTATCATTATTGTATATCACATTGGATTTGCATACAATTATATAAGTTACATGTACATTTTAATCGACGATGACCATACAAGCAGAACAAAACGTAAAATTGTAAGTAATTGACTATCAAAGGTATTGGCAATTTATACCGGGTAACATGGTTCGCTTCTAACATCTATACAGATAAATTAAATTGAAGTGTCTGTTTGTAGTATCAAATAATAGTTTTTTTACCAAATGTTTGTGCAAAAAATATGTACGTTACCTTCCACAATTTTTTAAAATTTGTATTTGACTTATATCCCGTCTAATCTCTGAAACGGCTAGACCAATTTTGACGGAACTTTCTTTGGAAGATAACTGATGTTATATTCCAAAGAAGTAACTTAGGCTAGTTTTATTTTAGAAATAGAATTAGGGTACCGCGCAAAAAAACACCGCTGATAAACGATATTCACACGGACAAAGTCCCGGTCATAAGCTAGCTAACTAAAAACATGGCAGTTATTAAAGGTAGTGGACCATATTCCATTAACATAACTTAGAATTTAAAGCCTTAACGGTTGCCTTGTACCTTGTCATCCCTTCCAATAAAGACAACATGGCGCGTTTAAAGCTGAGCGTATCCGGGCAAGTCGTAATAGCAATAGGACATTAGATGTGACAGCATAAAATATTATCACAAGGTTTTGCAAATTCTGCGGGCAGCGGAGGACCGGTCATTGTGGCTATCCTTAGGGAAGGACTATGTCCAGCAGTGGACGTCTGTCGACCAATATAATGATGAATGTCGTAGAAGCAGATGAAGTCGCGGCTTTATAAGGAGTCTTTAGGGGAATCCTTATGGACTGCCTCCGTCCCTGGGAAGGCGGAGGGGTGTGTCGGACAGGAATCCGACAGACAGAGAATAAGGAAGGAATTGTGACCGAAATAAAAACGTTGCAATATGCTTAATACTTTTAATATACTTTTCACAAAAAAATTGCAGTAGCGCACACGTCTTTACGTCTTTCCATAGATTACTCCATCTTCTCTCCCTGTCTCTCTCGCACACACACTCTCACCTCCAACTACAATTGCACTTAATAAGTCTCCTACGACCTTATTCAGATCTCAAGCTGCACCTCGCTGTCTTTCATTACGTTTAGTTCAGTAGATTTGCGGTAATGAGGACAGATTTACTATCGCAATTTAAATATTAATAATAATACCAGCCTCTTCTTGTGTCCCAGTGCAGGGGAAAGGTTTCTTTTCATACAGAGAAGGCACGAGCATTGATCACCACGCTTGCTCAAGACGGATTGGTGATTTCAGACTTATATTATTTATAAGTCCAGGTTTTCTCAAGATGCGTTCTTTACCGATGACATTAGTATGAAAAAAAGAATTGTAACTACATAATTTTACATACGTAATTTTATTAACATGGTCCTAGTATGACGTGCTGTGCTGGGGCGGCTTCTGCTGGTGCCGAAAACTTCAAACGGCGCAAATGATTTTTTGGAAGCTGTTTGTTTGAGCCATTTGGGGTTAAATCACTTTGGATGGGCTTTCAAGTCCGAGAGCTCATCTAGTTTTTGTTTGTATATAAATAACAGTCTATATTGACATACCAAGCTATGTTCCAATCCATTGTTCAAATAAACTTTTCTTTTTTACGCTAGCGTGAAGCTTTTGACGGTTTACCAAACGGATTTGAATCTTAACGACCTGAAGAAAATTACTATTGCCATAAGAGTAATACTCCCGGTTTTAAATTTAACACGTTAACATCGTCAGCGCTGTTAAGAAGCCCCAAACAGACACTGGGGACCACTAATTACCAAATTAAGATTGCAATCAAGATTGTGTTACCGTCAGGAGCCTGTAAGGTGATAGATGTGATGAAATATACTCAGCTTATAGAAGAGATAGTAGCAACCTTGGTCGAAACAACCGTCAGCCGGTGCCAATGTTACGGTTTGTAAAGTCTTACTTTCTAAGATAACACTGTTTTGACCCCCGACGCAAAAATTACGGGGTGTTATATTATAAGTTTGACGTATCTGTGTGTGTGTGTGTCTGTCTGTGGCATCGTAGCTCCCGAACGCATGAACCGATTTTGATTTAGATTTTTTTGTTTAAAAGGTACATTAATCCGGAGTGTTCCTAACTATGTTTGATGGAAAACAGTACAGCGGTTTCAATGTTATCAGGTCTTTTGTTGGCTGCGGTAGGGAATCTTATTTTTCTTATTTTTAAAATTCCTTGTACGGTTGCCGGCACATAAATTGGCATGAGTCGCTAGATGCGCAGAATTAGTTTTTAGGGTATTTTGTACTAAGTGTGTTGTAAATATGCGCTAACTTACCCTGCTACGCCAACTCTTACTACTTACTTAGACAGCTAGTGCTAAGGTTATTTTTGTTTCTTAAGTTATTCATATAAAGGAATGTAGAATTTAAATTATTTTGTAATTGCGTACATTTCTATTTAATTTTGAAGATACTATTTTGAATTTGGTTTTACTAATATAATTTTTCACCTGTCTTGTTACCTCTTCACCATCTTTGGTTGACTGGTAGAGAACGCCTAAGGCATTAAGTCCGCCTTTGTTCTTTTCTGTTGCATAATCTTAAAATAAACATTATAACAAGCCTAATAACATAAACACGAGATGACACACGAATAACAATAAATATAGGTACCTAATAAAATGAGAAGTATTGTATAATACGCAATAACAAATCAGGAACTGCCAAAACATTATAAAAAATACCCCATTGCAATCATACAACATCTTTGTATATTTGTCGCCACGAGTCGTGAGCACAGATGTCAAGTAAATGTTGGGTTTTTGGGTTCTATTCGGGGTTTTTTGGGGCGCAGATGCTGCACGCGATCGGTCCGACTGATGGATTAATCATTAATCGCGTGTAGCGAAAAACCCAAAAAATAATTTGACATTTGTGCCCACGACTCGTGGTGACTACTATACATAATTGTAATTAAAAAGGTTAAACAAAAAATGGGGAATTAAACCTTACAATGATAATTATCATTATGAAAAAGACCATCCGTTTTGTTTTTTAGTCAATTTATGTAAAACAAAGACTTATATTTTGCCAAACTAGTATTTTAACTTGCCTTTCGATTTGCAGTATTAAAACAACTCGTTATTATGGCGTTTGAGAATAATGTCACATTCGATTGACTGCCGTCCATATTTTACAGATGGTACCCGAAATATAAGTTGAAACATTTAATCGAAGGAACCGATGCAACTTTGGAAGTCTAGGCTTACAAACAATATTCCCACGTCAATACTAATTGATCTATTCTGCACGAGTGCGTTCAGTATTAGAAAAATCTTGAGTAAGGAATACCTACTTGAATAAGAATCAGTTTATCATGGCATACAGCACCTAGCTATTTCCATTATCTTTTTTCTTTCTTGCTCCCTTTTTCTGTTTGATCTTCTTTTTGTTTAATTTTATTATTTAAATGTGGAAGCTTGTAATTAGCAACTGTCAAGTGTTTATTTTTTTTCTACCATTTATTTGTATTAGTCGTAGTTGTAGCTTTCTTAAAATTGTAAAAATAAAATAAAATAATAAAATAAAATAATAAAATAAAATAATACTTAATCAAATCTTAAACCAATCAACTGCATGTGGTAACTCTTTTGACTATTATTTTTCGTCATTATTGCATACATTTTCTTTAAAACTGCAATCTTTAAACACTCTCATTTATTCTTATTTGTTTTAATATTGGTGATCTTCACGTGTAGATACAAAACATTTAGAATTTAGAACAACTTTTTATAAGTGCTGAGTAGTTCCATATGCACCTAATTTGCTCGTCTTATTATACTTTTGGTATTAGTGGATAAGTCGCTGGGGTAGGTACATTAAAAAAATCAACTATCATGTAACACTCACCGGTTCTCTCCAGGCCCAAGCTTATTGTTCTCAACGATAGCCGTAGCCCTGATCCGATGATCAGGCTGTTCCCCAATCAGTTTCTCACTCCTGCCGTTGTTCAGATGCTCCCTAGCTACACTGTACGCGTCACAAATATCCCTATCAACAACTACACCACTATCACTTTCACAAATCACTGTAACTTTCTCACTCGTGTCAACTTCGTGTTTTTCCGGTTCCACTTTATCTTCTTCTTTTATTATGTCCTTCTCTTTCTTTTTGTCGATGCCGTTGGCTATGACGGGCGCCGGTTTCGCCTGGAGGGATTTGGGTTGGGCTTTCGGAGAGGATATGGTGGGTTTGCTCTCGATTGCTCCGTTTTCATTTATTGATGTCACGTAGACGGTCGAGTTTGCTATATAGCCGTTGAGCTCTTGTCTGTTTTCTGGCTGAGATCGTTTTCGACGGTTAAGCTGGAACAAGAGCATACATATATTTAAAATATTGTTTAGTAGCGTATAGTCTGCATCTATAATCTAGCACGTACAGCCGTTGGTCCCGGCTGTCATTCGTAAATATTTGACAGTCGTTACAGATAGTCAGCAGACGGGAAGTCTAACAACCAGTCTTACTGAGAGGTATCGTGTTGCCCAGTAACTGAGTTGTGGAGCTCGGCTAGGCAGTCGCTTCATGTAAATACTGGTATTTAGCTGCATCCGGCTAGACTGGAAGCCGACCCCAACATAGTTGGAAAAAGGTTATGCAGACTAAGTGTATAGTCTAAATCTATGGCATCATATTAGACAATATTGTCTTGACTTGATTGCATTACGGCACAATTGAACTACCGCTGCCTAGAAACTTACATGCAATATTGATGGTATCAAAACTTCGTTACCGATAGCTACTCTAAGTAATGAATGTAATAATAGACAAACAACCGAAGTAAGTTTGATGCTTGCTCCTATCAACTATAGATAATCACAATGAAGTCGAACTTAGCCGCCATAGTAAAAAGATTAAAAATTCTGAGTCTACAGAATTGCAAGCGGATACAATGTAATATAAATATTTAATAGGAAATAATATACATTTCAACCAAGAGACAGCAAAAAAATCAATACTATACATTATCAATGATACAATGTCAGATACATAATTGAATAGAATAAATGAACGGTACATACGGAACCTTTGATTCAATTGTGTTGTATTGGCTCGCTTTATAATATACTCAAGGTTCTATAGACAAGTGCAGATAATTATAAAGTAATAGACAATAATTGAAATTTAATAATTAAAAGTGTTTGTTGATATGACAATTTTGTCTGTCGGGAGAAAGAATGATTGGTTGGCCCTCATGATTTTTGGATAACTTGTTTTAGAAAAATCCGATCCCAAAACCCAGGCTTTCACCTAGTTTGGGGATGGACAGATGTATTTTAATTAATTAATTACATTTTAAGTACTCGTCGTGATGGCCCAATGGTTGAGGAGCCCGCTTCTCATGCATTAGGTTGTGGGTTCGTAACTGGGCACAGGCAAGTACCAATGTGATTGTTTCTATTATATATGTATTTTCTAAGTTTCACCTTACGACGTCGCCGATATGGATAAAGGTAAACATCGTGAGGATGTCTTGACTTACAACAACAAACAACATACATACTTTTCTTCATTGCAATTGTAATCAAATCCATCTTCTATTGCCATAATAGCAGTATCTGTTCATGGGCGAAGACATTTAATTCTACACACGATAAAAACCTATCTATTTAATTGGAATCTTAAAAAACATTCCAAAACTTTCTTAGAGTCAGTAAAAAATATGTGAATTTCTGACAACTTCGGACTGTAACGAATTCAATGTTCAAGCCTTACAATCATGCAATATTATGTTTCTGACAAAAAATTTAATTAATCTGCAAATCAATTGTGATTAAATTTTTTCTCTTATGTTCTATGAGATTATGTGCCACGCTAGCAGCTTCATATAAAGTAGAGAAGTTTTTTTTTGTATTTGGAACAAACAATCCGACGGCCCACCTGATGTTAAGTGGTCACCGCTGCCTATAGACATCTGCAATACCAGAGGCTTTGCAAATGCGTTGCCAGCCCAGAGACAAAGTTGAAATGTTTCACGTGCCTGCAATTACACCGGCACCCATACCCTTCAAACCGGAACACAGCAACGCTGCTTTGCGGCAGTATTAGGTATGGTGGTAGTACTTCCCCGGACGAGCTCCTCCACACAGAGCTCTACAACTGCTAAAAAATTGAAGTTTCTTGCCCATTTTTTTTTCATAGTGGCCTACCTACGTTTTAGAACAAGAAACTAGCTTCCCCTTTCTGACTAAATGATCGAATCCTTGACAATTCAAAAGTGCCTATAGATGGTTTAATTATAATAAATGCTTTGACTTTAACTTTGAGTACCGTGTATAATTCTGATTAAAAATGAGCTAACCCACAATCTTGCAATAATTTAATTAATGAATTCATTACGTCAATCTAATTCAATACGCCACATATGTTGCATTTGTATCTAACAATAACAAATGCTTATTTTAATTGAATTATTTTTTTTTAATAATAAGTGTTAAAAATCCAAAATCATTACAATATATTTTCAAAAATGGATGTTTCGATATGTGTTAGTACATTTAGGCATAACTAACACCTATTATTCTATGTGCAGCCGTGCTGTGGTTTGTAAAACGTGTGTGTAAGTTCTACATGACAATGTACAGTGAGTTGTTAGCATCATGCGAACCCATCCATGTTCAAGCCATCCGACAGCCACTTATCGCCGTTCGCAGCACATTTAACACGATTATGGGAGTGTGGGTTTCCGTACCGCTTGAAGATGGTGATAAAAAGTATACATAGACATACATAGAAAACACAGACATAGTTAACTTAATCATCTATACAAATAAATAAACTTGAAGTGTCTGTTTGTAATGTGTATGCCAAAATAACTGGTTTTAATGCGAAAAAAACAATTTCTAAAAATAATGTTTGTCTGTCAGTCAGTTTGTTCCGGATAAACTCCAAGACCATTAGACCAATTTTGACGGGACTTACACTAGCAGCTGACGTTATAAGGGCTACTTTAATTACAGAAAAAGAATTAGGGTTGCGCACAAAAAAGTAAAACCCCGTGATAACCGACATTCAAGCGAATGAAGTTCCGCACACAAGCCAGTAACAAATACATACGCTGAAGATGGGAGTGAGAGAAATTGACAACTTTAAATAAAGTCAAACAGTGAACAGCAGAACGAAGCTCAAGCCCTTTAAAGCCTTCTGCCGGGGCTGCGGGTTGTTCGCAAGAGATACCGCGCCCCCGGAACGCAAAGGGCACAAGAAGGAACATGGGTGGGTTTTAGTCAGTAAAAGTCTGACACTCCCTCCCGCCCCGCCCAGGGCGGGAGAAGTTATTTGATGATTTCCCACCCAACAAAAAAAAAAAAAGGCCCTTTAAAGCCATCCAAAGAAGCGGTAATTAAAAGAGCTGGCGCCAGGCAACCGTGAAAACAGAAGACAACATAACATACCATCACGCCTGTATTCCCCGAAGGGTTAGGCAGAGGTGTACCAATGTACACCCACAGTTCGCCGGTATGTTCAAGTCCCATGTAATAGGGGGCGAGCCTATTGCCAACAACAACAGAAGAACAACAGAAGACAACAGAACAACAACAACAGAACAAACAACAGAAGAATTAGAACAAAGCCCGAAAATTATAATAAAACTTGCAAAAAACACGCCAGCAACAGACAATCATGTTGAACAATCTCCTTACAATACGCACCAGATGACAGTGTCACGGTTTTTTTATGAAAAATGTTAGGTAATGGTCCCGTACAATATGTCACCGCGGTATGCGACCCCAATTAGTAGCAAAAACACCACTTGACTGACTATAGGAACGTTTAAAAACGTGAAATGCAACAAGTGGGCCCTCGATGTGCCTAAGTACTATTGGGCCGAAATGGTTTTGTGAGAACCGATGCTTTGGCAGTTGGAATTTAGGACTTGATCACCATTGATAGCCATGAGATCCGATACAGGGCATGAGTTAAATGCCAATGCGGTTTTTTCAATTTATATGTATCTACTCTTTAAATTTATCTTTAACATTACAGATAGCAGTAAAGGAAAACATTGTTCGATAATTGAATCAACTTCAACAATTAGATAATTGTCTATAGGTTCATCATATCAATTGCCAATCACAAGTTCACGGACTAAAGATCAGAGTCAACCAATTGATAGAGTTGATCTGAATGAAATCATCATTGATGTAAACATTGAAACCATGGATGAATCAGCCACGCAATAAAGTAAAAAAAATCGCACAGTTGACGATCTTCAATTCGTACTTCAAGTATGTATTAATAATAATACCAGAAAAGGCACGAGCATTTCAGACTTATGTTAATTGTAAATCCAGGTTTCCTCACGATGTTTTCCGTCATCGATGTCAGTGAAGTCCAAGATACACTAGAAAGTGCATAAATGAATTGAAGAAGTTACAAAAGTAACTACATGATAATTTAAGAAATAAAAACTGGCCAAGTGCAACTCGGACCCGCGCACGAAGGGTTCCGTAACATTATCTATAAACACGGTAAAAAAAAAACCATGTCTGTTGTATGGGAGCCCCCTTAAATATTAATTTTATTCTGTTTTTTTATTATATGTTGTTATAGCGGCAACAGTAAATACATCATCTGTAAAAAAAATTAACTGTCTGACTACCATGATTCATAAGGTACGTCCTGGTGACAGACGACCGGACAGTGGAGTCTTAGTAATAGGGTCCCGTTTAACCCTTTGGGTACGGAACACTAAAAATGGTGAACATAAAAATGTTCAAAGAATCTTGTTTATAATGTTGTGAATTAAGAGCTGAAAGAGAATTCTTTACACCGTTTTTTAAATGCAAATGATACTGAAATAATCTGAAGCGAACGAGTGAATCAAGTACGCTACAACAACGAATGAAGTAATGAATCGTCCGGAGATGACAGAACAAACAGTTTGTTGTGTGGGACAAGAATTAATTATTTAAAAAATAATTTAAGTTTTGAGAAAGGAAGGAAGACAACATCGTGAGGAAACTTGGACTTATAGTTAATATAAATCTGAAATCGCCCATCCGCCTTGAGCAAGCATTGTGATCAATGCTTGTGCCTTCTCTGTATGAGAATAGGCCCTGCAGAGTAACAATAATAGGCTGGTATTATTATTATAAATTTTAAATATTATGACAACGAAGTTTTAATTTGACATAAAAGTACTTCATTCTTCAGAAAAACTATTTTAAAAAGCTTGAAATTGACGTTTTAAAATCGCAAAGTCAAAAGGAATATCTTTGCGACAGCATTGTTACGTAGAAAGACACAGTAAAACAAGACTAGATATACACACAGTTAACCCGCCGCACCTCTTAACTTGGGCCAGCACATAAGTGGCCTCGTCAAGTGGAGTTGGACTGAATACAGGCAAGCTCACTTGCGCGTATTGTCCTAGCTAATCTATTGTACGTTTTCCATTATACGCCATGCACACGCTCTATCTCCTAACTTGGCCCATCGAGTCGAGTGACCTCAAAGTGAAGGCGTGGACTGAAAGCAGGCCAACTCACTCGAATATATACTAGCTTTATTGTACATATTCTATATCCTTATGTCCACGATTTATAATAACTTGACCATATAGGATAGTTGATCGGGCAAGATCTCCTAAACTGCTCAAGGCTCTCCTGGACATCAGACTGGGCGTGATGTGTTTGCGGAGGAATGGAAAGTGATCTTGTAAGAATGCTTGAAATATTCCGAGAGGAATGGATAATAGGTATGCAACTGTATACATTTTACCTATCTTTTGTCTAAGCACATGTATTTTATTGAATTTATATTACTACGTTGTCAAATTGATTCACTGTAATTTTTAGACTACCCGTTGTAAATAAACAATTATTAATAGAAATAATAAACTTGTGCTTATAGTCTTGGTGGAATATTGGACTGGCTTGTTTATATCACCCAGTAGGAAATATAATGTTAATACTCTACGTGTATTAAAAATTCAGTAAATAATAAAGTTAAGTTACCATCTATCTCACTCTCACACATTATCCTAGCTACTTGTCAGCAGTGTATCGTTCTCTCTTTCACAACGTCTAAACGCTGTAGCTTATAACTTGGACCACCGAGTGAAGTGGCCTCCTCGAGCTGAGTGTTGGACTGCATTCAGGCTAGCTCGCTCGTATACAATGTCCTAGCTAATTTATGGTATGTTCTATTTAACATTTATGTGTTTACACTAAAGATTTAAGACCAAACCACATCCAGATTTTGCAAGCTGTGTAAGTAGATATTCTAATTATTAGCTCAGAGGAAGCTGCACACAAAACAAAGTTAATGTCAAAATATTTATATCAAATAGACCATTAGAAGTCACTTTTAATCATCATATATAAGAAAAGAAAACGGATTTTCTGCCCCTGCGAAAATGAAGCTTCGAAAAGCAAAATAAAATGCTTGAATAGTTTTTATTAATTATTCATTGATAAATGTTAATGTTAAGTATAAGCATACTTAACAGAAATAGAATTGTAAATTGCATAATCACGGGCAAGAAAACAAATGCCGCATAAAGTTATATCTCGCACACCATTTCCAACTCTATTGTATTATAAAATTCACTATCAATTAATGAGGAAACCGAAAGAACCTTCAGTAGCGCCAGAAATATGAAAGATAATACAATAGTGTTGTTGACTGGCACCAACATTCCATTGTAAACATTCTGATTATGACGATTCATTGTTTACCTTCGTTAAGGGGCGTCCACATTGATCTTTGTAAGCCCACCGTGACGCGCGTTCAAACTCGCGCGATCCTACGTAACTTTTATTATATTTATTGCCACCATAGAATTATGACTTTTATTTGTTCACAAATAGCTTTTACTTTTTTGTAAAGTTGCCCTACACATGGAATTACTCCTGTATCATCTACCGTAACCATACCCGGAACAACTATGTGTAGGCCATACAAATATTGGTTCCATGCGTAAATCGAACCCGCGACACGCAGCGCAGCAACTAATCTCTCAACCAACTGTACCGTACACTTAAACCTCTCAGGGCTAATCTGTGTGCTGGTGAGCTGTTCATTGCCAGTTTTTTTGAGACTGGATCTTGCAACACATAGCATCCTATCCTGATATTTAAATTCACATAATTTAAAAAATATATTAAATATGTATAAAAAGAGTACTCTACCCGGGGTTAGGCAATAACACCAAAGCTAACGGCGACGGGATCCAAACTGAAAAACCTCATGACTATGCCTTATCGTATTGTTATTCATCAATGTATCTTATATTAACACCTTGAGCAGCTAACTAAGTAGATACTTGCATATATCAAGACCTAGCGTATTTACATGTAGAACATGTTCCCTAACTCTATAGACAGTTTGGACATGTCACGTCGCGAGGCGTGATCGGATTGAGTGCCGTAAGCGGAACGTCGACACATAGTTGAAGCCACGTAGTAAGTAATATCAAACGTTAAATCAGTTTTTACTTCTTCAATCTTCAGCTTCAATCGCTGCTGCTATTCAACAAAAAATAATACCAGCCTATTATTGTCCCACTGTAGGGCAAGGGCCTTTTCTCGTAAAGAGAAGACATGAGCATTGATCACTACGCTTTCTCAAGGCGGATTAGCGGTATTATAAATTCAGGTTTCCTCATAATGTTTTCGTTCATCGATGTCTAAGATAAACTTAGAAAGTACATACTAATTGAAGTCATATTGGTGTGCCTTAACCACTGGAGCCATCACACCGGTATACAACTAATAACTGATAAAATAATGATGTTCATTCTTACCTCTACAGACAATTTGGACATGTCAACAGGCGTGATCCGCTTGAGCGCTGAAAGCCGCTGCAAGCGCTGCCGCGCCTGTTCCTCCACAGCGATGAGGAAGGCATCCTGAATTATATTGTGGCCGATGTCTGATACTGTGGACAAGGAAATATTGGTTAGTTTGTGTTGTTGATAACTGCCGGTCGGTGTATTAGAACTGACCGAAGATTAATTTTGTGGTTGCAAATCAAGTGAAAATCAAATAGTTTCTTTCAATTAGACCATTAAAAAGTACTTTTAAACGTCATTTACAAGGAAAAATAAATTATTGAATCTATTTATTCCATCACAACAATCAACAATAAAAAAAATCACACAAATCGACAATAAAAAAATTGGTTTACAATTATAATCGTTTGTACGCATAGTTATTATTTAATATAATAATTATATAAATGTGAAGGCCGTGTTCACATATAATAAAAAAATTACAATAGGTACTAAGTGCTACAAAATAAGACAAAACTGACCAAAGGAGTATGTCAAATTATTTAGCCGCGCGTTTTAGGCGCGTTTACAAATGTGTACGCGCCCTTAAATGCGCCGAATTCGCTAATGCAGCCGCACAACGTCCGATAGATTGGATTATGAGCTTACCTACTTCATTAAGCTGACAAGTAATCCTTAACATTCATAATACAGTGCTGTGACACACAGACTGACGGACAGCTAACTACAATATTTTCATAACATTTGATTAATGTTCCATATTTAAATTAGCCAAACTACCTATAGACAATGATAGCTACGTACCATAATAAGTTTTTGATGACAATATGAGTTGTGTCATTACAGTTCAAAATATCTGTATCTTGAAATGCATTAGTGCAACAGAATTAGAACTGAAAATTACCTAATGTCATGCAATTTTCAATTCTATTTCTTTTGCGTTTTAGTTTATTATCAATATTAATCAATTGAAACTGCATGAGTATGTTCCTACACCGACCCTTAGATGTTTTTTTAAGCAAATGTAAACCTAATTTTCGTGCATTTTTTTAAAATCCTCGCTGGATAGCAAACAAACCGACGGCCCTACCGATGTTAAATGGTCACTTCTGCCTATAGATATCTGCAATACAATAGGCCTTGCAGATGCGTTGCCATCCCAGAGGCAAAGTTGAAATGTCTCATGCGGCTGTAATTTTACCGCACCCATAACAAACCGGAACACAGCAACGCTGCTTTGTAGCGTAAATAAGGATAGTAAATATTTTGTCACCTACATACACATTGTAGTATCAAAAAGACTTCAAAATCGCTTTCAAGCCCTGTTTCTCCACTATCAATCAAAACGTAAATTTTAATCAAATATCAATCGGCATTTTCGTCAAAACACTCCAGCGCCACGTGCAACGAGACCGATTGGAACGATTCACGTTGCGATGGTGCAACCGAGCAATTAATATTCAGTTGGCAATCGAGGGCCTTCAAGATGAGTCAGCCATTGTGACTGTGAATATAGGAATTATAAACTAAGATACCAAAGTCAAAGTCAAAGTCAAAGTCAAAACATTTATTTCAATTAGACCATTTACAGGCACTTTTGAATTGTCAAGAAGTTACTCATACAAAAAGTTGAAGCTAGTTGCTCGTTCCAAAACGTAGGTCTCTATGGAGAAGAACGAGCAAGAAACTCCATGGACACTCTTTTCAAATTGGTTTTTACAGAATCTTGGTTACAATATTCTTGTTGCTTCTACATGTGAAAACAATTGAGTTAATTATAAAACAATTAAAAAAAAAATATATGATAATAATAGTACTAAAGATGTAAGCCATGGCAGTTAAGAGATGACCAATCCCACTGACAGCGCCCGTTCACGAACATGACGCGAGGATCAGCACCACTTAGCTCAACCATCATGAAGGGAACCAAATGATCCGACCCACGCGCCACCATCAGCGAGACATTTAAGTGAGCATGACAAAGCCCTCAACCACCATGCTCGTAGTGTCCAACACATAATAATAAAATAAATAAAAGGCTCCATGGTACTCACATTTACAAAATTGAAATAAATGATGATAGATTATATAAAACTAAGGTTTTAAGTAATTCTATTCGACAGATGAGCTGTAGTATGTAAAAAAAAATAGAAATAATAATAACGGTACACGTTATTAAGGTCAATGAGAATACAAATAAAAAGGTGGCAAGAAACATCCCCCTGTATTAATATACATATGTAAGTATTAATTTGTGAACCCGAGTGACTATGGAGCAGGACCAGCATTAAGCCAAGCATTCTTGTCATTAATATAATCTTCTAACTTATAATATGCTTGACTACATAGTGTGCGTTTGATGCAAGTTTTAAATTTTCTCTCATTTAGTTCGAGAATATCGAGCGGTATTTTATTATAACATTTTACAGAGTACCCCATAAAAGAAGTGTGTACTTTAGACAATCTGAAACTTGGTTGATCTAATTTGTTCCTATTTCTAGTATTAAAATGATGTCTATCTCCAATTTTTTTGAAAAGATGAAGATTTTTTCGAACATGCATAATGTTTTCATATATATATTGACATGGAACCGTCATGATATTAATTTTTTTGAATAATTCCCTTAGAGACTCACGACGGCAAAGATTATAGATAGCTCTGACAGCCCTCTTTACCAGCACTGGCGAGAACTATACAATTCGATTCCTACCGACTTCCTTTTGTTTTGGACTGTACCTGGAAACTTTCAGGTTACAGAGATATTAAGGGTCAAAGTTTTTAGACACTTTATTTTTTTACTAAAATCTGTTTTAAAAGTCATCACATACCATCACGCCTGTATTCCTCGAAGGATTAGGCGGAGGTGTACCGATATACACCCACAGCTCGCCGGTATGTTTAGGTCCCATATAATAGGGGGCGAGCCTATTGCCATTAACCGGGCACAAATCCTAACTCCGAGGTACTACTGGGAATTTCATAGAAAAACCTTAATAATTATGGTGTAATTTTTCAAACCTTAATTAAAAGTAATTCCCCAGAAATATTTTTGGTCAAAGTAACTTAGTTTGATGGTGGTATGCGTAGTTAATGGCGTTATGAGTGTATTGTTACACCTCTTATATGTAGATGAAAAACCGCAAACACGTAATATGTACTATCAATACTAATAAAATAAAGCTAAAGAGTTTGTTTGTTTAAACACGCTAATCTCTGGAACCGTTTTGTATATGATAGCCAGATTTGTGAGGAATAGTATAAGTTATATAACATCATACTATGATCCACGGGAGCCAAGTAGTAACCAAAGGCAATTCATAAAATTCACGCTGGCGAAATTGCGGGTAGAAGTTAGTACCTATATTATATACTAGCTGCTGCCAGCGACTTCGTTCGCGGGGTTTTTTCGACCCGCATTAAGTTAGGTCTTTGGTTACTGCTCCTCTCCCGTGGGCCGTAGCGTTATCTTATATAGCATATAGCCTTCCTCGATAAATGAAGTATCCAACACAAAAATATTTTTTTAATTCCAACCAGTTGTTCCTGAAATTAGCTTCAACCAAACAAACAAACTCTTCAGCTTTATAATATTAGTATAGATGGGATTTCCCAACAGCTTTGGCCGCTAGCCCCGCGCCCCTGATGTCGCCATGAGGAAAACAACACCAAATATTGCTACAATTTTCCACGTCTTTATTACCAGTCAACATTACAACACAAGCTCCATAGCATACCTACGTATTACATTCCACTCAGAGAGGTCGGAACTTTAAAGTGTCGGGCAATAACGATAATGGTTTTTGACAATATTCTGTAGAATACAAAATCCATCAACTACGAGCCGGACTCCGACGTGAGGGATTCATACTACTGTACAGTATAAAGATAGAGCAAAAACCTACTCCGAATAAATCTAGTGTTGTGTATGGAGACCCCCTTTATTTCTATATTTTTGATGATAGTACACATACACAGCCTGTAAAAAAATTAAGTGTCTACCTATCACGTGTCAAAAGATACAGCCCTGTGACAGAGAGGCAGACAAACAGACGAACGGACGGACGAACGTAATAGGGCTCAGTTTGAACACTTTAAGTACTAAATGTTAACAACCGGCCCTCAGGCTTGAACATTAGTCTACCATAGAGGACTAAATACAGAAACCAAAGAAAAGATAAGATTACATAGATATAGCAAGTCTGCTCTGGGCTCTCTGTCTATTCGTATCAAAATTCTACAAACATATACTTAACCCACGCAAAAGTCCTGAAAAAACCACACTTTCTGTTATCACCCGGATGAAAAGTAACCCTCCACTGATGATCCACCGCACCCCGGGGGTAACTAACTTATTTACTATGCCTGAAAGTACACAGTAAGGGTACGACCATAAAAATGAAAAATGTGCCTACCGTAGCACTTTTAGTGTGGGAGAACGCGAGAATTTTAGGGATTTTTGAGTTCCTTATAAAGGTTATTTTGGTGAGGAATTCCGGGGTGTGTTAGGTACTTGCGATTGTGAATGTGGGCTTAGGGATTTGAATTCGGAATCCAGAGAACGTGTGCGCAAATACTTGGAGACATAGAAAAGGATATTTTGTAGACTTTAAAATAAGTTACAGTTATACAGAGTGGACTTTTGAGACGAGTCACTTAAGGTAGGAACCAAAAATATTACGATTTAATTAATTGTTTTTCCCAACAAAATGTATGGGAAAAGTTTTTGGTGATTTCTGTAATTTCTAATACGCATACCTTAAATGGTCGAATAGAGTCTTTTGATCCTTACATGAAATAGGATCGTTTGATAAAAAAAAAATAGTATTTAAGCATTTTTCCGCTGATTGTAATTTTTTTCCAAAATCTGTGAATATATGTAGTTCAAAATATCTCGAAAAGTTATGGACGGTCTCCTAGGAACAGTTTTCCTGTTACTATAACGGTTAAGGTACCTGCCCTTAATGACCCGTCTCACAAATCCACCCCACACAGTGTGCTGTTTTACATTCTCATCAAAGTCAAGGATATATTGTGTGCAATGTATTCCAGACCGATTTCGGTCATGGCGGCTAATCTTAATGGAGACTGGCCAAGTAAGCAGGAGATATTACAGTGCACAAGTGTGTGCGCGAACACAAATATATAACTATGCTAATGATTTTCAACATGAATCTAATCTAATATTATAAAGCTTAAGAGTTCCTTTGTTTGAGCGCGCTAATCTCAGGAACTGCTGTTTGAATTGAAAAAATATTTTTGGGTTGGATAGTTCATTTATCGAGGAACGCTTTAGGCTTTATAACATCATGCTACGACACACGGGAGAAAAGCAGTAACTTAAGACGTAACTTAATGTAGGTGAAAAAAACCACGCGAATGAAGTCGCTAGCAGAAGCTAGTCAATAATAAAATGAATAGGTATTTTTTGGTAGGTGAGTTTATATGAGCCTCATACAATTTTTTTACCTGCGCTAAGTTACATATTTGGTTACTGCTGCGCTCCCGTGGGTCCTCTCGTAATATTATACATATAGCACACGATAATACAGAATTACTTACGTTTAAAAACTTTAAGTAACCCCCGACAGAAAAATAGAAGTCCCTACCGCAGCTAACAAAAGAGCTGATAACTTTGAAACCGCTGAACCAATTTTCATCAAACATAGCCAAGAACACACCCGACTAATTCACATTTCAAGCAAACAAAAACAAAATCAAAATCAGTTCATGCGTTCGGGAGCTACGATGCCACAAACAGACACAGACACGTCAAACTTATAACACCCCGTCGTTTTTGCGTCGGGGGTTAAAAATAGGACAAACATTTCAATGTTTTGACATATTGGCACATCAGTATTTTAGCTAGCTTTGTACCCGTGCGAACCATGGCCGGACCTCTAATACTGTATACAATCATTTGATGTATGAATAAATGACTACTTTGATTGATGATGATTTGTTTTTTATTAACCCGAGCAAATTGTTTATGCCTTTTATCTTTTTGATGATTGATGCTGGAGGGCTTAATTTTAAAGGCACCACGAGGTAAATCCGGTTAAGCAGCTGACAAACTTCGTGGAACACCTGTGATCAGCCATGTAGAAAAAAAAATGGCGCCTCTGCCACAGAACATCGTACTTATTTAAAAACTAGACCTCGAAGTCTCAGGCCCTAGACCATAGACACAAGTACACATAATAAGTACCGTTCTATCCGTTTGCACTGGAATGTATATTAAAAACTGGTTCCGTACTTAACAGAGTACTAACTGACCAACTTGCTGTACAACACAATTGATTTTAAACTCTATTTGTTTTGTGTCATGTTTTATTTTTCCTTGTCAATAGATGTGTTCGCTTTCTGATGTCAAAGATAGGTGATATATCATCATTAGTGGTGTTTTGAGAGAATTTGATGGTTATTTGGTTGTGTTTAAGGGTTAAAGTCGCTTGGTGAGGCAGGTAATGTAATGTGGAATCGAGTTTTTTCATTGTTTTTATAAATATGAGATAGCTTGTAGGATGTTCCCCTACGAAAATGCTCCGTGAATATAGGCTTTATGATTTTAGTTAAAGTGACCCCGGAATACTAAAGATGTAAGCAGATAAGACCAACTCGTTTTATTTAAAAACCAATCAAATAAAAACAGAATAAATATTATCTTAATTATTGTTTTTTTTTAGGTTTAAGCTTAATAAAGGGTAAAAAAGACACTTAACGTAGGGAAAGTTAAATGTTCTTAAAATAATAGCGATCATGTTTTTTAATCTGGACCATATCTTCTGGTTAGAAATACATTATTTACTAGTTTCGGCCCGTGACTTCGTACGCGTGGATATTTTCACCCATGTTAAGTAACGTCTTTAGTTACTGCTCCGCTCCCGTAGGTCATAAAGTGATGTTATATAGCCTATGACACTGAAAAATAACGTGGCTTTCTATGGGTAGAAGAAGTTACAAAATCGGTTTAGTAGATCTAGAGACTACCCCCTACAACCTCACAAACTTTACCTTTTTATAATAAATATTTTAAATAAAAAATAATCACCTCATAACTTTCCTTATCTCTTATCTCTTTATTAATTTGTAATCGTGCATTTGAAATTTCAGATCACACTTTTAATTCCGATTTGCATTAATTTGTTGAATCTCCATTTTGTTTTTAATGTAGAGGTAAATAATGATAGGAATCCAACAACACACGTTGCGTAACTAAATACTAGTTATGTGGATTAGAATATTGTAAACATTATGATCACGTTAATGGAACCATTTCATCACATTTGCATATTAACTTCGCGCTAAACATTTTTTTATTCAAATTGAGGTCTTAGCGGTATCAAATGTAATGATAGTTGTCCTATTTTACCAACATCCCCTGTACTACCCCTAAAGCCATTTCACATTTCTCTGTCAATGTCCTCGTCGGCATCGCCGGCCGAGTGTCCGTGGACTTCCTCGCTCATTCTTCTCCATAGAGACCTTTTGTAATAAAAACCATCACGCCTGTATTCCCCGAAGGGTTAGGCAGAGGTGTAACAATGTACACCCACAGTTCGCCGATATATTTAGGTCCCATGTAATAAGGGCGAGCCTATTGCCATTAACCGGGCACAAATCCTAACTTCGAGCTGCTACTGAGAATTTCATAGAACAACCCAATAACACTTTTTGCTCGGCCTGGGAATCGAACCCAAGACCTCTAGTGTAGCAGTCGCGCTTAATACCACTAGGCTAATAAGGAAGTTAGCCTTTTCAACCAAAAATAATACACCGGATCTCTTTCGAAATCCACGGTCCCGATCAAGAGAGCAATAATATCTACTTAATTCTTAGTTCAGGATAACATTACGAAAATAATGATGATATAACGACAATTGTTGCGTTAAATTGTTGAAATGAATGCATTTAAGTGTTCAAATTTAAAAGTTAATGGTAAATTTAATACTCTGCTTTGTATTTATCATAAAATAACCCAGCTTAATTTACACTTATATCTGAATAACGTTACCATTCATTGCAACGTTATTTTTCCTAATGTTTTTTTGAATAGACTAGAGTAGAGGTAGTATTACAAATAACTACGTTTTTATTTTTGTTTATCTTTAGGCATTACTATTTCATTTTTTTATGTTATTCGAAGGCAAACAATCCTTCGGTCGGCCCACTTGATTTTAGGTAATCACGCTACCTATAGAAATCTGCAATACCAGAAGCCTTGCAGATGCTTCAGCATGCCAGAAACAAAGTTGAAATGTCTCATGTGCTTGTAACTACACCGGCACCCATACCCTTCAAGCCGGAACACAGCAACGCTTTGCGGCAGAAATTGGTATGGTGGCTGTACTTCTCCGGACGAACTACTTCACAAAGACCTTTGCTATTATTCCCAATACAGTGAAAAAGAAAATATTACAACTCTTCTTAACCACACCTATTTCTGTCGCAAAGCAGCGTTGCTGTGTTCCGGTTTAAAGGGTATGGGTGCCGGTGAAATTACAGGCATTTCAACTTTGTCTCTAGGATGGCAACGCAAATGCAAGGCCTCTGGTATTGCAAATGTTCATAGACAGAAGTGACCACATAATATCAGGTGAGCCGTCGGTTTGTTTGCCTTCCAACGGAACACATAAAAAAAACAAAATTAAAATTTTTAAGTAACCCCCGATAGAAGAATAAAACTCCCTACCGCAGCTAACAAAAGGGCTGATAACTTTGAAACCGCTGAACCGATTTCCATCAAACATAGCTATGAACACTCCCGAATAATTCACCTTTCAAACAAAAAAAACTAAGTCAAAATCGGGTCATGCGTTCGGGAGCTACGATGCCACAGACACACACGCGCACAGACACGTCAAACTTATAACACCCCGTCGTTTTTGAGTCGGGGGACAAAAAATTATCACGTCTTAAAAATGAAATTTTCATCAAAGATTCCAAGATCATTAAGATCCATGATAATAAAACAGTTTTACATGGAAAGTTATTTAAAATCAGATACGAGACAGTGTTGCGTGCATTCTTAGATTCAATCTAAACTTCTAATAAAACCCGCTACTTAGAATAGTTAGGAACGTGATAATATCAATTATTTTAAATACTCAGCTATGCGACTTTACGTGTATTTATTAGGTAACACCGACAAGCGCTGTTGCGTCATGTTCGTGTCGCAACAGCTTGCGGATAGTCGCGGTCTGACGCGATTTGTCGTAACGCACAATGGAATGACAATCTTAATACGTTTTGATTGAAGGATTGAGAGAGCGGTTAAACTCGTTTGATGTTTAAAAGAAGGATGTGTTTTGATGTCTTGTATTCATGTCATTTGTCTGCCTCTGATGAATGGGGTTGCGGGTTCGAAACCGGGCCAGTACCAACGTTAGGTACTTTTTCAAGTCATATGTACTTTCTAAATTTATCTTGGACATCACCGACATTGTTGAAGAAAAACATCGTGAGGAAACCTGGACTTTATTTATTTATTAAGACAACCAATAGCGTTACAAAGATATACTTACAAAATTTCATATTACATATAGGTTAGGTCAATTATAGGTTTTCCTGGGTAACCATAAGAGTGTATTTAGCTTACGAACAGACAATGAAATGGGAACTAACAAACTGTTAGAGGAGTTGGCAAAATAAATGTTAACATAAAAAAGTCATAAATTAAAGCTAAATTTAAAGTAATGGGAACATCTGTATATGCCTAAAAGAGTTGTTAATTTTTTTAAATCTTTACAATTTGTTTCCTGAACGTCGTTTTTATAATTAATATTAGTTTAAATTCAATATCCGCCTTCTCTGTATCAAAAAAGGCCTTTGCCCAGCAGTGGGACAATAATAAGCTAGTATTATTTTATTTATTTTTATTTGTACAATAGAGTCTGGAGTTTAATATACAAAAGGAAGAATACGGCTTCAACGTATACGTATATCTTATTCAGGTCAATAAGGGTCATAGGTTGACGAAGGTAAGATCCCGAACGAAGCAGTTTTATGAAACTGAAGGATTTATAGAAAAAAAAATACTGAAACATGATATCAATGACGATACCTACCTATTTATGCCAAATAAATAATCCAGGATGCTATTGCAACGTTGCACATGCCTGACTTTTGTAATATAGAAGAATGTGTTGCCAACATTCCATAAAAACTAAAATTGGCTCATCATTGATTAACTCTGGCAATTAATTGGTAATTCCAATTACGTTGTGATTGGTCGTGGAGCAATATACGATGCCTACTGGACATGGAAGGACGAAAAGCAATATTAGCCACGATTTATCAAAGATACACGACGTACATTACATTTCAGTGGCTATAAAAATATTACCAGCCTATTATTGCCCTACTGCAGGGCACACGCCTCTTCTCATCCAGGGACGGTACGAGTATTAATCACCACGTGAGCTCAAGGCGGATTAGCGATATTAGAAACCTTGACTTCAGTGGGCAGTGTAGTGTAACGAATCATTTAGAGAAAAAATCGAAGATTATTTAGTACGTAAAAGCTTGTAAAACCTAACAGACGGAGCGCAAGTAATAGCAAGTCATTCCTGAGTAACATAGGCTATATAATATCACGCTACGATCCACGGGAGCGAAGCAGTAACCGAAGATTTAAAGCGGGTGATAAGCCACGCAGTCGAAATCGCGGGCAGTTCGCTAGTAATCTTATTATATCTTAAACATCTTCGACAATCATTTATTAATTTCGTGGCAAGTTAATTACAGTCCGGCGTCGATGCCAGAAGAGCATTTAGCATTGCCAGTGCCCCACGATGTACCTCTTCTTGAAATATTGTCAGAGAAAATGTTTTAAAAGTACTCAATTCCAAATTAATAACATCGACATTAATATCGATGATATGTAAACTGAATGATATTGTGATATGAGAATTAAAATTCCACGAATTCGTGTCGAACAAACTTATGTACATATGTGTAATTCAACAGGTACCTCAATTCTGCGAATCCTGCATCACCTTCATCAAGACAAGCCATTTGTTTTTTGTGTAAGTATGTGAGTTTATATGTTTGTAAATGCACCCATGATACAGAAAAAAAATATAGAGAGGGGAAACGTGTCACGAGTACCTATGCTTCATCATTAACATTATATCAGCCAAACGATGTCCACTGCTGGTCATGGGCCTGCCCTAAAGATAGCCACAATAACCGGTCCCGCGTTGTCCTAATTAAAATAAGTACACATACATACCATCACGCCTGTATTCCCCGATGGGTTAGGCAGAGGTGTACCAATGTACACCCACAGTTTGCCGGTATGTTTAGGTCCCATGTAATAGGGGGCGAGCCTATTGTCATTAACCTGGCACAAATCATGACTCCGAACTGCTACTGAGAACTTCATAGAAAAACCCAATAACGCTTTGCTCGACCTGGTAATCGAACCCAAGACCTCTAGCGTAGCAGTCCGGCTTAGGATCACCAGGCTACCGAGGCAGTACGGAGTTAAAATAAGTTTATTTACAAAACTGATGGTGGTTACAAGCTGAGCTACTTAAAGCTTCCATCAGTGCTACTCTGTCAAAATCTCCTTTGGTGAGCTGATGTGAAGTGGGCGTGAGGTGAGCTATCAATCCCTAACAACAAGTTAGATAACAGTTCCACCTCACGCTAATTTCAGGCAGGGAGATTTTGGCAGATTAGCACCTCAGAAGATAATTATGCCAACTCGCTTCGAGCTTGTTTCACCTAAATTCACCAAAGGAGTTTTTTTATATAGATGACAAACAAACCGACGGCCCACCTAATGTTAATATGTCACCGCTACCTTTAGAGATCTGCAATACCAGAGGCCTTGCAAAGGCGTTGCCATCGCAGAGACAAAGCTGAAACATGTCATGTGTTTCTTATTACAACGACACCCATATTCTTCAAACCGGAACACAGCAACGCTGTTTCGCGACAGACATAGTTATGGTGGCCGTACCTCCCCGGGCGAGCTCAAAAAGAGTCCTATTACTACTCATTAAATAATAAATTCTTACAGAATAGACCAGCTGACAAAGAAACTTGACGGCTTGCTTGTCGTCTTAAATCCTAGTGGTATATAATTCTAAAAAAACTAACAATTATGCCCACTCAAACTTTTCACGAGACAATGATCCACCCACATGGAGCACATAGTGACAAAATAATCGGCAGCTATCATGACGTAACGGCAGTGTCATGTAGTCCGGTGTGCGGAACCGTACAATGTAAACACATGAAGATTTAGGACCAGAAGATCCACACCATACAATGAAATATTCAGTATCCTATCCTACTTCCTGCTACTATTATTAACTCGAAAGTTTGTGATGAATAAAGGGTGAATTTGATATTTGTTACTCTGTTTGGTACACGTATAAAAAAGTTTGCGCTTGATACAGGCAGCGCAGAACTGTGTGGCTATCTTTAGGGGAGGCCTATGTCCAGCAGTGGACGCCTATGACCTCTGATATGATGATAATAATGGCAGTTAATTCAATTTACATATTATGTAGCTTAAACACATAAGAAAATTTTAATTCCGTTTTGTGTTTTCGTGGAATAATTTAGGACCTCCAGATTTATCACCGACAACTTTGTGGTTTAACAAAAACTTACATTTTTTTTTTAAAAACACGTTGCCCCACACTAGGAATATCTTCTGTATCGTGGGTGCGTTTACAAACATAGAAACTCACATACACAAACAGCCAGACCCGAAACAACTATCTGTAGGTCATACAAATATTTGTTCCGAGCGGGAATCGAACCCGCGACACGCAGCGCAGCAGCCTATCGCTCAGCCACTGCGCCAACCGTGCCGTCAACATAATCATTAACTATTACAATTAATGGTAATTTTTGTGTGTTTTCCCACAGCAACATTTTCTTTAACTTTAGGAAGTGGAACTTCTGCCTCACTCTTCAATACTACCTCCAGCACTCCACTATTGTCATTACAACGATTCGGAACCGTTATTCTAGCCGGCATTGTTCTTAAGACAATATGTTTAAATAACACTCAATGTAAATCTTAGTGCTCTTTAATTTACGGAGCAGATAAAAAGGATTATATAAAAATAAATACGTCGTTTATTTAGCAACTATAACGGGTGAAAGGGACATCTTATCGGATTAAATCAAACTGTATTTTCCAGAGCGATTTCGGTCACGGCGGCTAATCTTGATGCAGACTTGCCAAGTACGCAGGAGATATTATGGTGTGTGCGCAAACACAGGTGCACTCCCTAACTCTCATAGTCCGATGGGACGGCAATCCAAAACAACCGTGGAGAGATGACATTTCAGGACCACACCACCAATTTTGAAACTCCGGGCTGTTACTGAGAAATACCTAATGGAAAAACCTAATAACCCTTTTTGCCCGACCTGGGAATCGAACTCAAGATCCCACGCTCAACACTCGTGTTTGCCACCACGTGACCAACAGGACCAACAGTGCTGTGGATGCAGTAGGTACATGAGACCTAGATCAAGAAAATTTAACAGACAGACAGACAAACTTATGGACCTCACAATCGCCTTAACAACATAAGCAAAGGATAACGATAGTCATAAACTTCACGAGCCCAATCTCCCTAATTCCTAAATCTCGAAAATACCTGCAGAACTCATCTTAAATCATGATGGCATTAGTGAAGACCCTCCCTCATACACTCAGGGGGATAGGCCCGTGTTTTGAGAAGATCTTAAGCCAGGAAATCCATGTAATAATACCACTCGTAAAGTCTGAAGATGTCCTAGAAAATATCTGGAAGGGGAGGAAATAATTTCAGAATAATGTCAAGCCAGTTGAGGCGGCCTCTCATGCCAATGTACCAATGTGACATTTTCAATTCAAATGTACTTTTTAAGTTTATATTGACATTGGTGAAGAAAAACATCGAGAAGAATCCTGGACTTGAAATTAATAAGAAATCGCCAATCCGTCTAGAGCAAGCATGGCGATTAATGTTCCTACCTTCTCTCTATATGTGAAAAGGCATTTACCTACTCTACAGTGGGATAATTATAGGGTAGTAATATTATTAAAAAAAAAATTTTTTTTGTTTGTTTTTTAGTACCGAATAGGCTTCGAAACTACTGGACCGGTTACCAATAGATCGCTACATTATTCCTGTATCCTGAGTAACATAGGCTATATAACATCACGCTACGACACACGGAAGCAGAGCAGTAACCAAAGACGTAACTTAACGCGGGTGAAATAAGCTACGCGGACATAATTGCGGGCTTTTCGCTAGTTATTAATATTAATGTCAAGCTATTCTAGCTAAGTTCCAAGCCTCTTAAAATAATTACTTGACCTAGTTCTTGAAGAACAACGGAACGTTAGTTTTTATGTACTCCGTCTTCTTCAGAACTATTCCACGGACCTTTTTTAGAAGCCTGAAAAGTGTAATGACGCTACCGAACGGGTCATGTTTTCCCTTCAATATTGTGGCTGCAATATTGCCACCGTTATTTGAAATAAACCGCGACCAAACTTTAAATATTTTCGAAATACTTTGTAATATTTCTTATTATTTCTTTTCACTGCCTCGTTAGCCTAGTGGTCCTAAGCGCGACTGCTACGCTACAGGTCTAGGGTTCGATTCCCAGGTCGAGCAAGACTGTCATTGGGTTTTTCTATGAAATACTCAGTAGCCGCTCGGAGTTAGGATTTGTGCCCGGTTAATGGCAATAGGCTCGCCCCCTATTACATGGGACCTAAACATACTGGCGAACTGTGGGTGTACATTGGTACACCTCTGCCTAACCCTTCGGGGAATACAGGCGTGAGGGTATGTTATGTGTTATGTTATGTTTATTACCGTTTTAGTTAATTCTGGTATTTCACTTAATTTTTATATCATTTGAGTTTTTATTTTATTTTGTAAGGTCGTGTGATAACTTAAACCTGCCATGTTATCTCTTCGCCATCTTTGATTGACTAGTAGAGGATGACTAAGGCATTGAGTCCACCGATATACTTCTTATAGCATAAAGTTAAAATAAATATTTCACCAGCAAGTAGGTATTGCCGTAGCACTTTTCATAACTCATATTCACTATCACTCAATGCGCCATATTTTTCGTCGTTCCTGCACGAGCTATATTTTCTCGGTAATGCGTGGCTACAATATCATGCCAGCAATATTTTAAATATTGCTGGGCCACATCGAAAATGTGTCTTTCTGTACGCAATACCATCACGCCTGTATTCCCCGAAGGGTTAGGCAGAGGTGTAACAATGTACACCCACAGTTCGCCGGTATGTTTAGGTCCCATGTAATGGGGGGCGAGCCTATTGCCATTAGCCAGGCACAAATCCTAACTCCGAGCTGCTACTGAGAATTTCATAGAAAAACCCAATAACACTTTTTGCTCGACCTGGGAATCGAACCCAAGACCTCTAGCGTAGCAGTCGCGCTTAGGACCACTAGGCTACCGAGGCAGTTCTTCTTAGTCCTTCTGTACGCGTAGATCTTTTAAACTACGCAACGGGTTTTCATCAATAGATGGAGTGATTCAATAAGGTTTATACGTGTCAAACATAATGCTATAACGAACGGAAGCGGAGCAGTAACCAAAGACGTAATTGAACTCGGGTGACACTGCGGTGTATAGCTAGTACAAACAAATTGTAGTAAAAGTATAGTGCGTTTAGAAGCGCCAGGATAAAAGCCTAGTCATTAATTAAAAAAAAAAACGTAGAGAAAAATAAAAATGATACCAGTATAGTATGCTGTGATGATAATTAGCGCCACTGATTAGCACATAGGTATGTGATCTATTGCTTCAATACCTACATCGGATCTGCTATGATGACTAATGAATAATGATCACTTCAATAATGTTTATCCGCTCATAACGTCTTATTTCAAATGTTTAAGTTTCCACATGACATATTCACAAGCAAACTGTCCTGATGGGAAGTGGTTATCAAGACACTACAGCTATGAGACTCTGAATATGAGGAGAGTCGCCCGGGCAATAATAAATTCACGTGTCAGTGGGGGTAAGGGGTAGGGGGTACAGCGCAGCGAGTAGCGGACTTTAGATCCTCAATAAAGTTTGATGGTTACTGTACGGGATAACAGCAATACCAAACATATCCCCAAATGTTTGCCCATTTGGGATAAAGTTGGATAAATGTCACCACGAACCCTATGATTTCAAAGGTAATCCCCTAATAGAGTAACACTAAAAACTTGTTTTTTTTTATTAAAACTCCGGAACTACCGGAACCTATTTCAGAAGCAGGAAGCTACGTTATCGTGATAGCTTTAGACTATATTTTATTATTTTAAAAATTAAATATCCGTAAGCGAATCCACGCGACCGAAGTCGCGGGAAAAAACTAGTCAATGATTAACTGCACTATTTATACAATTTCTCACGACATTGCACGCGGCTTATGACGTAATGCAGACAATTATCACATCTTCCATCAGTATGCAAATACTTGTAGACACGACTTTTTTAGAAAATGTTTCCTTATGGGTAACGCTTCCTACTGCGAAGCAGTTATGCTAGAGAAGGAGGTGGCGGGACGGTTGAGGCAGAGAGCCTCCCGTCCCAGCCGCTACCGTAGGCGAGGGCTTGTGGACGGTGATCAATGGGTAGCTCACCGTCCGTACGTTGCATAACGATGGGCCGTGGCGACGCAACGGCGCGTTTGTGTTCCACGCGCGCCTCAAAGAGATGTCAGCAAATCGGAGGGGCCAGTCAGGGCGGGTTGTTCGAAAGAGATACCGCGCCCCGGAACGCAAAGGGCACAAGAAGAACCATGGATGGCATTAATCAGTAAAAGTCTGACATTCCCACCCGCCCCGTTCAGAGCGGAAGAAATCATTTGATGAAAAAAAGGGTTACGTATAAAATTCTGAGGATACTATAGGCTGACTTTTAAATCACTGCGAATCTTACACGAGGTAAAACTACTTATGAAAACGAGCAAAACTTTTACTAAGCGACCAAATCTAAGAGATATGACTATAGAAAATGCTGTTTCATTTCTTTTGGTAAAAAGAAGGTAGCATCCAGAGTTCGTATCTCTTAGATTTGAAGGCCACCCAGTATACGGACTGAAAAGGACCTGACTAATTGTTGTTTTCTAAATCCTAGACAACTCTCGATTTAAGATCAGTGGTCAATATCTGCCTTTAACTGCCTCATTGGTATAATATCTTCTGCGTACTTGACTAGTCTCCATTGAGATTGACTACTGTGACTGAAAGTCAATCGGGACAATATTATTATTAGTAGTCGTAGAGACGTAGTACGGTATCCAAAAATATTAAATTCAGAATCCTCTGGACTGGTCAGACCGGATTCCAAGCCTTACAGCCCAACATTGTTGGGCTGATATATGTATATTATTCATATTCATAGTACTATACATAACTATACTGTTCATGAATTGGTTGTGAACAAGGCCGGTCAGTTTTTTGCATGACGATTGTTCGAGGGTATGGGCACGGTAGACGAAATCCTTGGAAGAATCTGCCGTTTATATTTGACTTGCTTCTTGCCCACGATTCGTACGCGTGATTTTTTTCATCCGCGTTAAGTTACTTCTTGTGTTTCTGCTCTGCTTCTGTGGGTCGTAGCGTGATGTTATATAGCCTATACTATTCCTCATGAATCTGGCTACCATATTCAAAAATATGTTATCCAATCCGACTGGTAGTTCCATAAATTAGTGTGTAAAAACAAACAAACGAAAAAAAACTCCTCAGCTTCATTATATTAGTAGAGATAAGACTAATTATTATTCATCTTGATACTTTAAGAGAATGTTAATTGAACTGACATCAGTATCATGTTCTTGATCATATTTTAAGTTAAATATTGACCATGAAGGCGATGGAATTTAGGTCAATATTGTGATTAATGTAAGAAACCTGAAGTTTGTGTTATGTTTTTGAATGACCACAGATGTTGACACAAGTCAGCTATAAAAATCCGTTGAATACTTCTGATTTTTATAAATTCCTAATTATTGAGCACGATATTGAAACACATATGGAATAGGTGTAAAATTAAGACCGAATAATCTCGTAGCTATTACCAGAAACGCTGAAAAGCAGTGGATAATTTCGCGTCTATTTAGATGATATTAAAATTAAGTTTTTATAACTTTTGTCACTGGTTGACTGAATGTAAACGTATTGTCTAAACCGATTCCGGCCACGGCGGCTAATTTTAATGCAGTCTAGCCAAGTATGCAGGCAAGTAGTGCACAAGTGTGTGCGGAAACACAGGTGCACTCCTTCTTTCCTAACTCTCATAGTCCGATGGGACGTGAATCCGACACAACCAGGGAGAGATCAGGCGCAGATCCAACGGTTAAGCGTGGTTTCCAACGCACGGGACTGCTGACTGAAATTACCTTTTGGAAAGGGCAATTAGTTTTTTTTTTTAATATATAATTATGACGGTCATCTTGAGAGGATGAGTGGAAGGCGACTTACAAAGGGCAGATATGAGTGGCAACGCGGGGAGGGGACGCCCTAGAAGGACCTACCCTGCCCTAATTGGTGAGGTTCTCCAGAAAGGTCGCGTGCGCAGTACTCGTAACCGGCGTGCTTGTATGACCAGATGTATGAACGTGGACGAGGCGAAAGGAGTATTGTAAGGATCGTAGCAGGTGGCATTCTGTGATTTCTGCCCTTTTGTCACATGGGGGTACCCATGTGACAAAGGCGTCAGTATATGTATGTATAATAATGATGTTCAAAATTCCTTTTGATGGTCGAATTGAAATAAAAGATTTGACTTTGACCTGCGAAATTCAAGTTGGAATATAAATCTGAATCGTTTAATTTTCGTCATCAAAAGTGTAGGTATCATAAAATATAGAATTTAATGAACCTAATGCATATAAATTGTGAGCTTTATGTGTAATTAAATGGCCGGAGATAATGATTATGATAATTTCTAGTTTTCACTTTTGTGAAATTCTGGCTGATACATATGTTACCAACGTAGAAATATGCACATTTAGTACAAAGTACCCAAGCATTCTGTTGGCCGTCTGCCGGTGAGATGGGCAGATGATATTGTTACCATCACGGGTAGAAACTGGTTGATGGTTATTGGATTTTTCCATTAGGAATTCCTCAGTCTGTTACTGAGGAATTCCTAATGGAAAAATCCAATAACCAGGAGGAATCCGGAGTTTGGAAGTGGTGTGACACCCCCGTGTCTCGAACAGCACGTAAAGCTGTTGGTCCCGCGCCTGATCTCTCCCCGATTGTGTTGGATTGCCGTTCCATCGGACTACAGGAGTTCGGGAAGAAGGAGTGCACCTGTGTTTGCGCACACACTTGTGCACTAGAATCTCCTGCGTACTTGGCATTAGTTGCCGTGGCCGGAATCGGTCTGGACCATACGTACAGAACCTGGTTCAGGCTGGTACATCTGGACGTGGAGATTAGCACAAACAAAAAATAAAGGCCTATGCCCAGCAATGGGTGAAGTCGGACAGTGGATGATGATGATGTATGCATTACTTTTATATTCCCAAGAGGGGTAAACAAATACGCCGAAATTACGTCGACTATGTCGGAAGTCCTATTCGGGGTGGAACATTGTAACGAAACCCTTCATGTACGATTTTGACTCCTACATGTTCATTTGTATTTGCGTCGGGATTTAGTCAAAATAAGAACAGAATGCATCACAGCCGAAGATTATGAGGATGTGGTAGGCTTAGGTGAGTCTCCACCGAGGCAGACGTGACCAGAGCGGGAACAGGACGTACAGGAATCGAGCAATCACATACCCGAAGTGGTGACATATTGTGTATTTCAAGCAAAATGTGATTGGTTTATTTCTGTAGTTCTTCTCTTAGCTTAGTGAAGTTTCAGAACGTGGAATAGTGGGTAGGTAGAAGATGATAATAAGATGATGACCAATGGTCTAAAGCCCATAAATATCAACTCGATATGGTAAAAAAAAACAATAGAAGAAGATAAAGGTGGAGGCTGTGGTCCTATTGCCTACAATAGGACCTACTACGTGGATGGCCTACTACGTGGACAGAAAAAGAAAAGAAAATAATGCTACTTGCTTACTTGCCGTCTATAAAGACTGAAGAATCGAAAGCTCAAGCAAAGATCAAAGACCTGATAGCTATCGATCGCTAATAGTGGAGTAACGAACTACCAAGAAGTAGGGTTACATTTAACCCGCTTTATTATGTTGCTTTACACCACGTAATATATGAACATAATACAGAATTACTGATTGGATTTATGACAGTTATTTCAAGCGAACCATTGTATATTGAAACATAAAATAATAAAAAAAAAAACGTAAACTACATGGTACCAAAAAAATTGCCGTCGACTGGAAACGTGCCCAAAAGACTACAGCAATGGTAAGCCTCTAGTCAAGGTACAAAAGGCAGCCCTTAGGTCACGAGAAGTGTCTACCAACCGTTTGGACAGTTCTCTGAAAATGCATTGGTATTATTGTCATTTTCATCCTCACAGGTCTCATAACTCATCCCGTGTGGTTTTAAAAACCCAGTGAGCCTTCATGTCAAGAAGTGTATTTCGTATTTTGGCAAGATAAACGTCAAATCAAATGCCATTGTGTGGTTACCTTTCAGTTTCCACCCTCTAGCGTTGTGTTGGCAACCTGTTGCTAACTTATTGTTCAGTGATGAGGGATGATAAACAACTGATCCTATTTATAGTTTTTTTCTAATCCTGAATGTTTTAGATTAGATTAGTTTGTGTTAGATGTTAGTCATGAGAATTTTAGAGTTTATGGCAAATTGAAAAACAATTCAAGAGTCTCGCAAAGTGAAACTAAATAATCTTCTAAAATTCGATGAAGCCTTATAACGGGTGGAAGGTGATGGAATGATTCTGGACCCCAAAATTTTTTTTAATAATCGAAAAGAAATGTTAGCCCCGTTTTCGTTACAATGTCCCTTTCATCTCATGTACTGACTAGTTAAAACCTAGATATACTCAATCAAATAAACACCTAGCTAGAACTAGATACACTGGTCCTATTCCATCAAACACTTATCAACTACAGACTCCGTTATTAAAACAAAGTACCAGAGTACGGCTAGCAATACTGGACATTCACCCTGATACATCATGATGATACAGGCAACCAAAAAGAAAAGAAACATACAGGTATCAAGCCCGGATTCGTCAGCATTTGTTTCACGTATCTTATACCGCACCAAGACTTTACACCATGAAATACGAATATGCCATCTTTATACAGAAACCTCCAACACTGACAGTATCGCACAGTAAAACGTCCATCGACAACAGCGACGTCCACTCCAGAATCCTGAAGCAAAGGGCAAAAGCCTTACTGCGTTTAAGTTCACTCACCTCTGACAAACTCTTCGACAATACTGTCACTATTCCAACACTGAACACTAATTGCACCACATTTTGTTTAAGGAAACGTATCGGTACCTAACTGGAGATTGTTATTAAATATTATTTGACGATGTTTTAAGTGAACACTACACGTAACTCGCGAACGCTAACAAACCTGTTACGTTCTTTCTCACTCTAGGCTGTATGTCGTGTTGCCGTGTACGGATGTACGTTTTACCGTAATGTCAGTTGTGACTCATTGAGTGGATGGTTAAAAAAAAATGAAGCTGTCAGATTGGGTTTGAATTTAGAACGCGTATGTTTCTGTTTTTATATCTTTTCTTTTTGCGTAATATATCAGTTGCTTTGTTGGTTATTAAGCTTGAATAATTGGAATTCTATTTCGTTTCTTATTAGAACATTCAAATACACTTCCTATTCATACATTCTTTAGATTCTGTCTGTCTATTTTTCTCTTTTTATAGTAAACACTATTTATATGTCATTGGCAATTAAATTGTAATATGTGGGTTGGTATTTATTCTTTGAAATATCATCTGCAAAAGACGTAAATATTCAATGAACTTAGATATATGCTAAGTTTCAAAACTAAATAAAAGTACTACACTTCGCACTACATCAAAATAGAAATATGAAATTAAACAGCTAGGTAACGAAAAAAATATCGAATGCGAGCAAAAATCAATTCTACTACAGTCTTAATAAGTTTCTTCATGCCCGAAAAATGTAACACACGAAGCAACCCTCTGACGTCAAAACCGCTTGATTACCCAGTTAAAAGTACCCAAGACCGAAGCAATATCTCTAAATATGGCAACACTAAAAATATAACCTCAAAGGCTGCCATGTCCGAGCGAAAACGCGGCGAGTGCGTTCAAAACCACGATCGAGCAATACAGTTACACGGGCGAATGTGACAAGGTCCCATAAAGCCGAATACTCAACGACATTAGAACCATGTCATAATAACACACATTCGTTGTTTTACGAGCACAATACCGGCGGTGGAATGACGTACTGAAACTTATTCGCTGTCGTTTGTTAATTAAGTAAAGGAATTTGAACTTTACTGTCTAAAGATAAGGTTGTTAGGGAAGTTTCTAGTTTGGAGTTGCATATTGGTGTAGTTGCAGAAGCCATTTGGACTAGTCGTAATCATATTACTGCAAAGAGCAGTACAATCGCGTTAAACGTGGTACAGCATACATTAGGAAATGGAGTTTCGCTTTCTAGATGACATTTTCTTTTCGCATAATTATGAATTATATCGACTTAAAAACGTCTAGACATGACGTATAACTTTTAAATACTTTATATATAATTAGCCTGTGTTGTCCTAATGTATGGCAAAAGCCTCCGTCCCCCCCTTTCTAATCCTCTCAATCTGCTCATTCAATACTATTACTACGATTAAAAAATTACCATTATCAAAGTGCGCCGTTTATTATTATAAATGCCCCGTTGGTCTCGTGGTCGCAAGCGCGATTGATAAGCGCAGGGACCTGAGTTCGATTCCCAGGTCGGGCAAAAAGTGTTATTGGGGTTTTTCTATGAAATTCTCAGTACCAGCTTGGAGTAAGAGTTTGTGCCCGGTTAATGGCAATAGGCTCGCCCCCTATTACGTGGGACCTAAACATACCGGCGAACTGTGGGTGTACATTGTTACACCTCTGCCTAACCTTTCGGGGAATACAGGCGTGATGGTATGTAAAAATATCAAAATAAACGTAACTATTTCCGGAACAAGTTATTAGAATCGGTTGAGGAAACTTGCAAAAGACTTTAGTCATGCACATCTATGTACAGTAGGTACTGGTAGGTACCTGTTAAGTTGGCATACATAGATAGGTACCTACTTACCTAAGCACAGTCTGACTTAGTCATTTATCAGTATTATCAGTAAAGACGTGTTTAGTTTTGGCCACCCGGCCAAAATTTTAATTTTGTCTTATATTTGTATAGTTTAAAAACCAATTTGAATCAGACCAACTGATATTACCTCATACAAACAAAAAAAAAACAAACAAATGTAGGTACCTTTTCATACTACCTGTGTAATAATACTGATGAAAAGTTTGACATTATAAAAAGCTACCCTTTCGTATAGCAAATTATAATATATACATTTTTTTTAAAAGAGTATGTATGGAGTTTCTTGCCCGTTCTTCTCCATACGAAACCACCTTTTGGAATGGGCAACTAGATTCAATATTTTTAATTTTAACATGTAATTGACGTTCAAAAGTGCCTTTTAATGGTCTAATTGAAAGAAACGATTTGACTTTGACTTTGAGCCCGGTTTTTATAGGTTACAAAAAAAAAATCCTGTGTCGTGTGTGCGTTAACAAACATATAAACTCACATACACAAACAGCCAGACCCGGAACAAGTAAATATAGGTCCTACAAATATTTGTTCCGTGCGGGAAACGAACCCGCGACACGCAGCACAGCAGTTAACGCTCGGCCGCTGCGCCAACCGTGTCGGAAACTAAAAATTTTAAGTAACCCCCGACAGAAGAATAAAAATCCCTAACACAGCTAACAAAAGAGCTGATAACTTTGAAACCGCTGAACCGATGTCCATTAAACATAGCTAAGAACACCCACAACTAATTCACCTTTCAAACCAAAACAAACTAAATTGAAATCGGTTCATGCGTTCGGGAGCTACGATTCCACAGATACACACAGACACGTCAAACTTATAACACTCCTTCGTTTTTGCGTCGGAGGTTAAAAATCAGCCGATTCAAAATCTGCCGATCCCATGTGGGATGGTCCCATAGTAAAAGTTGTTCATAATAATGAGTACCTACAATGACCGCTTCTCAGTTTTCTGGAAACAAAGAGCGTTCTATAGGAACGTTGTAATAATTAATTTATATTGTCACGTTACTAGGTACTTTACGATTTACTTTTACATTTTTAAAAGAAATACCAATCCCTAAGAATCCTTCTGCATTATTTAGCGTCTCATGAAATATTTGTAGTATCGCGCTATTCCACTATCGCTTGATAAAATATGCACCTTCCGCTAGTGTACTGAGCACGAAGAATTTGAACTATTTCTGCCCGCGACATCGCCCGCGTGGCTTATTTCACCCGCTTTTAGTTACGTCTTTGGTTACTGCTCCGCTCCCGTATACTCTGTGTGATATAGTTATGTTACTCAGGAATAATGTAGCTATCTATTGGTGAAAAAATTGTTAAAATTGGCCCAGTAGTTTCGGAGCTTATTCGGTTCAAACAATTAAAAAAATCAGTCCTCTTATAAGTATACCTAGACATAAGACGTGTCGAGACGTGGAGTGTCAGACTTTTACTGACTAAAACCCATCCATGTTGCTTCTTGTGCTCTTTGTGTTACGAGGGCGCGGTGTCTCTTTCGAACCAACCGCGGCCCCTGCAGGAGACATAAGATTTGATATTGCACTGTGTCTATATGATATAGAATATATGATATATAATATAGAATATTTTTCTCTTTTGGCACAGTTCTTCGTAGTGTAATTAAATATTGCTCTCTCAGAAAGTTATGCAGCTGTATTTCATAACAGCTTCCGTTCGCGTCTTCGTTTGCGTAGAAATCAAAATTAAATCCTGAACTATTCTATGGGAACACAAAAATGGGATAAATATTATCCTAATGTCTATAAAATAGAATAGTTTTTTTTTTCTTGACACAAATAATTATAGTTTTAAATTAACTTACGCTACAGATACAAATTTATATTTAATTTGTGGAAGACTGGTGCATGAACTAAGTTTTTTTGTTTTGAAAACCAGTAAGTCACGTCACCAGTGTATATGTGTGCTACATTTTTTTTTTTTACATACCATCACGCCTGTTTTCCCCTAAGGGTTAGACAGAGGTGTACCAATGTACACCCACAGTTCGCTGGTATGTTTTAGGTCCTAAGTAAATGGGGGGCGAGCCAATTGCCATTAACCGGGCACAAATCCTAACTCCGAGCAGCTACTGAGAATTTCATAGAAAAACCGAATAACAGTTTGCTCGACCTGAGATCGAACCCAAGACCTCTAGCGTAGTAGTCGCGCTTAGGACCACTAGGCTACCGAGGCAGTAAAGAAGCGTGGGAAGCGTGGATGAATAACAGATATTCATCTATACTCACAAATTTTCGCGTTTATAATAGTGCAAACAGCGTCTTCAATTGGTAACCCCTTTTGCATTAAAATTTGTTCGAAAAGAGGGTTATCAGTTGATGACGTGGTCTGTACTGCTGTTACAATCCAAAAGAAGTGTGGGAAATCGGGAAATGCTGTTAACTAGACTAATCTCCATGGTTACGGAAAAACAGCACAGTTAAGACTACCCGAAGACCCTTAAAACAAATTTCATTATAATTTAGCATTAATTGCTTACTTACCAACTTTTATTTCTCTAATTATTTTATTCGCTCTGACCATTCTACCTCATTTGTCGAAAGATATTCATTACTAATTATAGCACTCGTATTTATAAACATCAGGATTCAACGTCTGTTGCGAACCACTGTTTGAGAAACCCGATACATGCTTTCAGACCTCAGCTTTGGGTCAAACGGCCTTCGCCCCGCATAGTGAGAAGTAAACTGTATTCTGAACCATCAATTAAATGAAGGATAGACAATTAACGCATAATACACACGGTTTTAGAAAACTTAATTTGGAACTGCCAAAATATAACTTGTACTTCTTATTCCTAGCACGACATGCTGTGCTGGGGCGGTTGCTGCTGGTGTCGAAAACCTCAAACAGCGCAATATAATAAGCCTAGCCTTCTTGGAAGCATTTCCGACGTTTGGCCCCCAAACTGGAACGGGCCGGGGCTGCCTTTAGGCGGCTCCTACCCAACCTGGGGGGACCAAACGCCTCCTGCCGGAGGCTCTACGCGTGAGTCGTGCGGTCGATGGCCCTTTACGGGGCCCCGGTGTGGGCGCAGGGGTTAAGGCGACTTGCCGCCCACTACCTCATTGCGTCCCAACGGGTGATCGCCATAAGGGCCATCCGAGGATACCGCACGATCTCGGGGGAGGCGGCGAGCCTCCTTGCCGGATTGCCGCCGTGGGATCTGGAGGCGCTGGTCCTCGCGCGCCTGTACGAGTGGCGTGTGGAGGTACTAGGCCGGGGGGAGAGTCCGCCACCGCGGCAAATTGCCGCTCGGCGGGCCGACCTCCGGCTCGATCTCATGGTGACATGGAGACAGCGACTGTCGCAACCTCGTGCTGGGCACGCCTTAATAGAGGCGGTAAGTCCCCTCTTTGAGGAGTGGCTGGAGAGGCGTCACGGCGCCCTCACCTACCGCCTGACGCAGGTCCTCACCGGACACGGGTGTTTCGGGAGGTTCCTGCACCTTATCGGGCGGGAGGAAACGTCCGGGTGTCACCATTGTGTGGATCGCCCCGAGGACACGGTGGAGCACACCGTGGCGGTATGCCCCGCTTGGGCGGAGCATCGCCGAGTCCTCGTGGCGGCCATCGGCGGCGGCGAACTCTCACGTCCGGCCCTGGTGCAAGCCATGGTCCGGAGCGAGAGGGAATGGGATGCAGTCGCCTCCTTCTGCGAGGCAGTAATGCTTGAGAAGGAGGCGGCGGGACGGTTGAGACAGCGGTTCTCCCGTCCCAGCCGCCGCGGTAGACGCTCCGGACGTCGGGAGCCGCGAGACGACTCCCGGCCACCGTAGATACGGGCCTGTGGACGGTGAGCAATGGGTAGCTCACCGTCCTTACGTTGCATAACGACAGGCCGTGTCGACGGCGCGTTCGTGTTCCACGCGCGCCTCAAAGAGATGTCAGCAAAACGAAGGGGCCACTGAGGGCCGATGCCTGCCGGGGCTGCGGGTTGTTCGCAAGAGATACCGCGCCCCCGGAACGCAAAGGGCACAAGAAGGAACATGGGTGGGTTTTTGTCAGTAAAAGTCTGACACTCCCTCCCGTCCCGCCCAAGGCGGGAGAAGTTATTTGATGATTTACCACCCACCAAAAAAAAAAAAAAAAGCCTTCTTGGAAGCTACATTTTTAAGCCGTTTGGGGTTGGAACATAAGAGTAATGGGCTCCGAGCGCTCATCTAGTTTTTCAAGAGATTGTCAAGCGACTGTTGACTCTTCACGTGACCAGAGGGCTGGCTTGTTCTTGGGCCAAAGAATTAGCGTTGCCATACAACGTGGCAATGCTGCCGGCCTTTTGGGCACCTGCCCCGTGCCCCGTTAATTATAACAATAATGAATTGTAAATAAAAGTTATACGTACAAAAATGTAACTTGTGCCTCGAATTCTATGGAGCACCGTGGAAGTGGAAGATATGACATGTGTTAGTTTCATTATCATTACATCAGCCGAGCGACGTTCACTACTGGACATAGGGTACCCCTAAAGATAGCCACAATGACTGGTCCTCCAGCGATATCCCGCAAGATTTACCAAGTCCATTCACCTCGTAATTTGTTTAGGTAAAATTAACCGTAATAGATCTAACCCTACATGATAACAGATCATAAGTGCCTATTGCCAATGTAAATATACAACAATACTCACATAATTTGGTCTCGCTCCGTCGCTTCACGCGCAGTTTGATGACACACGATGAAATGCACTGCAAGCAAACATTACTGTTATTGTTACATGTTTAAATATTAGTAATAGTTCAATTGGTTCTCATAAACAGGCCAATTTTTCCCGGATTACATGCGGCTGCAATACATTGGGAGAAATACTTTAAATAGTTCCCGACCATAACTAACGTTATTAGTAAAAATGTATATTTATCATTTATTTTCATTAATCATACCATATGCACAAAAATATTAAGGGTATTTAATAGAACTTATGATGGTCGGCGTCGGCCTCGCCGAGGCCAGCCCAGGAACTAAAGTGGTGGTGAGATGACCTAGACGCGCTCCGAGAGTGCTGGTTCAAGGTGGCACTAGAAAACAATACTTGGAAGGACTCGGCGTCTTTGTCCAGCAGTGGGATATATATAAACATAATTATGTGCACCCCAGTTGCGTAAAACAGGCCCAGTTGAGCATAAATACAAGACGACTTGTTGCCAGACTTTGTTTGATGCTAGTCATGTTAAAATTCTTCATCACGTTTTCATTTAGTCACTTCGGCAAGTGTTTCATTAATTTTTTTTTTATACTAGCGACCTGCCCGCGACTTCATATGCGTGGCCTATTTCACCGGCTTTAAGTGACGTATTTCGTTACTGCTCCGCTCACCGTGGGTCGTAGCGTGATGTTATATAGCCTATGGTACTCAGGAATAATGTAGCTGTCTATGGGTGAAAAAATTGTTATAACCGGTCCAGTAGGTTCAAACACACAAACAAATCTTTCCTCTTTATAATATTAGTATAGATAGTCACTCCACAGCATTGAACTACTTTTTTTTTCGGGCACGATATCCCCCACAGCACTGAGCCATTCATTTTTCGGGCACAATACGTGGCTCCTATATATTCCCAGCAATGTTTTGAATATTGCCGGGACATACTCGAAATCGTTGCATTAAAAATATTGCCTATTGAGAAGAACCTTTACGTTCTAATTTATTATAAAGCATACTGCTGGTTGCATAAATTATCTAAAAGGTTTTTCCCTACCCTTAACTTTTTCTACATGGTTTTAGGTAGCATTTGGAATAAGACTCCAGATACAAACGTTTATTCCCATAAGGCAGGGGTTCCCAAACTTTTTTAGTTCGCGACGCTCTTGTAAATTTTGGTATTTTGTTTCGTTGCTTGTCGAAATAAGGTGCAATGATACTATATGAATCTGAGTTTTTAACTGACTTTAAAAAGGAGGTGGTTATTTATTCGGATGTTTTTTTTTTGTGTATGTTCGGGCATCATTGCGTCGTTCATAGACGGACATATTTTTTATATTTAGGAAGAATGCAACACATGGAGCGAGTTTAAAGTGAATTGTCAATTTTGAAGCTTTGAAGGTTAGTTTCTGGGGACTGGTAAATAGTAACGCCTCACGGCGACCTCCTTTGGTCTCTCCAGCGCATCAAGGCCCCGCGGCCCACACTTTGGGAACCCCTGCTATTAGGGTGGATTTCCGTAAATTCCTTTGGTGCACCATTTGAGAAACTTAATATCTTTCCTTTCACGTTCCTATCTTGAGTGGAAGATAATTTGCACCGAATAGGGTTTAATGGATTTTGGTACAAGATCTCTGCGCACCGTCGGATGCTGTGGCGAGATATCTTAAATGTGGCTGGTGTATACACTTAGACATACAGATTGATTGCAAGATATAACTACTAGATTTCACATATAACTATTGACAATGAACCGCTATTGTATAATTGAAGCTGGCTAAGTAAGCATATAAGAATGGTATATATGAAGGCCCATTAGTCCTAAATCAGCCCGTCTAATACAGAAGACAGTCGCCCTAACACAGCGCCATTTAGATCGTCATTTATTTAAGTACCCTCCTATTTTCCCACTGAGGCACCCGCACGGAAGGGCGGAAAAAGCGCCCCAATGGCTACCTCTTTAAAAATAGATTGATTCAACGACTACTTTACTAAGTGAGTTTACTACCACGTAATAACATCGTTTTGGTTGAAAACATGTTATGTATTTGTACCTATTTGCCACAGATTATAATACTGCTTTAAGTACCTACCTTTTCTTCGGCACGTGCAACCTACTTCAATATTATTTAAGGATATCTGAACTCTCTTAGTCTCTTACTTAGGACTTGACCTCTAGATTTTGAAAGCCTTTCATATTAATTTATCTTTTTGTAAAACAAAAATAATAATAGCAGCCTATTATTGTCCCACTGTCAGGCGAAAAGCTTTTCTCAAGAGAAAGAACAGGCATTGATCACCACGCTTGTACAAGGCGGATTGGGGATTTTAGACTTATACTATATTCCAGGTTTTTACATGACATTTTGAGAAATATCTTTACGTTAGCAAAATTATTAATATTAATCAAAATGGCATGAGATTTAACAATAGAAAAACAGTAACTACCAAGCCTACTTTATCTACGGGACCAAAGAAAAAATACACACTGCCAACAACAAATTATTTTTCTAGTCTTGGGCCCTCTTATACGAGTTTGTTCGTATGAGAAAACCACAGGCAGAAGAGTGAAGCAAAGCTTTGGACTTTCAAACAACCTGTGTGTTCTGTATAATCCTTTGGTAATTCTTACAGAGGGATAACATAGGTAGCATAAGTATCTACAGCTGACTGTTGTGGGATCCTTTTTGAAGTATTACAGAGTTTGAAAGCATTAAAATCTTTGTATTAGGGTCTTTAGTACTTTTGGGCGTTGACTTACATGATGCTCAGTTGTTTTTTAAATTACCGTTTTTTTTTACAGCAAATTATAGAGAGCTGATAGACAATTTAACACAACAGTTCACATGATAAACGTTGTTATGTTTTTAAACGCCATATTTGTGTTTCCTAATTTGAAGTACTTTGAAGGAGTCATGGGGCAGGCTTTTGATAAAAAGAGGGACACTAAAGGCAAGCTACAAAAAAAATGTAATTGTCCCCGATCAGAGCCAATATTGTGAAAATCTTGTGGACAGCAGAAGCCAATTCGTAGCAGCGATGCTTGAGGAACGCTTCATACACGAGTAGATATAAACTATTTTTTGTTTACCAAAAACCTAAAAGGGAGGGATAAAAAATTAGCTGATCCATCTATTCTGTCCAATTATGCGACCATAATTGTTTGGACTAGCTGATATTTTTCGCAATTTCAGTGAGTTTTCTATAGTTAACTTCTCTATAACGATGAGTAGGTACTATGACCCCATTTCAGGTTTCTGATAAAAAAATAAGATTTTGTTACACACACATGCCATCCCCGAAGGGTGAGGCAGAGGCGTACCAATGTACACCCACAGTTCTATGGCTATATTATGTGTAAGCTTTTGTTAAGCTGAGCTGATTTTCGAGTCAATAGGATTTATATGAGTTGAGCCCAGCCCACAAGATAAGTGGCATTTTTAAAGTCTTCAAATGAGCTGAAGATGAAGTGTTTCCAAGGTTACTCACCTCATGTATATGGCCCAGCACCTCTGCCCTGGACATGTCCTCGAGCCGAGTCTCGTTCACATCCATAATTTCGTCAGCCAGCTCCAAGTTGTCCCAGTTGCCGGCTGATGGTGACCCTGTGAAAAAAAACACAAGTTTTTTTTTTAATTTACTGTGCTTCTGGTGGTTCGTGGTCAACTATAAACAAAGTTTAGCATCCCAGAGACAAACCGGAAATGTCTCAACCGACTGATCATCTTTCAGGGAGTGAAAGCATTCATGAATATAAATATCTCTTCCAATGGGACAAATTCTCAAATATGGAAAAAAACAGCTGTTCTATAAAAGTGAACTATAACACAAAATATATGAAACAGTTGGTTTTTGGGTTAGTCCCAAAATAAATGGGTTATATTCGTGAGTACTTTCACCCAAAACCCCAGCCTGTAGTCTATGTCTGCGGTTATTCAACCGAGGTAACAAGCCAATAATCTGCCCACTAGTGGGATTCGAGCCCCCTCTCTGATAAAGAAGAGCAATAGTCCACCTCGCGGACCCGGTACGAGTTGACAGGTAGGTGAGAGATATTTAATACCTCTACAAAGTCCGCAACATGAAAGCGTTTGTAATCCTGCCTTTCTCTGAACTTTTCAAACTCTTTTCAACTTTGTCACGTAGCGTTATTTCAAAAAAGACCTAGGTACTTAATGTTTGGAAAAAAGGTTGGGCGACCGGGTGTACTCGTTGGAAAAACATTTAATGACTATTAAGGAGACCACAGAACACCAGCACTGCATTCCACTCCCTTCTTTTTTTTTGCTTTTTTAACGATGGGAAATCATCAAATGACTTCTTTCGCTCTGGGCAGAGCGGTAGGGAGTGTCAGATTTTACTGACTAAAACCCATCCGTGTTACTCCTAATGCCTTTTTCGTTCCAGGGCCACAGTGACCCTATCAAACAAATTCCACAACCATGCCAGGAGTGCTAGGTACTGCTAGCACAGTTATGACGTGAACCTGACAACAAATTTCGGTCTTTTGCCCATCAGAGTAGTATTTTATGAGACAAAGAACCATTATTCTTTCTTTCCTTCTTAATTTTAATGTTATTACGATTCGATATAAATTCAACGGTAACAAACTACTTTTTGCAGTTTCAGCTTTATTCGGGCATCTAATCTCCTTAATTGATCTTTACTCTAAGTCTTTGACGGGTCTCCAGCCACACACCAAGACTAGAGCAACAGTATTCGAGTCAAGTAGCTGTGTCACTGTCCCCGTGTTTTTCAATAAAAAAAATTGAATAGACGTTTACTAGACCTATCCGTTCTGATATTAGGTACCTATCAGGACTAGTAGGTAAGGTAATTAAATAACTCGTTAAAGAAGGCAAATACACACTTGCTTTTATCTATAACATGAGAAAAACTTCAAACAAACTAAACATTTTTCTTTATAACTTAATTAGAATGTTCTTTACCTTTCAAAATGTAACTGTCGAAATCAATGAAAATGTTTTCCTTTTTTTTTTTTCTTATTTATGGATTTGATTAGCATTAATTGTATCATAGACTACATTATAGTCTAAAAGGGTTAAATACTTCCCCAGACGTTGCCATAAACTAGGGATCTCTCCTGCATCGTGAACGCATTTACAAACACTTAAACTCACATACAGATAACCAGACCCGTTTGGCAAATCCCTGTCTGGTCACCTGCTAGAAAGAAAATACCACTATAAGCATCTATTTGAAATGAAAATAAAAACCTGTACTCTCACAGTTACTCTGCATCTAAATAATAAATGAACTATCTTAATGAAATGGCATAGCGTCCGAAATAGTTCGAATCCGAAGGGTCTTTGTGAAAGCAATGTAAATAATGAAGTGCTTCGCTAACAGCCTTTTCCTACTATCCTAGGTAGAATACTTGAAATTAATCAATCCACTGCTCTTTACTCTTGGCGCTTAGCTAGTTGTAGTTGATAGGTACTTTGTGCTCTAATATTTATAAATGTAGTTTCTTTTACTGCCTTGTTAGCCTAGTGGACTGCTACGCTAGAGGTCTTGGGTGCGATTCCATGTACGAGCAAAGTGTTATTAGGTTTTTCCATGAAATTCTCAGTAGCAGCTCGGAGTAAGCATTTGTGCCTAGTTAATGGCAATAGGCTTGCTATTACATGGGACCTAAAACATACCGGCGAACTGTGGGTGTACATTGGTACACCTCTGCCTAACCCTTCGGGGAATACAGGGGTGAATTAATCATCGTCTCTTTAGGAGGTTCTCTTTACGGAGTTTCTTGCCCATTCTTCTCCATTCGACACTACCTTTTGGAAGGGGCAACCATATTCAATTTTTTATTTTTCTTAGATATGACGTTTAAAAGTTCCTGTTAATGGCCTAATTGCGATTTGATTTTGATTTAGGGCTCGTAGACACACTCTGTCCTATCTAACCGATAGGCTTGAAACCCGTGACCTCGCTCCAGCTGAACCCCAGGAAAAAGGGCCCAGCCGAGTACGGAATTAGTGGAGCATGCACGAAATATGCACATGACTAAAGCCATATTCATAAACATATACGTAGGTTTATTTACGTGGGTTTAGGAGTAAATAGTAGCTATGGTAGGTCTTAACTGTAAAATAATATATAATTAGGTAATTATGGATAGCATTTGACTGTAAATAAAAAAATCTTCCTTTTTTATTTAAGAAAAAAATCCAATCCTAATCAAAAATACTGATTGCACAACAAAATAATTCCCCTCTAAATATTATTATCTTAGCAAAAATCTGACTTCGTGTCGCATCGCAATAAATTGAAAAGCGGAACTTTTTATGTTATGTTAAGTGTGATTAATTAAGAATTATTGACAATTGTTGCTTAAAAGGCGTAGTCGGAGCCCAGCTTCGAGGTGGTTCAATGGTTTAAAACCAAATAAACTTTTTGAACCTAACCTGTCCGACTCGGGGTACCCCAAGTCCTATCAGACAATAAAAATATTCCGTGGTGTTATTAATAATTTACAATTAATTACACTTATCGTAACAAGCGTTTAATTTGATTTGCAATCAGTTTATTTAATATTTAATTGATGTAAATAAATTGAATGGTGATAAGCTTTTTGATGTGCGTTTAAAAATAAGGCATTAATGATTTTTCTATATTATTTTATTTCTGTTCTAGCTTTTGCCGCGTGGGTTTTCTAACAAATCCCTAAATTTTTTGTTAATTAAATATAGCCTATGTTACTCGCTGATAACGTAGTCTTCCATAGGTGAAAGAATTTTTAAAATCGGTTCAGTAGTTTTTGAGTGTATCCATTTCTACCAAAATACAAATCTTTTTTTCTTTATAATATTTATTTAAACATGTTTGGTGGTCTGTAATGGTTACTATGCAAGTCCAGGGCTGATTGTGTATACAAAAGCTGTAGAAAAGTTTAATGAAAGAAAAACGTTTTCTAGTGAAAGCAGTAGGCGGAGGGCACTCCATACAACTCGATTTCTACCGGCTTCCCTTCGGAAGTTGGGAACAACAACCAAGTACTTTACCTCTTTTGAAAAATGGCACAGTCAGTATTATCCACTGCCTACTATTGGCAATTTTTTTTTTGTCTTTCAGTTTTAGTATTAATGGTAGGTTCGTCAGAAATGTAACAACCATTTTAAATCTATTACACAACTAAGTACAAATAAGTATACAACCTTATAGCTAATGAAATAAAGTATTTATTGCTTCAGCTTCGTCCAAAAATTAACCCTGAGTCACTGGTATCTATATTGAAGAAAAAATTAATAAAAGTCGAGTTTGATTACATTATTTTGCAAGCTCGATCGACTAGAAGCACTTCAATAAATCCAATTCACTAGCTATGGCATTCTACCGGGAACCAACATAAAATAAGGTTAAAAACAGCGACACTGGTACTTAGATAGATCTTTGCAGATATCTTTACGCATACAGACAACATTTTGTAACTGAAATGGTCCGGAAAAAACGAAATAAAAGCCAATTTAAAATGAATATAGCCTGGTTAGACTTCCCTCTTAATTAAATTTATTAAAATTCACATAAAAAGCTCATCACTTACCGTAGAGTTTAATTTTATTATCCTTGGTTTGCACTACTATGATAACATAGCCTTCTAGGTCAACAGATTTGCATTTCACCGTTGTCGTTTTGTCAATCGCATTTATTTGCGTGGTTGGCGCGTTAAAAGTATTCATTTTGGTGTATTTATTAAATTATTTACTACGTCTAAACACAAAATAGCTATGAAAAAGACCAATTCACGCCCCCGTCGTGAGAATCAATGATTATTTTTTTAATTTCATGCCAACGTTTGCGCCAACGCCACTTCAGACACAGCCCACTTCTTGAACAACTATTCATTTTTATTATTTTCCACATTCTTTTTTAAATTCTAACCCGGAGATAGCAAATCGGCCATTATTATTTTTGATTCTCACTCGCTACAAACTTAAACACTGCTTGTACATTTAAGTAATTATTATCACAATTTGTTAAAAAGTGTAGGTTAAAGTAATTTCACATGACTTCAGTGTATTGTCGAGGTAGAGGTGAATTTCAGAGCATTTTGCACAGTGACAAGTCACGTTATGGTATTTAGAGTAAACGCGATCGGTTTAACACACTCCCTGAATGTTTAACACATTTTATTATACACATGTACATTAATTGAAGGTTTTTAGATGTTTTTTCGGTTATTAATCTAATATTTAAGGCGTATCAACGTGTTTTTGAGAGTGAAAAACCGGTCCCACGTCCGCGGGCTGGGTGGTCGCCGCGAATGGATACGACTATCCCATTTTCGCGCGATCAATAATGCTCCCTACCCAGCATCCCTTCAGACTCCCACAGACTAGCGTTCTATTTTCTTATTTTTATAAATCCGTGTTGTGCCTGTTTTTATTAACTATAAATGAAGAATATATTTACTATAGGGACATAGAAGATAGCAAAAATAATAAAAAATGTTTTAAAATCAAAAAGATGGTTTTAACAACCAGGTCCCACCGAGATTTGAACTCGGATCGCTGGATTCAAAGTCCAGAGTGCTAACCATTACACCATGGGACCGCTTGAGAGTCACGATGAAATTACCGGCGACTATGTAGCAATTATCATGTGAAAGATAACGTAACTAAAATTCATTGTTAATCGTAATCAGTATCAATACTTAACAAAATTTATAAAAAATAATAACAATAAACCCTTTCGTAGCTCCCTGTACTATTTTTTAATACAACTACCCAATATACACTTTAGATGGCGGTACGAGACAATATCCGTGTCTTAGAAATCTTTGTGTACAACGCCATCTATAGCTTCGTCTAAAAACGATTACTGATCATATGGTTTTATGCATCATTAAAATGAAATATTTCCATAAAAAATAGTTAATAAATTCTTGAACACATAAATGATAGAAACATTTGTTGGTTTATAATTAAAAATATTTGTTTAGACCGTAATAAAATTAAACAGTGATGTAATTTTTTTTTTCTATATTTTGCACTTGCAAACATGTTGTTTGTATATTTAGTGTCTAGCAACACTAAATGTCAGTTTGTCACTGACTTCGCTACGGTATGGTTGTCATTTCGTCCGTCTATCAAATATCGTGATAGATGAATGGAAAATAATTAACTTTATCGCAGCGAAGACGCCTCTCATATCTCATCGAAACGTAACGTCGCGCGTGTTACAACACATTAGTGATTTTAAAAGGGTGCTCGCTTCAACACAACACCGCCATGATCGATGTTAGAAACAAAGATGGCGGAATAATACGGTGATCATAACCAAACGCGTTGTTTTGTCGTGTGTAGCGTTATGTGCTGTGGTGGGCGGCGGCTGCAGCAGTGTCGGGGTGCGTGAGTGAGGAGGAGAGGCGCGATGGGGGCGCGGCCGGGGTGATGCCGCCGCGGCCAGCGGCCGGCCGCGCGGCCATGGCGGCCGACAGCGAACGCCCGCCGCTCGCTCTGTTCACCGCCGTGTACGACTATGTGGCGCAGGGAGAGGATGAGCTTTCCCTGCGCCGCGGCGAGATCGTCGAGGTGCTGTCGAAGGACGCCAACATCTCGGGGGACGAGGGCTGGTGGACGGGGAAGATCGGCGACCGCGTCGGTATATTCCCTGCCGTATACGTGACGGAGGAAGACCCTTTGGCCGTAGAGCCGCCGCGCGTGTCCTTCTCGGAGCTAAAGCTGGAGGAAGTGATCGGTGTGGGCGGCTTCGGGAAAGTGTACCGCGGGTATTGGAACGGTGAGGTGGTGGCGGTGAAGGCGGCGCGTCAGGACGCGAACGAAGACATCGATGTAATAAAAGAGAGTGTGTTGCAAGAGGCGAGACTGTTCTGGGTGTTGCAGCATGAGAATATAGTGTCGTTAAAGGGTGTATGTTTGGGGGAGCCAAACTTTTGTCTGGTGATGGAGTACGCGCGCGGTGGGCCCCTGAACCGGGTGCTGTCGGGTCGTAAGATCCGGCCGGACATCCTGGTGGACTGGGCCATCCAGGTGGCACAGGGCATGGCATACCTGCATGTTGGTGCACCAATGTCCCTCATCCACAGAGACCTGAAGAGCTCTAACGGTAAGTTTGTTTGTTTCATCACCTATACTACTCCTAACAATTAGTTTGTTTATTTTGTATTTGTTAGTAATGGGTAATCTCGGAAGTACTGGTCTGATTGCTATGCCATTGCCGAGTTTGTGGTAAACACATGGCTACCATATAAATGAAGTTACGGACAGAAGCTAGTATTTTATATAAATGCTCAATTCTGTAAACATACTATTAACAACAAAACTAAACATTCTGCTTTAAAAATTCTATTGAGTCTGTGCTATCATCACGGATCATTAGAACTAATATTCAACAAGTTATCAACACTATGTGAGGTACTTGGTGCTATGATGATATTCTACTCAGCATCCGAAAATTCCTTCACTCTCCTTCTTTGATGGACACAATGAGTTTGTTTTTCTTCTGGTATCTGTGCAAGACAGACATTAACTTTTAAGACTTTAATTTGTTGACAAAATTAAGGTTTTTTTTTTCAAGTAACTATTTTGCCTTTGTTTTGGTGTAGTCCAACAAAAGAAATACCTGTGCACCTTTTTTTGTTATCTTTGTTAAGTATTTTTATCATAATATATATTGTTCAAATGTCATTAACCCATTTTATTATCAGTTGCCAAATATCCTTGAATGTAAACCCAAGGTCACATAGCTACAGCTGTGTTATCATTAAGGAAACTGTCCGCATTCCAATAGATAAGTCTATTGACTGATTGATAACTTTTCTAACAGATGTCAAATTGACCATTCTTTTATCAATTTTGGACAATCCCTTAAGATAATTTGGTTTTACTTTACGCTATTGTGTGGCAATGCATTAGGTGTAGATAAGATCCTAGTATAAATGGCACACATACATACCATCACGCCTGTATTCCCCGGAGGGTAAGGCAGAGGTGTACCAATGTACACCCACAGTTCGCCGGTATGTTTTAGGTCCCATGTAATAGGGGGCGAGCCTATTGCCATTAACCGGGCACAAATCCTAACTCCGAGCTGCTACTGAGAATTTCATAGGAAAACCCAATAACACTTTTTGCTCGACAGTTAGTATGAATGAATTTTTAAATAAGTAAGTAACTTAGTTTAAGTAGCTTAGTTGAGGTTAGCTAGGTAGATTACAGTCCACTCCCTCTCGCAAATGTTTGAGCTCCAGCAGTTGGAAAGAAACATACCATCAAGCCTCTATTCCCCGAAGGGTTAGGCAGAGGTGTACCAATGTACGCCCACAGTTTGCCGGTATGTTTTGGTCCCATGTAAACAGCAGCATGCAATAGTTGGAATGGCAGTTGGAAACTATGTTACCTATTTACAATTTCAATTGTTCTAATGATCATGTTACATTTTATCTTGCAGTACCTTTTCTTAGGTATATGTGGGGACATTTTAAACATAAATTGGTTTAAGAATCTCTTAAACCCAGCTAGCACCAATGGCCTATTGTTCTATCCGTGGCACAGATGTGCCTCTTTATGCAAAAGGTTGATCATCCATGCACGCATCAAGCTTAACCTTTGATCAACTTGCTTAAAACAAATGTCATGATTAATTTTTGCAATGATCTCAGAACAAGAGAAAAAAAAAACAAGGAAATACTTTGTACATACTTATAATACCTATTTATTTAATTCCACCTCCTTAGTGAACCTAAATACACTTATCTGGATTGATCTAGGTCTTAGAGTTTCTCTCACCAAAAGAAATAATTTAATATTCAATCTATGACCCTTGTGCAAGAGTTTGACAACCCACATTCACTTTTTATAACCTCGCTTAAGAAAAAGAAACCACGCTCCTGGAATGCAAAGGGCAAAAGAAGGAACTTGGATGGGTTTTAGTTAGTAAGGTCTGTCACTCCCTCCCCCCCCCCCCCTGACCATGGCGTGAAAAGCCATTTGACGATTACGCATCCGAAAAAAAAATGTGGTACCTATTTGTCTTTTCTTTTTTCATATATTATTTGCTAAGGTTTTCCAAAGGGACTACATGAGGTGTTCTTTAAGATAGGACTGAATAAAATTTTTAAGGGTCGGCAACGCGCGTTTTGCAGGCCATAGGGTATGGAAACCGCTTACCATCAGGCGGGCCGAACGTCTGTTTACCACAATGGTGGTGTAAAAAAGAATATGTATGGTGTAATAATTACTTAACACATGTAATTATTTTCTACCTTTTAAGTAGCAGCTATTCGCTATTGTATGCTTTAAATGGCGCCAAAGCAGCAGATGTCAATCGGAATTTTTCTCACCTTTTGGGGACTGCATAATTGACACTTCGCGAAACTGTACTTAATTGGACACATTAATGAATGCCTTTTTATTGATTATTTTAATTAGCTTACATAAAAGTGCAGTAGTTTGATCATTTCAATGCTAGATAGTCTTAAATAGTAGCCGTAAAAAAGTATGTCACTAAATCTTCATATTGTTAGGCATAACATAAGTACTAGACTAGCCAGACCGTAACCAGCTTTTGGTTCTAATGATAAGCAAGCAGCCCATCACTTATCTTGACTCTGATTTTAGCCAAAACTTGTCTATGTTACGAATATAACAAAGCTGAATTTTTTTGAATGCGCTAATCACAGGAACCGCTGGTCCAGTATGAAAATATCGTTGTGAGTTATAGTGAAACCGCGGTGTATAGTTAGTCATAATATAAGACGACTGCCGGAAAGGGTCCCACTGTGCAATCATTTTTCAGATTTTAAAAAGAATTTCTCTTAGAATTACTGAGACTGATACAGTTTAGGAACTGTATCAGTCGCGACAAGAATTATAAAATTACTCAAGCAGTTTATAAATAGGTAGGTTAGGTACTTTTACTAAATAAAAACACAATTCTTTGTTAGTGTTTCTTAGTAGGTTACTAACTAAACCTTACATAGTACATTTCATTACTGTAGTGAACTGGGCCACGCGAGTGTCATTCCGCTTGCTCTAGGGTCTATGACCTCTTTTCATACGATTTACACAATTCAACAAATTATATTTGTACGCAGTTTTTGTCGCGTACACTTACCGGTCGGATTATTGTGCAAGCGCAGTAACACCTATCCCTTTACCTATTCTTTAACCCCCGAAGCAAAAACGACGGGGTGTTATAAGTTTGACGTGTCCATGTGTGTGTGTTTGTCTGTGGCATCGTAGCTCCCGAACGCATGAACCGATTTTGATTTTATTTTTTGTGTTTGAAGGTTAATTAGTCGGGAGTGTTCTTAGCTTTGTTTGATGGAAATCGGTTCAGCGGTTTCAAAGTTATCAGCTTTTTGTTAGTTACGGCAGTCATTCTTTGCTTCTGTCGGGGGTTACTTAAAATTTTAATTTTTTTTTATACTTAAAATTATTTGAACTCGTATAACAGGCCCGCACAAAAACGCATAAAGGATATCATGGGCTTTTGTGTGGATATTAAATGTTATTGTATATGTTTTAAATGCATAGTTTATTTAACGCTATGATTACCAATGCTTTCGATCTAGCGTAGTAGGTCAAACTTAAGCGTGAACGCATTTTTGACGAAAGATACGCTGCGCATCGTTTCGGTGTCGTAACGCTAAAACAATCAAATTTTACTATCCTATCCTATTTTACTTCCTACTATCCTGACTAATCCTTCCTACTATAATAATATTATAAATGGGAAAGTTTGTGAAGATGGATAGACGTTTGTTACTCTTTCACGCTTAAACGACTGAATAGATCGGATGAAATTTGGCACTGAGATAGATTGTAGTGTGGAATAACACATGGGATATTTTTTATCCCTGAAAAATATACGGTTCCCGTGGGATAATTAATAATTTTCACGCGAACAAAGTCGCGGGCGGAAGCTAGTAGGTTTATAAAACATCCAGCTTGACTTACAAAATATCTCATGATACGTTACTGCAGAGAGCGTACTAACCACTATTATCACCGACGCAACTTTGGTCAGATGTGCGTCCATCCTAAAGCATTCATTGAACGTATACGCTGCGCAAACGCATCACTAGCGCCGCATTATCGCAACGCAGTATCTAAAGGCGCGAAACACGCGACGGGGCGGGCAGGGCCGGTCGATTTGACCGCGATCGATAGCGCAAAGGGAATCCTATACTACCAATGCACATAGAGGGCAAAAACACCGCGCCGCCGGTACTTTATTGCTTTGCAGTCGAAAAGACTGCCTTGCCCCGACGTCTGCTAAGCGCCTAAAGCTGAAGGCATCGCCTATGTGGAACATACACTGCACCTAAATAGCCTAGGCATAATTTCAGCATATTCTTCGACGTTTACACAAATAAGTAAAAATTTAAATTCTTGTCAATATAATCTCCCCAGGTGGGTATGAACATAATTGGTATAATAAGTACTTAACAGTTACTGTCATAATTAAGGCAAAGGTAGGATAATAATTATTAATGGTGCTATAAAAATAGCAGAATTAATTGACATTTAATTCTTTAATAATTTATGCACAGACGCTAAATGAGCGCATAGTCACAATTAGGTAGGTAAGTACCTATATCATGTTTTAATGTGCAACTATGAATTGGCATGATAGATCATGATGGACTAGTGTGTAAGGCGCCTGCCTCTCATCCATGAAGTTGCGGCTTCGATACCGCGCAAATGCCAATGTGACTTTCAGTTCATATAAGTTTACCTTGGACACCACTGACATCAGTAAAGGAAAACATCATGAGGAAATCTGGATTTAGAATTAATACACCTTAAATTGAGATCTGCCTTGAGCATGCGTGGCAATTAATGCTCGTGCCTTCTCTGAACGAGAAAAGGCCTTTATCCTGCAGTGGGGCAATAATTCGCTGACGTTACCAGCATCCACACTAATATTATAAACAGGTAAAGTTTGTGAGCCTGTAGGGGGTAATGTCTGGATCTACTGAAACGATTTTGAAAATTGTCTTACCCATAGTAAGCCACGTTATTTGTGAGTGTCATAGACAATATAACATCACGCTACAACGGAAAGAAGCGGAGCAGTAACCAAAGACGTAACTAAACGCGGTTGAAATAAGCCACGCGGACGAATTATTAATTAATTGATATGTTAGCATGACGACAACTTTGCTAGATTTGCGTAAATCTGTAATTTAATTACTTAGGTTAGTGTAGCAAAGCCTTTGTATAGGTATATTTTACTTGAACGAATCTGTCGCCAATATTGAAATAACCTTAAGTTCATCGATCCACGCTCGTAAACAAAGGTTACGTTTCAAATGTCACTAACCCTATTAGTAATAAACGCGAAATAAACGACTGCCTCATTATTTTACAATACGTACGGCTAAACAGACATTAATAGTCCTTGATTGTGTTTTACATAATAAAAACTGCGTGAAACTACTGCTTTTTATTATCTAACTACCTTTTGCTCGCGACTTCGTTCATTCGTTCGTGTGGAGGTCAAAGTCCTACTTTTAAACTACCAACCTGTTAAATTTTAAGTTCATAGGTCAAGTAGTTTTCGAGATTTCGAATCTTGAATAATCAGTGAGCTATATACTAGCTTTTGCCCGCGACTACATCCGCGTGACTTTTCTGTTGGATCCTAATTTTTTAAATAATACAATATAGCCATTAACACTAAGGGATAACATAGCTTTCTATTAGCGTAAGAATTTTCAGAATCAGACCAACCGTTCCGGGGATCGCGTTCAAACAAACAAACAAACTTCTCAGCTTTATAAAATAGATTAGATTATATTATTAAACTGCTTCGTTGGCCTAGTGGTCCTAAGCGCAACTGCTACGCTAGAGGTCTTGGGTTCGATTCCCAGGTCGAGCAAAAAGTGTTATTGGGTTTATCTATGAATTTCTCAGTAGCAGCTCGGAGTTAGGATTTGTGCCCGGGGTTAATGGCAATAGGCTCGCCCACTATAACATGGGACCTAAAAACATACCGGCGAACTGTGAGTATACATTGGTACACCTCTGCCTAACCCTCTGGGGAAAACAGGCGTGATGTGTTATAGATTATATTATTACTTAATTACTTACACATAGGTAAGGTACAAATACTCGAAAATACCTGTATATTAATTGCGATTGTCGAAGTTAAAGCGATATCATTTGGAACGTCTTGCGCAATTAATTTGCGTTCCTTTCTATAAAGGGAATGCCGCAATAAGCAGTTGACGTACAGTAACGTCGTTCACACGTCAGCGCTGTGACGTAAAATTAAAACATGGCGTCATAGTATCTGCATAAAAACTGCAAGTATTTGAATAGCATGTAAAATAGCACTGCCAGACGTCCCGGTTTTGGCGGGAAATTGTATGTCCCGCGTGGGATTGGCACTGTCTCGATTTTTTGTGGTTTTGCAACGGTGCAGCGGAAATTTAGGGTTATATAACTTTTTAAATGCAAAGAAGGAATCTTAGAAGGTGGAGGAAGCTTGGAAGGTTATCCTACTTTATTGAAAGTAGAATAACCTTCATAGTGTAGTGTTTTATTATTCCGCTTTCATATGATTAATCCCGATTATAGCACTTAAAAAATTCAAAATCCCGATTTAAAACCGTCTCATCAGAATTTTAGATGCCTATTTTCCTAGTAAGTAGTACCTACCGACTGTTCTACTAATTGAAGCTTCTTTATGACCCTTTTTAATAGATCTTTAGCACGTATGTACCTATATACCTAGCGACAACGTGTCCATCGTGCTGAATCGGGCTTGTAATTGTGCATAATCAACGAATTAAGTACTGGGCTACGTTGCCATCGGCATAATAGTGCAATGTCAGCTAGTTTAGTGCTTGTTTCGTCTTGTTAAATTTAACTACCTACTTACGTGTCCAGAATAGAAAATAGTTTGAAGAAATAAAGGCTCTTTTAAATTGGTTACCTTTTACACAGATAAAAGTTAAAAGTTGAAATAAAGTATTTTGCTATTCATGTCGTTCTGTCTACATATTGTATAAATCTATTTGTGTTGCTCCGAATGAAATGTGGAATAAAAAACATTGCAGCAATAATTCAATAGCCCAGAAAATAACTGAAAATAAAAATAAATATCTTTACTGAAATAAGTTAACGATTTGATTAAAACACTAATCTTTATAAAATAAAACACGCGAGCAACATTCCAAAATTTCATAGCCAAGAAATGCTTCAACGAACGGAGAGGTGATAATTCCAATATTTCAATCTCCCCTCGGACGAGCCCCTGCGAATGGGGCGCTAACCCTTTTACACCATCCAATCAGCTGAAAGCTTCCTGTCATCGTAGCTCCCACGTAATTGGACGATATTAAACGTAAACACGGATTTCCAACGTAATCGCACAGTTCTGGGCAACATTTTGAACGGATTTTCATTTTACGTGGCGCTTTTTAAATTAATAGGGGAGCAATTCCACTAACTTTTAGGAACGATTGCAATCTAATATCAATCACAATTGTGTCGAAAATGTTACTAACCTAGCACATTTGATATTGATTGTCGCCGATATAAGATTCCCACTAGGTTTCGAACGTTTTCAATCATTTGTAGAATTGGACTTCCGATTCAATATTGACTTCTTTGGTCACCATTCGGAATATCTGCTTAGCCTTTTACCTCTATGTTGGGGTCGGCTTCCAGTCTATCCGGATACAGCTGACTACCAGTGTTTTACATGAAGCGACTACCTATCTAACCTCCACAACCCAGTTACTAGGCAACGCGATACCTCTTCACCGTTCGGAATATGTAGATAGTAAATAAACTCTAGTAAAAAGTAATTTGCTTTATTTGTGTGTTTTTTTTAGTCCTATTCTAGTAAAATAAACACCCATACCCTGCCTTCGTTCATAACCACTGGGCCACTTTACTTGTCTACGCTCCTGTGCCAGTCTCACCCAGGTTCATCTTGTAAATAAATAAAAAACCGCATCAAAATCGGTTCATTCGTTTAGGAGTTACCATGTCACAGACACACGCCAGAGGTTTCAAAAACTTTGTTTAAAACAGTCGTCATACTATTAGCAAACCCAGTTTTATTTGCACGTAATTTCATAACATAACACGAACATTTCTCATTTCTGCATAACCTTGTCTGTATGTCACGGCCTCGTTTCCGTTCAATCTCCTCTGAGTATCCGCTGTTTCACAAGACATCCTTCACTAGAGGCCTTGAGATTTAATAACCACCTTGTTAAGCTAAATGCTTCTTTAATCCGTCACGATAAAGCTTTCGATAATTTGATGTTTTTGGTCTTCATGTTCATGCGCTTTATTGACGATAATAATTGTATGAAGGCCAAATCATAATCATTCACTTTTTTATCTCCCTTAGCTTACTGTTTTGTCTGGCCTAAATATTAAACCCTGCACGGAAGTTGCGGATGTAACTGCCAGCAAGTTTAATCGATGTCAATTAGAAGGTCGAATGGGAATTTCGTGATGGTATAGTGGTTAGGCACCTGCCTCTCGTGCACAAGTTTGCGGTTTCGATACCGGGCCAACGTAACTTGGTCTAATTATATTATGTACTTTTATTTGATCTTGGACATCACTGACGTCGGTATTATAAGTCTGAAATCGCCTATCTGCCTCGAGCAATCGTGGCAATCAATACTCGTCTCTTCTCAGTATGAGAAGGTCATTTTGTATGTACCACATTGACAGACACACTTTCGCATTAATTAGGATTGGGATTTAAAGACAAAAAACATTCCCAAAAACCGTTACTTATCCTATATATTTTATTGCGAAAATAAACATTGCCATAGGCCTATGCTTAACACCTTAAATTTCTGCAATATAGGTAGGTATTCCGTACACCGAAAACAATTCCTTGATAAGTAATTACAAAAAAACTGTGTTAAACTTTCACTTGTCAACTTGTTATTGAAGTGTCGCTTATAATTGATCTTGCAAATTCGAGCCAGAGGTATTTTGTTAAAATTATATTAATTCTGAATGATCTTTTTATGGTTTCCTTACCACATGTAGTGTTGAGAGTGACGCGGTAATGATTGAGGGTACAGCTGGTTATTACGACTCTGACATTTGATGCGACCTGGCTTCAATGAATGTCGTAACCGAGCTGGGACGTGTACATATTAAACAATACGAGTACGTATCGATTAACTAGACCGAGAACTCATATTAGCACTTAAAATTTATGATGCTGAATAATAAATGTTAATAAGTAGTACTGACTTATCTACTTAGTAGGTAGGTGCTTTTTCTTCAAACAAACGTTAAACAATCACAATGCCCATAAAATCTTCCATCTTCACACACACCTCTTCATCCATAGCCTTTTTCCAAACGTATCTAAGTGTATACTCAGCGTTAGATAAAAAATATCTGAAGCCTTATGAAACTCTTTGTGTCCGTATTACGTATGCACAAAATGGGACATCGACGTCCGTGAGCTAAGGCCACTCGTATCCGTTTCTACGCAACTTTGAGCGTGTGTGACGTAAAGTGCCGCCCGTAACGGCTTGGGGTTTCTCTACAGCCTTTATAGTATCCGCCATGTCTATTTTATAGGCCATGATGGTTCCTTCCGTCAGGAATGCCGGAGGGATCTGAAATGTTATTGACATCCTGCTTCAAACGAGTCTTTTTGGTAGTGGATACATAGCTAAATCTACGCTCACTCTGATGATAGGAGTGATCGTTGATTGGATTAAAACATTAGTTAACTATCCCACAAAATATTTTTTTCTTTGGGTTATTGTTTACTTGACAGTCGATCCTTCTTATCTGGCCAATAATTTGAGACACTGGTCTTCTGTAAAACGATCATAAGAATTTAATTTATTCATTCTTATATATATAATTATTACACCCTTAGTGTCATACAAACACATTCATATTAAATAGAACATACTACAAAATAGCTAGGACATTGTATACGAGCAAGCTGGCCTGAATGCAGTCCAACACTCAACCTTTAAGAAGACGTACATTTCGTTTTTTAATGGTATAAAACTTGTCCTTCTATCTCAGAACTACGTTTAGTGGACAAATTAACTGTCCGCTTTTACTATGTTGACTTGTGGAAAGTTAAAATTGTGTTCGAGACCATTTATCTTTTCAAAGTTTAGGACCTAGAAGCGTGCCCAACATTTCTCCGTACTTTATACATTTTTTTAGTAAACCATGTTATCAGGGGTTACCCATACTAATTATAAATGCACGTCTATGCAAATGTCTGTCTCGTTCACGACTGAACCACTAAACCGATTTCGATAAAATTTGGTACGGTGTCATTTTAAACCCCAAGAAAGGACATGTTGTCTGCGTCCGAGAAAAACGACATTTGCGCTTACAAAGCTGCGGGCAAAAGTAAGTCTATACTCATCATCATATTATAAAGAGAAAATCTTTGTTTGTTTGTTTGTGCCGAACAAGCTCCGAAACTACTGGACCGATTTAAACCATTCTTTCACCAATAGATAGCTAAATTATAAGAAAGTAACATAGGCTATATAATATCACGCTACGACACACAGGAGCGGAGCAGTGATAAAAAACGTAACTTATGGCGAGTGAAACCTGCCGGGGCTGCGGGTTGTTCGTAAGTGATACCACGCCCCCGTAACGCAAAGGGCACAAGAAGGAACATGGGTGGGTTTTAGTCAGTAAAAGTCTGACACTCCCGCCCCGCCCAGGGCGGGAGAAGTTATTTGATGATTTCCCACGCCCCAAAAAGAAAAAAAAAAAGGCGAGAGAAAATATTCACGTGGACGAAGTCGCAGGTAGAGGCGAGTATCTAGTTTGATATAAAGGGTACTACGGCTACGTAATAAAAGATGCATGGTCATCGTAGTAATCCTATCAGTAACAATAACAGGAAAGTCATGATGGATGGGGCTCCCCTAAGTGATTTAGATATTGTATTATAGCTAGTTGTAATTCCTAGTACACTAGTAAAGCTAGATGTACATCTGTTACTATTCTGTACATAGTTTTCTGGATTTATAACACAGGTTTCGGATAAGTTCCAATTACTATTCTAATATTCATATCGGAGTTTGATTATAGTACTAGGTCCCTATGAGATCCCTGGGAATTCAAAACTCCTATAGTAAAGTACTTATGTGAATCACTGCCTCGTTAGCCTAGTGGTCCTAAGCGCGACTACGAGCTAAAAGTGTTATTGGGTTTTTCTATGAAATTCTCAGTAGCTGCTCGGAATTAATATCTGTGCCCGGTTAATTGCAATAGGCTCGCCCCCTATTACATGGGACCTAAACATATTGGCGAACTGTAGGTGTACATTGGTACACCTTTGCCTAACCCTTCGGGGAATACAGGCGTGATAGTATGTTATGTGAATCTCATTAATTACGCATTACAATTAAATTTAGGGCTCAGAAACATACGATCTTTCTCATAGTATGTGGCCAGCTTTATATAAAAGCTCAGTTATCTTCAAAATGGCGACCATTACCCGCTAAATAACCTTATTTGTTGGATACCGATCGGCGGAAGAAAAGCGAATACCGATTGACTTTCCTTTTACCGTGAGAATATTGTGACATTCTAGAAATTTCTGTTTAATTAAAATACCGATTTTGTAACTCGTATCGCCAGTTTGACGCAATTTGTGCGTGCGATTTGCCGACGTTAATCTTTATAATCGCAATGTTACAGAAATTTACTGTTTAGTTCTGCCAAAATAAACCAAGCCACGTCAAAATTTCTCCCATTTTTCAAAGTACCTAACAGAATTTTAAAAATTAATGTATATTTTTTTTTTCTAAATGTAAGTTTTGGGTAAACGTTGAACTTATACATTATCATTATCATATCAGACGTAGGGCATCCAGTGCTGGAGAAAGGCCTCTCCCATAGAATTTCCAAAAGCACCGGTTAGATGCGGCCTGCATCCAGCTATTTCCTGCGGTCTTTATCAGGTCGCCTATTATTGAACTGTTATTGCTGGGTAGTTATGTAACACATTTGACATATTGAATTAGTGTGACGTACTATTTTGATTGTAAGCTAAATAGTGGAATGAATTACTGAAAAAGACTTAGCCATTGAAGGACTTTCCCGAATATTTCCTTACGTTTCTTTTATAGTCTAATGTCAAACGTCGACAAATTGCAGGTTGACACTAATAGCAGACCTCCGCTTGACTGCTCCCCTTTTAGCGCTAAGCTTTCATAGCAGCTATCTCTCTTTGTCATTACAGAGTAATAATAAAATAATACCAGCCTATTACTGTCCTACTGCAGGGCAAAGACCTTCTCATACAGAGAAGGTACCATCACGCTTACTCAAGGTGGATTGGGGGTTACAGACAACTGACAACACTCAACAACAGAATGACAGAAAGAACAGAGGGAAAGAGAGTGTCATCACAAAATGATCATCACTCATTTTTATGGAGAACTTCTTGAATTTGTTGCTGTTCTCCGAAAATGTAAATGCTAAAGAGGTGTTTACATTAAACCTAGTTTACTTAATAGGCAATATTAAGATTTTAATAGATAACTTGAACGGTTATTTCAAGTCGAATTTCCCAATTTCAAGCTTTTATCTTAAGTTGATCGTAAATAATATAAAACGAAGTAATCCAATTAATTTTATCGCAATATTCTGACAGAATTGACAACATCGCAGTTGAAATGTTTAACTGTTAAAAATACTGGTAGTGGGTCAATAAGCTGGTATTATTATTAATTTGCGAAAAAAAAACAACGACCATTAGTTTATGGGTAGTTATTTCAATGAAATCGTTTAAAACATGATTGGCACTTAAGTACTACAATAGATCAAGACTGAATACTGACAAAAAATACCTAGGTATTTTTCTACTTTCATAAATCCATGGGGTTTTCGTAAGATACCTGCATTGCGGTGTTTCACCGTGGCACTGCAATTAAAAGGGGCAAGATGAAGGGAAAACTAAAATCGTGGTTAAGATTAATGGGCTATTAACTTAAAATGTTACCGTTAAGTTAATATAGCTGGAAATTAAGATTTTGTTGAAATGATATTTTCGTTGGTAGGTACTATTTTCTCATGGGAATAGAATAGGAAATTGTTGGTTTGTACTAATGATGCTGTATATTTCTAGCATTTTATTTTAGTACTAGCCTGACATGAAAATATGTTTGTTTTCATGACGTTTTTAGTAGGTAATCATGAAACCCATTGATTCTCTCTTTAATGTAGATAGGTAAGTACAATCAACCACACGGCAATGGTAACAGTTTATCATCACCTTTATTTCGCCGAAACAATAAAGGTGGTTTTCGTAGTTCGAGAGGCCTGTGTAGACTAATTGACCGTACCAGAACTGCCTAAAGAATCATAATTATAAACAGCCCGGCTACCTGAGACATCGTTTGTGACTTGCGCACGCGCCACCACTCGTATCAACCGTGTTATTGTAACACAAGATGTTTTTACCAAAAGTGGGCAAAATGAAACCAGTTGTATGACATGTAATGCCGCTGTACTGATTACAGTGCGCTCTGAAATATTTGCTTTGTATTTTTGAACACCGTGTTTTTGTAATTTTCAGTTTTGTATTTTTTAAGTATCGTGGTTTTTGTTCCGGATGGGAAATCACCAAATGACCTCCCGTTGCCCCGGACGGGGCAAAAGGGAGGGTCAGACTTTTACTGACTAAAACCCACCCATGTTCCTTATTGTGCCCTTTGCGTTCCGGGGGCCCGTTCTTTTTGAACAACCCGCAGAAGTATCGTGATTGAGACAAAGAAACTGCACACAGATATTTTAGGAGATGGTATCTCTCACAATGATCATGTTACACAACATTAAATACTAGCCTTAACCCGCGGTTTCACCCGCGTTCAGTTCATACTAACATATTATAAGATTCTTCCTTAATTACTTTGGGTGTGACTTATCCGAAATAAGGATCTTTTTATTTTGTAAATTTGATATATAAAATAATCCAGAATTTCATACCATAAAAATAATTAATAATAGTTCTTTATCTTTAGTAGCATTTTTATTGATGTGAATATTAGTTGCCGTAAATTAACATGTTTTAAGTACACAATCATTATTAACTTAGGTATTTTCTTTATAAACCTTCAGGGAACTCATTATTATTCAAAGGCTTAACATTTTTCCATGCTTTTATGGGTCATAATTAACAAGTAACGCACCCAAACGTGGCCACAGTTTCCATACCGTTAAGCATGGTTAATTATGGTAAAAAGATTAAGTTGTTAAACCGATAATTTTACTCATGAACGGACTTACGTCACTAGACCTCGCCTCATGCAATATATTTACTGGTAAAACGTAATACAATGTAAAGATGTCCATTTAAAACCGATTAAATATTGTCCTAATATATTTTGGATAGTTAAAAAGAAGTTAACGCAATTTAAACTGTCAAATGGTGGAGTAGATATTGTTAGAAGATGGCCTTTGTAATCTAATTACAGGACCTACCTCAGTTAATTGTTTTAATTTACCTTCAAATATCAACTGTGTCAAAGATCATCACTTGAGAACGGCTTTAGCTGTTTGGTCGTGTTCATAATTTTCCGGACAAGGTTTTGAAAGATATATTTGGAAATATCACACTTCTCATTTTCTTCATTGGTAGATTGCAACCGTGCGAAACCGGGGCGGGTTGCTATGTCACCAAATAGCCATCATCGCTAGGTCATCAAAGAAAGACAGTAACCTCATAAAATGTCATTTTACACTATTGCATATTTACTTAATAATGTAAAACAGCTGTGGACTTTAAAAGTTTAAAGTCAAAAATCACGCAAGATTTGTAACAAACTATCCAGGAATTATTCACCTGTGAAGAATTTTCCCGCTTAGTAACTCGCTCACTAATCTTTAAACTCACACGAGTAAGCTGTTCTTTTCTAGAAATGAGTATTAGTACCGATTATGAGTACCGACTCATGATGTGCTGCATTGACGTAGTATGTACATAAACTCATGCTTTGTACTTTATAGGACAATGCAGACACCATAGCTCACCGCGATACTCCTCTTGCTTCGTCATACATCTGGCCATACACACGTATCAGAACTTCATGCTTTAAAACTATTGAGCAAGTAATATGTTCTCGTTGAAAATTCCAAAGAAACTGATACGGTGCACTGATAGCTGACCGTCGGCCGACTAGATCGTAAAGCAGGTTAATTGCGAAACGGCCAGTAACGAGAGCGTTTAGGTTATACGCCCTTTGTTGACTTTATCACCACGGGTTTACGGCCCGGTGAAAGCTTTAACACTGTTTCTCGCCACATTACCTTTAATCTTTTCAGTTAACGATACGGAATAAATTGTCTGGTATTAGGGCTTGGCTTCACTACCAGTCTCACTGGTTTTGACTGAATTTGTGGCATGTTTCCTTTTTGTGAATGCTGATTAGTGATATTGCTAAAGTTGTAATTTCTTTTATACCACCTTTATTGTCCTGCTGCTGGGTAAAGGTCTTCCCCATAGCTTTGCCCATGTATTGTCTTCTCCAACCAACCTCTGATAAGCGTCTCTAAGTCACCATCGTTTCCTTGGTCTCTCTCGACGACGACACCCATCTTCAGGCACCTACAGCTGACGACTTGGAAATCCCTAGTTTGACCCATCTGTCATGATGGCCATCGTGAGCTGTATCCTATTGACTTTATAATTAAATGATTTTTAAAGTCTATTCCATAAGTTGGAAAAGACTAGTCTGATCAAGAAAAAATATCTGCCCATTGTCCATTTAATATCTTAACATCCTCAAGCAAAGGGCCGTGGGAAAATAAAACCATTCTCAGTACTGTGTTGTTTTTTCTAGGAAAAAATACGTCATAAGTAGTGTTGTATCATTAAAGATAGATCTCGTCTGACAACGTATTCAATGTCATTGGGCTCATAATCTAATGGTTCCGTAATGACAAAGGAAATTTTTTAAATTATGTCGAGCGAATTTTTGAAATAGATTGATGTGTTTTCGTTTTTCCACCATAAATGGGACAGCCCTTCTACTTTACCGGTTAACTTAGTCGCAGTAGACATAGTACAGCAAGGTCAGGCAACTAGTTATTTGCCAATGTGTATCTTTATTCTCTTAGGCGAGTAACGTACTAGGTGGTTAAACTGTGGCGGGTATTCCAATGTGTTGTGATCCAATATGTTGTATGTACATACAAAATTTTGTTAAACATTTATTTTATACGCGTATGCAGTTTCTTGCCCATTCTTCTCCATACGAAACTACCTTTTGGAAGGGGCAACTAGATTTAGTTCCTTATTCTTGTCATAATGACGTTCAGAGTGCCTTTTAGTGGTCCAATTGGGATCAATGATTTGATTTTGTTGCCAATTGCTATGTAAACAAGGCATTAAGTCAGGCTAAACGCTGACTTTGAGAAGCCAGCTTTTTTAATAATACAGTTCGCTTTTGAATGAAAATATCTCTGTAGGGAAGGAAGACGTTCAAAAGAATCCACCGCCTTAAATAAACAAATATGTCTACGGTTCTATCCATTCCATTCGGGCTATCTCCACGCAACTGCTGCCCATCAAGCAAGTTCCACAGTAACGCCGCGGCTAGGCTGCCCAGTGCATCTACAGCCTAGATCCAGAGTAGTTAGAGATTGAGATATTATATTCTCTACATAATTCCTAGAATTCTAAACAACCAGAACGAATTGGTTGCATTAATTCGTCTCAGAACGAGGCCTCTACACAATTTAATATAGTTTTCCGTAAACATATCGGTTATTTGCGAAAGCAATTTCCTAGTTTCAAGTATTTGTCTTTGTTTGTTGATTACCGTTATGTACTTAAAGAAAAACAATTTATCGGTTGTATTGTTTAAGTTTTTCTCAAAGCAAATTGATGTGGCAGCTGTTACCACAGGTAAGTCTATAAATTTAGATGATTTCTTAAATTAGAACTGCAGAAATATACTAAACTTATGCCCGCGATTGCGTTCGCGTGTCAATGTCTGTTTTCTGCAAGGTTTCTTTATTTCCCAAAACCCTAATTCTTTTTATAAAATAAAAGTAAACCTATGTTACTCCTTCCATCGATTATCTGCCAGTGAAAGTTACACCGAAATCGGTCCAGCCTTTTTGAAGATTAGCTGGACCAAACAAACAGAAAAACAAAAAAATAAAAGTTATTTTTTTATGTGACGCATTTAGTAAAAACCTGTTATTTTGACATAGCAAACAGTCATTTCAATTTTATTTATTTGTATAGATATCTGCTAAAGAGCAGCTAAGTAACAATAAATTGCACACCTTAATATCACGTCAGTCTTTGTCCAAAACAAAGGCGAACATACAGACAAAAACTTCGTTTTGTAGAATCTACCAATTTATGTTAACCATCCCATTGATATCAAGTCCCTCTCGATCCACCTATTATTGTTTTACGTATAGAATAGTAATGTCGAACAGTTATTTGCCTTATCGTCCACGCTTCCTCAAAACATGTTTAGCATGCGCCAATGTTATGCAAAATGAACGATTATGGGAAAAACCCGGTACTGTTGTACCGATTGGCACAGTAACAAAGGTTTGGTACACACGACAAAAGTGTTTAGTGTACTGAGTAACTGACAATAGCTGTCAAAGGTATTGAAAAAGGAACAAGTTAATTTTTATTTGATGAGATTTTTTTGGCTTTTCATTGGAGTTCGTTAAAGTTTTAACCATTAATTATGTTAATGTAACAGGCCACATAAGTATACTTCCTTTTCTTTTTTAGTCTAAATCCTGCTTTACTCTGACAAAGAAAGACTGTCTTAACAAAGTGATTTCGTTTTATTTTTAAACAGTACACGCTTCAAATTAACTTAAACGCCCACATGCCATCACTAGTGGGTGACTGACCCACTCAGACAGTCAGTGTGATTGCTCGCGAAACAATAAAATACTTAATTACGATGCCGTTAACGTTTCATTTCGTTCGACACTTAACCGCCCTTCGATTCCTTTTGCGACTCTTCTCGCCTTTTCTAAATCAAATAATGAATATCAGATTTCTTAATAATTAAGCAAACAAAAATCTTTCTACACATTGCACAATAAAACGTAGTTATTCATACCCAAAGTTCAAATTCAAGTAAGCAACAGGTATGCTAATTACGACCTAAATTGTTGACATGTATGAACATGCGACGGCAAATCTTAATTGCCGAAATCAAATACTGTCATGCAACGTTGCAAATGAGACACAAGGTACCGTGGGATCCAAATACTTGTATCTTTAATCCAATTACTATTTATGTTATGGATCGGATGAATATGTATAAAGTTCAGCTTTTACGTGCACCGGTAATACTGGATTACGAAAGAGATGTTTATCGACACTCGACAGATAGTCGAACAGTAATCGCACAGAATAACAAAATGCAGCCAAATACAGAAGATTTTCTATGTCCTCCACGGGAAAAAAAGCAGTCGACTGAAAATAGATTTTAGGAACGGAATCTTACTTAAATTGAAGACGATCAGTCCTGAATCAGCAATGTTATCCCTACCACATTCCTTCCTACAATTAGGCGATAGAAAAGACAGCTGTTTCGACAGTTACGAAGCATCGAAGGGGCTCATAGCACTCACCCTATGCCATGGGTTCCGAAACTGAATAATTACGTGGAGGTAGTGAAACTTGTATAATTTTGGTTTAAGAATATATTTTTGATTAAACCTATCTGATTAATTAAGCCAATTTCTAAGTTCATGTATGTACTGTATTTACTTATTTTGAAGGGGTAAGGGGAAAAAATGGGTGGAAAATCAATTTCAATGACACGTCTTAGGGCTGACAAGGTTGAAAAGGTTAGGTAACGTTGCCCTAAAGGTTAAACCTGGGGCTTAAATTAATCTAGTAAAGTTTGTACGTGACGTGTGCTCGTTTGTTCCATGTGTCAGTTGGTCCTTCTGTACCCAATTCGTGGTAACGTTGACTGTAATGCGGATCTGACCGTCTTTTACGGATGTGCTAGTCTAGGTTTTCGTTTTGCTTTATTGCCATTCTGCGGTACATCTGTTTGTTTCGCCCACGCTTCTTTTATCTTTATCGGATAATCAGTTTCTAACAGTGGGATGGCTGTTGTACCTTTCGGACATGTGTTTCTGCTTGAATACATTATGGCGAAATACGTTGCTATTCCCAATAACATCTTTATTTACTTATCTCAAGCTTTTTTCAAAATTGTGAGGGTTTAATGTCTCTAACTTTCAAATTGACATAAAAAGGGCATCATACCGTTATGATTTTGATGAAGGAAAGTACATCAAAACCGCAGTCATTTAGGTATCTTAAAACAATCTTATATCCAGTGCTTGAACTCAAATTGGGCGACACCACGCGACACAAACAGAAATTGGCGTTGATTAAAAAGTAAACGGAGTCCGGGATCCCTAATTGAGTTTTCACGACCTTTTAATGGTTCAGAATTTCTTTGGTTATTTCAATATTGGATTTTCCTTGATCATTTGCTAAATTGCAGGCTGTGTCGTTGTTATGCAGTCTTCCTTGTGACCAACACCAACTCATTTAGACTTGATTGTGAGGGAGATTTAATGTGTTGATAATAAAAAAAGCAACAATAGCTTAAAAGCTATTATTTAATTTTAATGTTTAATTTGAATTTAATTTGTAATATTCCTCGTAACTTATGTTGCTGTGCCCTTACAGGGTCCATAATTGTACCTTAGCTTTAAGCATGTTTGTAACACCTTACCTGACATTATGGCATGCAAATAATATACTCACGCCTGTATTCCCCGAAGGGTTAGGCAGAGGTGTAACAATGTACACCCACAGTTCGCCGGTATATTTAGGTCCCATGTAATAAGGGGCGAGCCTATTGCCATTAACCGGGCACAAATCCTAACTCCGAGCTGCTACTGAGAATTTCATAGAAAAACCCAATAACACTTTTTGCTCGACCTGGGAATCGAACCCAAGACCTCTAGCGTAGCAGTCGCGCTTAGGACCACTAGGCTACCGAGGCAGTTGTTACTACACTAACTTTTCTCCACCGACTTCGTCTGGTTACTGGCGAAACAATTTTCAGAAACGGACCAGTAGGTTTAAATTATAAATGACAGCAAAGGCTCAACATCTGTCACTTTCGGACAGCAAACTTTTTGATGCCCAATCCATGTTCTTTTTACAAAATTATTAATTGTATGTTTTCTCATTATCACAAGGAACTGTACCATCCAGCCACGTACTAAACCCGTGACACATATTCAATTACAAGTCGTTTGTATAATCTATAAATAACCAGTTAGTGACCACAATCGTACAGGGGCTCAAGTGGTCCAAATGTACGAAACCTGCCTAGCTTGAGTCACGCAGAAAGCGTTGTTTTTAAATCTTGATGATTCATCGCGGAAGAAATCACTTTCGACTGACCAACCTTGCGAAGTTTGGTTACGTTGATGCATAGAATATTTAATGTAGTCACGGTTAGAAATGGTTCGGAGCTCTTTTATTATTAGGGCATATAAATGTTTGGTTATATTCCACTGTACCTGAATTTTATTTTATTTTTAGGTATGTATGAGTTCAATCGTGAGTTGTTCATGTCGTGATGATCCAGGGGTTATTATTGTCGACCTATGCACGAGGCTGTAGGTTCGCAACCGGGCACGGGCAAAAACGAATGTGACATTTTCTAATTCATAATTATGTAAAAAAACATAAAAGAAAAATAATTTACTTGCTAAGTTTCGCTCACATCGGGAAAAGAAAACATCGTGAGAAAAACTGGACTCTTAAAAGTCGGAAATCGCCAATCCGCCTAGAGCAGGCGTGGTGATCATGCTCGTGCCTTCCCTGTATAAGCAGTGGGACAATAATAGGCTGGTATGACATATCTTAGTTTTTATTATAAAGCTCTTTATTATTAAACGAGTAGTTCCGATTATTATGATATCTTGTATGCGTATTATAACTTTCTAACTAAACCATATTATCAATGTCTAAGGTCCGTTCTATTTCTTAGTATTTTATATTTTTCTTTATTTGATAATACCTAGTATTTAAATGCAATCAAAGTAATGAGTCAATTGTCCTTCACACAAGTCAACCTAGTATATCTATTACTTATTTATTATTAACGAGTTTTACTTGTGTTTACATTGATAAGTTATCGCATATTTTATTGTAACAGTAAACGAATGATAGTTTACAATCTTGATTTCTTTCATCGGGTGTAAATTTGCATCATTACGATAATGAATCCTCCAAATATCGTTATCTTTTCATATTGACCAGATATATTTGCGTAGTTCACGCAGTATCTCTAACTTGTTTACTTCTTTGAATCCTTTACCGTTAATAAATACAAAGATCGTACGATTTTAATATCTAACCTTGACAGAGGCGAGACGAGCGGTAGACAACACCATAGCTTTGTTTTATAGCATAATACATACAAACGATTCAACGCATTTTATGCAATAAATACGAAGTCTGTTCTATCTAAGTGGGAACATAACAATATTTTATCTTTATGTTGGCGAATTTGGCAGCCTTCATTGCTTTAGAAAAACATAATATTATCTTTATCGTGATTGGATTTTTATCTATTGGAATATGGACCCGATATTGTAGGAGTTGAAAATAAGATTGTAGTAGCTACTTCTTCTTCAGAAAGACTTGCGTAAGAAGGATCAATTATCCAATTGTTTTCTGTAGTATGGTAGTCATGAAGTGAGCTAACGATTATATTAGGAACATAAGCAGTAACCACTTGACTGCTGCAGCGTTTTACGTTATCATCAGCTGGAATACCAGGAAATAGAATCATACGTTGGTAGAAACCGCTATGTGCATCGCGCAATAGGGGATGACATCATCATCATCAGCCTTTAGCAGTCCAGTGCTTGACATAGGTCGCTCCAAGTATCACGCAACTGGCTGAGCTCAATTCTCTACCATTATTTACGTATCATATAATGCATTGCACGTATATCATACGCCTTTTTCGCTTGTATATTTCAAAGGTCGTGTGAATTTTTAACACTGTACAAATTGTTTAGGTTTTCCCCATAGCGAATTTGATTCAATATTCCTTGAGGTCACCGTTAGCATGTAGACAAACAATGTTTGTTCACGTGCCGACGGTTAATTGACGTTTAGCCCGTCTGACGGTGGGACTATGGGGTTGCAGATAGTCAGAAGATCGCCAGTCTTACCAGTAGCTGGGTTGTGGATGCCAGGTAGACAGTCGCTTCGTATATTCAGCTGCATCTGGTAAGACTGGAAGCAGACCACAATATAGTTGCGAAAGTGCTTGCTAGATGATAGATGACTTTCGTAATAGGTTTTTTTGAAGCTTCTATGAGATATTTTCGGCTATACTTGCGTACATTTTATCGGGATTCCCCAAAGTGTTTCGTACTGGACTTGATCATGCGGCGAGGTCGCACACCGAAATTCGTCGGATGATAATAAATCCGAGTATACCTAATACCTTTTTATTATTGTATTTTTGTTATAATTCCTCGCCCAATCAAGAAACGGAACATTGCCTCGTTAGTAATGCGTAATGAATTGTGATAAACTGGTATCCTCTTCTTCATTATTATCTTTCTCCATCCCTATCATTATTCCTATTGGAAATAAGGATTGGTTTATTTATTATTATAATAATACCATTTTTATGTCTAAGCAATTTTTGTGCTTGTTATTTTCTCTTTCTCCAAAAATTTGCTTTTTTTGCCTAAATAAATCTGTGACTTATTGTAACTGTATGTATTTTCAAAACGTTACTTCGCAATTATTATTTTTTGCTGATTTCATTTTCTTTTCCAACTAGCTGACTTAGCAACAGTACATTGCATTTTTGCTAACACTAAATAGGCTTTTGAATCCAGATTCCAAAGTTCAAATTCCAAATTCAAACACTTAAAAAAAAGCCTATTCACAGCATTTTACGGTTGATAAACTAAAACCTGATGTCATGATGACTCTTGGTTTTGTGACACCGTTCTGTGTCGTTGGCCTGGCTTCCGAAAACCGAGTTATTAGCGAATAATATTATCAGATGTTACCTTATGTTTTTGTGATTAAGTTTTGTATGTTTTGTATTTTGTTCTTCGCTTTGTGAGCTATTGTCATTTATTGATGAATAAGGAAATTGGCAAGTGGAGGGTAGTAAGCCCTCAAGCTAAGTAACTACAGTTTCGGATCGGTCAAAAGGCGGGTCATAGTTGTACTCCGGCATGAAAACGGTAACACCAAGTTTTTATGTGTGTTCGCAATAAATAATTTAGAATTTTGGTCCTTACAAGGTTGAGGATGAGAAGCCTATGGTCTATTGCATAGTAGTTCAGTGCCGAACATTAGGCCTTCAATCGTAGTCAAGAGTTGTGGAGTAGGAAAGAAGCGACTGTATTGTAGTATGCTGTCACTGCTCAATATTTTTTATCCAATGTTTGTATTATGTCAACCACCTTGTATCAAGTGTTATCGAAGCGAAATTGATTGATTATTTGATTGATAACTATAATTGATGAGATAGCAATAGGTTCTCTGGTTCCAATGCTCCATTTTCATCGACATTTTTTTTATTTTTGCTCTGTTTTTGTTTGTCATTGAGTTCACATCACGCCTCGTCGTATTGTTACAAATAAGTACCTGGGTTCACCTGTGCTACATTTGTATTTGAATCTAGAACAAGTTATTTCAATCTGTATTTACATGTTTATCTAGATCTTAAGTAAATACCTGCACGGTAGAAGATAACTAATTTCTGTAAAAAACCGGATCGGTTTCTGATATATTATCGACAAGTAGGATTATGTGATCTGATTGATAACAATGATGTTATCAGTTCAGATTAGAGCATTAACAGTGGCTTTATTTTATTCTACATAATAATTAAGCACGGAACAGTTTTTTATCTAGGTATATTTAAGTACCGATTTGCATTCATTTCGTACTTGTTCCAGCAAATATTCTGGCGATTCTGTTTAAATAAAGTTTGAGGATATCCTTATTGTCGTAAAATTCACAAAAAACCATATTGGGAACCTAAATATGCAAATCCGTGCCATTACTTCCGATCTCCCTAACTCCCAGAAATACTTTTTCTACGTCCTATTCTCTACAGTAATCTAATCTTCTATTTCCATACAACTAAACTGAAACGTGACGAGTAGTAGTCTTGCCACTGCGGTACCAGTAACCTTGGCCGATCGTGCCATGCTCGGCCCGGCACTGGTGTCGAGCCGGTCCGCGCTAGTGATGTAAAAAGTCTTCTACTATACTCGACTTTTGACACGGATTGAACGAGGCTTAAAATGTGCTTGACAAGCAAGTTATCGAGTTACTAGCTTCTACCTAGACTTTAGAATTAAACAAAAGTCACAAAAGTAGGAATGTGTTAAGATCAAATGAGCGCGATCAAACTCGTTCCTTTTGGTAAGGGTGAAAGAGTTGATACATTAATTCAACCATCCCCACAAACTTGCGTTTATAACAGTAGTAGGATACAGACTGATGTCAATAATGCCTCGTGCTCTATCTGGGTAATGGGTCCTGCTTGTTGATTTAGTTGATTGAGGCTACCGAATTTCTAACCCCTTATTATCCGTAGAGAACTGGTACTTGATGTTTCTTAAATAATTCAGTTCACAATGAACTGTTAACTTATAAAGATTCTTTATTTTCTTTTCTTCAAAAAGGTAGCATCCACGGATCTCGCGTAATCCTCTGCATAACAAACAAAATTTAGTCAGTGTCAGCCTTATTTGCGGTAGACACCATCTGTTTTCTCGTTCATAGCAATTTGGTAAGAAAAGCTTTCACACTACTTTCATGCAAAGGGCATTATTCAACGAACACATTATTCCAACAGTAAAATAGTTTTCATAACAAGTTTACTGTAATAGGTAAACGTGGAGACGATTACACAGAAAAAGTCGGAGCGCAATATTCTCAACACTAGTCGCGCTGTGCCGTGCGAAAATGTCACCGACAGCCGTCTGCTGCAAATGTTTTGCATTTCTTTAGACGTTTTCATTTTAACTCAATTATCTTTTGGATTGGTTGAAATTCAATTTCCCCGGTCAATTTAAAAAGTTGTTTTTAAGGGAAAATAGCGAGTGTGGGTATTCTGTATATTGTGTTCTTCTGCTAAAAATGTATTATTGTCCTTGATTGGCCAAAGATTTAAAAATAAATTGTGCTATCAAGTGATACTAAATAACTTCCGGTGTATCCTGTAAAAATCTCTTTTGGTAAATTTAGGTGAAGTGAGCAAAAGTGAGCAGCTATCCCACATTATGCTTGCGATTGATTGCCAGCTCACTTTAGCTAAATTCACTATGGGAGGTTTTTACTGAATAACATTGCTGTTGGCTTGTCTTATATACATTACCTACTTCGGGTCTTATTATAATATATTTTTTCTTAACTGGGTTCGGCATTTACTAAATATTCATTTTCTTGTTACAGGTACGTCTTCAACATTTTTCGAGTCATCAATCATCATAACTCAGTAAGATTACTTTGACATAAGCTACAATTTTGCAAAAGGACCATAACATTAATATCGCCTTGAGAATACCCTTTTAGGTATTTCTTTTTTACAAACTCATCTTAAACTGTTCATAACAGTTCAATGACCTGCTCAAAGATTCAAATGTATTCTAAATCAACACTAGAGTTTCAAGTGGAGTATAATGTAACCCGTAGAGATGTCTTGACAAACATACTGACAAGCTTTTACACACAACAAGACACTTGGACATTTAAACGCACTTAACTTCAACCACTTTCACGGTTGTCCAACCCCACCTCACCCTGCAAACTAATTAGTTGACAATTCTCTAAGATACATTAATTTACGTCTCATCGAAGGGGACTGTTCGGAATGCGTGTTCTTTCGTCATGTACAAATATCGTCACAATACAAATACAGCCTTGAATGTTAAACTGTAAGATCGCTTTTGCATTGACGATGTATATTGTTTACGTTCTCGTGTGAAACCTGACGAAACGTTGGAGTGCCCCATAAGGTATGTAGGAGAGACAGCCGAGACAGGCCTTGTCTAAAGGTGTGTTGACACGATACGGGTGCGCTCGGTTTCATTTCCATAGTACGCGAGAACAGAACATGGTAGGTAGGTAAGTACCGAATGTACTAATTTCCATTTGTAACAACGCGACGTCCGATTTCACCTGGATTTTTGCTTCCTAAATGCTACTACATCCGGATCATAATTAGCTACCACTTTTTAATCGAACAAATCCTTAATAAGTTAATTTCATCAATCAAACAAAACTCTAATCATTAAAATAAAAAAAAAAAAAAAAACATACATTTCGCTACGGCAAAAGAGATGCCGCTCCTCGTAGATTTTTTTTGTAATATTTTCCCCATTGCCGTAGAACATGCTACGGATGGCTACACATTTTAGTTAATTCGTATCGTGTCTACCCACCTTGAAGAATTTGAAGACACGGCTCCTTGTACACGTTAACTGTTCAAAGGATCTTTGTTCGTGTGAATAATTAGTGGAAGTTGTAAACCTGAGCGAGTGAGGTTGGGTTAAACTATTAGTAGTAGATACAATTATTTAGAAACTGCCTTTAGACAGGTATTTGGCCAACGCTTTCCAGAAACGTCTGATTTTGAATTTCGCTTAATTGGTTCTGACATTCGCCATTTTGAATACAATTCTGTAACATTCGTAGAGGTTGCATTTTGTTAACCCTTCTGAATTTGCACACATTGTATCTGAGAATCAGTGAGAAGTGACTGCCAGCCTTTTTTAAGCTTGAAATTCGGGCACTTGTTTGGTGTACTTATAAGACAGAACCTTGTACACATCTTACTTACCAATACACATTACGAACTATCAACCATAATCTATAATCTTATCAACATTTCTGATGATATATCAGCGTAAACCCGATCAATATCAAGTAATAACACACTAGTCTTTATCAGCAAAAGCCAGAGGAAACGAAATATCTATTATATGAGCACAATTAAGATAAGACTTCATAAGAGCTGTATAAGGCTTAATCGTGGCTCAGTCAGAACTATTAACTTTCGACGGTCGACTATTTATGGGGATTGTAATCACCTTGATGGACTGTCCGGTGATTATTTACCAATTAAGAGGCTATTAACATTTATACGTCTATTTGATGGCCCAAAGAAATGTCTAATGACGTGGTATATGGCAGAAAAGGAGTCGTTTTTTGCTTACCTAGAACAATTTAAGTACTTAAATGGTATAGACTGTACTAATATCTGTAAGATTGTGACAAAAAATAATTGTGTTACTCAATAATACAAGTACTAGATCGTTTTAGGTGTACTAAGCCTAGCCTATCTGATTACCATAATACATTGCCGAAGGAACAGACGATTGCCGGTTTATTTAAAGAACATTGATCTTATGCTTGTTTCTCAGAATCTCTTAGAACTGGTAACATCTCGGTGTACGCGCGTAAACAACATTTTTTCGCACGTGATGCCATTTGTGTTTTTGCTCACATCGTGTGAGTTCTGTTCGTGTATTGAAGTGGCAGAATTCATGTATAAACGGATACGGTAATGTTATTAAAGCCGTAACTGCCATATTAGATTACTATGAGAGATATTTCCATATGTGCTTGATTTTAAGGAGGCTTTTATCAATTTTATGGGCAGTGATTTGGAACGTTGATGTCTATTACTGTTTTGTTAAATGAATTTATGTGTTTGTGTTTCGTAAATTGTTGATTGGGAACATCATTTTCTTTGAACGATTAGCTTATGCCCGTGACGTTTGTAGAGTGCGTGTTAACATTCATAACATATGCATTTAGTAAACGACTGTCGTATTGACATTACAAACAGACATTTCAATTTTATTTATTTGTAAAGATGCATTTTAAATCGTTAAAAACAATTTACTTCTCTTCATTTTTCTAAGTGATAAATCCCGTCTGTATCTCAACTATAATTCCCGACGATTTCATTCCTGTTGCAAGCAATGAAGGAAAACAGTCCAAGCAGAAAAAGCTCCTCAACAGCATTCCGTAATGTATTTAAAGTAGGTTGTTAAATACAAAGTGAACATTTTAATTCAGATTTCTCAAGATTTTAAAGCAGACACAATTTGCAAGGATTTTCTTAGTTTTACACTTTGCAAGCGGGACGAGACAACTGGGAACGGACGTAACATTGCTGATGAATATTATGATAACGTAAATTCGGTTCGCTACTGAAACATACATAATCCTGCCGACAAACTTTTACGCAGTTTCGTAGGTGTATTAATGGTTTAAAATGTTTTGGTCCAGAATAAATGATTGATTCATTTATTTCTAGCTTCTGCTTTCGCATTCGTTTACATATTTGGTTACTGCCCCGCACCTATTGGTCGTAGTGTGATGTTATATAGCCTATAGCCTTTCCCGATAAATGAACTCTCCAACACAAAAATATGTTTTCAATTCAAACCAGTAGTTCCTGAGATTAGCGCGTTCAACCGAACAAAGAAACTTTTCAGCTTTATAATATTAGTATAAATTTATACCATTGATTATTGATCAAGTAGCTTATGCCCTCAACTTCGTCCGCGTGAGTGTTGCTTTTGAGCGGCCTTTTATTTTTTTTACGCAGAACCCTAAGTATTTTTCTAAAATAAAAGTTATTCCTTAAAACTTCAACTATCTGCCAGTGAAAGTCCCATCAAAATCGAACCATCCGTTGTGGAGATTAGCCATAACAATCACACAGGCAACAATTAAAAAAATTGGTTGTTTGGTTTATGTAAACATGCATAGTAAAAAGCATTTATTTTGACGTAACAGACGGACATTTCAATCTTATTTATTTATTAATAGATGGTCTAGACTAGATCTAGATTTTGTGCTATGCTATTAGGCAGCATTGCAGTGACATTCGCAATCAAAGTGAACTGCAGTTCGAAAAATTTGAAGAATTCACTGATGGCGGAATTGTCAGCATTTCCGTTCTCCGTTGCAAATTCTATGTGCGAACACTAATCCGTCCCGACAGTTACTGCCATTATAAAATACGGTAATCGTTTTCCAATATTTCGTCGTTCAACGTTCCACTCACAGCTTAGGTAGGTACTTTAATTCTTTTTTGGTTTGTAAGGGCATTATTATAGTCTTGGGGTGGTTCCACATAGGTAAAACTGGTGGCAATACAATACAACAAATAGGACCAAAGCTGCCGACTGCCGAAACTAGTTCTTGTTTTTTGCAAAAAAATATAAACTGCGGAATAAAGAATACAGATTCACCTACTAAGGGAACAGATCTGGCAGCTAAAGCTGATAGCATTAGGATAATTATACGTCTAGTATAGTTAGCAGTGTATTCAGATGTTTGATCTTTGCCATTACCTTGAGTCTATGATAATAATAAGCTAGCTGTTGTGACCAGACCGCATTAGTGTTTTATATTCAAAAATAAAAGAACAGGCGGAATGATCCATTCATTTTGTCGAGTTAAATGGGATTATAGGGATTTCGTTCGCTTTTGGTCTTATAGTAAAACTTATTCATAATGATAAGTACAATGAGCTCTTTTAGAGTTCCATGGTTAACAAAAACTATGCTTGTATTCTCTTCTTCAGCCTATTCGGACCCCATTTTCCTCAGGGTAGGCGCTAAAAGTTTTTGCCCTATCAGCCTATTGTTTTCATTCTAATCATTTGTAACACACACAATCCATCCATCTTCTCCCTCATCTCATTTATCCAGAGAAAAGCAGTTATTTCCTAGAACATTTTTCCACCGACGCCATCTTGAAACCGGTATGCCCGAATATGTTTACGTTTAATAGGCATGTTTACTACTGTTTTAGCGATTATAGAGCTAACGATGACGGAGTTAAGTATACTTGCTCGTAAAAATGCTATCGCTTACACGATGCTTTATGATACTATAATGGACTTTGTCATCGACCTGTCTGGGTGTCTGCTCTGTAAAGATTTGTTTTTACCTAGGGAAAAAAGTTGTAGGTAAAAATTGTCTTTGGAAATGAAGAGTAACATATTGGATATTTTAGTGTTACAATTTACCGGGGCCTCTAAGGGTACCGAAGAAATACTCTTTCGGGGTTTTTTTGGGGGTCCGTTCGTTTGAACGATTTTTGGTCGTTTTAAGATAAAAATACGTTAGCTTTGTTTTTAAAGGGGCATAAACAAGAATAAGATCTATTACAAAATTCAATTAAGTCCTGCAATGTCAGCACTGTCTATTAAACTGTCCACTTAATTCAGACCTACCGAGTTTCAAACGGCGCCGAAACAGCGAAACATAAAGGGAAAACTATTAATTTATTACATTAGAAACCTATTTACATGTACAAAGCCAGGCTATAAATAATAGCGACTTAGTGACAACTGGCTTCCAATTCAATGACCGACAGAACAGAAGCCTGTTTATCCGTCTGTCACCGCTGGCGCCTGATTATAAATACAACTTCATACCTACCGGAGCAAGCGCAACTATTAATAAAACCCGGTTTTGCTCAGATGTCCCGTTATGGGAGGAAAAAAGTTATTTGTGAGCTTTTACGGTTTTTAATTGGCAATAGAATTTAGTAGGTATGTTGTTAAAAGTTTATGTAGACGCTTTTACAATATTTCTTAAATTTTTCAATATGTTGCTTTTTGCTTTGACCATGATTGTGTTGTAAAATCTAAAGATGGGTACTGACCGGTGTTACGGGCTGTAATGTACCATTCGCAACAAGTCGCTAACAACCCCTCCTTGCTTATTGCGAGCGCCTTGTTTCCCCCAACTGACTGCACGAACGCTCGCTGTGTAACACGATATGTAATGCCCCGAAACGCCGGTCAGTATCTGCCTTTACTGTTAATTTAAATGTTTCAAGTAGGTACGAAACCATTGTCTTTTTCTGGGTCTTGGACAAAAGTTTCGGTCATAAAGAAAACTTGGCACTGGTTCAAAATTTATTGGTTCAATACTAGCTCGAGTTCAATTCAATTGAAAACTTGAAAAATTGAATTATAAATTAATTAAATAGGAAAATAAAATTTAATAGTTCTACTGACAATTTTACAGCCAGTATTCTTAGTCTGTAGACCTTAAACTCTTTACTTACGAGAGACGATATCATGCATCTTGCTTTTTAAAAGTACCAATTTAACTTAACAGTAGCACTATAAAAAATCCTATTAGGATATTATATTACACATTTTACAACTCTAACACGAATGCTTTTTAAAGTCGTAAACGCACAGTGAGCCTCTATTCCCCCATCATAAAAAAGATCAACGCACAGACAGCAATTCAGATGTATATCAAACATACATGTACCTAAATGCATTGTATCGTAGCGCAAGTCGTGGGTGGTCTGTGGAGGTGCCCCGGAGTAAGCCAATAATGTTGCTACATTTTTTAATAGCAGTTTTATCGTTATTGCTAATACTGTTGTTATTTGTTGTACCTATTTGATTTTAATTGTTCCATTTGGACATCTGTTCTTGTTTTGTTTCCTATGACAGATAGTTTATTAGTTTATTTTATTATTTATTCTCGTTTTCCTGTTGCCAAACCGAGGAAGCGTAAAATAAGGCAATATGTATCTGCCCAAATTGAGAAGTTCCCAATTGTAACTTCTCTTGTTGGTACCTACTTCTGTTTATTAAGGACTAACTTAAGTCCGTGACTTCGTCCACGTGGAAGTCAAAGACCCTCTTAATCCTCCCCTCTCTTACCTATAAACAAGCTACTCACAATATTGAGCTTCATAAGTCAAATAGATTTCTTGATTTCGCGTGAATAACTAAACATTCCTACTAAGTCAAGGAAAATCATGTGTTTGTACATTTAATTATCTTATGTTACTGGGAATAAATACATTTTACCATAGAAATTAAATTTCATAACTTTTTTTTCTCACGGTCTATAATATTTACATTATGTATGACATTGTGTTTTCCTGTACCTAAGTGCTTAGTATTTTCCGCGACACACGGCGATCGACATACTAACATTTAGCGCAGACAGAACAAAAATGTCCTCGAGCACTTTTCATTTATTAATTGAAAATAAACTAAAAAACAACTGAAGTAGAGTTAAAAATAAAGTAATAAACAACACCAATCAATTGACATAGTTTTATGAGCTTTGGAAACGCGATTCCCCTATAGATTTTGTATGGAAATAACAAACTGTGACGTCACTTATTTACAAACTCAATTGACTAACTATTTATTGATTTTAAAGCAACTATAAATCTAATTTTACTGTTAGTTGAAAATAAATCGGGTTTTCAAGGCTAAAACAAAGTGTTTTATTGTGTATCTTGGAATTATTGGGTATTGGTATTTACTACTAGGATTGTGTGTAAAATAACTAGAGTAAGAAGAAATTTAAGTGATTGATTCGCAATGATTGCGATTTCTGGGAACCATATGGTTATACGGAGACAGTAAGGGTCAAAATTCCATCTTTATCTACGTTTTTTTTTTTTACGAAAACAAGGTTTAAAATTTGTAACTAAACCGTAAAGACCTCCAGGGTCCCGGTACTGTTGCATACACCTGTTAGCACAATATTTACGTGGTCCATTACGCGTTACCAACAGTAAGTTTTCACAAAATCGTTTCCTAGCAAACACTTTTGTTCGATGTTAGTTTGATGGGGTAGTATGCGTTGTATGCAGTTGTTATGTGATAGGTATGTCTTTTTACACCCCGTATAATGGCCACACAGTATTTCTTATCCTACTAAGTACATTGCTGCTTCGTCTGCGGTGACCGTAAGCCGACGTCCGTCCAATTCCGTTAGTTTCCTACCCACAATCTATCATTATACTTATTTGCATTGCAAGTATGGGCTTCAAGCTTTACATGACAAATGTTAGCTTTTATATGGAACGGTTTTATGCCGACTATGATTAAATTGTGGCAAAATAGATTGTCTTGGAACGTCTTGGAAGGTTACGAATTGCGTGGAGGAAACTAACTTGTAGATGAGTATTTTAATTTTCTAGGTACAGAGTAACTGCCTCGTTGGCCTAGTGGCCCTAGGCGCGACTGCTACGGTAGAGGTCTTGGGTTCGATTCCCAGATCGAGCACAAAGTGTTATTGGGTTTTTCTATGAAATTCTCAGTAGCAGCTCGGAGTTAGGATTTGTGCCCAGTTAGTGGCAATAGGCACGCCTCCTATTACATGGGACCTATACATACCGGCGAACTGTGGCTGTACATGGTTACACCTCTGCCTAACCCTTCGTGGAATATAGGCGTGATGGATGGATGGTATGGTACAGATTAATGTACCGGTGCTCTTATATAATGCTTTTATTAGTATTATTAAAACTGATGTAAACGTCTGCTGGTCCCAGTTGTCACTCGTAGATCTTTGACAGTTGTCACGGGTAGTCAGAAGCCCGGAAATCTGACAACCAGTCTTGACAACCAATGGGTATCGTGTTACCTAGTAACTGGAGGTCAGAAAGGCAGTCGCTCCATGTAAAACAATGATATTCAGTGGCGTCCGGTTAGACTAGAAGCCGACCTGAACATAGTTGGGAAAAGGCTAGGCAGTTAAAGCAAAGACGTGTACGTTACGTCTTCCAACGTGAATTATTCTTAGTATCTCGGTTTCTGAGACCTTAAGATAAACAACAAGAACTATTAATTTGGAAAATATATGTATATTTTAGTGAAGATCTTCGTTTGAATGTTTAGGAACGCAATATGTCGAGGTGTCGAAGGAGCACTGATAGTATTATCGAACAGATAAACTTGAGTTAAATGTACCTCGGAAACCGGAATTCAACTTGTTGGCTGGCGTCACTTCTTTTTCCATTGTGTTTATGTTTATTGATTGCTTGAAATAACGATTGCTTATGGCCGATCCATATGACCTTAATTCTTAATGCATAATGTACCGACCGAATTTCGGTCACCGCGGACAATCTCATGCCACGATCTCTCGCCGCTAGGCAAGTCCGCAGGAAATATTGCACAAGCGAGCGTGCAAAAACAGGTGCAAAGTAAGTCCGGGCTACCGCCGAGAAATTGCTAAGGGAATAACTCTATAGCACTTAAACCGACCTGGGAATTGAACCCAGGCCCCACGAGCTTGCAATCACGAGACAACCGGGTTATTCAAATAATACAAGCATATCATGTCCGTGGAGTTTCTTGCTCGTTCTTCTCCATAGAGATCTACCTATACCATTTGGAACGAACAACCAGCTTCAACTTTCTGACTATCTGACCGACTCCTTGACAATTCAAAGTGCCTGAAATTGGTTTAATTGTAAAGCGGAAAAGAAAAAATATATTTCGATACAATTTTATCAGATCATGTAGCTTTTCTTCAGTTCGTACTAGTAGTACAACAACTAGGTCACACGTGTTGTACTTTCGAGACTCGCATTTTCTTAGACGTAGGTACGTAATATATTTCTCTCGGACTTAGTCTGCCACTCGCTCCGTACAATGATATTCCTAAGCTTGGATCTGCAGACTTTTCCCTTACGAAACACGCAAAGCCTAGGGAAAAGCTTTTTATTATTTGATTGAAAAGCAAATTACTTTGCTTTTTCTCTTTGTTCTAATCAAAAGATCTTGGAATATCAGTTCAGTAGCATGCGAGCTAACACATTTTAAAAATTTTCAATGTTCAAGTTAGATCATATAATATATGATCTAACTTGAACTTGAACATTAAAAATTTTTAAAATATTATTTAAAAAGACATAAGCGAAATGGTTTATTGCCACGGAAACAGTACGTCCTAAAAGGACACCTTAAATATGGACACAGGACAGATTTATTTGGCATCTGTGTATATAACTGACAAGCAGTCTTCCACTCAGATTAATATTTCGAAAGCTCGTTCTAGTCTAAGTATATCGTTTCGACAAAAAAAGCTAGTATGTACCTACACTTTCTTCTCACATACACCCTAATAAAATAATCAAATGTCCCTACCCAACCAGACAAAATCTCACTAAAAACAAGTCTAGAGTCCAAACAATAGCGTCTGGAATCCAGGCACTACTCTACAGCTCGTTAAGACAAGGACCTACATTCTACTTAATTGAAGACCTCCTCATCTCCACTTAGTTTTGTCTCCCAGGCTCGACTCTGAAATGTTCCCGCGTCATAATTAATGCTGCACTCCCAACATGCTAATTGTGGTAGACGTGTGTTTGCGTAATAATAAGGGTTCTATTAGCAACTGAGGACCTGGGGTGGAATTAGATAATGTAGCTGTCATCAGAGATTTCTAGCGTTAGAGGAGGCTTAACTGGTCAAAATATGGTCACGTTCCGTTTTTGTTGTTTCGTGTCATGAAAAGGTGGGTTTTTTAACAAGATGCGTGAGCTTATTCATAGTTTTGATACTTTTGGCGTGACGATGAGCACATCTACGAATCAAATCTTTGGCTGCCGTTATATTTGGATTAATAAGTCAAGTATGAATTGGCGCGTCTACATGATAGTCCTGCGCCTTTTCAAACTATCGAAAAAATCGATTTAAGCCTATAAACTTGAGTTGGGATACAATCAAGATCGAAAAGGTATTCTTCAGCTTCCATATATCTACTTCGCAAAGGAAACCCTCGTAATAGGCAAATGTTACCGGCAATAAAACAAGGATTTCAAGTCCATTTACAGGGTCGACAGACAAACGGTTTCTCAAGGAAACAAAGAAAGAAAGTAATAGCACGAGATTGTTGCCATCAATAACATTTCCGAACACAAGTTTTATTATAGGAAGTCGTTTGTCAACGTCGCCATGACACCCCCGTTTCTACTGAAAGCCAAGGTGTTATGAATTTATAACTTGTATATCGTATAGTTTTAGGACCAAAAGTAACTCATAACTCGTGTGGACGAGAATTTTATATGCGGTCGTTTGGGACAGACCCTAAAATTATATTTACAACGTTAGATTCCTTTCAGAGCTGTTTTTATGTAGAAATGTAGGCCAACCTCTCCACGCATGGATAAATAATTGCCTTCAGCGGATATTAGAGCGAATTTATGGGGGTGTTCAGTCCTACAAGGGTTTTACTTTATCGATAAAAATACATTTTGGCTACAACATTACGTTCCTGTTGTTTTGTGCAACGTGGCAACTGCGAATATATTTGAAATATCCAATTCACAGGAAAGGTATATTTTCTTTTTAAAATAGTTATACCGCTACAACATTTTGCAGTAGAAATCGAATTGCCGCAATTTTCTCCGTCAGCCACCTGCCCAAGTGTCCATTCCCACTAGGTGCTTAAATTTTAACCTGCATTTAGAGTTGTAGAGTCTCCAGCCGCCTCTAAGATGCATTTATATTTAAGTAACATCGCTACTGAAAATTTAAGTATTCTTGGTCCCATTTCTTTCAATAAAATCGTGGTCCATTTCCTCTGAAGAAAGAATTGAATTGTATGCAAGACAAAACAATTCTGTGCACTCATAAACATAGAATCCTCAGGAGATACCGCATTCCGTATTGTCTGCCTCAGTGAGATATTATACCCAACTGACCTAGGTTATGCAAAAATATAATAAAAATACTGCAAACAAGAGACGGCAACATAAGCTACCGTCTGGAAAATATTCAAATCAGTTCATATTTATTCAGGAACGAGTAGAGAAATAAGTAAAGGCAACACGGCATCGTGTACAAATTTGGCAAGCACAAATGTGATGGTTACGTCTACCGCAGTAATGTGAGCAATAAAAATATTTTCGTAGCAGCCGAGGAATTCGATTGCAAGTTACCAAGCTTCCAACTACCTTTCAGTTTCAAACACGTTTTCTAAAAGGAATGAAAATATTTAAGTACGATATATTTTGACGCCGACGCTGTTTCATTTTACTTTCATACATCTAGAAGCAACTTATTCTCATTAAGCATACTCCACGGGCAAACTGTTTCTTGCATAACTTGTATATGAAATACCTAACAAAGTTTGGAAGTATTTTGCCAAATAAACTCAACTTTCTCTAAATGTTCGAAACTTTGGCATGAATAATACAGTTTATAGGATATTTGCAAACATTGAAACCACTTTCGCTGCGGAGGGCTTGTAAACTTCGTTGTTGGGAGTTCTTTTGAATAATTTTTATAAAGAAATTTTACGAGACCTGTCACAACTTTTGTGTGGAAAATAACTCTTTGCCGTGACTGGCACCTGTTTAACGACGTTTTCAGAAAACTTTTTTTTGTAATGACAAAGGCTTTTGAGGCGTAGAGTTGTAACAAAAACGAATCTCACCAGAAACCCATTAGGGCAGAATGGTACGGAAGTTTGAAACAAAGCCCTTTATTCTTCCATCCTACGCCCAATTTCACTTCAAACACCACGAACACGCCTCTATTTCCATATTATCTACCCTTTCGGTACATAAAATTTGCTCGACGTGTGTATTAGGCGATATAAACAATGCGCCCTCCCGTCCCGTCACTCGCCCTTTGCATGTAAATGCCGGTACAAAAGTCCATTTTCGATCTAACCGTTGGGTATTTTAGGGTACAACATTATTCTGAACCAAATCTAAAACTCAGCGAGAAATAACAGACGCTAGGGATTAAACTGCACGATACGATCCTAAAGTTTTCCGTCTAATCTATTTTACAAATAGGGCAGCGTCTGCTCATGGGATTATCTTGGAACCGCTATATTCAGCGGTTTAAGAATTCTTTTCTGAATTTCTTACATTCAATCTTTCTATAAAAAGAAATGTGAAAGATAGATGTCTGTTACATGCTTATGAAGAACAGATTTTGATGAGATGAACATTATAATTCTACTTTTTAATTATATCAGCATGTAGTAGAATGTAAATGAAACTGCAGGTAAAAGCTAGTAGTATTAAAATAATGTCTTCGTGTTCTGTTATGGCGTGGTGAAAGAAAACACCGCGTCGGCTGTTAATCATCAAGAGTGGTGTCAACTGAGACGCGTGTGGGTTACTAATGGTGCTCATAAGTAGGCTCGTCACGACTTGGAGTATTTTATTAGTTTTGGTGTTATTTCAAGGGTTACAGTAATTTAAGCTACTTTAATTTTAACCATACCTTTAACATTTATTTGTTGAATTAGGTTCAACAACAATTGTAACAAAAACCTCATTTAGTATTTAAAAAATCAAAAAAGTAAGCGTACTTACGTAAGCACTAATCATTGAATTTAAATGCACAAAAACAGCATTGTAAAATTATTTTGGGTTTCGCATCCCAAATGCGATAGGAAAGGTATGTGTTTTGAAATTTCTGCGACCAGGAAATCATAGCATGACAAAGATTTCACTTAGCCAATGAGTCAAAGATGTCTTTTCTCAGAACAATGTAACTACATCGCCCTGATCACCTTAATTTATTTATTTACATGCTCGATTCTCAATACAGACATACCATCAATAAACCAAGATAACGTATTCAATCTACTTCAGATAAGCCCGAGGTAAAAATAGACCTTCGCTGTAATAAGGTAGTCCTTATCTAAAACGCCTAAGGTCACTGCTAGATATACAACGGCTTTCTGGAACTAAAAACGTCATGAACTGCTATTGTTCGCGAGAAAGGGAAGGCAAGAAGTTTAAATACTGTCTTACTCTTACCTGGAACATTAACTAAGTCTTCAACCACAGCCGTGATCTTCAGTCTTATTGGATTATTTAGAAATAGCCGCAAAACATTATATTTTTATGGCTTTCTTGTTTATGCCTTAAGTAAGGAATCTACTTGACGATAGGTCTTTAACAAGTTGAAATTCTTGAAGTTGTAAAATATTTTTAAGAGTTTAATTATCTCCTCATGTGATTGCAGGAATTGTGCAATGTATTAATATGACTGCCCTTGGTTGACGTTTTTATTTAGACTGTTTCTATCTTGCTTTCCAAGATTTCAAGCTGCCGGCCAAATTATTCCAATTTTAAAATACTTCACAAGGACTCTTCTAATCAACATTTACCTCGTGTCATAACTGTCACCGGTTCTTCGGCTATTTTATTAATGTAAAGCCAAGCCTACGCCTTCAGCAATATCTCTATTATTTTTGCCGTGGAACCATTTCTGTATTCGTTTCAGAGGAAACATTTCGTATGCACACATGTTTACCCTACCGCTGTTTCACGTGTCCCGAATCAATATGTTCACAAATACGGTGTCAATACGTCCTAATTTAACATTGGTTCGACTGTATGCTAAACACCGTTTGGTTTGTAGTTTGTACTGATTTACGACTTTGTACTTACTCTCGGGTGTTTCTGGGTTAATGCATTTTTCCGGATATGTTTTTTCATGTTTAGATACTTGTGTTTAGGTTAAAATACATCATGAACTTGTTAAAGTCGTGATGGTTAAGGCAAGTACCAATATAACATCTTCAATTCATATGTACTTTTCAAGTTTATCTTGGACATCACTAACATCAGTGAAGGAAACTATTGTGAGGAAATGTGGTCTTGTTACCATAATTCGCCTTGAGTAAGGCTGGTGATCAATGTTCGTGCCTTCTCTATTTGCGAAGAGGCCTTTGCCCTGCAGAGGGACAATAATAGGTATTGTAACGTCCTTTCTGATCCGGGTCTCTATAATCTGGGTATATTCAAGTATTGTTCGGATTAAAATACGGCAAGTAATTAAATAGTTTAACTCTGTATACTTCTCGGTCAAATGTCAATGTTCCTTGTCTAGCAATTTACCCAATTGACGGACGCTTGTGACGCAAATCGTATTTTTTAACCGACTTTACATAATTGTATTCTTTTACTCAGTTCCTGGACTTTAAAATGATTTTCAAAGATAGGTAATTTATCCCTTTATGACGCCATGTGCCCAAAACTTGTCAGTTAATGAACATTTGTCTTAAAAATACTAATCACACAATTACATAATCCATTATTCCAAACCATGAAATAGAGTCAATAAAACTGTCTACACTGCCATTCTTTACTTCCTCAATACATTTCTTCAAAGATCTTCCGAACTCAAGGAACAGAGGAACCGGAACTGTATCCTGTCGATGGTTCCCGCTCTGAATAATTCATGGCATGTCGAGTCGCGTGCGCATTGATTGACTATGGATCGTTGAAACTGATTCTTTGAACGATGACATCAGAGAAACGTGCGTTAATACTGCAACCAAGAGTGTTCACCGTTAGGTACGTGAGTTTTGGTAAAAGGGATTATTATTGGTAAAGATATCGAGAAAGATTGTCTGATTCGTCACAAAGATTGCAGTACATGCTAATATTATAAAGCTGACAAAATTGTTGCTTGTTGGAACGAGCTAATCTCAGGAAACCGTTTTGAAAAAATCTTTTTACGTTATATACCCCGTTTATCAAAGAAGGTTAAAGGAGCGGAGTGGGAGAGCGCAGCAGTAGCAAAAATCGAGTGAAACCGCGGGAAATAGCTAGTATTCAATAAATTTGCAGATCAGAATTTCAATAAATCATTGTACCATTACCCAACGGATTCAGAGAAAAGATTTCATACATGTTTTGGTTTAAACACGTCACGCATTGAAACAGATTCTTTGAACGATGACTGATTTTGGTTTATGGGAGTTCCCAGTTCCTGTCTCGATTATAATCTTCCAATAGTCACAGATAAATCGGTGAATCAATCCCATGTTGTCGAAAAGCCGTCATCGATAAAACAAAAATTTCAATGTGTCTCATGTACATCTGATTGAAAGATTTTTAGTTTTAAGATTACAAATATATTCATTGACGGTTCTTCAAGGCCGTAGATCAGGAATGGTGAACCAATAGCTCAAATAATTTGGGCACGTCAGTACACCTCTGCCTAACCCTTCACAACATACCATCACGCCTGTATTCCCAGGCGTGATGGTATGTTGTTGTTCTAATATGCAACAGAAAAAAAAAAACACACTAACCTTTTAATTAGATATGAACATAAAATAGTAAACATTATAATTGTTAAATATTATTAATGTGGAGTAAAGAGTTCATTTTTAACACTAAGTCAAGATTCTTTAATGGCATGTCATAGCCACAATATTTTTTCACTTACAATGGCACGTTCTCCAATAAAATCTTGCCATCCCTGTCCTAGATTCTTAGTGGTACTGAGAAATAGACCTTACACTTGGACACTGGACAGCTTCAAGAAAATTATTTAAATATTCCGTCTTCACAGCAGCCACGGAATAATTTATCGGTAAAATCGATTGTTGGAAAGGCGACAGTTGTAGGAAAAATTGAATTTGAGAATATGTTTTGACTATTGGCTGCGTGTGTACTGGAGTCTTCATTGGAACCTTTTCTTTGAATGCTGTCATTAGAGGCGTTAATGATACAAGTGTTAATGGCAATGAATGCATAAAAAGTGTAAGTAGTATTTGAACACGAAGTGTTCTGTGCTATCGTACAATACTTAAAATTAGATACAAAAGAACACGTTTCTTGTATGGGGAACCCCTTTTAATTTTCAACGTTATTATCAGTTGTTATAGCAGCCACAGTAATACACACTCTATGAGAGTTTAAAGTGTCTGCTTATCACGGTTCAGTCTCGATTTTGCGCCACGCCTTGCCAATCCTCGAGGAAGCCGTCCAAGTCATCCCCGCCATCTTCTTCATTGTCTACCGCGGCCCCGTATCGTTATTACTGGGAACTAATTTAAAGGAAAATATTGAATTGTAGTTCACTCAGTTTGCTTGACAGTTTATCATCATCATCATTATGTCAACGACAAATAGGACATTAGCTGGTCCCATTAACTAGACATAATGGTGACTGAACACCAACAGCCACTAACAAATAATGACTACTTACGCTAAATTATATTCTGTCAACTCAACAGAAATATTGCCAGTAATTTATCCACAAAACAGCAACAATGTCGTCATGTCAAAGTTTTCGTACAAATTGCTCATCAAAATATCGCCGTTTAATCCTCATTACGGGCTGTTACAATCGGCTGTCAGTCGCCTGACAAGCCTGCCTGTCCTTTTGTAAGATGATGGACGTATGAATCGACTGTGTGTTCGTATGTGTGTGTGTGATGGTAATATGATGTACAATGAATGTTATTACTTTGTGTTTCTTGCTGTAGATAATGAGATATTTAAGATGCGTGTTATCTTCGAATAATTAAACTGTCTAAGCTAGGAACTACTTAATAAACCTTGTACATTTCGTATTACCATTTGGTTGGTTGTCATCTAAAGAACTGCCAGTCTATTCTCTAAAAATCTTCCTCGGTGAATTTAGATCAAGTTGGCTGTCAATCCCTTGCTCACATCCCTAGATTTTTACAGAATAGAACGGTTGTTTCACAAAAGACCTAGGGCTCTTGCAAGTTATGCATTTGGTGCCGTACTGCTGCAGCGCTAGAGCGGCGTGCCGCTGCACACGCACGTTTGTCTTTTTTCACACAATGCACACGTGACGATTGTCGTCCTGCCGTCGTCATGCGCGGTACCGGTGTCGCACGACGCTCTAGACATGTCAACTGTATCAAGTGTTTACGCCGGTTGACACATGTATTGCATTCATAGTTTTCCTTTTCACCTGTATTTCCACAAATTGAGGGAAGGATAAGCATTTTTATGAATCACCAATTTATCACCTTTGTGTTAAAATGATTTCCTTAAAAAACAAACAGTAATTCCTTCTGTTATGATGCTCTATTGTTATTTTGTGCCTACGTGCGAACTCATACATGTACTAAAAATAATATTTATTGTATTTCATTTGTTAGATAAATCTTATTAAGTATTGAATTCTTAGAAAACTTTTATTTGAAGAAAAAATATGTCAACTTTTGTATAGAATATCAACCACCATATTTATTATTCAGGTAAAAGTTACATATACGAGTAAAGAATCACTATTTCGTAAAAAATAGAAAAGCAGAGTAAGTTTTTTTTTTTTAACTTGATGCAACAGCAACGAAACAGGTATATTTATTTAAATTAATTAATTCAATAAAAGGTAACACTGAAAAATCTTCCACGACATAATAAAACACAAGGTACAAGAAGGGGTAATAATTAACGGTTGTCGATGCAAGTCTGATGAAACCCGCTCCAAGCATAATTTCGTTCCACACTAGTCGTTATGTCTGAGAGGCGTGGTCGGTGCCTATATATCATCAGAGGACATAAAGGCTCGGCGACATTTTCTTTAAAAATTTCTTCGTGTGCTCGTTTTTCATTTATTGGTACTTAGGCAAAGGTGTGTGCTTATTTAACACTGTAGGGGATTGGCTATCTATACAAATAAAATAAAGCTGAGTGTTTTTTGTTTGTTTAAACGCCTCGTTGGCCTAGTGGTCCTAAGTGCAACTGCTACGGTAGAGGTCTTGGGTTCGATTCCTAGGTCGAGCAAAAAGTGTTATTGGGTTTTTTTTATGAAATTCTCAGTAGCAGCTCGGAGTTAGGATTTGTGCCCGGTTAATGGCGATAGGCTTGCCCCCTATTACATGGGACCTAAACATACTGGCGAACTGTGGGTGTACTTTGTTACACCTCTGACTAACCCTTCGGGGAATACAGGCGTGATGGTATGTATGTTTAAACGCGCTTATCTCTGGGAGTACCGGTCAGATTGGATTAAAATCTTTTTGTTTATGATAGCTAGATTAATAAGGAATAGATAGGCTATGTAACTTCACCCTACAACCCACGGGAGTGGAGCAGTAACTAAAAACGTAACTTAACGCGGGTGACAAATACCACGCAGACAAGTCCCGGGCAGAAGCTAGTTGCAAGTATATACTTGAATATGTTTCAAGGCTAGCGCTAAGGGTTATTGAAGTTGAAGTTTACGACTACAGGCAAGGTTAGACCTTCGTGGTTAAATTTAAGGTCACTCAATACGGAATACGATATTACATGGCACTTTATGTGACAAAAATATGTCGTAGTAAAAGACATGATAAGAGATATATTCTAATACCAACTGTATTAAAGGGGCTTCGTAATGAAAACTTACGTAGGTTTCCAGTACCACAACTAACGATCAAAATGTATGGAACAGCTCATTTTTTTTACCCGCTATTTCCTTCATCACACCCATCATATCCCCTTTATCTTCTTATGGGTTGTGACTGTTTTCGCATTCACATAGAGCGAAATAAGAACAAATACTCTGTACATTCTACAAGCTACTCCTTTATTTATATTTTGTCCTCCATTCTAGTCTCGATATTTTTCTAATATTGATTGGAGCTTAAAATAACATAAAGGAGCAGAAAACGTACACACTTTATATTTAGTTAATCAATGTTAAAGGGTACACGATATCCTCATTTTATCGCGATAGTAATAAAATCCTTAGACGAAATCTGCAAAATAAAAAGTAAATGTCTAATTTAGGGTAAAAGCTTTCCGAAAGAAGTGCGCCATTTATAAGAGTCAGAATTATAGAAATCTTGATGCGATTACTCTGAAAGTGGCAGACAGACACGTCAGTTTTCTTTGATCTATGTCTATTTAGAAGCACTTATCGCTAAGACCTAGTACATCACATAATCAGAGTTCTAACTGCCGCGTTGATCTTGTTGTCGCAAGCGCGACTGCTGAACGTGGTGTCCTGGGGTCGATTGCCAGGTCGGACTAAGTGATATTGGGTTTTTACGAATTTCTCTGTAACTGCTCGGAGCTTGAATGTTGGTTGTGTGTGTCACGTTAAGCACGTAAAGCCGTTGGCCCTACGCCTGATCTCTCCCTGGTCGTTTCTTATTGCCATCCCATCAGATAATGAGAGTGAGTACACCTTTTTTTTTTTGGGGTAGGGAAATCATCAAATAACTTCTCCCGCCCTGGGCGGGGCGGGAGGTTGTGTCAGACTTTTACTGACTAAAACCCACCCATGTTCCTTCTTGTGCCCTTTGCGTTCCGAGGGCGCGGTATCTCTTACGAACAACCCGCAGCCCCGGCAGGCACCGGCCGTCAGTGGTTCCTTCCTTTTGCTGACATCTCTTTGAGGCGCGCGTGGAATACGAACGCGCCGTCGACACGGCCTGTCGTTATGCAACGTAAGGACGGTGAGCTACCCATTGCTCACCGTCCACAGGCCCGTAAGTAAGTAAGTACACCTGTGTCTGCGCACACCTGGCTGGTCTTCATTGAGATGGGCCCTGAAATTCGGTCGGGAGAATATTATTATTATTCGTTGTAAAAATACAAAATTCGTGATTTGAAAAACATGGAAACGACGACGTTGTTCTGAAGGGCCAAAATTTCTTTCTCCTTACAATCATAAACCCTAGTCGCCTATACATATAGTATAATCTCGTATAGCTTACCGACACGAAGGTCACAGTGGTCCCTAAAATATTGCTCCAATGTCGGAGTACATTTCGGGTTTACCAGGTACCATTCTTTATTACCAACGTACGCATGCAATGTTAATGCACCAAGCTTCTGAGTACGAAGTCTCAATTTTCAATGAGCTCGTTGCGTAATACTCATGTTGCTGGTCACGTCTCCACACCATATGGGTTTGGTGTGACGGTGTGGCATGGGAAATAAGTTATGTGAAGGTCGTCTTAATATTATTGATATTCATTTTGTACTTTCATTTCGATTGAGAGTCGGGTTTTTGCTAAATTGAGGTGGGTGAGAGTAGCCTCCAGAAGTAGCTCTTTGAAGCCGTTTTTTTTTTTTAGTAGGAAAGCTCTTTGTGAAGGTGGTCGTCTGGGGAAGTACTACCTCCATACCTATTTCTGCTGCTAAGCAGCGTTGCGGTGTTCCGGTTTGAAGGGTATGGGTGCCAGTTTAATTACAGGTACATGGGATATCAACTTTATCTGTGGGATGGCAACGCATTTACAAGGCCGCTGGTATTGCAGACGGCTATAGGCGGTGGTGACCACTTAACATCAAGTGGGCCGTCGGCTTGTTTGCCTTGCTATGATGTACTGTCAAACAAGGTTCTTTATCGTACGAAACCATAACTGTGCTATACACGTATCAGTCACGGAAATAAAACTCAAACTACCCTGCCGACTAGAACATATCGACATCGTATCAACTGACAATTGTTAGCGCTTCGTCCGTGACACGCGACAGTATTGGTCAGCGACGGAACAGTCTAGTTGGCATAATCTCATACTTTTCAATACAGATAATATATTGTCTGACACGTTCCTAGAACGGTCATACGATAGACAGAACCTTATTCGTGACAATATATGACATAAATTCTTACACACGCTCGTTCAAAGTAGTACCTACCTACTAATCTATTCGAGGGAATACCTGCAACCACTCGTAGATAATACTGTGTATTTGTTGTACCGAATATTATATCTAAGTAGTAAATGATAAGCCAGGAATTCTGTTGAGTGTGAATTAAAGGACACGTGTATTGAGTACGCCAAGTGACCATTTAGATATCAGTTTACTATTAGACAATTTTGCGCAATATTGTTAAAATTATTAGTCTGTCTATTAAATGAATGCTTTCTAACACTTATCAACGTATTGACATACAATAGAGATACCTAAGTAATAGACCATTTTGGAATGGTGTGCTAAAAAATCACCAGCTAAGTGCGCTTCGGACTTACAGACGAAGGGTGGGATACTAGCGTAAAATATTTAACAAAACAATTATTTTAAACACTACTTATTTTGTTTAAATTGTCAGATGGACAGACCGAGAGCGAAGTCTTAGTAATAGGGTTCCGTTTGCTACCCTTTTGTATGGAAACCTAAAAACTTAAAAACTGAAGTAGTAAGTCCATTTATTTACGACATCGCTTAAACTATCAATAAATTGTAACGTTTGGCGAGTTCCACCAAAAAATAAAATTTATTCTCCGGACTCTAGTTCATTTGTCTTACATTCCGGGCTTCCTTTCTTCCTGTTTTTTTTTTATCCGAAACGGGCCAGAACTCGGCGGATGTCCATAAATCAATCGATTCTCGATTTTGGCGCGCTATATTTTAGCTAGCGGGAGATGGATGCTATTCTTATGGTAATCCTTTTTTACTGGGTCAGGGAGTATAGGCAAAACTATTTCAGCTGAAACACGTCTCGCTATATCCGTGTTAGCTAAGTGAAATGGATCTTTGAGTACTAGCTTTTGCCCGGGACTTCGTTCGCGTAAATGGTGTAAAAAGTAGCCCATGCCCTTTCTTAGGGTTCAAACTTACCCCGTACCAAATTTTATTAAAATCGCTTAGCGGTTTAGTCGCGCGTAACAAACAGACAATGAGTTACTTTCGCATTAATAATGTTAAGAATGGATTGTAGCCATAATCCATTCATAACATTATAAATGCGAAAGTTTATTTCTGCAGATGGTTGTTTGTACAAACTCAATCAATTTCATTTTCCGAATTTGTAGTTTTACTAAGATTTGTAAAACCGTTGTCCTTTTAAATCTTCGTTAAGATAAAGATAGCCTTGCCCGGTTAAATGATGTAAAGAGATCTGACCACTTAATTATAGCTCGCGACGATTGCAACAATTGTTGAGCAATTATCGTTAATTTTGATTGATTTCCATTGTGAACTGTACTAGTAGTTACTTAAAACAAAGTTTAAAAAAAAATCAATGCCAACTTTTCCTTTTTCAAGGATGGGAAATCATCAATTTTCCTTTTCCGCTCTGGGCGGAGCGGAGGGGAGTATCAGACTCTTACAGACAAAAACCCATCCGTGTTCCTTCTAATGCCCTTCGCGTTCCAGGGCCGCGGTGACTCTTTCGAACAAATTCCACAACCCTGAATGTAAATCCATCTTAAAGACTGCAGAAATCAAACTTAATTCCGACCTTATCTCTAATTTACACTTGGTCTAACATTCGCTCAGGCAACTATTGAACTTCTTGTAAATCCAACATGAACTGAATTTATTTGTGTGAACCAACTCGGTCTATATTTGGCTTAACACTTCTAAAACTCGGCCAGGCGACTCGAATAAAGCGGGATCGATTTATGTAGCTTTTGCATGTGAACTACTTTGAACACGAGACGGAATTTGTAGGTTATGTACCCAGTGATGAAGGGTCAAGGGATGGTTTATTTATAATCTATGCAAATTCAAATAGCGGAAAAGTGTTAAATGTTATGTATAAATTAGCCATTTCATACAGTGCAACCGGAAGTTGGTTGTTTAGCTAGAAATTAACCTTTTCTAGGCCGGATTGACACCATGATAAATAACATTTAAATAGAAAACCGGCCAAGTGCGAATCGGACTCGCGCACGAAGGGTTCTGTACCATTCTCTATAAAAACGAGCAAACAAATCACGTTTGGTGTATGGGAGTCCCCTTAAATATTCATTTTATTCAGTTTTTTTAGTATTTCTTGTAGTTTGCACCCTAAAAAAGAAACTTAAAAAACCAAGAATAAAAGTCATCGTAAATGGTGAGCGACTAGAGTTAATTTAGCTGTTTTATTTCCATGCGTCTAAACTCGAGTACTTATGAATACTATTTCTCAAATTCCAGTTTTACTAAGCGAGGCCATCCTACCGGATGACCAGTTGGAGGACAAGACTCTCAAGATCACGGACTTCGGTTTGGCTAGGGAGGTGTACAAGACCACCAGGATGTCTGCCGCGGGAACGTACGCGTGGATGCCGCCTGAGGTGAGGAACCATTCGTCATCCCTTTTTCATGATTTCGAACAGCTTGAGAGACATCTGGATAAATCCCGTCATTCAAAACACCTCCGATAACTGAAAGCTAAACAAGATACGGGGCGAAAGTACATTTTGATTTCTTTATTAATTACCGACTGTATTCATTGGAAGAGTTTTCGTTATTACGTCCGTTCTATCCGTTATACTCTGATCAGTTACAAAACCGGCTGTCAATTTTTTAAAGATTAACTTTAAAAATTCTTTTGGTCGAAAGAAAAGTCTTTGACAAGGTATATTTGTGATAGATAGACTACGAGATCCTAAGTTTATTTTAAAAGCTGTTGCACTAAGCGCATCCGATGTATAAATATGATGTCAGAGAGGTAGACCTAATTACAATAAAATATGTCAGCTCCGTACATGACCAATGACTATGTAACTCCTACGAAACCCAAGGTGAGACGGGCAGATCGAAATCAATGCCCACACCGCATGGCCGTGAACTAAAATACGTTACTTATGAATTAATTACTGCCGATACAGTATCGACAGTTCTTTCATTGTTCGGGACCGTATGAGGCTTTGTTGTAGTTCAAGTGCGGCTCTCTTGCTGTGCGGAAGGTGGCTTGATTCCGGTAAGAAAAGATTTCTAGGAGCATACACATAGTTTTCACAGCCTTAATTTGAAGCCCATACAGTTAATTATGATGTTGCACGCAAGTGCGATCTTAAACCTATTGAAAAGATGTCTTGGTGGCAGTTCTAGTAACTTTTAGGGACGACCGCAATCTAATCTCTGTGGTAATCTGTCAAAAATGCCTTTATATCACCTACACTTTTTGACATTGACTGTCGCTGACCCAAGACTGCGACTAGATTTTGTAAGTAATTAGTAGAAATGGCCTTCAGTCTGCACGGTTTGGATTATTCTTTCTAAGTTTTGGTTGATCTCAAACTAAACGAAAATGCTCTTGCAGATTTCAAAGGACAGAATGATAGCTGTGTTTTCTGAATTTTGGCTTGAGTATTTAGTTCCCCGGTTTCTCAAAAGAAAAAATTATGAACGACCAATTATCAAACGCTCCTGAGATGCTGTGATTAGTTGTTAATAATTAAGTCAACCATCAAGTTCTAGGTTAGTTTAAGAAACCGGGGGTAAGTAACGTCACTACGTAGGTAAACTTATTATACTAAGCCTTCCGTGATTTAAAACCATATTTTCCCTATACTTATCCGCTTCATCTCACATTCCAGGTGATAAAACACTCAACATTCTCCCACGCATCTGACGTGTGGTCCTACGGCGTGTTGCTATGGGAACTCCTCACGGGAGAAACACCATACAAGGGCATCGATGCGCTAGCTGTAGCCTACGGGGTAGCTGTCAACAAGCTTACGCTGCCAATACCCAGCACCTGTCCTGAACCCTGGCGGGTGTTGATGGAAGGTAGGTCTGTAGTTATGAGAGGGATGTGTGGGAACCAAGCTTCGGAAGCCGCAACGTGTGTAGACCCCTGTAAATTTAATCGATGACTAGCCAGATTGTCAGCTTACCTCAAGCTCTCTTCGTTTAAATTAACCAAGAGAGGTATTGCCAGAATAACACTGCTGGTACCGGTTGCAGGAGTCGAATTAAGGCTTACTTAACACACACGTGCTTCATGCCTGAAGGACGTCATTTGGATAAAAACCTTTATGAGATTCCTCAGCAGTACCACACTCGTTGATGCACCCTGTAATCTGTGATCTAGGTTTTCGACTAAGACTATACCTGAACACGTAAACGAGGTATAAGTAATTATGGTACCTCAACTTTATGTTTGCTCTCTCGCTCTGAATGAAGCGATAAAATAATCCCAAATAGTAAACCATGTTAACAATCTCCCTATCTCTCTCTCCACAGCATGCTGGCGTTCAAACCCTCGCGAGAGACCCCTATTCCCCGAGATCTTGGAACAACTAGAGAGGATCAGACAGTCTGAGTTCACTCGCGCCCCCCACGAGTCTTTCCACACCATGCAGGACGGATGGCGGTTGGAGATAGAGGAGGTGCTGCGTGATCTCAGGAGGAAGGAGAAGGTACATTTGGTGTAAGATTGAGAATGCAGGAGTAAAGATTTCCTCAGATGTCTGTGCCGTCTACAACGGCAGCATATTGTCAACAGTCATCAAAATTACAGTGGTTGCTTGACATTGATATTTTAATGTCAAAAAGCACCGCATTAATGGGCAAACGCCAGTTTGAAGGGTTACCAATCTGACGGCATCGCGTTCTATGTTTACCCTACCAAAAGGGCATAGGACGCTATGCTGTGAATAGTGCCAGTTGTTACGTCGAACGATCGTCGAGGGTCCAATAGCTATTTAGTTAAGCTTGATCCACTTGTAAATATGCTGGCTATAATCATCCACGCGTTTAATTAGCCTTGACCTGACTCCTTTGACAACAACTTGATCAAAGCACTGCTTACTGATAGTGGTAAACTAGTGATAGAATTAAATTAGATTTTATTCCAACTTGTGTAAAATCAAATTCATTTAAAATGGATGAAATCCAGTAACATTGGATACAGAGGTTTCTTCTTGATCAGTACATCTAATTCCAAATCTCTTGTAAGCTTACCGTAATAAATACAGTTAAAGAAACCAGGGTATCATGTCATCTAGTTAAACTAGAAGCCAACTCGTACATAGTTAGGAAAAGGCTAGACAGATGAAACCGGGGCCAAATAATCATGTTGAAAAATAATTCATATTTTAAACTGTTTTCTTCTGAACAGTCTATAGTAAAAAATCAGACGGTGATATAATATTTAGTCATACAGCTACATGTCGCTAGTATTTAAGTCACACTACTAGGCTCTAGTCTTTTGTCTACATTCTAAATGCATAATTCACATAATTGAACCTCTTCATGTATACAAGGTGGAAGGGACATTGTAACAAGCACTTTTAACATGGATTCACTATGGGATTCTAGACCCACACAGCGGTAACATTTTTAGTAGCTTATAAAAAAACTGCTGTTCCATACATTTTGACTGTATAAGTGTTGCACTTTTGTATGGAACTGCAATTTATTTTAAGTAATTTAGGGTTTACTGAAAACGTTTACTGAAAACATTATAAAAGTTTACATTACGATTCCACCTTATATTCTCCATATTTATTGTAGAGTAGAATGTACTAACCAACTAACATAGTAGTTACTTACTATTTTCTCCTTGCTCTGTCTATTAACAAATACGAACTAATACATTGTATTTTCTCACAATGCTTGCGGATAGGAATGCAAAACTATAGAAGAGGTTAGTGATTGATGTTTTAGATTGTGTGTGTATGTGTGTGTTGTGTATATACTTACAATTATGTTTTTATTTTGATATAATAATATGTATTATAGAGCTTAGTTTTGCCAAAATGAGCCAACTCACAATCATTCAATAATGAAATTAATAACGTCAAATTAAGTAACTACCTGCTACTAAATGTGTTACATTACTTTTGAGCGACTATATATTTAAAAATTAATCAACATTAAATATCCAAAATCGTCATAGTAACTTAAAATTCTTTTTTTGTTGGATTTGGTTCATTTCGTCAGAACTAAACACAAATTTTTGAGTAGCAGCCTTTTCATGCATGTTTGTTTTGTGTCCAGAAGCTGCCATTATTATTTCTTGACAGTAAATTTTCTGTTAAACGTAGTATTTTCTGTCCGTATGCATAAGGGGGCTATCATTTATCGATTGGTAAGAACCTCCAAAGCAATATTATTTAAGTATATAGTGTAAATTATAATTTATCCTCAAATAGTTATTGCGTTTATTTTGTATTTATCGTAGGTATCGTAGGATTATCCTAATACTTATAATACTAATCAAACCTGCCCATTTATATTTAATACCTCGTAAGTTTTTCCCTCTTACCTGTAAGCGTAGTGCAGTTAGAGCAGCAGAATACTCGAGCAGTTTTTATTCATTTGTTAATAATGAACACTAAGTCTACAAATATTGAGTTGAAAATTGCCTGATTACGTGCAAGATAACAAATGCCTCGCAGAGTTATGTTTTGCACACAATTTTAAATCCTATTTGTGATCATTTAAGTTCATATTCAATTAATAAATCAAAACTGCTGCAACATATTAATGCTAACTAACTGCTGCTATGTAACTTAGGGGGTTTAAAACACCCCATATCTTAATATCTTATACCATTATCCTCATTATCTTTCCAGGAGCTCCGTTGCCGGGAAGAAGAACTGACTCGAGCTCAGCTGCAGCAGCGACTGATGGAACAGAACCTCGCCCAGAAGGAAAGGGAGCTGGAGATGAGAGAGATCGACCTGGTGGCGCGCGAGCTACACATACTGATCTTCGCGAGCAACATGTCCGCGAACCAGCCGCCGCAGCCTAACAAACGAAAGGGTATATATCATTTCCATATTTATGACTAGGTTTCCGTGAATTTTCTTACAGATCCCAAATTTTTTCGAAAATGAATTATGGTCTATAGAATTCCGGGATAACGTAGCTTCCTGTTGGCGAAAGAATTTTCAAAATTGGGCCAGAGGTTCCGCAGATAAATAAACAAAGTTTCCAACTTTGTAAAATTAATATGGATACCGCTACACTGGTAATCTAATAGGGCCTGCTGTAATGCCGCGGACATACCGGCAAGGAAGTAAAAAAATTAGAAACTAATAAAAACCAAGATTTTATTGCTTTATTCAAATTTACGTTTTTCCAAGTATAAAGAATAAATTATTTTCCATTACACTCATAAATCTTGGAAGTATAAATGTGACCTCGTAATTTTCTAAGGAATGTTATAAAAACATTATCTAAGCCTTGAACCAACCCCTTAGAAGTTACTCATTCTTACAACACAACCTCGCATTTCTATTAAATTATTACTGTGGGTTTTCTCCAATGGCTCAGTGCGTCATCTCATTGACCCAGTGACCTGATTCGGGGTTCGACGCGACCTTGGTCATGATTTCGATATTATGACAGTTGGATGGTTGGTTTAAATCAGAGGTTCCCAAACTTTTTTACCGTGTTTTTTTACATTTTTCTGTTCGGGTAGACCCCTGCTCACCTAATATATATAGTATTTTTTGCAAATTTATCAATTTTAAATGTGTTTTTCTACAGCCAGTATAATGCTAGTGACTTTGAAACATTTTAATTTCTAACTGTAGTGACGTATAGTGTAAAAAGCTTGAACACTAGTAAAAAGTGTACAGAGAATTATTACATTCATAAAAAGATTAAAATAAAAGATGTAGATATCCACTAGTGCTGACCCCATTTTGTTACATCTCATGGACGACTCAATGTTTCCTTTCGCTGGCTTTGACCCCTTGCCGGTCACCTTCGACCCTTGGGGGTCGATATAGACCAGTTTTGGAATCAATGGTTTAGATGGTTGTGATATTTGATCGTTGTCATGTGAATGAAGCTGTCAAAGGCTACTTTTTACTTTTTCATATGTGACGATTGTTTTTTATTCTGATTTCTAAACGAACTATTTTGTTTCAGGCAAATTCAGTAAGATAAAGCTCCTAAAGAAGGACACGATCTCCTCTCCTCTCGACTTTCGGCACACCCTCACCGTGCGACCCTCGGAGGACGAGTCTAGCGTCAAGCAGTTGGTGGCTGTGGCCAAGGACACGCCGCCCGGATCTCCTGCCATCATGAGGGCTATCGCCCGTAAGTTCTTTATCATTAATCAGATTTTAGCCGTCCGTGAAATATCTCACTAGAATAAGTACTTATTATTTTGTGCTGCCTAATGAAAAGTGATTTATGTAACATAATATCCGTAATTGATTCCAGTGCCAGCAGACGGCGTGAAGGGCAAGACGTGGGGCCCGTCCACCGTGCACCAGCGCTCGCGCACGCAGCTGGCGCACGCGCCGCCGCACCCGCGCCCGCGCGCGCCCCGCTTCAGCTCGTCGGCGCCCGACCTGCCGCCCGCCGCGCGCACAGGTAACGAGTCGCCCCGCCCCGCGCGGCCCGCGCGCCCGCCCCGCGCGCCCGAGCGCGCGCCCGACGCGCCGCGCAAGCGCAGCGGCAGTCACGACGACCTGCTGTACGAGAACGCGTCGCCGCGCCGCAACCGCTTCCTGCTGTGTCCCATGTTCACGTCCACGGCGGACATCCCGCACCAGTACGACACGGTGTTCGACGTGCCGCTGGAGCGCGCGCGCCGCAAGGGCAGCCACGGCGAGGTCAAGCGCAGCTTCCTCAAGAGCATCCGCTCCAACAGCCTCGCCGGGCTGCTCGCCGTCGCGGGGAACCTCTCCTCCGAAACGACGGAACTCCTAAGAGACGACTAGTTTGGGCTAAAGTTCGGTTAAAATAAAATCGCACCGTGCACGACACGAATGTTCGAGAAAATACCATAGAAAATACAAAAAAAAACGAAAAATACTATAAATCTAGTTCGTGGACGGTGCCGCAGTTTGTTTTGTTTTCTGAGCGAAATTATTCCAATACTTTTTTTTGCTACTACCTATCTGTGGACAGTACAAAAATGTTGCCATATTAAAGACATATCATTTCTTACTAACACATTCCTCCACATTGCATTTGACAGATTTGATTTCTTTTTTAGTTAATTAGAAAAGCTATGCATTTTTAAGTGAAATAAAGACAACAAAACTTTACCCCAAACTACAATTTCGAATTACGAGATCGATATTTTATTTTTATTCTTCCAAAGTCTTTACGAAAAAACGAGTTCACCTAAAATTCGATTATACTTCGACGCGAACTAATTATTTTTTCGAAAAAGACGAAAATAAACTCGAATATAAAATGGGCTGATACATCTTTCTATCTGTAAATATGTTACTTATTAGTTAATGAAGTTCCAAGGATTTGATTTTAGTACGTAAGTATAGACTGTAAGGATTTTAAAAAGACTTATTTTTTTAGTGTGTATTGTTTAGTCGTAACCGGTAATACCAGTGTCTGTCTTTTTACGTAAACTTATTCGTATTTTGCCGCGGTAAACTAAAGAAAAATGGAAAAAATATGTTTTTCGGTAATCGTAATATAAAACGTTAAATATTAGGTATTTATTTCAAGAAAAAATGGTTTACCGTGGTATTTCTTTTTTACACGCAAACTTTGACAATCACAGGATTTTATTTGAGATCTGTTAGTTTTCTTTACAGCAATGAATCTATTTTTAGTTTGTTTTGCTTTACTGTTGTTTGGCGAATTAACTTTTGTTATTTTTTGCTCAGAAATATTACAAGAATAAATAGCACAATAATAATAATTTTAAGTGTTAGAATTTACAAAGAAAATGTAAAGTCATATTATTATTTATAATAATATTCCACTTTTGAAAGAAGTTCTCGCGAATTAATTTTTGGAGTAAAAGCAATGCAACAAAATGTTGTTATTTCATTTTGATTGGCCAAACAACAGTAAAATGCCATTCAGTCAATATCAGCATTTAGAGAAAAGGTATGAACGATAGACAAACTAGTTAATAATTTATCTTGTAGTTAGTAAATTATTAAGAAACTTCTATTTAAATTAAAAGACTACGTTTACTGTGAACTGTTTCGACTGACCGCAAATTTTAATTTTGGATCTTGCCAAATTGTGTAAAAAAGAACAATAAATGAATCATGCAGAAAAAAATATTGTTAAAATACTTTTTTCTTTATGAAATGTTTGTTGTGATAAAGGAAAAAGATAGCCAATTGTATGAATGTTCTTTTTAGTAAATTATTTGTTTAACGTCAGCCATTTTGTCTGTTTACTCGCTGCGCTAAAGGAACCTCTCAAGACAACTTGCTCTATCCTTGTGAGTATGTTTTTATTATTCCAAATTTATTCAGAACGCGTTCTAATTGAAAACTTTGAGTAATAAATTGTTGAAGCTACAAAATCTTATTTTGTAAGTATGTATAGTAACTTTTTTGTAGATATTTTTTATAGTGCTTGAATTTTGTTGTTATTTTGGATGTAGATTTTTTTAAACCGAAATTGCATGTCTTGTAGTTATCGCGAATATTTGGCCTTTATAAATACCCTTTTAAAATAAATAACCTGGTTGTAAATATGGCAATCAAGTTTTGCGTTGTTTAATTGGTAATGAACTGAAAAGAGGCTGAAATAGAGTGGAAAATTGTGTGCGAGATACAATTCCTTGCGGCAATTATAATCTTACCAGCAATTCTGCAATTTACAGCTCTATGTTTGTCGTATTTTAATTTATTATCGATTAATAAAACTGCTCGAGTCTGTCTTTTGGCCGTAAAACGTCGTCTCTTTCTGTCATAGCTGTGTGTCACTCCCTCTCCCTCTAAACCCGATGTGTCATATTTGCTGCAAGTTAGTAGCTCGTTTCGATTAGAGCGCGTTCTCTATTTGTCACAAACCCATTGGCAATTGTGACAAATGTATGGGAACACTAGTATAAGTTAGTTCGTACTGTTTGGAATTGATTTGATTGTATAATTTCGTTGTCGAGCGTGTGATACTCAAGTGTGCTAAGAAGTATAGTCCTTTGTTTATTTTATTATCTGATGGCACGGCCAATCGTCGATGGAAACGACCACAGAAATAGTTGGACCCTCTATTAAAAGCAATAAAGGTGTATGCATATTATTTTCACAAAAAAATGGGTTATTCTGAACAGCAAATCTATTTTGTTCGAATGGATATCGATGATTGGCCGTATCACATTGCACAGTTTGTAATTTTTATCATTACAGTAATCTAGTATCAGTTTTGACATTTTTGATATACATCTTTTTTTTTTCGTTTGTAAATTGTAAGCATTTGTTTGCTTTCAGCCAAGTTTTTTTTTTGTTTTTAATTTTAAACACGTTATCTATAAGTGCTATGCATGCTTACCAGTTCATAGTATATGCTATATACAGTTTTTAAGTTATATATGTATCTGTTGTACTTACTTATTTGTTAGTTATTATGAATTTCGCTTCTATCACCACGTCATTAAGGCACGCTTTCAAATGTTTACAATGATTCCAATATCTAATAACGTGTATTTGGATGACTATATGATTTTTTTGTAGATATTTTATTTCGCAATTGAGTTAGCTTTTTTCGTAGATATATTTTAGTTTATTTTTATATTTCGACTACCTTACCAGGTGTTATTTTCGCTTTGATATTTTAAATAGTACTCGAAAACATTTTTTTTTTTGGATTCACCTTTGCATAATAGAATGTCAATTATTTTTTTTTAATCTAAAATAAAATCATATAGGCGTCCAAAAGTAGCGAGTATATACAGAGTACAAACTGTATCCCCCTGTAATAATCAGTAACAATGTTCCTGAAGGTGGTGGAATAGTATTATACGATATACCTGATCGAGAGGCTCGCGTCGCATGAGACGTCTCAGAGCGGTGGACTGCCCGTGTGTCCCGTCCCGACACTGGGACATTTGACACTTTATCGGTACATTCGGTAACGTCGTTGATATTTCTTTTTTGATGAATCTCAGCTTTGTTCTTTTAAATAATTTCAATTTAAATTTCGGTCGTTTCAAAAGATTATTTTTGGAAATTTATTTTACGGTTCAGTTCATTAAATAGTTTGTGTTTCCAATAATGAAGTCCGCGTTTAGCATTTATTTTCTAATTGGGGGGATTTTTTGAATCAGAAGAATTTGTTGTTAGAAAAAAAACGTAGAAATTTCGGGACTTCAATTCGCAGTTTAATACGTAGACAGGGACATACGGCAGCACAAACCTCGATAATTATAAGACGCTCGAAAAACAATAATGTAAAAAAGATAGCTCTTCGGTGATCTGGTTCTCTCATAGTTATAATATAGATTCTTTTTTATATATCAAATAAACCTTTTCCATACAATCGAAATTGGTGTATTTTTTTAACATGGGTTTACTAATCATTTAGTTACTAACAAGATCCCTTTAACATTTTGAAGAACAATTGGAAAGAGCCATAGAGTTACGAATACAGATAATGAAAATTAGAACATTAAAAATCGGTGTTGGATGACGCGCTTACGCTTGCTCACTATGGCTATCCTAATTCGGGAAAGGTTGAAAATGATAACAAATTATTATTAACAATGATATTTTGATTTGTTATAAGTTTAAAAGTGCTATCAAGTATTATTTGCACAATGTAAGTATAATAGATTCTTGTTTTATTTTGTTTGTGATATTTTATAGTTTTGCTTCTTATTGAATGAACTGTTTGGCATGTATAGTATGAGACCATTTATTTTTTGCATGGTATTTAAAAAAAGAATAGAGGAAGGATGAAAGGTTCAGAACCAGTTTTCTGTTTACATTTAGAAATCCTTGAACACTTTGTATTTTTCCTCTATTTTTATTCAATATCGTTCATTTGTTCGTTTTATACATTGTTTATTTCACTCCTCAGTATTGATATAAATAATATGTTTATTTCCTTGTATGTACATAAATAGCTATAATGTACGGACTGCTTAGTTTTGATGTGAAATCATTGGAGACTTTATTCAGTCGGAATAAGGTTCATGTTCATTAATGTTACCGGGTAGGAAAATTGGTAGACTTTTAAGACTATGCCGAATATGATTGTATTGTCGAATTTGTAGAGTTTTAGTGCCTGTTATCGTCTAGTTGTCCGTGTAATTAGTTTATTGGGTAATGTTCATTCAGAAATAGAACCAAACGAAGATCTTTATATTTATCTTAAACTACAACCGTCAATAATGTGATTTTAAATGTTGGTCAATATCCAGGAAACACCTAGTACGATTGAAAAAAAACCTCAACTTTTACAACTAAATAGGGTTAAAATCACATCTAGTGATCTCAATCACGGGGCCAGGACTAATAATATTAGGGAATTCTGACTGGTCCCAGTTCAGAGTAAACACTTTTCTTATACAAAGAAGTAGACAAACATTATCCATTATGAAAAAAGTATTGGAAATTAGACCACGCAATAGAATTGACTCAAGTTACCCCATCAAAAAGGTAGTCACACCTTGACGAAAAATTGCCAAGAAACTCCATACTTGCTCTTTTACAAGAAATATTTTGTAGTATTTGACATCGAAACCTGCCCGTCGTACACACAAGCTCACGCACGCACATATACACACTAATACCTATGTTTTCATTCACATAGGTTGTTTTCTTCCTTACACAGACTTCAGTCCGGACGACTGGGGGCCGGAGTTCCCGCTGTCGTCCGCCTCGCGATACTCCGTACCGATGCCTACTCTGTATTCTACTGAAGGTATGTTGAGCTTTAGGGGATGGGAGAGATCCCTGAATCTTAGTAATGAGTTCTCTCTGTAAATTTTTTTTCCAAACCCACATTGTTGGATTGCTGGGTAACGGCTCCCGAGTATACAGATTTAGTAATTCACTCCCATCTCCGCACTATAAATAATGAGCAAATTTTGTGAATTTTTATGATATGAAATCAATTAATGTGCCAACAAAAACTTTGACGTTTTTTTAATGCATGCCTAATGTCGTTCTTACGTCATATTACAATTTATAATTGTATCCTAAACATCTTGATAATCATGATTTTAGAACCTGCTTAGATTATTTTTACTGCTCTAAAAACCTTCCCTTTCTCTGTCCAAACCCTATTCATGTAATCTTGATACACGATGAAAATCTATAATTTTAACAATTACATCATTGATTTAATTTGGATGCTGTAATTAATGCTTGTTGTTGTTACTAGTTTGCGTTGTTGGTCGTTCTAGCAATGCGACCTTTCAAATAAACCTCTTTTATATCAAATTTTGCTTCTAAACCGTTTATAATTGTTTTGGTATCATACAATTTAAAATTTTACAGGTTATAAATTCAAAAAGCCCAGTATAATCGAACTAGTACTGTACAATATGGCAGCGTTGCTGGGCGGAGTGGCAGCCGGGTATGACGTGAGGGTGTCGAATGTCAGCCCGCTGCATCCTACCTTACAGCCGCATAGGTGAGAGAATCATCAGTTCAGTTCTATGTATATATACATTTTGGTTGTAATGGAATTTGAACTTTTACTTCACGATATTAAGTTTGTTATTCCAAAGCTTACAATGGCCATATAAACAGGCCGAATGCATGTTTCTGAAGGTCTGAAAGACTTTTTATTGGATCTATGATAGATCTGACTGGATTCCGTCAAGATTATTTATTCTGCCAGACGAAGTTCATATACTGGATTCTGTAGTTAAATATCTAATCTATTGATTTCAGAGCTGAAATAGAACCGGACCCACTCAGTTCGTCTGTGTACGAGGGGTTTGGATATGCACATAATACGTACCATGGGCCGACGAGACATTTGCGAGCGCCGCTTAATGCTATCACTGGGTCACCTGTGAGTATAATTTGCTGGTGTCATGTTTAGGTCGTTGTAATTTAAACCTTATAAAAGTGGTCCCAGCAGTTCAATAATAATTCTTAAACTTTTTTATTTCAGATTTCGGGCATCCAATCAGAAGAACAAAAACCGATCAGGTTCACCGACTCGCCCACTCACTACGCACACCCGTCGTCCTCCTCCGGCTACGGACACTCCGCACAGCCTCTGTCCGGCACGTCCGGGCTCGGAACCAACTACACCTCCACGCAGCCTCCGACGCCCTCCCCCAGACGAACCTCATCGTCCACGTCCGACCACCTCGCCGACCTCTACCACAACTACAGAGAAAATTTCCAACCATCGCCCTCACAGGACCGTGACTACTTCTACCGAGCAGAGCCTTATACTTACGATAGAACGGCTGACTACGTAGTCAAACATCCCCCCTACTACGGCTATGATGAGTGCTCCTTCGAATACAGAGAGCCAACGCCCGACTATCGACCCTCACCGCAATACCTCACGCACAGAAGAACACCCTCCAACTCCTCCGCATCGAACTCCCACCCAGAAGAATTCTCCCCCTCCAGACAATACAGAAGTAAAGAGAAGAGGGAAGAATACAGACCCAAGACTGAGTATCCGCGTAAATCAAACGATTATTCGTTACCGAGAGACTTTTATAGACAAGAGTCACAAGAGAAGAGCGAGGTTGAGCGACCGGCGAATTTAGGACTAGAATTAGGGCCAACAAAACTGAGGTCAAGCTTGAAGAAGTACAATAAGAAGTCGAGTGCGTCAGGCGGAAGCTCGGGGGGCGGGACGCCGACCAACCCGACGCCTCCGGACAGTTTGACAAGCGAGACTGACAGTTCATACGTGTCGGCGAGAGACGCGTCCAGCGGCTCGCAGTCGCGGGTGCGCTTTAGTCCGGAGACCATGGAGGGGCCCGTGGTGGAGCGCCGGCCCTCGCGGCATACGTAGCGAAGGCTGAAGAAGTTCGACGACTACCTTGTTTGACGCAAACTGTACATACGCTTGCGGGTAGTCCGAACGCTTCGCTTCATAGTTGTTCATTTAAAGTGACTGGACGTAGTTCTGATGATAGTGGACGTAGCCAAGGCGGGCTTGTGATTGTGGTTTGGATTGTAACGTTGTTCTCTTGCATTTAGTTGAATTGTAATAACGAACGTATTCAAGGTCAAAGCACACGTAGAACCTTCTGCATCGGATCGGTATTACTTCACCTCATTACCCAACGTAGTAAAGTTAGTAATGTTCCACACACCATTATCTTATCCATCGAGACGTAACGGGGTGACGGCCATGTGGCAGCTGATCCCGAGGCGAAGCGATGTAGTTACGAAGCTGACAACTGTGTATTGACCTTTATATGTAAATGAAAAGAATTTTTAGTATTTTCTCTATATCTCTGGCACCAAATGTAACCCAATATTTAATAAATACATATCCTCCGTAGAAAATTTGATATTTCAGAGGAAATCTGTTTTCATTAGAATGTTTTCCAATGTATCAGGAATGTTGGTCCAACTTAGATGTTGATAGGAAAGTCTGGCTACGAATAACTGCAATAAGCTAATGTATAAACGCGATTGTGTTCATTATTTAAAGTATGCGTAGTTTCCATTGTACATTTTGTATGATACGTCGTCATAATAAGATGTATTTAGCCGTCAATGTAAAGCGAATCGCTCTTTCACAGTGCCTATCGCGCGGAAATATTATTATTGATTCCTAATTGCGTGATGTAGGTATTAAATATGATAATTTGGAGATTTACTTTGGTCAAGGCAGCTTCGTGAGGTAAGCACGGAACGAAACACTTTTCTATACATATGTAGCGTGACACTAGATTCTTCTTTTCAATTATGCGATCATTGCCTAGCTCATTTCGAGGCTTCCTTGCACCATTGAAGATCAATATTTATGTCGAATTGGTTTAAATTTTATTCTGGTTTGATGTTAGCTATGAGGAATAGGCACAAACTAAGCATTGTACAAATTGTAAATATCTGATACATAGCTGAGGTTACCTTCAGCGAGTAACTCTTGATAACGTGCGAGTTTATCTTTCGTTAAATTTATAAATAGTACAAATGTATTTGTAAGTGTCATCGTTTTCGAACGCCGACGGAGAAAAAAAAACATATTTTTAATTCAACGTAATCAGTGTATATTTTGAAACTAACAATAATTAATATATTATGTAACTTATATCACTAAGTTGTATGCATTTTGTACAAAACGTTAGATATTTTTTACTGAAAAATATCAGTAACATTAGTACCTAGTATTGTGAGCAGCTTTTATATCCCACAAATAATGTAAATTAGGTAAAAAAAATACTAGTCGGAAGTTTGCGGAAATCCTAAATATTGCATATCCAGCTAAAAATTGATATTATATTCGATATTACGCTTCCCTTACCCGAGAAACACTGGATTACTTTAATGACCGAGATATACTCAACAGTTTTTCCGTACAAATAATCGGCCTATTATCGGGAAGCTTGAAATTATCACATAAATTAGCGTTAAAATTAAAATGTAAGATGTATATCGGAGCATTCGAGTAATATTAGCTTTGATAATTATTGTTAGCCCGAATCAGTGCCTAATGTTTGCTGGAACGGTACTTAGAGATTAGCCTTGGAGAGAAACGATTTTATCAAAACGAATTTCTTATTTTTTTTCTTTTTACAATTTATTATGGCCAGTAAGTAAATCATTTTTGACTGGAAAGTTGTATAAATTATTTTTTTCAATTTTTATTTTCATGTGCAATATGTGAAATTATTTTGCGTCCATAATTAATTTAACTATATTATTATTATTTATAAAACAAATCGTCGTGAATGTAACAGTATTTTATACAGTATTCGAAGTATTGTATATTCGGAAAGATATTATGTATGGTTGTAGTAGTATAATTTATTAAGTTAGCTTGAACCAGTGCCAATGTCGTCCAGTGTTTTACATTATCTTTTATTTCCATTTTAGTACAAACCAAATCCCAACCAAATTATCGTAAGAATCTCTTGTAAAATTAAGTTTCAGTTTAACAAGTCACAAATTCTGAGTCAACGATTTAAAACGATATTTAAGTATGTAAATAATTATCTGAGATTCACGGCGCGTTTACTTAAAAAAAACTCTAGTCCTGAATTTTTTTATTTTATTTTAATATCTGGCTTGTAATCGAGTGGTTACGAACGACTGGCGAACGTACTTCGAATGAAAAAATTTAGTTTATTGGGCATTCCTGTGTTTTGTATACATTCCATGTTTTGAAGTGATATTATTGTAATCAGTGATGCGTTTAAGACGAATGTAAAGGTTTTGTGTGCCAATAACATGAGGTGGGAGGATGCCTTACGTCTGTACGTTGAATCGACAAATAAAAATCTAGATTAAGCTTTTTATGAAGTCTTATTATTCCTTATTCCTTGTTACCTATTTATCCTTACTATCTGTATAGTACTATATTAAATATACAGGGGGTAAACTTTTCTAACATTACTCGGGAAGAATGTAAATTAGCAAGTCAATGATGTAACTGTCTATCATTTAGATGCAAATCTTGGAACGGAGACTTCACAAAACAATACAGCTGCTCTTTCATATCTAGCAATACTTTTTAATACGTTAGACAGAATCAGTAAACATAACTCGTTCGTAACGGTCTAACAGTTTGGGTCAATCGGAAAACAAATTCAAGATGTTATTATGTAGACCTAGAGCTCCTTGAGCTGGTTTTAATTTTAACTAAGTTCACATTCTACTAACTTTCATCCACGCCGGTCGTAGCGACGAAAATATTAAATAAATAATTCAGTTCCAAGGCATAACAGTTCCACAAACACGCCACCCCGTTCGTGACTTACGTGTTAAAGGCCATATTTTTAAGAGTTTGTACACACGGGGGCATTTTACTGCGCAGTAGACGCCGAGTCCCTAATTCAGAACACGGTAAAATAATACTTCGCGTCCAATAACCGCCCGTGCAAACTGCTTATTCTCATTAAAGCGGGCATGATAGATGGATTCTCACTAAGCTGTTATCACAACCATTATTACATATTCTATCTAGAAGATAGTGTTGGCATAGTAAAAGTAATTTATCAGTTCTACGCTCAATGAAACATACTTAAGGCATAGATACTTCGCAAATAACCCCTTCATTCAATAGCAGGTCGTGTTCTTGAACTCCATCGAGCCGATTGCGACCAATTAAATGTTCATTACACTCACACTTATCACTTTCTCTTATCGTTTGTACAAGGGTAACAAATGAGACGGGAGCTTTATGTAAAAACAATTTATTAAATACTGCATAACTAAAATACTATGTCAGTGCAATGTAAAAAATATTCTTAATCAGTAGGTAATAGTGCTCTTACAGGCTAACATATTTACAGAATAAAAGCTTCTGTCCACCAAGGTGTTCTCACATATACATCGTAAATATAGGTAGGTACTGTTCTTGGAGATACGACCCTTTTAAAAATAGTTTTAATATTCTCTACACGTCCAAGTAGACAGAATACTTTAAAACATTTTTGTTGTGAGACGGGAGTGGGACTGCAAATTAGCAGAGCACTTTTGACAAATCGATCGCACACATTCTCTCTATACAATAGACGGGAAATTTCTAGGGTGCTTATTTCTCACGGCAATTTCCTTTACCCGTTACACTTTATCTTTAAGTCCAACACTCGTAAACATTTATCACACAGTAACAGTTACGGCGGCAACACTAATATCTTAGCGAATCAATTTACAAAAATGCCATTACAATTTTTTCTGAACACGAATAGGTATTTCAAAACTGGAATACTTTAGAAATCAGTAAAATTGATATTCCTTAAATTATGCCTTTATCAACAAAGTCTTACAAGAACTACGTTCCATAAATACACAGGGAAAACAATTTATAATTCAATCAAATGCTGAAACGTTAAAAAAAAACATACCAAAAAACACCCTGTGGAAATACTCCAACAAGCATTTATAATTTAGGTTTAGAACCAAAGTTCTTATGTCTAAGCACTGGAAATTACCAGAAATATCACAATCAAGTGTCCTTACTTCCGTCTAATCTCTATATCTTCTTATTTCTAGAGAAGTCGAGTCCATTTGACTAGACACTAGCAGAAAATCCGTAGTTTATGTTCTTAGAAAGGAAAGATATATTGAGTACCACAGGTAGTACTTAGCTAAAATATTCTCTCGACTTTGCTTCCGATTCTAAGGACATAAGATAATAAATGTTTTGTGTTTAAACTCCATATTTATATCAACAGACGTTATTAAAATCCACTCCAATCACCCCTCACTTCGCAACTATAACAAGCATATCTTTAATATTATATCAAGTTTGTCTCTCCAAAATCATGTTTTCGTGTATCTGGTTAACTACAATCAGTCTATTCAACGTAAACAGTCCGAAATCACAGTTACTACTATTATTCACACATAACTTCTTCACCAGATGATTTATCGCTACATACATGCAGAATGTTAGCAAGAATTCAAACCATAAAGTCGTTTTTAAAACATTGTTCGGCCTCGAATGATGACATTTGAAGCGCGACTCATGTTTACCTTAAACATTAGGAAGCAATAATCTTTAATAATAGTTCACCGGATCGGCGAAAAATCTGCACATTCTCAATAAAAAAGTTATCACACCTAGACAAATTCCTACTCTATTCCAACAACCATTACTATTCTTATTCTGGTCGTAAAATCCAGTTCGCTCGTCTCTAAATAGCGATTTAAAAACATGAATTTGAATGCTTTCAATATAGATTAAATTCGTAAAAATTTCATGCTGTCCGTTAAACAAAGGGCTACTTTCTAATCTTTCAACCTGTATTTATGTACATCGGTCATGCATGTGGCAAGGGGCCAATTAAATACACTCAATATTAGTCCAACTGGCGTATCATTAAAGTGGAAAAAATCCATATGCAACATGCTCTTTTGGAGTGTTTGTGTACTGTCCTCTCTATCATTTCCGGAAAGTTGATAATGCCTACTTTAGTAAAGGATAGTTTTGTCGATGCCTCGATGTTCTGACCAAGCAAACTTAAAATAAAAAAATAAAATTGGCGTTATTTCTATCTGTATTTCCAGTTTAAACTGCCATCCGCTGTCTTGCAACCACGTAAACAATCACGAACACCTAACTAAACACACATTTAGGTGCGTATTATTCGCCCAATGCTTGCTTACATTTTCAGTTTCAGAATACAATGAGTGATATTTATTTTTATCGTCCGTATTGTAGTTTCAACACGATCTAAAACCGGTTCCCTATACTCGCTCGATTTTACAATTATTATTAAAACCTTGTTTTCGACCACAAACTTGAATCTTAAGAATTTGTTATAGTAGGTAGGTATCGGATTAATTTTGCGTTCTTTCAGAAACGCGTCAGTGCTACAGCCTTGACCTTTGCGTTACATTCATGCGGTCTTATATTGTTTTATGAACATTATAAGCTACTTATCGCTAATTAAATCATATGAAATGAAGTTACCGCTCTAGCCACAAGTTTGTTAAAAATCAAGGTTTTAAAATAATTTGTCGTTCATTGCTTAGGTCCTGAAGTCTATTTCGGTGTAGTCGTGGCTTGTGCCCACAACGGCTTCCGCCGCCATAAATCTCGGATAACGGGAACAGGGAAACACGTCATAACATTTTAATATCCTAAGCTTGATAGATACCGCCAGAATTTATGAGAATCTGCTGCCTACATTGCAAAATGAGACTTCGTTACACAAAATAACTCTCCAATTACCTACATACGAAAGTAATTTTTTATTCAGTCGGGTTTTTGCGTTCCAAATTAAATCTTTAGATTGCAAACGAGTCAAAGCAATCAACGAGATTAACTAGACAAGCGTCGACATGAATTAAGATAAATTGTAACCACTAAAACCAATAACAAAGACATACAATGCAAACAAAAACGATCTCGCAGCGGGATTTGCTTACGAGAAGTGTTGGGATCACTATTTGTCTAAAAGAGTATTCCAGGAAGATCCGACTTTTTAGGTATTAGGTTTTGCACATTATACCTAATGTAACCGGTGGAAGAAAAAATCATGCTCGGCTATTTTAGCAGACGACACATTAGCATAGCATCTGTGCGATTACACTTAAAACGTGTAAAAAAACCTGCCACCGTCCTTCGTCTAAGCGTAAATGCATGAGTGCGTGCATGTCAAGCTAATGATACTTCTAAATATGTACCTACCTAATTGTTTTAACACTGACACATTCATATCCATCTACCTAGCATGCATAGCATAGCGACTTTTCGAGGGGAATTTACGTCTACGCAGTAAGCACCCATTACGAAAGAATTTAAGGGAATTATTTTGAAACACGACCCTTAAAAACACCAAATGAGAAATATACTTTTACGAGGTCCTATTACTTTGCAACGAAATTTTCTTATTACAAATGCTACACGGTTTGAAAAGTATGTTCAAATTGTGAATGAGAAATTCCTAAACTAAAACGGGCTATTTGACTTTTTTTATTTACTATACGATACGTGCGTGTCTAATTTGTATACGTGTATCGTTGTACCGAAATTGCGTGCACGGTTTTAGCAGATGATATAACTTGAGTGCTATGTATCGTACGAAATAGCCGAGTGCTCGTTATTTTATACGCGAAAATGAATGAATACTGATCACAATTTGAGCGGTCTAACAAAAAACATTCTTTACATTTCTTCGTACATCGCCGGACTACTAATGTACTTACTTTTTTACTGCAAAAAGAATTAGCGTATTTCAAAGTGTGAGACTATGACGTGGGTCTTTACGCTACGGTTATTCAAATTATTGCTTGTAACCGCTATAACTCAGGTGTTGCAAACTAAAAAAATACAAATTACTTGATTATAAGCATCTATCTAGCTTGCCGATAACGGTATTTCAGTCGTAGCACTAAAACTAACATGTTAAATTGCTTTGGACGTCTGAATTTTCATATCTTCGTAAAAATTGTGGAAGATTTTTGTACCTACAATTTTTGTTCAAACTTCATATTTATTAAATTAACATATTATCAATGTAACAATCGGCGACATCAGAATCTTTATCGTACATAATAATACTAGTCAGACTTCGTATCATTAAACGGTTTGCTGCGTCGACATTCTAATCCTTACGCAAAATCAATACGAACCCAACCCAACATGGAAACGAATTTTTTACTTTGAAAGTTCAACATTATGCTAAAAATCGTTAATTATACCTCAAAGCCAATGTAAAATAAGTTACCTAATAACATTCTTGTGACATTGAAAATCAAGAATGTCAACTAATTCAGATTTTTCTACATTTACATATAATAAAGACAATACTCCTCCCAGGCCAGACTAGTCTGGCGTCAGACATGGGAAGAGGTCGACGAATCTTAAGTAAATAGGTATGTATTATGTATTTCGCCCTTGAAAGGACGGCGAGTCCTAAACTCATTGACCGAGTTTGCACACATGCGTACGTGTTTCGAAATATTTCCACTTCTAAGGTATATTTTTTATGAAAATTAGACAAAACCAAACCTACGCTTGCCTAGGCAAAATATACATTTAGTTATATGTCCATGAGGACACAGACATATTTAGTTGATGTAATTTTGTCCTCTTAGAGTTACTTATTATGATTCAAGGCAGGATCCACATGGTCAGGACTTTAGGCCCATCTATTTTGGGCAAGGACGAGATGTCTACGACGACAGCATCAATACACTTCGTTAACCATACGAGTTTTTCATTTTACAAGCCATCAAACAATTTATTCTCTGCTGACCAAGTAGGTAAATTATTAAACTAATATTCTTTATGACCAAAGTCAAAAAATCAATCGTGTCAAAGCTAGGCGATATGTTGAGCAAGTTTTCGCATTTCATCTTGTGACGTCAATGAACAGGGAAAATGGCGGGAAAGGCCGTGTGGCCAATGTATTAATACCTACGTACACAAGTACACAACACTCAGGGACGATATTGTATCAATAGACCACTTAGCTGTCGAGTTTAGTAAGCTTTAATTATCAGTGCATTGGACCGAGTTATCTCCACATACTACAGTTACGTCATGTGGATAACAATATACGTGTTACAGCGACGGCCTAACTAACTGAACGTTGTCAGAAATTCAGATCTTTGAAGCTCTAATTACTTTAGCACATACCTACATGCTTTGTATAACGCGATTAGGCAACATTTTTATGAGCATCCAATAGAAAGAGAGTAACGAAAAAACAAGCAACCACTTAACGTTTAATAGGTAGCTTGAGTACCTATAAAAAAAGATTGGGTTATTATATTACATTCAGGTAAATATTGAATGTGCACAAAAACATCGATGGTAAAATTGAAATGGACATTTAGGTCAAAATGCACGATATCCAGAACTGTTAACGATCGATGAGTCAGTACGGGAGCTATTAGTGCCGTTTTACTTTTGAAGTTGGGGACGCATGAGTCATGGGTTTATTGATACGAACAGTTACTAATACAGGACGTGTATGAAAGATATTGTTTCGACTTTGCATTTACAAGATTTTAACAGATTCAGCGGCCATTTCGCTTGGTCATTCAAGGCAACGAACACGTGCCCAAGTTAATAGTTTTTCTTATTTTTACAACTTATGATTTATTGCAAGAAAAGGCATAAAACTTAACAATTTAAATAGCTTGATGGACTTATTGTACCTACCCAAAATCTGATAAAGTTACAGAACACAATCAACATGCAACTACAAAAGTATCAAAATTACCTATTCCAAACAACGCTAAGCTATCCCTAGCGGACTAGAATTACTTAAGCCTGACAAAATACGTAACTTTTAATAAGATACATCCATTACTCACCATCTAGATGTCTCGGTGTAATACTTACTTTCTACTTTCTCTCCTAAAACCGTTGTTTGGTACATAATTGTCCCAAGAGGCACGGAGGGATAGGCACCTAGTGCTATAAATCTAATTTGTGGCAGTCTATTGTAAGTAGGAAAATTAGTTTGGACCACATCATCAATGTCGGTATTTCAGTATTATCTTATCGGCTTCCTATGCTCTGGCGCGTCCTCAAAGATAACAGTTATCCTTGTCGGTGTACGGCCACGCGCCTGCCCGCCCTCTACGTCTACCTACCTACCCTAATGGACTGACTCGAAGCCTTAAAAATGTATAAGAGATTAAAGCTCACTTTTCATTCGTCCACGACGGTATTAAATAATAAATACATTCACACAGTATGTAACACTACATTTAAAAAAATTAGAAGGCCTGACTTGCTACTGCGCCAAAAATAATATTGAATAAGTAACTAATGACGGGATAAAACAATAACGGGAACCATAAACCCTGAGGTAACATAAACAAATAAAAACTTATTTCTGATCTCTCACTACGTACACAACATGCAATATTTAAGCGGTTTTACACAGCCGACCTGCCGCCGACAGACAATACACAAATATATTATGTACATGTTAACTACTGCCACAAATAATTATACTAAGTATTATTACGTATATTATGTAAGTAAATAAAGGACACGACGGGGCGGGGGATAAGTATATAGAAAAATAAAAAATAGAGAAATATACAATAAACTCTATTTAAACATGAAATTTATTAAAGATTAAAAAACATACAATGTTTTGTTTTACACAAAATAAAAATACCTGGAGGGTTATTGTCGGGCGCCGGGGCGGCATTAGCTGAGGCGGGGCGCACCCAGGCGCCCGCGGCGGATATACATAGTGCGACAGGTCCATATATAGTCCAATAATATAATACCATAGCATATGATAAAAGTGTACACATATATGATACTGTCAAGCCAACTAAAACTCACAAAAAGTCATGTCGCGCTCTCGCGAATATAAAACTATGTTAAATCTTACAAAAATACTTATGTGACTAATTTGAAATGCACATATAGGATCTCGCTTTCCGTCTACAAAAATAATCTGGAATTGGAATGAAAATCTTTCTTAAGCATTCGGCCTGGGAACGATCACAAAAGTTACGGCGTTCACAACGTCCGTACACATCTTAATTATTTCTCTTCTGAGTCTTAAAGCTAACCGATAGAACCTGTCCGTTGAGCGTGTATCCATTGAGCGCCTGGATGGCCATAGCGGCCTCATCATACTCACGCATATTCACAAATGCAAAACCTTTGTTTTTCTTTGTCTCAGGATCTTTGATCACTTTTATGGAGTCGATTGCACCATAGGGACCGAAGAGTTGCCAAAGAGCCAGCTCCTCGGTGTCCTCACCAATGTTGTATACATACACTGTGGTCTGATGGGGCGCCGGCGCCGCGCCGAGCAGAGGCACGGGACTGGCGGGCGCGCCCAGCAGCGGCAGCGGCGTGTGGTTGGTGGCAGCCATCGGGTTGAACCGCTGCTGGCCCTTGTTGATGAACGGCAGCGCCTTGCCAGGCGAGGGCAGGAGGGGCGGCGGGGAAGCCTGTGGGAAACCAGGAGCAAACGCGGCCGGTCGCGCACCGAATGCCGCGCTGAGGTTGGTGCCGTTGAAGGCAGCGGGCGCGGTGCCGTTGAACACAGCTGTGGCGCCGTTGTATGCCAGCGGCGCAGCGCCCACCGCGACGCGGGGCGTCGGCCGCGGCGCGTTCTTATTCGCATTTGGCTTGTTGGCGAATTTGACCACGATGGCACCCGCGGCCGGTATTGGTGACTGCCCGTTCATATGTTTTATTGCTTCCTCGGCCTGTGGCCGCGTCTCGTAGCACACGAACCCGATGCCTTGCGACACCCGACTGTTCGTTATTACACCGAACTGACTGAATAAACTATTTAGACGTTCTAACGTCATGTCTGGAGGTAGATTGCTAATATAAAGGTTAGATTCCGTGTCAGGTTTATGGCTGACCTTATTTTCGGGGTTGAGAAGTGCGAATGACACTTTCAGTGTCTTGCCTTGCATGAGCAGGCCGTTGAACGCCGCCCGCGCCTTCTCGGCATCCTCGTGTTTCTCGTACTCCACGAAGCCGTAACCCCGGTTCGCTATGAGCTTACAGCTCTCTATCTTGCCCATGGCGGAAAAGAGCGCGTACATCATATCCCGCGTCATCAGTTCGGGTATGTAATTGACCATGAGTTTGGTTGGTGACACATTGTTGGCGTCGCCGCCGCCATTCTCCATTTCGTTTTTTATCATTGTTCTTTTATTGTAAAAACTACACTACAGAAAACAAAATACTAATAAAACTCACACTATGAATAGTTGTTTACTTCATTTGCGACATCTATAACGAACAAAGAACGAACACAAAAAGTCCCAGTCACACTAAAATGCCACAACGACGCCGGTTCACAAGTTCATCATCACACGAACGAGTTTGTTTTTGAAATGTTACCAGGTTTTGCCCTTTTTGTTTGGCAGTTCCGAAATGCAACTAGTAGTTGATTTATTACATTTCACTTCTTTTCTGATAAATATTTGATTGTAAAATGTTTAAATTAATTTGGCACGTGTTTGGGTATTTGGTTACTGTCAAATTAATAATTTTATAAATTTTTGATCGCGTGGCACATTTTTATGTTATTGTCTATGATGTAAATAACCGTTAAAAACCTGTTCCTATAGTAAAAACCGCGCGAGTGACCAAGGGTTAAAAAAGCGCGTTCGTCTCTGTCTGACAGTTATTGCAAGCTTGCATAAAAAAAAAATTAAATTTTGCCATTTACTTAAAAAAGTCATTATAAAGTAATCATTCATCATCATAAAAAAACGATAATTATGGATTTTTTTTTTCTCCTTATTTGTCTCGTGCAGTTGTGCATAAATAAGGTCGTAGCTAGACCAAAAATATGAAAAACAATAATTCAATTTATTTTACAAAATAGTCTATGTTTTATAATCCTATAGTCGATTCAAATTTATTATTATGTGGTCTATAGTTAAGAAAAAAATTACTTTTTCATATGTATCTGATTTATAGAGAATAATTATTCTTTTCTTTTTTGTGACTGAGAGGCGGCCACTGCAGGTGTGGAGATACGTAATGTTGCCACTTGCCATTTTTTGCAATTAAAACTGGCTCACTTGTTGAAGTCCTGTCACAGCAATCAGCTGGGTTTGTCAAGTCAAGGTCAAATCTTGAGTTCTTCTAGCATAGATGTAAACGAAAACCGTATCCCATAGACTCTAGATAAGTACTGAGAGTGGTTGAAAATGCACCATTTTGTGTCAAAGAAAATCTATAATTTAGAAAACCTTAAAAGAAAATATGAATTGTTTTAATGAATTTTAAATAAAAATAGAATGATTAGTAGGTTATTTTGTACAACATTTAACTAAGTAATCTTCACCATTTAATAATCTTGTTATTCAGTTTGATGACCATTTCATATTTTGTCTGATCTGATTTTTCTTATTGGCACGGTTTGTTCGTAGATTATGTGGTTTTTGACCAACTTGACCAAAAGCTAACGACTTGTACACAAAATAACGCAAATTATATTTATTGTTATTTATTTTGTTGTTTATGAGTCAATCAATCAACCAAAAATACAGCTGCTTTGTGACAAGTGACATTGTAAAATGACAGATGATAGGCAGACCACAACTCTTCAGGGATCGCATACTTTAATTAAATTAAAGTTGTTTTGAAAAGGTTTTGTGACAATAATTCATCAGTTCTCATAAAACCAAAGAATCTAAGACTATTATTATGTTCCTCACAAATGTCTTGTTCAAAAAGGCGAAGAGCAAGTTCGTGTTTTACGTTTATTATCCATGATATTTCCCGAAATAAAATTGTGTAGCTAACACAATTTCTCAATTATTCCAGGATGGTTATGGTGTTAATGGAAAGTGTGGTGTCTGGTCACCAAGTTACGAGAATAAGAGAGCGTCTGGCTGATAAAATGGAATTTATTCGCTTTGATCCGTACAGTAAGTTTATCGTATCTAACTAACCTCAATCAAACCCTAAATAACTCTTTAATTCTTTCTATTCAAACCAACTCGTGTTTACTGCTACTATCAGTGCGCCGACCTGTCCGCGTACTTCTATGTGTGTGGGTAATTCAATTGTAGAGCTGAGCTAAAGCTACAACCCACAGAATGTGTGGTAATAATATCCTGTAGTTGCATGCAAGTCAATAGGGTACCTGATACCTAAAAAAGGGCTTAGCGTTTAAGCAAGCCAGCATACCCAGCAAGCAAGGTGTAGCTGGTAAGCATACTTTCTTAACTTCATACTCTTACACTAACACACATGCTATGTACTTAGTAAGATAATTATGTCTAGTAATAGACTATAAATTGTGTGTAATGTAATGTAATTGTGTGTATGTATCGTAACTGTCTGTTGTAATTGTATGTAATTGTCACTAATAACTACACTACCGAATTGGGAAACTGTAATGGTAGATGTAAGGTCGTTGTAAATAAATAAATAAATAAATAATTTAAAAAAAAATCAGTTTGATAAAATCACATAAGGTCTAGTGACACTGGAGTCTCAACCTTTACATGATAAAAAGTAAATGTGTTTTATGTTAGATTGTGAAACACTATGAAAAATCATGTAATTTTTCATTTTTAATAGATATTTTTTTCTAAGACTCCTATCATCATATTCACTTGCATATGTATACTTTATACTTATTTTGGTACTCAGTTGGTCTCATGGTTTCATATCCAACTGTTAAGTATGGGGTGGAGTCCTGGGTTTGATTTCTATAAGTACTGGGCTAAATATTATCAGGTTCTTCCATTTCAAATTTCTCAATAACACTCCGGAATTTAGATGGTGCTGGTGTAATGCTCTTATAATTGTCGTCGCAGTTGGCTTTGAGAGTGAAAGACGAGGGAATAAATTAATGTTTGCGTACAGACTGTGTGCACTATAATTTTTTTATTTTATCTTTTTTTTTGTTTTTAAAGTTATTGTTAAGTATGTGCCTCGGTAGCTTAGCCTAAGCGCGACTGCTACGCTAGAGGTCTTGGGTTCGATTCCCAGGTCGAGCAAAAAGTGTTATTGGGTTTTTCTATGAAATTGTCAGTAGCAGCTCAGAGTTAGGATTTGTGCTCGGTTAATGGCAATAGGCTCGCATGGGACCTAAATATACCGGCGAACTGTGGGTGTACATTGTTACACCTCTGCCTAACCCTTCGGGAAATACAAGCGTGATGGTATATATGTTCAGTATGTTTTACCTCCGACTTGTTATTTGTTTTGTTTATGTACTGAATATGTATACTTTAGCTATTAATTACTGTTATTGGCGCAACTATTATTACTTATTATTATTTTTACTATTATAACTTTTATTGACTGCCTCAGTAGCCTAGTGGTGACAAGCGCGACAGCTGCGCTAGAGGTCTTGGGTTCGATTCCCAGGTCGAGCAAAAAGTAGGTTTTTCTATGAAATTCTCAGTAGCAGCTTAGAGTTTGGATTTGTGCCCGGTTAATGGCAATAGACCCGCCCCCTATTACATGGGACCTAAACATACCTGCGAACTACGGGTCTACATTGATACATCTCTGCCTAACCCTTTGGGGAATACAGGCGTGATGGTATGTGTGTTATTAGCGCAAGCCGATGTAATTAAACAATTATTAATTATATAAATAATGAATATTTTCCATGTACTCGGTGAAGACTTGTGCACTATAATATATCCCGCGAATTTGGTTAATGTCAAGATTGACCGAAATTGCTGCTATAAAGCCATTGTATTGAATATGTATTTACCAAGTTCTTTGTTACAGTTCAACAGGATAGTTTGTACAAGGAAAGGAAGAAGATTAGGAGCATAAAGTCATCATAGGTCTGTAGCGTTAATATTTTCTGTGTAGATATTAGGATATAAATAATAAACGACATGTTTTAAATGTTATAATTTAGTTATTGTACTTTAAACAATAAACAAATCTTTGGATACAATGTGTTTCACTATAATTACTACAAAATTATGAAATCTCTGTAATTAAGTACTGCAAGTTACAATTTGCTACCAAATTTAATTGTACAGAGCAGAGTCTAATATATGTTCAATATAATGAGTTTAGAATATATGCTTTACTTTTCAACTTCTTACGGCTAAGTCCGATACTGTATGCAATTGAAAGAATTACAAAATTACATGTGCTTCTTTCGTCCAATGTGCCTTATTCAGACAAAAAGTGCTAATAGTGCTAATTAAAATAAATTTACAACGTAAAACACCAATTATTTTTATAATAATATTTGTCACTACTACGTAGGACCCAGCCCAGATAAATCTAAGTCTAATAAATTTTTCAAAAGAGAATTCTCAATTTATATAATATAGGCCAAATATTGATTAATACATAATATTTCTCATATCACAATACAAGAACTAAATAATTTAAAATTTCGTTTATGATAATTTTAATTAATAATTAAAATGATTTTTTTTTTCTACATTTTCATATTTTAATACATGAATAATTTAATTATTCTCAATTTCGAATAAAGTGCAAATCCGATAATTTACCAACATTCAGTTTTCCAATAATAAATGTAAATATTTTTTTCCAATCAATAAACATTTTTAAACACTTATATTTTATTCTCACTGTATTCTTTAAATCTATCTCAAATCGTACTAGAAGGTTAAATATATGACTTACGTCCTTAAAATACCTTTTAAGGCTTTATCTAAATGTGTTCTAATACTGTGGCCACATACACAGCAGCCATGATATTATTGAAAATAAAATAATTTGAATGAAATTGACTAGAATGTAATGTTAATGTACTTAGGCACCTAAAAGAATCTCTTTATAATTAAATGTTCCAATAATTGAATACAGCATTTATAATTTTTGTTTAGAATTAAAAATATTTACACAACACGGAAGAAATAATTTTGAAAAATTTTATATTGACATCAAAAGAGCCCTTAATTGATTTGAAATCAAATAAAACTTACATTCTACTAATAATAAATGTACAATATGAGGAAATTCTTTGGCTTACGATAGTTTTATAAAGTATAATTATTAAGATTAAAAAGGTTTGAAATTATAGGAAGTTGGTCCTCTAACGACACTGCAATGGTAGTATACAATTTTAATGGAATGATATTATTTTTAGTTTTTTTTTTTTTTGTAATTTATATTATATAGGTATGACAGATGCACATCATGAATAAAATATTCTATGACTGATTTAATGTGAACTGGCCCTAATCTTGAGAACTATTTTGAATGCTGGATACCTATTCTTATATTTAAATGACATAGAGATAAAATAGTGCCACAGAGTAGCAATACAGTTACATTAGGAAGACAACATATAGGCACAAATGCACTTTCAAATGTCCTACTTGCTTCTTCAATGATTTTGTCTATACAATATCAGAATTTCTTAACAAGGAGATTTCTTTACAGACTACACTTATAACTATTTAGTTTTTATCCTAATTTTAAATGATTCAGATTTAATTTAACAGATAGGTACAATTATAACCTCTTAGAACAATCGAAAAAAGTATGATTGATCCCATATCAACAATTTGAATTCTAGGTAAATTATAATTATCAAAGTAGACAATACATGTCATGGAATACACAAGAGTAAGAATTAATTAATAGAATAAGAATAATAATATAATTGGAAATAGTTACATATAATAATAAATACTTAAAGAAAATATAGAATAATAAAAGTACCTAAAAGACTAGATTGTCACTGAAATATTACAGTACTTATATTTATTAAAATGACGCCGGAAATTCTCTGAATATTCTTAGTGATTTGAAATTTAAACTATTTCCGTTATTATTTAGAACGATTATTCTGTTCAGTTCAATTTCAAATTTTCTCATTTTGCTAATCAACTTAACAGCATGTAGTATAGTTTATTTAGAATATGTCTACATAATCGTAATGTATACCCGTAAATATAATTATCTGAATTTAATGGATCACTGACAATTTAATTTTTGGCGCCAATATTTTAAAATAATTGTCCTAAATTCTGCTTTATCTCTGGTTGTTGTAATTAGAATAGATACGAATTGTCAGTTAACCCCTTTAACCGTGTGTGGTAACTTAGGTACTTACTAATTATCTTACAAACTATAATTTAATAATTTCGAAAGGCCGAAAAATCACGTTGAAGTTTTTTTTTCTCGTTAATTTAATCGTTCCAATTTTTCGATAAAACTAATAGATATACAGCTACCAACTTGGCCCAAAGCGGACTTGTCAACAATTCCTTTCTTGGTCTGAGACCGTCAACAGTGTTATCAGTTAATCACCCTTACTTCCTCCATACCAATCCTTAAATCGATAAATAGGTACATATAATCAATAATAGAATCAAACAATTAATATCTTAATGTTTCATAACGGCACGCATCAAGTTATTTATGAAAAATATATTTTTCTTTCACAATTCAAAATGTCGGCTTTCCCGCCAAGCGTGCCGTCAAAACAAACTTACAATTATTTTTTTAAACATTTTAACGCATAAATGTGATTACATTGAAAATAATTTAATTTGTTCTACATAATCTTATCATCTACATACCAATTTGAATTTAAAATGTAGAATTTTATAGTTTATTCTAGAGAGATCACTTATTCACTCACTTTTCAAGTCATTCGCTCTAACAGAGGAGCTATGTCGGGATACTTTCATGCAAAGAACTCCGTTTTTGTTGTCATGTCGAACTCGGACTCCTCCATCTTGTACATCTCAATCAGCTGAAACAAACATAAAATTATTGGCATAGTATTACACTATACTAACATGTCCTGCCCGTCGGTTTCGTGGTGGCATGCACGACTGTGGAGCGTAGGACAGGACAAGACTGGTGTACGGCCCAGAAAGAGGTGGCGATATCTGGACGGGTACTACAAGAGCTGGTACGTGGTGGTGTGTGAAGAGTTTCTGTTAAGGTTTGGGGAAGGCCTGCCCAGGAAGGACTTTGCCCAGCAGTGGAACAGCGTAGACTTCGGTTTTTGTTTCTTCTGTGTGTAGGTATAACTGGTAATTCTCGCAAAGGATTTTCTTCGGCTTCAAAAGCTTAGAAAGTAAATTGTTATACGCACGTTATCAATGTCCTTGGAGAGCTCCTCCATCTGCTTGTCGTGGGTGACCTTCAGCTTTTCCTTCTCGCGGTTCTGCTTGATCGTTTGGGTCTGAAAATATTGAAAACAGTCTTAGTAATACAATTTATCTCGAGTTTATAAAATTATAAACTCGAGATAAATTGTATTACTAAGAAAAAAAAAAAAAAAAATAAAAAAAAAAAAAAAAAATAAATTTAGGAAAATTCCTCGACTAATATGTGCTAATTAATCTTCCTCTTTTTTTTGGTAAAAGGTAATCTCTAGAAGTACCGGCCCGATTACTTTTTTACTGATAGTAACCTACACCATTTTTGATTGCCATAATATTTATGGTGTTCGTGACTTTCAGGAAAAAATCCGATATTCGATTCGAATTCCAATTCAATCATTCATTCAATTTCGACCTGTGTCCTGTACCTAGATAAATCAAGTTCATATTCTATATCTTTCCATTCTCTGCTAAATATTCCTTCATACTCCAAAAGACTACTACTCCATCTTTATTCATTAGCACCATAGTTTCTTCAGTAGAAAAAACACTATCAAAAGGGTCTCACCTTTCTCTCATCCAAGAACTTCTTGGTATTATTCTGCTTCTTCTCTCGCAGCCGCCGGTCCTTCTCCTGCTTAGTCTTCAAGGTCTTGTCGTTGGCGACCTCCTTGCTCGTCTCCATGCTGATCTTGGCTTGACGAGCGTTCATCTCCTTTAGCTCCCTGGAATTTGGGACGAAAGTAAAATTAGATGTTATTTCTAGCTTTAAAAATGAGGTCTGGATTTTGTGGCAGTTAGTTTATACAAGCTATAAGAATTATGACCTTGTGTTGATTTCCATCAGGGCAATATGGTTAGCGTAGTAGCTGAACGATTGACTGCGCTGCATGTCGCCGGTTCAGTTCACATACGGAACAAATATTTGTATGGTTTGTAAACGCACCCACGATACAGGAGAAATTCCTGGTGTGAGGCGACCTTTTTTTTATGAAAAAAAAATATAAAAATAGAGACATGTAGTGGTTACTGTTGAGGGTCTGGCTGACTGAACCATATACAACGTTATTTTTAGAGAACATTTCTATAAGATAAACATTGTTTAAAATTAGAAGCAGATGACAGATAATTGACTGGTTATTTAAAAAAAAAACTAATGGCCTGCTTGTAATCAACACCCACATAGATACATACACACACACATACTTAGTCTAGCTTCTTGAAATTAGAGATCAATCACCTACTTCTCCAAAATATAGACCATCAAACAAGGCACAGCTATTCGATTATCGAACGGCCATTAAATCAATTTATATGACAATCATAAAACATATCCACTGCATCCGCTCTAGAATTGAATCATGGCAAAAAATTGTTTAGATTTAAATGTTCGAGTTTATTCACGTCAATTGCAGATCTATTGGAACATTCAATGTTTATGATATATCAAATCAATCTTGGTAGAGTGTTCAATTATTTACGTTGAGAAGTTAATCGCTGGTAATAAATTCTGTTCTACAAGTTTTTATAAACAGATAGATGGTTCTAAAATAGCTGGTCTCGATATTCTGAGGCTATTTATACTTAGTCTTTCATTTTTTGCCTCTGCTTAGATTTGGCATGTATAAAGTATAGATGATTCTTTATTATATCTCACCTGACAATGGTGAGGCATAGCTCAAACAGTTAAGAACTGCTTTTGCGTTATTACAAACTAGCTATACCCCGCGGTTTCACCCTCGTTCAGTTATATCTTTAGCTTATTATGTTAGTATAGAAATGTATTATGTATGATAAGCATGTTACTGGAATATATCGTTAGTGTAGTGGTCGCAAGCGCAGCTCCTAACTGTGGATATAGCGGTCCGATTCCTGGTTTATGCAGTTTCTATTATATTGTATTATAGTTGACTTCGTTGACTTCTTTTTAATACAATTTGTGAAATATATGCTTTGCCTTTGCCCTCAATGAATATTGGAGTAAGGCCCGGACTCCACTAAAGCGGTGAGGAGAGGAGATATCTCGTAAACAACAGGATAATTAGGATACTGTGTTGTGTTGAAGCTAAGCGATGAATAACGAAAATAACGCAAGCCAATTGATTGTAGAAGACATCTCGCCTCCCCGCTTTAGTGGACACCGGGCTTAAGACTGGACCATAGTCATCATAATATCAGCCGCAGGACGTCCACTGCTGCACATAGGCCTCCACCATAGATTTCCAAAAAGATCGGTTGAAAGCGGGCTGCATTCTGCGTTTTGCTGCGGTCTTAATCAAGCCGTTGGTCCACCTTGTAGGTGGACGTCCTCTCTATTCGGGAACTTTGCGACCCGCAGCTCTGCGTGGCATGTGCCCTGTCCATTACATATTTACATATTTGCTGGACCATAGTACCTGCATTAGAAATGGTAGTTCCGCGACTTTTATGGATACGGAACCCGATGCAGATCCAGCACTGCAGAAACAGATCCAGGATTCGTGTGCGCCGGACCTGTATAGTTAATGCGCAAACTGCGTGTCTGCAGCTCTTGTTGAACCTGGTATAGCTCCTCTGCTTAAAGGGACTACATAACGGAAACATCTGTATCAATATAAAATTCTGACCTCTCATGTTTCCCCTCCAACTGCTTCATCTGCGCCAGCTGCGTGGCCTCCATCATCTTCTTGAGCAGGTCACGCTGCTCGTTGAGGCGGCTGCGCGCGCTGGTCCACTCCTCCACGCGGTGCTTGGCCACCAGCTCGCTCCACGCCGTGGCTTGCTCGTTCACCAGCTTGCGGAACGATGCGTCGTTGCTCAGCTGGTCCTTGCTGAAAGGTTGAGAGAGTTCATGATAAAGAGGGCTTTGTATATTGTTGTTTGGAAAGATTTATGTTTTTTTTAGATCTATGACAATGCCAAAAAAAACTGTATTAAATGTATTCAAAAAGCAAGATTCAAGTTAGAAGTAAAATGTCTAAGTTGTATTAACCTGTCTCATAGTAGATACAAAACTCGATCACATCAAAATTCTATGCCAGAGGTATTTTTGCCAGATAGTCATTGAGATTAAAATGTGAACATTCTTAAAGTACAGTAATTGTCACTCAACTTACTTGCGCTTGACAATTTCTCATACCATTTTTTTATCTATTACTTAATATAAAAAAAAAACATTTTAAATTGTTTCTACTCACTTCTTTCCTTTAATCATCTTCTCAAGCGCGGAGCACTGCGTCTTCTGCAGCGACATTTTCTCCTTAGAGTGGCGCTTCCTCATAGCTTCCAGTTCTTTCTGTTGCTTCCTGCCAGTCTTCACGAAGCCCTTCTCCTGGCGGAGCGACTCCACTGTGATCGGCTCGAACACTAGAGGAGGTTCTGAAATTAAATAAAAAGGGATAAAATTGTGAGAAAGATTTCCTTGGACTAGGTAGATACACGACTAGAGACTTTCAGGATAGTTTTTTTTTAAACTAGCTTTCGCCCGCATTTTCAGCCGCGTGGCGTATTTCACCCGCGTTAAGATACGTCTTTGGTTTCTGCTTCGCTTTCGTAAGTCGTGGCATGATGTTATATAGTCTATGTTACTCAGAAATAATTTAGTCATCTAATGGTGAAAAAATTGTTACAATCGGTCCAGTAGTTTCGGGAGCTTATGCGGCACAAACAAACAAAAAAATATTTCCTTTGTATAATATTAGTATAGATCGGTCCTTCGAGCTTCATCACAAGCTAATTAATCATCACAAATAAAACTTTATTATTGACGGCAGCAAAAAACTGAAGTATTTTTGTTACACAATACATAGGTAGGATCTTCGTAAACCTACACTTATGAACTAAAATAACTAGGTAGGTAATGAAGGCAAACTGCAAAAATACACAAGATTTATTTATGACAGTCGACACCTACCTACATAATTTAAGAATTTTGTCAGGTTTCATGAGCATTCAGCCAACGCACTAGAAATGCGTAGGATCCTATAAACAGTATTTTTCCCACAACTAACAATGTCACTTCCTAGCCCATAACAAAAAGCAATGAACTTAAAATTGGCAAAGATAAAAATGTAATCATCCTTTCTCGCACCACACTAAGATCCTAAATCCCATGACAAAAACGTACTTTACGTTTCTCACTCAAAACTGCTGAGTTTACCAGCTATCACAAAGCAAACACAAAAGGACTAACAGTATGAAGAAATTGTAAATAAAAACACACACAGTACCTAAACAAAACGACACAGTGGTCATGTCGTTCGGCACGCTCACACGCAGTCAACTTGAGCAACTCTCGAAAGGCGTCTAACAAGATATCTGATACGGAACATCTGTATCTTGAAATATTTAAGGTAATACGTTTGGTGGAGGTGTAAGTTAAAAGCGGAGCGATTTGGTGCGGAATGCAGGTGATTTATTATTTAATCAAGAGAGGTTTTTCATAGAATGTTTATAGAAGGTGGAAAACCAGGCATTGGCTATTTGGGAATTTAGTGGTCACAGGATGCTATGAGTGCAGTTTAGTTTTCTAAAACGACCTACAATCTCTCAATAATTAAACTAATTCAATATGCTAAATGTCTTGCTTTACTGTATGTTTAAAGCAATAATATCTCAATGTAAAACCAAAAAATATAACTAAAACAGATTAAGGATTAATTAGCGTGAAATATCTAATACAATTACTAAAAACAATAGGAGACATTTTCATTTGTTTCTCGTTTCGTCAAAATGACGTGTTATTCATGAATCTTTACCTACGTTCAATTCTAAAGAATAACAACATAAAAATCACTATGTCTACGCTTTCGTATAAGCGTTCCTGTGCTTGTCCCAAATAACTTTTCTTTTTTTTCTTTCAAACCCGCTACCTCCTCCACCTTGACCCACACCTCGCTTCAGAATGATTCTTAAAATATCTGCTGCATGTCATATAGTCCGTGTATTAGTTCGGTTAAGCTGCTGCGTAAATACAGGTTAGAAATTATGAATCCATATCTATTTCTAGCCCAGTGCAGATCGCGGTAACTAAACATACTCCGGTAAAAAACGTTCGTTAATGTCTGACATGATTTAGTTCGAAATGTAGTGAACAAGCAAGTAAACAGAGTTCAGATTTGTTGATTCCATTGAAATGTTTACTTTGAACATAATTGAGATGTTCTGTTGAATGGAATGCCGTTAGTAAACGGGTGAGCAGAAGGTGAGGTGTTACGAATTGACAGGGAATTGGCAGTTGATTATCTTTACGTGTCTTGAGTGTTATGAAGCCTGTTAGTTAGATTAAAGAATAATGCTGGAAACAGGCTGTCTTATTACTTGAACAGTTATCGTATTTTATCTCGATGAGTGTAAAGTTCTTATTATAAAATTGTCAGCTTAGACTCAATTTTTTTTAAGGACTTTTGTGTCGATGGTTTAAGTTTGGACTAAAGTTAGACCACGTTTTATGATACGGACGGTAAAGCGGATTTTTGCTTGGAGACAATAAACAATAATAATGGTTTAATGGAATAAATTAATTAGTGCTGATGCCGTGGCCAAGGGAAGGTAGACTTTTGGTTGGCTTTCATATTAACGAGGCGAAATTTTTCATCACAACATTCTTTTGCTGAAAAACAATAAAAAAAATCGTACGGAGAGTACTTTTAAGAGGGTTTTAAGGAGCTTCAGTATACCATGCAAATTTTTAAAGCAGCACGGCGTCGTAAGCCCTCTTCGCTGTCAAGATCTATGTTCGTGGATGATCTGGATTGTCCATAGTTTCGTTCAATTTCTCAGTAGGTAGGTATATTTTTGTTACACAGTCTTGCATCACCGACTGTTCAATTGAACACAATATGATGAATATCAAGAACCTTACTCAATCTTAATAAAAATCAAAGTAAACAATGAAGTTTATTTTTGACCCTAGTTTACATAAACAATGTTTAAATTCGTTCTTTCACACCACAGAAGCGTGGAAAAAAATTTCAACACATGCGCTGTATAAATGTTTTGACTGTGATGAATCAATCAAAAATATCGGATAAAATTTGGCTGGGTACTAATAGCAGACAGACGGATTCTACTGCCCTCTAACAGCCTTGATATCAACTCATTAAGTCACGGCCATTTCTAAGGCTACATGCCCACATTCTACAACCCCAAATAAATTGTATACCAGACATAGAAAGTTCAAAATTGTATGATTTCCTCTACCTGCTTTCTTCTCCTCGATCTGCACCTTCTTCTCGGGGCCGGTCTCCTCGATGCCCATCTGCTTAACCTTGTCATTCCGCGCGTCAGCGGCGCCCATGAAGGCGCGCGGGTCCGACAGCGCCGCCATGAAGTCTAGACAAAGTATTTAAGTACTTATAATATAATAACTTATAATACCAGCCAGCCTATTATTGTCCTACTGTAGGGCAAAGGCCTCTTCTCATACAGAGACGGTGGATTGACAATTTCAGATGTATATTAAACATAAGTCCAAATTTCCTCACCGTGCTTTCCTTCACTGGTGCCAGTGATGTCCAATATAAACTTAGGAAGAACATATTCATTGAATAAGGCAAATCGGTGCTTGCCCGGCATGGAACCTACAACCTCACGCATGAGAAGCGAGCGCCTTAACAATGTCCATCATTTTTATGTCAGTCACACAATTCATAGAGTTGTGATACATTGAAGGTATTATTAAAGCAATGATTTGTCTTTGATTGGTTGATGAAGTCAAAATGATATTTCCTAACAAATCATTATTGAGTAAGCTTTTTTTATTTCATTTTTTATTAGTCCTCCATCATCACCAGAAATTACTGGGGAGACAATAGCCCAAGATACGTACTTCGCCTTAGGGCGCGCGAGATGTCTTAGAAATTGTTCTACGGATAGGCATCTCAATATCCTCCTGCATATTATAGGTAACACCTATGTGGAGAGTCCTTTTATTTTAGAGCACATACCTTCAAAGCCATCCGGCACGTAGATCTTGAGCTCAATATTACAGAACAGCATGGGCAGGGACATGGGGAAGTTGGCTTCAGTCCTGAGCGAGATGTGTCGGTAGCCCGCCTGTAGCCCGTCCAGGGGCAGGATGCGTTGTCCGAGCAACTTGCCGTTCTCGTCGTACACGCCGAAGCGGAGGACTGCCAAGTCTGGGAGTACGACCTGGTAAAAAGAAACATGGTTTAAAATGTACTGTAATTTGTTTCACCCAAGTTACTTTTTAGCTTAAAGACGTACGCTTTGGAACGAGCAACTACCCGTACGCAAAATACGCGCTAAGAAGTGGAGTTACCGACACCAGCCCGTGCTCCAATACCAACGAGCAACTAGCTTCAACTTTTAACTGTAACTTCTTCACAGTTCAAAAGTGCCTGTAAATGTTCTAATTGAAATAAGTAAATGCTTTTACTTTTTATTTTTTATTACTTTTTGTTGACTGATAGAGAATCAGGGTGGGGTCCCGGGTTCGATTCCCAGGTCGGGCAAAAAGTGTTATTGGGTTTTTCCATTAGGATTTGCTCAGTAGCAGCCCGGAGTTTGGAAGTTGATGGTATGACACCCCCGTGCCTCGGAAAGCACGTAAAGTCGTTGGTCCCGGCTGTCATTCGTAGATCTTTGCCAGTCTTTACGGATAATCAGAAGCCAGGAAGTCTGACAACCAGTCTAACGAAGAGGTATCGTGTTGCCTAGTAACTGGGTTGTGGAGATCAGATAGGCAATCGCTCCATGTAAAACATTGGTACTCAGCTGCATCCGGTTAGACTGGAAGCCGACCCCAACATAGTTGGGAAAAGGCTAAGTAGATGATGATGTTGACTGACAGAGAATGCCTTTAACTTTTTTTGCATTAAGTTTAAATAAATATTATTTAAACTTTAACGTAAAGAGCGTGATTGTTGAAAAACGAAAATAATCAATTATAAAAAGCGTAAAGAAACACCTATACTGTCTATCTAAGTAAAATACCAGCAAGCACGTGTAAGCTACTCTCATTAGTTGACTGAATTATAATCAACCAAACACAGCCGCTTGGGCACGCTTGACGGGGAAACCGCGGAATATGAATGGAATAGCAAGTGCGACAGATTTGTACAATTGGATTCAATGTAGTTGTCGACATTTTGTCATTTCTTTAATTAAAAAAAAAAGATCTTTTACCTTTCTGAACAAGAATGGTTCCTCATTGTACACGGGGTTGAGTCCGTTGGCTGGCACCATGCGGGTCCTGAACTCCTTGCGGATGGTGTCTGATGGTAGACCGTACATGTCCACCTCCACGTATGTGCCTATCTTCTTGTCTGATAAGAACTGACCGGCTATGACCTGGTGACAATTTATTTATTGTAATAATATGTTGAAAAGGTGTTGCCTAAGATTTGGGATAATTACTAAAATAGGTATAAATGTTTGATAGGGTTATCAGTTGCGGTTTCGCTGCATTTTGAACGAATTAGAGGTTTTTTTAGATCCACGAGGACCTATTTTTACTTTGTTATACCTAGGCAATTACATGATGTAAACTCAGGTAATCAAAAAGTAGACACATAAGATAAAACAATGTTTTGAGTAGGTAACCTAACAATGTCTTTTGTTACAGGTTTTTAAATAGATAAGTAATTCTTAAAGGCTCTCTTTTAGAACCAATTGTACTATCAGGGACCAATAGGTACTATAATTTAGAACATTGCAAAATTGCTTTTGGTCGCCTTATAAAAAAGATGCAAATTAATATACCTGTACGGAGCATTGAGCAGCAATCACGCCATCTACCGGTGCATCAGCGAACGGGTCGAAGCTCCTGTCAGCTCGTCTCATGAAGTCAGGTTTGAGGAGGTAGCCGCAGTTGCCGTTGTATTCAAACTTGCCCTGGTTTAGCTGCATCGGCAGGTCTGACGTCTGGAAGTTCAGGGACACCATCTGGCAGCCGGCGTTCCAGAACACCTGGGAAAGAAGAATTTGTAAATACATTTTGAAGTGCGTTTTTTTTCGGTAAACTAAAATGGTTACCGCTTCATGAAGCATGGTTACCACCGTTTGCAGGTATCGCAGTACCAGCCAATAGTTCCTAACCATCCAGGTTTAAATGTCTCATAATAATTATGGTTCTAATTTCTCAGGGCCACACTATTTCCAACCACTGTAACTTTTGGAAGCCAGAATCAACAATGGCGACCACCAGTAAAGCGCTGAGGAAATGAAAACAATTCAACTGTCTTGGATCCCCCAACGAATAATAAAGCAGAACAGAACAGCCGAGGCGTAAGAAACATACAATCTACTTTTTTCTATATTAAGCAGAAGACAAAAGGGACGTTTACAACTGGGAAAAGCCTAGGTAAATAATCATCATCTGCTTAACCTTTTTCCCAACTATGTTAGGGTCGGCTTCCAGTCTAACCGAATACAGCTGAATACCAATGTTTTAGATGGAGCGACTGCCTACCTGACCTCCAGAACCCAGTAACTGGGCAACACGACCCTACCTCTTGGTTAGACTGGTTGTCAGACTTCCTGGCTATCAGTAACGACTAGTTAATTAATGAGTCCTTAAATTCTTCTCAAATTTCCGTGGTTAAATCAATTACCTGTGGCATGTAGTTGGAGGAATCAGCCCTGGTGCCCTTAGGGTAGATACGGGACATCTGTCGCTTGTTGTAGTTCACAAAATCGATGGCCTGTGTCTTCAGGTAGTTCATGCCGGTGGTCTCCGCGAATGAGGACATGTTGTGGTAGATGTTCTTTTCTGTAAGTTTGGTGATTATGTACTTAGGTAGCTATTGATCTTGGACTTAGTATAACATGTATTCATTGTGTAAGCTATGGATAAGTAAGTTGTACAGACTTCAATGCACAAGCTTGCCTCTGCGGTATGATGAAGGGAAGCGGCTTACGACGAACGGTGCAGAAATGTTATTCGACGAACATCACCCTACTACACCCTAGGGTCCAACCCCAGAAATCTTCCGCTCCACAGCAATCTGGTACCTACTTTACTTTATGTAATCATTTTACTTTCTGCCTATGAGGCGATCTATTTAGAAGTAGGTACTTCAGAAACTGCAAGGATTTAAACAAACTGTAATATCTAATCAACATACTGTCGGCTTCCTCGAAACCCTGGAACTTGATGGGCTGCGCGTAGTTGACCATGGAGGAGAGCCACGGGTGCACGTTAGTGGTGGAGCCGGTGTACGCCACCGGAGGGGGCGCGTCATCACCCGCTGATGCTGCTTCTGCCACTATCTCTTCGGGCTGAGGGGAGGAGAGAAAAAAAATAAGTTATGGTGATAATAATATTTTTGGGATGTATAGGCACTTCTGTGTGTGCAAATATTAATCTAAACTGCCCCGTTCAAGGTCACGACTGCTGAGCATGGGGTTATGTGTTCAATTCCCAGGTCAGGCAAAGGAATTTCTCAATAGCAGCTAGAAATTTGAAAATTCGTGTTGTGACACCCCTGTGTCTTGATGTGCGCTTGTCATCGTTGGTCCTGTGCCTACCTAATCCCTTCCTGGTCGTATCGGGTTGCCGTTTCGAGTAGTTTCTGGGTCTTTGATACACCTAGAAAATCAAGTCTTAACCATCGTTTAATATATACCTTCTTATCCAGTATAGCGACAGCAGACGCATCCTCCTTCTCCTCGTCTTCAATCACGAACTGACCCTGGCGGAACAGCTCCAACTCCTGCTTCTCAACCTCGGGCTTCAAGCGCTTGTTCTTGATGAGGATTTTGCGCTTCAGCGCTGACGGCGGCGGCAGAGGAACCCCAGGTTCCAGCTGGAATTGTTGTGACTTTGTATGTAGGAACAGTTGTTTGGTTTATAATGGTGGTAAGTGCGGTTTGTGGCATGACCTACGGATAGGACCCGCAGTTAGCGGAATGCTACGCTTGGATGCCTGAATATCTCAATGACCAAAAGATTTCTAAGTATGGATGAGTATAGAAAATCGCTATGAGGATAAGAACATGACTTAGACTTAATTTAGTATATTTTTACACCCGTTACAAGTGTAACTAATTTCTGAATTTAAGAAACCGTATCACCCACAGACAAAATATCATATTTCTAGTTACTAGCTTTTAATTTAGCTACCGCGACTACGTCCACATCTAATCCGACCTTGGCGCAATAAAAAAAGAAGATTGCGTCAAGTGGTTTTTTACATTCCAAACATTCCTATCGCGGCTCGAAAGCCTCAAAATGTCATCACAATGATACTCACAGGGTGTTCAGATAGTGCCTCCTTCAGTAACAAATCCCCGAGGATCTCATCACAGTACTTCGCCAACTTGTACTGCTGGGCCTTGCAGCAATGGTTCTCAAACGACAGGATCACAGGGTAGTCCGAAGTCACGAAGGCCGTGTCTCGAAGGGCGTATATCACGTCTTTGAAGAGAATGTCGGTACACATGGCCATGCCATGAGTGATGATTGGTTCCTCGTCTTCCCCTTTGCCGTCCCAGCAGTCGAGTTCTACGCACCTGGAGGATGAGTCAACTTGGTAGTAGAGCCTATAATGGTTAGGTACCTAGGTCTAATTATAGATAGGTATTTACCCTTCTGAAGTGCTATTCTATAAAACCTTTCAGTGAATTTAAGTCAAGTGTATTTGAGATGAGCTAACATCTTATCTTTTAAGCTTGCGATTGACAGCTCACCTCGAGCTCACTTCACCTATTGAGCACGTCATTTTAACTAGTTAAGTACCCCGTGGTATCACCTGTGTTCAGGTACATCTTTGATTACTGCTCCGTTTCCGTCGGTCCTAGCGTGATGTTGTTTACGTGCAAACCTTCCTATTGAACCACTCTATCTATTGATGAAAACCGCATCAAAATCCGTTGCATAGTTTAAAAGATCTAAGCGCACAGACGACTGAAGTGACTTTGTTTTATACTATTCAAGGATTGGAAAAGTCATTCTATGATCATAATAGAGTGATCCCCCGTGTCTAACCCTTTTGTGTATCGGAAATAATTTACTCAACATATTTAGGAAGAAACTTAAGCACATCAAAAAGTAAAGAAAACAAGATGAAAAGCTCTTCAATCAAAAGCAACAGCTTGCGAAAACAGAAAAGCAATTACTAATACATCATCTGAGATTAGGGAAACAAGTGAACAAAGTTATAAACTCATAAACTCGCTAATTAATACAGTGGTATTAATCTGTGTGACGGATCGCAAGTTGAATCGAGAGCAGTAGCCATTTTCTCTTGACACGCGAGAAAGGGATCTGGATGAAATGAGAAAGGTGTTGGGAGGATAGGTTTGAATATGACTGTGTAGACTTTATGAGTGGAGGAAGATGGTTGGATTGTGTGAAAGATTATCTATCAGGGGCGTAGGTCCTGCCACATAAAAGGTACGGTGTGACAGCTACAAGGGCTCCGATCCCGTATAAGCAAAAATTTTTAAAACATTATCCACATGAATTTTTGTGGAACTTATGTGGCAGATGTAAGTGGCAACGCCGGGAGAAGTTCTTCAGAAAGGTTGGGTGCGCAGTACTCGTAACCGGCGTGCTTGTATGGCCAGATGTATGAACGTGGACGAGGCGAAAGAAGTGTGTAAGGATCGTAACAGGTGGCGTTCTGTGGTTTCTGCCTACCCCCATGAGAAAAAGGCTTGAGTTTATGTATGTTTATACATACATACACATGATTCATTACCTCACTCAAATTATATTGTTTCTTAAAAATCTATGATCATCTTTCTGGATAAAATGAAGGTAAAGATGAAAGCTGAATAAGAATGAATGGAAATTACATGATGACGCGAAGACGGGGACATGATGGCTATAGCTTCCTCATGAAGTAAATTAATTTATATCCCTGGAAGTCTTTTGGAGAAAATAAATATTTTAAAACGTAATCTACCATTGCGAATCGTAAATCGACCTTAAAATTTGCACCGCCTTGAAAGACCAATTTATATTGGACAGACAATAATTAAGTTTAGGAGTTGGTCCTTGGAGCGTGCAAGTCTGAAGGAATCGCGGATAAAGTGTACCAAGTTGAAACTTTCAGTAAGCATCTACTTTGTAAAGCTTCAGGAGAGTTTAAAGCGTCAGTGCAAGTTTTGAAAATGTGTTGAGTGTTTATTCTATTACAAGAAGTGTATGTAATTTTGTGCAGGTGGTTCTTGAAAAAGAATAATCTATAAGTTATTAATTAATATTATGTACACACATACATATTTATTACGTGGCACACACGTGGAAACAACCAAACAAACAACAAAATGATTAAAGAATAGATACAGTACTGCGCACTCGAAACAAATTTGACTGCTATCCTTCATGTGTGCATGCGTCGCTATTGATTGAAATGATGTTTGTCGTTTGATGCGTTCCGTCAAACGGATGCGTTTGCATACAACTGCTTAAAGCTGAGCTAGAGAAGGTCCTATATAACTTCATGAAACGTGACTAAGATTTTCTTCATGACCATAGTCGAGAAAATAATATTTCTCACGAAGCAATTACGAATATTCTCATACGCAGCTAGACCTATCAAACAGTATTTAACTCGAATGGGGACACAAAAGCATTGAAAGTCATACTCACACACGCACACAAGAAATGTTTTTAACAATTTTCTGAGCACATACCTGCACCCAGCCAACAGGACCTGCCGATACATCTCCACGGAGCTCTTGCCACCGAACTGTCGGCCAGACAAGTAGGTGTTGTGTGAGGAGTTGATGTAGTAGTGGGCCAGTGGCTGGTCCATATCCATGTAGAAGTCCAGGCGGTCGAGGAATACTGGCGCGTTTTCGTCTGACATCAGGTAGCGGATCAGACCGTCTTTTGTGAGGCATTCTGGAAGGAGATAGAATGTATGGTTGGTGATTAATTCACAAATGTGAATCGAACTTGTATACGAAGGGTTCTAAAACATCGTAGAATATTTATCAGCACATGCAAAAACCACGTTTCTTGAATGAAGACCCCCCAGAATTTGAATATTTAACTCCCAGAATGTTATAACCGCCATGCACATTGTAGATTTCAAGGAAGTTTAATTACGGTCTAAAATGTACAGCTCTGTGATAAACAAAGATTGAAGTCTATGTAATAGGGACCCGTTTAGCAGCCTTCGGGTATGGAATCCTAAAAACCTGGCTTGATTTGAGGACTTTCGACCAAAAGATTAATTTTTTGTATTAAATAAGTGATGAGAATGACGAATGGTTGGGTTACATCCAAAATCACCGATTCAAAAATTATGACTGGGATTGAGTTTTCTAAGTCATAAACGAGAGGTTCCACAAGATTTAGACTAATAATTTTAAAAGCATTGGGTCTTCTGCAGCTAATTCGCAACTAAATTGCGTTGGTCTGCATTTTGGCACCTACACAAGGCTGTACTCGTACAAATTGAATGCTAAGTGCTTTTTAACTTGTTTACTGTTTCTTACAGATAAGCTGCCAAAATTCTCTAGCTCCAATCAACAGAGTATTTGTTTTGACTGTGTAGCTGCCAAAATGCAGATAAAAAATGCACTTTCTGTTCTTCTGAGCACAACTTTTACTTCGTAAATATAATACTAGCCTATTACTGTCCCAGTTTAACAAAGGCCTTTTCTGATACAGAGAAAGCACTAACATTGGTCACCAAGCTTTGTGGAGGCACATTGGCAATTTTAAAATTGATCCATTAACAATTTGTCCAGGTTTCCTTAAGATGTTTTGATTTATCGATGTCTGTGATATCCAATATAAACTAAAAAGGAACTAAATTAAAAAGTCACATTGGTACTCGCCAGTGTAACCGCGGGGCCATCACAAATGATTTCGTAAATAACACCACACGATACGCTCATCTAAATTAACATTTTCAAGAGGTAGGTAAAGGTGTTTTTTTTTTTTGGTTTATGTTCGTAAAAGGTAATCGATTAGATGGACTGATGGTACTTGAGTTCTCTTTTATGTCTGCTCTTGTTAAATATTTAAAAACGGTACGGTTTTTTTAAACCGAAGTAATAAACACTCTGATGAATTTACACTACCGAGCCATTCGTTCATGTCTTTTTTTGGCGTAGCCGTAGAAGGGTAAAAGAAATGAACAGTTTTATCCCTAAAGGCTCCTATACACTATGATGTCGACAGTGCCATATATTTTTTGGATTGAAATCTCGCTTATCGACCACTCACTCATCGCTTGCTTATCCATCGCTTAGATTGTCAGCTGCTTAACCGGACTTTTTGTGGTGCCTAAAAATTAAGTTCTACAAGCCAGGACAAATTTATAAACTAAACGACTACACGCTAGAGGCACCCTCTGTGGGGTACGGACCTTGGCTTCAATACTCAATATCTTTATTGCTTTTTCATATGTATACTTAGGTGGTAACATTATAATTGAGATCATTATAGACCCTGTAGGGCACAGCAACAAAGGGTTAGGGCGTCCTTGGAGGTACAGCAAGGGCACAGACTGGATCAGATCTTGCCGATCGTCCCGCCGGGCTAAACACCTGTTTTGTGATTACCACATAGGCTGTAACTAATCAATTATTTTTCTTTCTTTCGATCTAAGATTAAGTCACTTACTATCACTCTTAGCTTCATCGCACTGTTCATAAGTATTGATGATCTCAGCAGCGCGCTTCTCGTCATACAGAGGGTACAAGATCTCGTTGAGTCGAGGGTCTCGCTGCTTCTCGTTCAGGAAGTTCACAAACTGGTCCAGGTTGATGCGGTCTGACTTGCCTTGGGTGCTGTAGAGAGGATAGGATAAGATTAGTATCGTGAAATATAGTAAGACTCAGATTCGGCAAGAGAACGTGTGATATGAAGTCCTGTATGGTTATATCACCAGTGTAATCTTTTGTTCTGGTGGTAGCAACAATTTTTCATGAAGTTACATGTAGGTACCATTTATTCAGAGACTCACAATCAGCTGTGATGTTTCTGGGCAGAATATTTTGGTAGTAAATCCGGTTCAGAAATTTGACAACTTAATTAAATTTAAACGCCTTCTAGAATCTGCCGAGTGTTTGAACACAAGTCTTTTTAGCCAGAACTAGTTTCGACTAGGATGCATTTGAATACAACCTTTATAGTAGGCATGTTTTTTTTTTTTTTGGTGGGTGGGAAATCATAAAGTAACTTCTTCCGCCCTGGGCGGGGCGGGAGGGAGTGTCAGACTTTTACTGACTAAAACCCACTCATGTTCCTTCTTGTGCCCTTTGCGTTCCGGGGGCGAGGTATCTCTTGCGAACAACCCGCAGCCCCGGCAGGCATCGGCCCTCAGTGGCCCCTTCCTTTTGCTGACATCTCTTTGAGGCGCGCGTGGAACACGAACGCGCCCTCGACACGGCCTGTTATAGTAGGCATGTTACGGAGATGGTTATACGGAACCCGAAGTAGGAAAAAGACGTTTTTTTTAACCTTACTTTATTAGAGTTGGACCCCCGTAACATACCTACATTTAAAAAAGTACAGACTGATTCGAATAAATGCATAACCTATCTAATTGATATTCCAGCCATTACAAAACCTTCAAGATAATCGCTTCTACCCTTCAATTAAATCGTAAAACATCCAATCATTCGTAGTCCTTAAACGGTAGAGGGTTTCATCAATAAATAAAGTGCTTACATAAAACAGTTCAAAGTAAGGTAGGTACGTTTAAATCTTAAGGCTAACCGGGGCCGTAGTCCCCCGTCTCCCTTGGGGGCGATAAAACGGGACTTAGAGAATCCTATCAAGTGAATGGACATGGAGATAAATTGAGTGTTTCTTTAGAATACAGATTTGTATGTGGTTTTATAGTGATCATCTTTGTGAGTGCAAATCTGAATGTATGTTTGTTGGTACCTATACATTTTGGACTTACAAACTGTGATAAGTTGGTAAAAAAAATAAAATTAAAATGCGTTTATTCGTGGTGAAATCTTAAGTGTTACAAATTATGTTATAAGGGAGTATGCTTAGGTGGTTCGGTCATGTTGAGAGGATGAGTGATAGGCGACTAACAAAAGGGATTTAAATGGCAAATGTGAGTGGCAACGCCGGGAGAGGACGCCCTAGAAAGACCTACCCTGACCTTATTGGTGAGGTTCTTTAGAAAAGTCGGGTGCTCAGTACTCGTACCTAACCGGCGTACTTGTATGAACAGATGTATGAACGTAGAGGAGGCTAAAGAATTATGTAAGGATCATAGCAGGTGGCGTTCTGTGGTTTCTGCCTATCCCCATGGGAAAAAGGCGTGAGTTTATGTATGTATGTAAATTATGTTACTTCTGCCAAACTGTTCAGCAGTTTGTGTAGTTAGTGTTTGTTTGTGTGTCAATGCGCAAGCTGTAGCGTTGAATAATTACCTATAGCTTGAATGAAACTAGAAATTGCTCTTAGTATTCTGTTTACGACCTCAATCATCTACTGTCCGAGCGTGAAACTGAGATGCCATGCATTTTTAATCAACGTTAAATATACAAAATCTTGCAGTCACTATAAAAAAATATTTTTTTTTAGTAACACTCGACAGAAGAAAAAGGATCCCTACTGCAGCTAACAAAAGAGCTGATATCCTTGAAACGGCTGAACCAATTTTGATAAAACATATCTAAGACCCATCGCTAGAAAACCTGCTTCCAAATAAATAAAACCGCATTTAAATTAGTTCACCTGTTTAAGAGCTACGGTGCCACAGACAGAGAGACACACAGACACGTCAAACTTGTAACACCTCTTTTAACCCCCGACGCAAAAACAACGGGTGTTACAAATTTGACGTGTCTGTCTGTGTGTGTGTGTGTCTGTCTGTGACATTGTATCTCCCGAACGCATGAACCGATGTTGATATTGTTTTTTAGGTCGTGGTTCAAAAAATGAGAGTAATTTTACTTGCGTTCGTTTTGAATTAACTCCAATTAAACTAGGTTACGTTAATTATGTAGTCTCACTTACATAGATCTAAAGAGCTCCTCAATATCATTCCTGGGACAGATTTTGTGGTACAGAGCGTAGAACTTGTCGAAAGTAAACGCCTCCTTCTCCATAGCTTCATTCTTCCCTGAAGGCAGTCCAAGTTCTGACAGGCACTGGTAGACCAACTTCTCAGTCTTGCCTGATGCGAAGGTCCGGGCGACCACCTTCACTGGGACCTTGCCCCGAGGATCCGTCAGGAAGCAGAGGCGCATCCAACTGGAAGAGGGAGGTGATTAGTAAGTGTCGTTTAGGGTAGAAAGTGGTGTTTTTTATCGGGGGTAGATAAATGGTAACCGCAGCGGTAATCTGTAAATATCTCTCTTGTAATTTTAATGGAGTGAGCTGTTTTACCATGTAATTGTAGGGATTGACAGCTTACCTCAAGATTACCGAGGGAGATTTTTAGAGAATTTATCGGCAATTAACAACTACATCTCAAAAACATTTTTTCGTTTCGCTAGGCTTATTTTTTGCACAATATTTGAGTGTTACGTTACTTCTTTGGCTACTGTTCCGCTCCCGTATATCGTAGCGTGATGTAAGATAGACTATACTATTCCTCATGAATCTGGCTATCGTAGATAAAAGGAATTTTCCATATCCGCCGTGTAATTTCAGAGTTAAGCGCGTCTAAACAAACAAACAAATATAGATAGATTCAAAAGCTCACACATTTCAATTCATTACATAAAATGTACCCACATAACTCTAGCGCATCGCAAACGTCAAGTTACCATTGAATAGCAAGCAACGTATTCATCGCTTTGAATGATACTGTATTGAATACAAGTCCTATCTACCCTCCTCTATTGAAAGGCGACACGTGAAGTTCGTGCTAATTTATAACAGCGCCGTTAGTGAATACATTGCTACTGATAAACTGATAACTGCCTTCGTGATGCTTTTATACGAAACATGTGTTGGTATCTATGTTAATTTCCTAATGTACCTTCAAGAACCCTAGGCTATAAGTTTCTACTGACGTCTTCTAACGTCTATGCGGAGAATTATTACATTAGGTACTAGTATAGTGTAGTTGATCTACAAGGTGGCTTAGATAAGGACGGTCACAAGAAAAAAGAAATAGGTCCTTGACGGCACGGTGGCTGTGCGATTGGCTGCGGCGCTGCGTGTCGCGGGTTCGATTCCCGCACAGAACAAATATTTGTATGGCCTACAGATAGTTGTTCCGGGTCTGGCTGTTTGTGTATGTGAGTTTATATGTTTGGAAACGCACCCACGACGCAGGAGAAATTCCTAGTGAGGGGTAAAGGCTAAAAAAAAAACAAGTAACTTGATCTCTCCCCTGCTGGATTGCCGTCCCATTGGAATAAGAGAGAGAAAAAATAGTGCACCTGTGTTTACACACATTCCAATGTAAGTACTGTGAAGGATGTTCAGCGAATCAAACTGGCTGGATTAGTTTTCTTCCAAACACTCAGTCACATTCATTTTTGGAAATCATATGAATTAGAAAAGTAACAGTTTTACTTATTTAAAGGCACTTGTTTGGCCACCTTCGAGTCGGTGATATTTATTTTTTTTTTATTCTGACAAGCCCGCCACACTATTCCCAACCACTGCAACTTCTGTAAGCCAGAATCAACAGTGGAGACCGCCAGAAGAGCGCCGTAGCAATGAAGCTCGACGAGTCCCGGAGAAACGATATAACTGTCTTGGATTCCGCAACGAAATTAATCAGAAAAGATTAGCGGAGGAGTAGGAAAAAATATTGTTTCCACTTCACTTCGAGTCGGTGACATGTTAATGAAGTGATATAATCAAATTATAAAACGTTCGCGCCTTTAAATCATATAGTTGGAGTCCTATAGTGAAGTATATTACGTCCCGGTATTGTGGTTTAACCGTAACAGTGACTACAGTACCTGCACTATATTATCTCCTGCGTACTTAGCTAGTCTAAGTCTCCATTGAGATTCGGCCGAAAGAATATTACTAACTAAGAAATGTCGCGAGGACATTAAATTTTTTTTTGTTTAATCTATTTAATTATCATTTTTAGGCTTTTCGCGCTTTGTCAGTTTTTCAATAAAACTTAATAGTAGCTTTCAGGAAACGTAAAAGCCATTGCATGCACGTTAATGTGTCCATTATGCAAGCTGCTGTTCCTTCAACGGGTGCACTATCTTCCTAAATAAAATTAAACTGATGGTCCTTTAAGAGAAAATGTTGAAAAGCGCTGGAAAATTGTGTTAAGTACGCTTCAGGGTACACGAGCTGTCATAACCACAGTTTGGCTAACATGGAAAGGGCGGATATATCGCCATTAATATACAGGCTGACTTTTAATTTGTTGTGTAACTGTAGGGGGGTAAAAGAACTCATGAATTCGAACAACTTTAGTCAACACATCACTGAATTATAAAAAAAAATCCGTTGTTCCATTAATTTTATTTGTGATGTACTTAATGCATTTTTAATCCTTAACTCAAAAAGTGGGATATTATAAGTTTGACGTGTCTGTGGCATCGTAGCTTTTAAACTGGTGAACCGATTTGAATGCGGTTTCTTTTGTAGTGAACAGGATGTTTTTATTTAAATAATGTGTAGGTATTTTCACCTCCTGAAGGAGGCAGTGAATTATGTCATCAAAAGATTTTTGTGTATGTATTGTCCACGTTTCAATTACCATTATACAATAAGTTTTATAAGTACATATTTTATTTTATTTGGGTTCGATTCCCAAGTCGAGCAAAAAGTGTTATTGGGTTTTTCTATAAAATTTTCAGTAGCAGCTCGGAGTTAGGATTTGTGCCTGATTAATGGCAATAGGCTCGCCCCCTATTACATGGGACCTAAAAACATACCGGCGAACTGTGGGTGTACATTGGTACACCTCTGCCTAACTCTTTGGGGACTACAGGCGTGATGGTATGATGGTATGTTTAAGTACATATTTTAGTAGGGCCATTTTTTGATTAAAATTAATATTTTTCGATGCAAGAACTGACTTCACTTTGTTTAACAAACCAAGTATCTTCTAAATTTTACGATTAACATTATAATATTACCCTATCATTGTCCCACTACATAACAAAAATCTCTTCTCATTCAAAGAAAAAACGCACATTGATCACCACGTTTGTTCCAGGCGGAGTATCAATTTCAGACTCATAATTTATTATAAGTCCAGCTTTCCGACGATTAACACTAATTACGTTAAAATCCTGAAACATTCACTTAACAAAATGACCCCCAGGTCAGCGCTAACAACCGGCTTCATCTTCCATTTAATAATCATAAATCAGTTTAAGTAATTCCATTTTCTTTATCGGTAAATCATAGAGGGCCATTCTACATAATTTATATCTTCGGTAAGTGTATTAACTCTAGAAAATTACTGGTTGGAAGTTAATTTGCAGAATGGCCAATCTTTGGGAGTGCAAGTTCCGTGAATCTGGGAGTGTAGTGGTGTCTAATTTATTTAAAGCTTTAATTGTTTTAGTGTAAAAGTACATGATTGTTAATAAAATGTATGTTATAAATTGCCTGTCTGCCTAGTGATCCTAAGCGCGACTGCTACGCTAGCGCTAGAGCTTAGGTTCGATTGCCAGGTCAAGCAAAATGTTATTGGGTTTTTCTATGAAATTCTCAGTAGCAGCTCGGAGTTAAATTTGTGCCCGGTTAATGGCAATAGGCTCGCCCCCTATTATATGAAACTTAAACATACCGGCGAACTGTGAGTGTACATGAATACACCTCCGCTTAACCCTACGAGAAATACAGGCGTGATGGTATGTATGTATGGTTATACATAGAGCGGAAGGAGAGTTGGGACACATTTGCACTGTAGTGGGAACAATCAGGTAGGTAAAAATAAAAACAATAACGTCATTACGTGCTAGCGACTTTTTTCGGGGGTCTATTCATTGAATGCACCAGTCATCCCTTATAACTGTATCCATGGCATAAAAATATAGATTTGGCTGCGGCCATAATCCCATAACCAGTCCAATAACATCCTCCCAAACCCACTTTCATGCCACATCCTTCACTAGTCTTGCGTAAACCGGGGTTTGTCCTAATTATATTCCTAACAAGCCTCTGCGAGTTGATTTGGGTCCCTAACACGCTTTTCAAAGGTTCGAGACCCGATGGCCTCAAAAAATGTTAACACATTAAAAGAAATATCTTACTTATCATCCTCAGGGCATTCGTATATGTCGCTTCCCTTAATACAAATGCCATTAGAATTTGTATTTTTTCTAGAAACATGTACCATACCCTAATAAGATTTGTAATATGTATCCATTTATACGTACTTCGTCGACAACACTGGGTGGATAGGTACGTCGAAACTTTGCTAAGTAGGACAACATTAGTTAATGAATAGGGTTGTACCCTACCGGCTACGCTGATTCCTTGTCTTTGAAATGTATAAATGTATTTAATATTACAATTAACTTAGCTTTCATTTCTAATTTGTGGCACTGAGTACGTATTGCAGTACTTTGAGTGACTTTTTTTAATAGATCGTTTTGACATCAGTATAGTTTTATGGAATTGTACAACTTATTGTAATACATTTTTAATTTTTCAAAAGAGTATGTATGGAGTTTCTTGCCCGTTCTTCTCCATACGAAACTACCTTTTGGAATGGGCAACTAGATTCAATATTTTTAATTTTAACATGTAATTGACGTTCAAAAGTGCCTTTTAATGGTCTAATTGAAATAAATGATTTGACTTTGACTTTGGTACAACACTATTTACTAAGTAATGATAAAGTGGTAGTTATTTTCGGTAAAGCACCTTTAGGTGAAATCTAGGGTAGGTACTTATTATTAAGTTCTATCTACATTAAAATTTTTTTGTTTGTTTTTATATTAGTCACGAAAGACGTTACTTAACGCGGGTGAAATAAGCCACGCGGACAAAGTCGCGGGCAGGTCGCTTGTCCTTTTTAATGTGTCGTGCCTTTAGATATGTTTCGCTTCTTTTTTTTGTAAAATGGAACCCTAAAGTCATTCAAACATCAGTTAAGTTTTACTAAAATAAGAAAAAAGTTTTTTAAAACACTTTGTGATATTTTGCGTTCTGCCATCTCCTTATAACCTACCTACCTTTATCTCCCACTAGCTTTCGTCAGCGTGAATTTTTTTACGAATCCCTAATTTATTTAAAAATAAAATATAACTGCCTCGTTGGCCTACTGGTCCTGAACGCGACTGCTACGCTAGAGGTCTGGGGTTCGATTCCCAGGTCGAGCAAAAAGTGTTATTGGGTTTTTCTATGAAATTCTCAGTAGCAGCTCGGAGTTAGGATTTGTGCCCGGTTAATGGCAATGGGCTCGCCCCCTATTACATGGGATCTAACATATCGGCGAACTGTGGGTGTACATTGTTACACCTCTACCTAACCCTTCGGGGAATACAGGCGTGATGGTATGTTATGTTTATGTTATGTGTTAAAATATAGCCTATGTTACTCGCTGGTAATTAAAATAATTATAGGTAAAAGAATTTTGAAAATTTCTTAAGCAGTTTTTGAATTTATCCATTGCTAACAAAAATACAAATCTTTTTTTTTTATAATATTAGTTTAGAGAGATCTTTATTTAAGTGAATGACTTCTAAAAGTCAGCCATTATTGTCACGAAGGAGGATCATTAAGTCATGTTCCACGTAGTTAAGTCTTGAACACGCCACATTGAACAGGCGATGTCATTCTTTTGCGCCACAATATACGAGAGAAACTGGTACCTACTTATAATTCTTACAAAGTAAAGTTAAAACTGTACAATGTTTTTATTAATGCTTGGGTTCTGTAGGTAGGTATACAATATAACGTATTTTTTTATTGAAATAGTTTTATTTAGTTTACAAAGAATGTTAAAATGGAACAACAATCGCCGCAATAATCACTTGTTCACCTTTGTATTTTTTTTGGGTTTGTAATCTATATCTATACTTATAATAAATCTGTAGAGAGGTCAATTCTGTACATGAAATATATTTCCAAAATAATTATCAGGGGGTGATTAGGGATCGATACTGATGCCAAAAATGCAATCAGTAAAATTGTTGTCTGTCTGTCTGTATAACCGCTATAGAAACAAAAACTACTCGACGGATTTTAACGAAACTTGGTACAATTATTTTTCATACTCCTGAGGTGGTTATAGTATACTTTTCATCACGCTACAATCAATAGGAGCAGAGCAGTGAAGGGAAATGTTGGGAAAACGGGAGAAGTCACTTCATTTTTTAAGCTTCCGTCGCGTGTGCAACCTTAATGGTTAAAGCTACACAGAAATTATGTATGACGGAAATGTTCTCCTTAAAATTATATAAAAAATATCCCACGACAGCATATGTCTATCTTTTATGGTTGACTCACAATATCACGTGTAACTCCCGACAGCTTAGCAGTTCGAAGCTTTCTGATTATATTTGTCTACTCTTACTACAAGCTGACGGAGTCGCGGGCACAGCTATCAACAATAATATTGTGCGGTTCCGTATTGCGATATTTTTCAACAGTATTGTAGATTGACATATTATATTTCCCTACTAAAATATGAAAGTTAATCTGTCTGTTACATCAAAACCACTGAACCGTGAGGTAGGACATAGGCTACTTTTTTTTACGAGAAACGACGGAAACGCGGACGAAGTTGCGGGCAACAGCTAGTTATTAGAATAAGGTTTGAATTAAACGTTTTTTTTGGAAAATCCACCAGAAAAGTAGGGAATTTGTATTAAAAATGTGCGAGGCCGGAACGGGTGGCTAGTAAGTATGTAGTATCTAGTGGTCCTCTTAAATAGCAAATACCTTTTTTACCCGACTACGGCGAAGCAAAAAGGAGGGTTACGATTTTTTTAATAAGACCACGAAATAAATCATTTTCCGGAAACATTTTTGACCGAGGTAACTAACTATAATACTAGTTCTCTCAACATATTTACAACCTAATTAAAACAATAACGGTCATTTAACCCAATGCATGTGTTTTTTCCATTTATTAACTTAGTAAACATTGAGGATAGCACAAATGCAGTACTTAATTTATTTCCCCAGATTCTACTACGGTACCCTAAAAAAAATAGTATTAATTTTACAAAACCCGAATATGTTATATTCATCATTTTACGTAGCCTTCAAACTTAGCAGAAGTTTAGTACCAAAAAAACATAGCTGAAAGCACCGTGACAGTTCAAGGCGTCATCTACCTTTGAGCTGGTCACTGGCTAGTTGCCAAGCTACAGTTGCGACTTGTTCAGACACAATGGGTCGTAAACCGTTTAGTTATGTCTACTGGTTTAATGATAAATCTTTGTTGTCAAGTTCAGAGATGTACCGTCTCTGCTGATCCGCAAACTTAGTAGGATAGTAAAAAAATCTAGGTTTTATAATGATCAACACGTTTGGGGCCAGTTTTAGCAAAGCGAAGTAATCTACGTACTTAAAAATTACTCCTATTTTTCGAAGTATAAGATTATACTAAGTATAAGTCTGGGGCGTACAATGAACTATTATAGCTGTATTTGGTATAATCATAAAGGTTGTGGGTTGGCGTATTTAAAAAGAACTTATGAAACTAAGCTGATTCATCATCCACTTAGCCTTTTCCCGACTATGTTGGGGTCGGCTTCCAGTCTAACCGGACACAGCTGAGTACCAGCGTTTTACATGGAAGGACTGCCTATCTGACCTCCACAACCCAGTTACTAGGCAACACGATACCTCTTGGTTAGACTGGTTGACAAACTTCCTGGCTTCTAACTATCCGTAACGACTGTCAAAGATCTACCGAATGACAGCCGGGACCAACGCTTTACGTGCTTTCCGAGGCACGGGGGTGTCACACCACCAACTTCCAAACTTCGGGCTGCTACTGATCAAATCCTAATGGAAAAACCCAATAAGATTTTTTGCCCGACCTGGGAATCGAACCCGTACCCCACGCTCATCAGTCGCGCTTGCGACCAAGAGACCGACGGGGCAGTCCCCAAAAAATTAAACTAAGCTGATTGAAAGACTTAAATTATCTATGAACTGAAAACGCCTGCCAACGGCAACGTTTCATATTTTGAAATCTATACTAATATTTTAAAGCTGAAGAGTTTGTTTGGTTGAACGCGCTAATCTCAGGAACTACTGGTTGGAATTGAAAAAATATTTTTGTGTTGGATAGTTCATTTATCGAGTGAGGTATATAACATCACGCTACGACACACGGAGAGGAGCAGTAAGACTTAATGCGAGTGGAAAAACCATGCGAACGAAGTCGCTGGCAGCAGCTAGTCATTACATAACTGTATAACGTAATTAAATTTTCCGAATTTCTATCATCATTCCATCACTTTGTCAGGGGTTGTAGTTGCTCCAGTGGTCCACCAAATCATGTAAAAGCGTTCGTTAGCGAGTTCAGAGCTATTAGGGTGTTTTGAAGGAAAGCCTTACGCTTCACTAACCTTGTGAACCATCGAACGGTTAAAGATCACTTGAACTTAGCTAGGCTCGTACTAATAGGTACGTAGGGTCGATGACTTTATGATAAGGGGTTGATGGAACATAATGGCATTTGTTTTAAGTGATAAAGGAGTTGAAATACGATAACTTTCTTTTCTCCGAAGACAGAAAGAAAGTACCTATTTTAAACATATTAAAAATCTAAACGAAGCTGGAAGTTACGCGTTCTCGTATCAATACAATGTTTTTTTGTGTTTTGTATGACGCCTGGAAACTTTCTGGTTGCTTAGACAATAGAGGTCAAAGTTTCAACTTGTTTTTTACGGACCAAGTTTACTAAATTTTAAATATCCTCACGACTCCTGTTCTGTTCCATGCAATCGTGTTTTAAGTGATTTATGATTTTTCACACCAAGAATAAAAATCGTTTGTCAGGAAGCATTTTTGCAACATGTTTGGATTTAGTTCGATGCGCAGTGTGCGTAGTTAACGGATATGCGCCGTGTCGTTAAACGCCTTGTATTTGGTTATGCGTCATGTCCTAAATTTATAAATAACAAAATAACTTGAAATAATAGTAAGCCTTACAAGTTTCAAACAAAGAGAAAGCTTGTAGTATATCAAAAGAACAAATTGTTTTAATTTTAAAAACAATCGCTTTGGCTTCTGTGTTCGCAGAACCGGAGGACCCCGTTGTTTCTCTTTGACGAAATTACTTCTCTGAATTGTGATTGGAGTAAAAATAGCCGTTTGATGTTAATTTTTTGCCGATAATTGGATTCAAGTTTTTAAATATTTGTCAGTGTACAGGTTCATGCATTTTGTAAACTTAATACGTGCGTTTTACAAGCTAGAATAAAGAAAACTGCGGTTTCAAACAAAAATGAAGTTTAAAACAGATGATTTTTTTTTTGAGGGACGAAAGAATTCAGACCTAATTGGTCTAAATCTAGGTCCGAATATATGGTGTTTAATTGCATGTGAAGAGGTAACGATTCCACCCTGTATTAGTATGTTAGGAAACAAATATTTCTCTTATTCAATTTTACACTTCGTGCAATTAATTGTTGCGTGTTTCATACAGATAACTTTTAACTGAAGAAAAAAATTTAATTATCGTTTGATGATGATAATAATTTTCCTTACAAAAAGTGTCGCCATGTTTATTCCATCGATAAGAGCTACAATCGTTTTATTTCATAGTTAGTTGCATTGAGGACAATAAACTTAATTGTAAATTATACATACATACATACATAAACTCACGCCTTTTTCCCATGGGGGTAGGCAGAAACCACAGAACGCCACCTGCTACGATCCTTACATACTTCTTTCGCCTCGACCACGTTCATACATCTGTTCATACAAGCACGCCGGTTACGAGTACTGCGCACACGTCCTTTCTGAAGAACCCCACCAATAAGGTCAGGGTAGGTCTTTCTAGGGCGTCCTCTCCCGGCGTTGCCACTCACATCTGCCATATAAATCCCTTTCGTTAGTCGCCTTTCACTCATCCTCTCAACATGACCGAACCATCTAAGCATACTCTTTTCTATTTTTGTTACTACATCCTCTTTTAATCCGCAACGTTCTCGTATCGTTTCATTCCTCACTCTATCGTTCAAAGTTACACCACACATACTTCGCAAGGAACGCATCTCCACAGCATTTATCCTACTTTCATGCCTCGTTTGCCACACCCAACATTCACTTCCATACATAAGTGTAGGCACCAACACACCATTGTGCACAGCCAGTCGAGCCTCTTTGGACATCGACTGATTGGTCACAACCGCATGTATAGCACCATTCACTTTATTTCCCGCATTTACTCTCCTTTCCACATCAGCATCAATCTTTCCATCTCTTGTAAACATACTGCCCAAGTATACAAACTCGTTCGTTTGCTCCACACTCACATCATTTATTTTCACATCACACACCGATACATCCTCTTCTCTTTCAAAAACCATTACTTTCGTCTTGCTTACATTTATGTTCATCCCTTTTCTTTTAAACGCTGCATTCATTAATGTTACCATGTCTTGCAACTGCTCCGCCGACGATGCAAGAAGAACTTGGTCATCTGCGTATAAGAGGCATTTGACAGGCAACTCATTCATTCTTAATCCACTCTCACTTTCTCTCAAATCCATCAAACAACTATCCATATATAGGTTGAACAGCCAAGGAGACGCTACACAGCCCTGTCTTACACCTCTTGAGATATAAAACCAGTCAGTGTATGCCCCATTTATCCTAACACAAGCACTGGAATCTTTATATAAAGACTTCAGTGCTCGTATCAAGCGCCCGTCCACACCATACATGGATAGAGTTGACCATAACTCTTCCCTCCACACACTGTCATAGGCCTTCTCCAAGTCTACGAAAGCACAGTAGACTTTCTTGTGCTTTGCCAGATGTCTTTCGGCTATGCACCTTAAGGAGAAGATCTGATCCATACAGCCCATTCCCTCTCTAAATCCAGCTTGTACATCCCAGATTTTCTCATCAGTCACTCCTATCACCCTATTAATTAAAACTTTCGCATACAGTTTGCCGACAACGCTTAAAAGACTAATGCCGCGGTAGTTTTTACACTCCTGCTGAGAGCCTTTTCCTTTATATAGTGGAACAATAACAGCCTTGCACCAGTCATCCGGCACACGACCATACCTCCAACACATATTAAAGATTAGGTACAACAGGCTTGCTACCACCCCGTCACCGTTTCTTAGCATTTCGACAGACACTCTATCATAGCCTGCAGCTTTGCCAACTTTCATACCTCTCAATGCTCTTACAATCTCATCCATCTTTATTTCATTCTCTTCATCTACATCTGAGGTTGGGTCTTCAGAACTAGCCTCCGCCCAGTTGCCCACTCCTTGCATGCTATCCTGATCACTAAACAAACTTTCAAAATATCCCTTCCAGCGTTCCAAAACCTTACATTCTTCACTTAATAGGCATCCATCTTCTGCTCTTACAACGTTCATACTTGATGTTCCTGTCACCCCTCGAGCCAATCTTACCTGTTTCCAGAACAGCTTAACATTGGCTCTGAAGTTATCAGCGAACTTCCTGTTATACTTTTCTTCCTTCTCATCCTTCTTCTTTTTTACCATCTCTTTCACTTTCGCTTTCATTTCGGTGTATCTTTTCTTCATTCTTTCTAAATCATCTGTCATATCCGTTGCCTGATTCATCCTACTTTGAGCCTTACAGGCTAAAACGTTAAGCCATGCTTCTTTCTTCTTGTTCACAACCTCTTTTACTTCACCATCCACCCAAGAATCATTCGTCCGACTACCACATTTCCTACGTGCCAGGCCACATACTGTCGTGGCCACTTGCACCATACTGTCCCTTGCCAAATCCCAGACTTCCTCTAAGCTGTAATCATTCATGCTATCAAATACCTTATCCGTCTTCTCTTTAACTTTTCTTTTATATTCTTCTTTTACTTTTTCCTCTTGCAGTCTTTCTACTTTTATTCGTTCTAGAGTGGTCACAGGAACTGGAACCCGGTGACGCCAATGCTTGAACAAACCATCTACCCGGCACATTACCAGATAATGGTCTGTTCCGACATTAACACCCCGATATGCTCTTGTATCTGTAACCTTACTCTTCAATCTTTCATCTACAATCACAAAATCAATTACACTTCTACTATCATGCCTTTCCCACGTATACCTGTGAATCTTCCTGTGATTAAACATAGTGTTCATCACAGAAAGATTCTTCTCTACACAAATCTCTAGCAAATCCATACCATTCTCATTCACTCTGTCATCTCCAAATGCACCTAACACTTTCTCGTATCCTTTCCTCTTTACACCCACCCAGCCATTAAAGTCACCAAGCATTACAATCTTCTCGTTCGTCCTACACCCATTCACTATATTTCTTACACTACCCCAGAATTCTTCCCGCTCCGAAAGTGAGCTTCCCATATCGGGTGCATATACGCACAATATAAAGATAGGGTTTAGGCCCACTTTGGTTCTCAACCACAGAATTCTGGGACTAACACACACATAATCTTTCACACATTTCATCATCCGCTCTGAGAGGACAACCCCCACACCCTGACAGGCCCTATGGGTCTCATGGACACCGGACCAGATAGCGGTCAGAGAAGCATGTTTGGATATGTCCACTCCCTTTCTTTTCGTCTCATTCACACAAAGCACATCTATCCTTTTATCCTTCACTATCTCACATACTTCATCCATCTTATCTTTTATCCCTCCCTGCACATTCAACGTAGCTAAGCGACATTCCGCAGCTCGCTTTTCGCCCCGCGAGAAACAGTGGCGTAGTGTGTGGCGAGCATCACCGCCGCCTCCGAGATTTAAATTTTTATTTTTATGTGTTCTCATGCTGTTCCCACGGTAAGCTAGGGAAGTAAATTGTCCACACTCTGCAGAGCCCCGCTTGCAGAGGTAAGGCTTAAATAGTGCCTGGGGGCGCCCGGACCCAGACAACTGGCACGCTCGCGACTAGACTCTCCCCTAGCCATGCAGTTCTCGGCACGGCAACCTTAACTTGGAGGTTTAGCAGTTACAACCAAATGCCTTAGTCGCCTCTTACGACACCCACGGACTGAGAGGGGTGGTTCTATTCTATTATATACCCGGAGACCACACGGGTCCACACGGGGAATTATAATTTAGTAATTTATTTATTTTTTACCGTAATTTATTTTTTACTTTTTATTATTTTTGAATGTATTTTATTTATTGAACTTTATGGACATAACGTAAAAAATACACTGTAAAAGGGCGGACTTAATGCTTTAGGCATTTTCTACCAGTCTACCTCAGGGCGATGCAGAGACAAAACATAGTAGGTACAAAGAACAGAAAATATCCAGGAATAAAATATAATAATAAAACATACATACAAACAAAATACACATAGTAGAGACAGATAAAAATAAGAAATATAACAAATTCATTGTGAGACGGGTCTGCCAACTTCACAAGCAAGTGTTCGCGAGCTTCACTTCTCCTTCTTCTTGCTTTTTTTATTTATTTATTAAAACTTTTTGCACATAATGTAAATAATACACTGTACAAAGGCGGACTTAATGCCTTTGGCATTTTCTACCAGTCAACCTTAGGGTGATGCAGAGACAAAACATAGTAGGTGCAAGAAACAGAAAGTTTCCAGGAATAAAATATAATGAATACATGCATACATACATACAAACAAAATATACAGAGTAGAGAAAGCCAAAAAATACATAGGTGGAGAAATATAAGAAACTAATTGTGAGACGAGTCTGCCAACTTCATAAGCAAGTGTTCACGAGCTTTTTCACTTTACTTATTGTGTTTTGCATATATAGCGCTTTCATTTGATACCCATATCGTAGCGGGAGCGGAGCAGTAACCAAAAACGTAACGTAACGCCGCCGCCGGTGACAATTGAAATAAGTCGCGCGAACAAAGTCGCGGGCAGTTTGCTAGTTAACTATAATACCATATTATTTCAACGTTAAAATCCCTTTTAAAGTTTCAACCCGGTTCACCCCTACCTCCTCTTGTTTTACGTTACCTATGCATTGTAAAATATTCTACTACACAAACAATGTTCGCATCATTAAAAGTCCGCGCCCAGAGTTAAGGGTTTGGAGTATTATATTTCCATTATGAAACACGTGTAAGGGTAAGTACCTCTGGCAAACTACACTATCATTATTACACCATCCACGTGTACAAACAAACACGAGTTAGTTAGAAAATATTGATAGCATTTTTGTTACAATGTGGCTCCGCTAACGTAGATAGTATTTTCGCCTTACTTTTTTTAGCTTGGAATTTCTATGAAATTAAATTCTACTAATCCTACCAATTCCTACTTTCCTTACGTACTAGTGAGGATGCATGGATAAATGGATTGATGGATGTTTGTTAGTCTTTCACGGCTGAACGGATCTGGATGAAATTTAGCACTGAGATAGGTTGTAGTTCGGAATAACACATAGAATACTTTCCATCCTGAAAAATGTACGGTTCTCTTGGGATAATATATCAAATTTGACGCGAACGAAGTCGCAGGCAGTAGCTAGCGCCGTGTCGACGGCGCGTTCGTGTTCCACGCGCGCCTCAAAGAGATGTCAGCAAAAGGAAGGGGCCACTGAGGGCCGATGCCTGCCGGGGCTGCGGGTTGTTCGTAAGAGATACCGCGCCCCCGGAACACAAAGGGCACAAGAAGGAACATGGGTGGGTTTTAGTCAGTAAAAGTCTGACACTAATGGCGGGAGAAGTTATTTGATGATTTCCCACCCCCCCAAAAAAAAAGGCAGTAGCTAGTAGTTATATTTATTTAAGAAAAGAAGCCGTTTTGTTAGTAAACGGACAAATTAATAACTAATTTGAAATTATCGCAACTGTTTTACTACACCGGGAGGTTTTGGATTGTATATCGTATCTGTGAGGGCAGTTTTTTTATCAAGGTACTAGGTATGTTGCTTTTCTAAACTCAGTCTTAACTAAAGTATATTTTGAACGTCAATTTTAAATACCTAAGGCGGTTAGCCCACTGCGGCCCCCCAGGGCGGCAGATTTTAACATCGTATAGGTACAATAGTTTCAATTTGTATAGAAAACACGCCTAGGTCCACACACTGTCGACGCGTCTACGCGCGGGATTTTTATACCGCGCAAGGCGCCCCGCGGCGGGACGCTTCGCCAGTGGGTGAATCGCCTAATTATATTAATCGCCAAGAGTCGTGAGCACAAAGTCAAGCTAATTTTTGGGTTTTTGGGTCCTTTCTAGGTTTTTTGGGGCGCCGACACTGCACGCGATCGGTACGACTGACGGACCAATCAACTACAACACTCCAAAAAACCTAGACAGGAACCCAAAAATTGGCTTGACATTTGTCCTCACGACTCGCGGCGGCAATATACCTACCTGCAAAGTAGGGGTCGGAAAGTTCACACAACGTCGCTCTCGCCTCTCTTTACGTCTCGTCCTAATGTTGTTTTGTTGAAGCCGAACAACAAATAACTTATTAATAATTAATTCCTGACAATTCATGTCTCAAGCTGCTTCATAAAATTGTAAGACAATGGTCAACCATACCATGTATCGACAATGTCAAGGCACACCCCTATCTGTCGGAACTTGATAAGGCTCGTTACACACGAGCTACTCAAACAGACCCAGACTCAAAGGGCTAACCACAAGATGTGGACTTCATTAGTTAAACAGTCTACAGTCTGTTTGCTTTTGACGTTACTACAGTTCGCTGCACCTACATACATGAATAATGTGAGCTACAAGTTGTGGCGACGGCTTGTCGTTCGTGTGCAGTGAACCTATGTTTAAGGATCAGTTATTTATTTTAAAGCGGAATGTTTTTGGGATAAATCATAATTATTACGATAGTAACACAACGTCTATATATATCAACAAAGCCATAGTGAAGCGGTAAATTTCTTACCAATTCCAATAAATTTCACTAAAAATCGTAAAATGTTTGCAACACTAGTTAAAAATGTTGCATCAGCAAAAAAAAAACAAATGACATTTTAAATCCAGTTAAATCAAATTAATTTCTGCCAGTAGTGCTTCATTTTTTATCAGTGTTCCAAATTCAAAAGTCCACATCGAAAAAATATCATTGTCTGTGGGTATCCACAGATAAAAAATACATCAAGATATACACCATAAACACCAATTAACTTAAAAATATATTAGTAAAAGCAAATGATAATAACTACGTACTGTTTCATAAGGTTCGTCCTGGGGCAGGTGTTGCTAATTTTGTTGTTGTGGAATATCTCCCGAATAGCCTCTTTCCATGCCTTTGACAAAGAAAGCGAATGAACGAATGAGCATGCATAACCTCGTGCAGAATCACTTGTGAACTTCCCAGGTGCTACACCATAAAGTATAACATTATTAATGTCACTTTGACAAGTTGCGTGTTCTACAATTTCAAAAAACGAACTAATATGTTAGTTTTTTTAAAGCTCTATTTTACCTGGCCAATTCTATTTTCAAACGTTAAAAATCTATTCATAATCTTGTCTCAGCGACAATCAATGTCAAACAATATAGGTAAATTAGAGGCATTTTGACGGATTGAGACAGATTAGATTACGTTAGTAGAATAGCTTCCTTTAGTTTTTTTATTATTTATGACTATTCCAGTCAATGAAGTTTTATTCAGTTGAGTTTGAATGTCTAATTACTGGATAATCCAACCGAATTTGTCTCGAAAACAATACAATACTTAGCTTTTCAAATTGTATTTATAATCTTTATGTAGCCAAGGGATATTTCCACGTGAATATTTCCGTGGCTTGCGAAGCCGAAATTTATATAAATAATTTATAAAACAATGATCAAAAATACAATCAAGTTTGTCCAACAATTAACATGAACAATGGTCTACCGAAACTTTTAAGTAGATATCCATCATATTAAGTGAGAGTTTATAAAATTTATTTCAAAGCATTCTTCATAATTCCATTCTAATTGAAAGAGAAATCATTAATTCAAGAATTTATTAGTCTAATCCACATAATAATAATAAAACTTTGGCAGTCCAGTAATGAAGATTGAAAACAATTAGTTTTAACTTCATTCAAAATAAAACAAATTCAAAAGACACTGAAATATCATTAAGCTTGATATCTATAAATCATGAATTCCGTACAAATTTTATTGCTCAAAGATTTTGTATGAGAACCTCGGAAAGTTTACAAGACATTCATGTCAACACGAAAATAATAATCACAACATAATATTCCAAGAGGGGTTGAAGCAAGTCAAATATGTTAATCTTCAGTTCCCAGCTCATAAAAGGGGTCATATTATAAATCAGCTCAAACCGCTTAAACTGTCCGGGACATAAGCTTGACAGCGCTTTGTAATGGAACTGTCCTTAACTGTACCGCAACACAGTTGTTTAATATTTTAGCCAACTTGCTTCAAAGCCTCGTGTCACTGCCTTATTTCCACTGCCTCGAAAATAGTTATTATTACTTGTAAATAATATTTTTAGTAATTTGAAGTGACGTCGTAACGAAATCTTTTATCATGGTACATAATTCGTAACACCAAAACGTTAACATTTTTCATAGGTTATTAAAAAAAACTGCTATTTCATACATTTTAAACTTTTAAGTACTTTTGTAGAGAACAGCTGCTTTCTAAATAAATTCTAGAATCATGTACTAAACCGGTGAATCCATGTAAGAGTTTTCGTTACATTGTCTCTTTTCACTCCATAATTTGTCATCTAATTTAGCTGCAGAGTGCGTCTCCTGATGTATAAGTGTAAGTTCGTCACGCTCAATCCGAGGCAGTGAAAATACAGTAGTTAATCTAAAATAGTCACCAACACTGATACCACAACATTAATAATTTAATTAAATCGCCGTGAATCCAAGTCTATTGAAGCCATGCCTCGTAAGCTTGCTATGAACTTACTGCTTCTTTAGACATGTCATCGGACAGACGTTGTTCGCTTTGACATTGTGGGTGATCCTCCTGAGTCCTTGCAACCATACCTTTTTGGAAATACATGGATTAATTTAAGGGTATCAAATAAGACGTGACGTCAGTTGAAGTCTGCCTCGTGAAAAGCAACGTTGATGCCTCGATGTGAATAATTTTGTGAACTTTCAGTGAGGCAAGAGTGCAATAGTGGGCAAATGAAGGCCAGTGTTGATGATTTTTGTAAAAAGGCCTTGTCTTGCATTGCTTGATATAAATCCTCGATACTTAATGAAAAAATAATACTGCGTATGTGTATAGCTTGAAAAGTAAATCTGACAGTAACCTAAAAGACGTCAATCAAGAATTAACCAGTTTAATCCAGTTGGAACTCGTAAGATGTAGTTCAAACTGACCTTGGCAGTAGCAGCATCCGGACACACCACATGCTGGTAGTTGATATTGATGTAATCTGTACCACTGCAGATCGTCAAGGACTTTTCTTCTAGATTTTCACCATGTTTGTTCACCAGATTCATGCTAAGTTTTGAGTCCTGTGAGCAAACAACAAAACATTTAAAATACATAAACTAAAAGCACACTTGATGTTATATGATCATAAAAATTAGGGATGGGACAGGATGGAGAGCCTATCTCAGTCCACTGCTGAACATAGGCTTTTCCAAAGTTGTCCCAGCCAATACAACACCCAGTTTCTCACCGTCAGCATCCATATTTTACAAACAAATCTTATTCCTAGTGTGTATTTCTAACGGTTCTAGTGTGAGGAAAAAGTTTTAAAAGAAAAGCTTCCAACTGCTGACAAAAACATAAGGCATTTTTTTTCATAGTCCCACTTCTGACCAATTCTTCCAATCCTCTATTTTCAAACCATCCCTTACTGCCAGTGGATACAGAGATTCCAATTAATTAATCACTCCCCCATAAATCCTTTCGGGGATCGTTCTGTTATTTTCGTTCCATTTCCGCCTCATTACGGTTGATAAAACGCCTTCGGTCAATTTAAACAAAGCCTGTGCTCCTCACGATGACGTCAGCTGTTAAGCGGACGTACTACTAATATTTGCTTACATTGTTTGGCAATGTGGAACTACAGTTTGTGTGTTTCAGGTTTTGGTTACAACACATTGTTTTTTTGGGAATAAAATGTATTGGATGTACTGGATGTTGGGTTTTATTACCTACTAGCATTTCCCCACGACTTTCACGTTCTGTAATTATAACTGCTGGTCCAATTCTGAAAGTTCTTTTGCTAATAGGAAGCTACATTATCTTTGAGTACTATAGGTTATAGCGGGTAAAAGGTACATCATAACAAAATCTTTTACTATGAATTCAGTATATTCTAGACCCACAAGTTTTAAAATATTACGTCAGTTATTAAAAAAAAACAGCTATTCCATACATGTTGATCGTCTAGGCATTGAACTTCTGAATGGGACAGCTGTTTTTTTTTTAATAAGCCACAAAAAACCATACCCTCATACCATCCATATCCTGAATCCATGCTAAAAGGTTTAGTTACGATTTCCCTTCAAACTGTTAAAGTAGGTTCTTATTAGCGAAAGAATTTTTGGAATTGGACTAGTAGTTCCGGAGATAAGCGTATTCAAATTCGCTTTAAACTTTTGACCGCCATATCAAAAAAGCAAAGACGTGCCCTCAGCGCCAAGCTACGAATTTGACGTTTAATACCTATAAAATAATGGTAAGATCGGAATTATATCGATGTTGTTTCATTACTTTTATTTACATATTAAAGTCTGTCATGGGATCGTACCTGTGGCATGCTGGGCATATGCCTAAAAAACAAAAAAATACGAAAATATTTTGATTTGTCATCAATGTCATCTGTGGCGGTCAAAAGGTTATAATATTATAATGGATTAGAATAGATTGTCCTCGTTCAAAATGTTTGGGAGTTATTTTCTGAGACCGTATCATCCATTAGCTTAATATCCGGCGACATATACGGGTTTATCCAAACTCAATTTTCAACTCAAATAAAGGCAGTATCCGACCGCCTACGTGGATGACCTAAAATTACTTGGTCACATATTTTGTGTCAGCAACTAATTTTATTGGATGTTTCCCTCATCAATCTTGATTTGTCCTGAAAATGCTAACGGGTTGTTTCACTGCCTTTTTATAAGATCCGGGAAACTTACGTTACGGATAGTCAGAAGCCAGAAACTCTGACAACCAGCCTTACCAAGAGGTATCGTGTTGTCCAGTAACTGGGTTGTGGAGGTCAGATAGGCAGTCGCTCTATGTAAAACACTGGTACTCAGCTGTATCCGGTTAGACTGGAAGCTGACACCAACATAGTTGTGAAAGGGCTAAGTAGTAGTAGTAACTTATATGCGGAAAATTTCATACATAAAAAGTAAGAAATAGATACACAGGATTGGCTCATTTTTAGGGTTCAATCGGATCCCTATTGCTCTCAGTCTACCTGTGTACCTGTCCTTCTGTCACAGGGCTTGCATCTTCTGAATATTTTTTTAATTCATTAGTAGGTACTTTCCAACTTCGAGGCAAAGGCCTCCCCCCATTCTTGCGACTTTCATCTGTGTTGTGTTTCCTCTCTCCTGTTTCTGAGGTAGTCATCCAAGTCGTTCCGCCATCTTCTCCTGACCCCGTCAAACAGTGTCAGAACTCTCTTTCATTTTGAATCACAAGCACTTGAAATTTTATTACCGCATCTACTGTTTAAAACTTGTAAAGTTAAATATTACAAAACAATAAAGAAAATACGTTTTCTGTACGTAGAGTTACATGAAACTCGACTTTTTTCTCGATCCTAATATGGTATGGTGGTCGGTTCTTTATGGACAAGTTCGAATCGAACTTGGCTACTTTTTCGATTGATCCCGTAGAAAATACTTACTAATCCTAAAACCTGATCAAACTTCAGCTCATTTGAACACAAACGATCTTCAACATAATCTTTCACTTAAAGTAATTATGACATTAATAAACGTTACCTTAGGCACCCCGCCGGATCTGACGTCACTGACTTGACACAGCTCGATGACGTCACCGTCCTGTAACAATGAACACAGATTATGTTAATAAGGTATCAACTAAAATACAGTGACAATGGTTCTCCATGAGAAATTATTACTCAGAGTGTGATTATGAAAATAGGTACGGGTTCAGAGTGAAGTCTAGATGACTTCAGATAAAATCTATAGAATTAATTATAGTACCTATACCTAACTGCCTCATTAGCCTAGCGGTTCTAAGCGCGACTGCTACGCTAGAGGTTTCGGGTTCGATTCCCTAGGTCGAGCAAAAAAGTATTATTGGTTTTTTCTATGAAATTGTCAGTAGCAGTGCGGAGTCAGGCTTTGTGCCCGGTTAATGGCAATAGGCTCGCCCCCTATTACATGGGACTTAAACATACCGGGGAAATATGGGTGTACATTGGTGCACTTCTGCCTAACCCTTCGGGTATTGCAGGCGTGATAGTATGTTACCTATATAATTAATTATGTTTTAAATTTAATAAAACCGATGAGTTCTTTTGTCTGTTTAAACGTGCCAATCTCTGGAAGTAGGTACCAGTCCGATTGTTTTTTTGACATGACATGATGTATGACAGCCAGATTTGTGAGGAATAGTATAGGCTATCATGCTACGACCTATGAGAACGGAGCAGCAACCAAACAAACACAAATCAATCTTGCATTATCGAACATCTTTGTATGTATTCAAAAACTTTCTCACTAAGCCCACCGTTCACAAAATTGCCCCATAAATTCACGAGGCTAAATTTATACCAGCATAAGCCCCACTATTATTTAAATCGTACATAATTCAAATTGAATTCGTTCCTTAAACAAGGATCATATAGGATCGTACTGATGATGGAGAGGTTCGGGCAACTCCAATTTGTTCGGTAATCGTATTATTACGGCAATTTGCCTTCAGACGTTGGTTGTGGAACTAATTGCCTCGTAGTTAGTCCACATTCTATGTTTGACGGTTTTAGGTACACCTGAGTTAATATTTCGAGAATACGTAACTCTGTTTACATGTTTTTAGTATTTAGTAGAGTGAAATTTAATTAGTTATTTATTATGCGTATTGGTTATTACTCCCTTTGTCACGAGCCGTCTTATTACATACATACCATCACGCCTATATTCCCCAAGAGTTAGGCAGAGGTGTACCCATGTACACCCACAGTTCGCCGGTTTGTTTAGGTCCCATAATAAGGGGGCTTCCCGTAATAGGGGGCGAGCCTATTGCCGTTAACCGGGAACAAATCCTAACTCCGAGTTGCTACTGAGAATTTCATAGAAAAACCCAATAACACTTTTTGCTCGACCTGGGAATCGAACCCAAGACCTCTAGCGTAGCAGTCGCGCTAAGGATCACTAGGCCAGCGAGGCAGTCTTCCGTCTTATTAATATTATGATTTTGCATGGCGGAGGATATTTTTGTACAAAACCTGCGGATATATCTTACCCGATAGCTATACCTACAGTTACCGATCGCGTGGTGCAGCGTCGGCGCCCCAAAAAACCCCGAAAGGAACCCAAAAACCGAAAAATTAAGTTGACATTTGTGCTCACGACACGGCGGCTAATATATCTAATTATAGAGAGATTTTAGTACCTATGTTAAGTTTTTTTTTAAAGTCTTGTTGTTTGTGTATTTCTGTAAACACGTCCAAGACACCGAAGAAATTCCTAGTATAGAAACCAAAGAAAATACAATGTAACTATAATTTTCTAGTTCAGTTCATTTCAGTATATTTTTTAACCATCTAAGTGAAATCGACCTTAGTTCTAATAAGAAATAGGTGTTAAAATGAAAATTTTCCACTGTCTTAAATTATTGACACAATGATTAGTTCCCACATAAAGTAGGACAATGCTATTCAACAGGAGCGGACCGCAAATTTGCAGGGCCCTGCGCAAACACTATTTGGGGGCCTACCTTAGTTGCCATTTTGTCGACGAAGAAAACAAATTAGGACAATAATAGTCCATTAGAATACTAGAGCGCTAAGTTTACCATTACAGACGAGGTTGAATTATTACCCGAAGCGAAAACGAGAGAATACCAGTACTCTCTCGCATTCTTGGGTTTGGGATATAATATTAATATTTAAATGTATTTACTCAATAAAGAAATAAATAAAATAAAGAGTGAATGAAAAATAAATGATTAAATACATTTCAATATTATTTAAACTATTAGTTTCTTATTTTCTATGCGTGTCTGGGGCCCTTTATATTGACGGGGCCCCGCAGCAATGTTTACAGATCCGGCCCTGCTATTCTTCATCTTTCGAAGAAACTACATTACGCCCACGCTACTAGAACCTTTGTTCGTTTGAATGGAAATAATCAAGATGTCGATGTTGCTAGACACTGTCGTCATAACTCATTATAGTAGGTATCTTGGTTTTAATTATAGGGCCTACAATTTACTACAACGCAATAGCTTGAGAAACGGAGCTTCCAAAACAAAAAAACTCCCAATGGAATATTAGGATGCCGGCCGCTTCCAACCGGTCCTTTTGAAAATCTATGGGAGAGGCCTATGTCCAGCAGTGGACGTCCTGATGAAAAAGAATTAAAAGAAAGTGATACGTAATTACTGCGTATATTAATGCACAGGCTAGTACTATAATGCGGCATTTTCTATTTTATTTTAACTTTCTAAGTTTATCTTAGACATCACTGATATTATTAAAGCAAAATTTCGTGAGGAAACCTGAATTTCTAATAAACGTAAGTTTCAAATCGCCATTTCGCCGTGAGCAAGCGTTTTGATCAATACTCGTGCCTTCTCTTATAAGAAAAAGCCTTTGCCTTGACTAAATTAGGCCGGTTGGTAGTTGTAATGAATTTTCTTATAACCTTTGAGATGGGCTACTACTTTCGTGCAATTAGCGTCAACATTTGGTCTAACTGACCGACATCTTGACATTTCAATGTCTGTAAATACTTTGATTTTGATTACAGACTAGACACAATGTAAATGGATCGGAAACTTTTTCATTATGTAGTCAGTATGAAGTAGACAATATATCTATTTATCCTAATCCTTCGTGATTAAAGTCAGATACAGAAACAATACAGCTCAATTAACAACAGACTCTTCAATAAAATACCCTACCAGGAAAAAATACGCCATTATTTCATCCCTCAGTTCTCCCCGTTCCTGCATACGACACAGAAAGTCCCCCTAAGCATTTAAATCATAATAACTACCTCTCAGTGCTGACCTTTTCACGAACAAGTCTTGAACACTTGTGCGACAAAGGAAGCGTTCCACAATGGGAAACGAACTTCCTGACTTCGTCCTATTGCAAGTACTAAGTAACTACGAGACTGCACTAGAATTGTAAGTAGATTGTATTGAAATTGAACTTTTTGTAAAATGAAATGGAAATTGGTTGTCGGTTGAAATCGTTTTGTCGAGAAATACTTTGACTCATCTTAACGGTATATAATTTCATTTTTACCCGATTATAAGTAAAGTTTACATAATACATTACTGTAAACTGCACGCAAATCCGTGAGATCCGCTAAGCCGTGTCTGAGATTAGCGCGCACAAACGCACAGGTAAACAGACACATTTATTATATTCTAAGACTGCCTCGTTAGCCTAGTGGTCCTAAGCGCGACTGCTACGCTAGAGGTCTTGGGTTCGATTCCCAGTTCGAGCAAAAATTGTTAATGGGTTTTTCTATTAAATTCTCAGTAGCAGCTCGGAGTTAGGATTTGTGCCCGGTTAATGGCAATAGGCTCGCCCCCTATTACATGGGACCTTAACGTACCGGCAAACTGTGGGTGTACATTGGTACACCCCTGCCTAACCCTTCGGGGAATACAGGCGTGATGGTATGTGTCATTATATTCTAAGAACTTTATTTTCGTCATTAGAATCATTCCCCGACCTCGTAGCCATTACTTTTTCCAAAAATATTCAATACATAGTTTTAACTTCACTGCGATTTTATTATGTACTAGCGACCTGCCCGCGACTTCGTCCGCGTGGCTTATTTTACCCGCGTTAAGTTACGTATTTCGTTACTGCTCCGTTCCCGTGGGTTTAAGCGTGATGTTATTTAGCCCGTGTTACTCAGGAATAATATAGCTATCTTTTGGTGAAAAAATGCTTAAAATCTGTCCAATAGTTTCGGAGCCTATTCGTTACAAACATACAAACAAAAATTCTTTCCTCTTTATAATATTAGTTTAGATATGTGTAGACTGCAAAATAGTTAGAAGCTACTAACTCAGCTGCTTAAGTCAGGCACAGAAATCTGTAAATAGGTCATGCTTATATCGAAAGTCATAGTAACCAATCCCACTTGTGAATGGACGCATAGTGTAATTATTTAAGTAGGCAGGAGGAAAGCCGAGGCGGTTCCTAAAGTTGGAGACACGCGCCTAACTTTTTAAGTGACAATTAAGACAATGCTTAGTTTTAAAGCTTCTGTTGAAACTGGTTTAAGACTCGGTTGGATGTTAATTAAAAGCTACGTACGTACATAAGTTTTGATAGAATTAAACTAAGCTCGATTTTAAGTAGGTAACCATCAGAATATTTTTTTTTTTAGAATACAATGGCAAACAACACCGCTGCCTACAGACTGCAATACCAGAGACCTTGCAAACGCGTTACCATCCCAGAGACAAAGTTTTATAAAAGAAGAAATGTCTCATGTGCCTGTAATTACACCTGTACCCTTCAAACAGGAATACAGCAACGCTGTTTTGCGGCACAAATAGATATGGTGATAGTACTTCCCCGGACGAGTTCTACTCATAGAGCTCTACTACTACTGTCTGCCAACCTTATCCCAGTATCGCTGTTTGAAAGGAAACGCAGCTGAATAGGAAATGAACATCGTAACTAGAATTTGCGTGGGATGAAACTGATGCGGGCCATTTATGTCACGCGACACTATTAGCCACTTAACTCCCAACTTGTTTCATGCAGTTCTTACAGTGCTCATCATGTGCCTAGTCCTAGTCTTTGTGGCAATGACAAGGGAAGGGGGATATATAGATCATAAAAAATACGTTGCTCCACGTTCGGAATGTGTCCTGTATCGTGGGTGCGTTTACAAATATAAAAACTCACATACACAAACAACCAGGCCCGGAATAACTGTAGGCCATTCAAATATATTTTATTCTGTGCTTGAATTAAACCCGCGACATGTAACGTCAGACTTTTACAGTTGTAGCGTTACAGTACTCATCATCTGCCTAGCTTTCTTTGCGGCTCTGGTGCTTGGGGCAGTGAGGGCAAAGTCAGCAAATCATATTTATTTTTTTGCATTATGTGTATGGCCCTTTAATCGAAGAAGCTTATTATAGGGTAAGGCCACAGGAGCGGAGCAGTTATTAAAAACGTACCGTGGGTGAAACCGCGGGGTATTCCTAGTAGTGTTTATGGTCCCTTCGAGACTATCAAATGAGTAATAACCGTAGTTCCGCCTACACGAAAAGTTGAATTATTTCCCGCATATGAAATTAATTGCTGATGTTTTTACAGAATAGGCCCTTTAGACGTTACCCGGGGGTGTCGTAATGTGAGTAATGGTTAAACTACATCAAACGTATGGGTTGTTCTTAGGTGTTCGTTGAAAATGTTAGTGGCAGAGGAGTTGGAGGGGTCGGACATGTATGATGCAAACGTCATGTTCGTGAACGGGCGCTGTCATTGGTTGTTGGGAGTGGTTGGGCTATTGACTGCCATGGTTTACATCTTTATGTTATTTCACATATAGAAGCAGCACGAATATTGTAACCAAGATTTTGTAAAAACCAAATTGAAAGAAAAGAGCGTCTATGGAGATTCTTGCTCGTTCTTCTCCATAGAGACTTACGTATTGGAACGAGCAATTAGCTTCAATTTTAAAGTGTAACTTCTTGACAGTTCAAAAGTGCCTGTAAATAGTCTAATTGAAATCAATGCTTTGACTTTGATATGCACAAGGCTGTGGGCTCGATGCACGAGGCTGTGGGCTCGTAACCGGTCACGGGTAAGTAACAATTTGACTTTTTCTGTTTCATATGTACTATCTAAGTTTATCTTGGACATCCATGACATCGGTGAAGGAAAACATGGTGAGGAAACTTGGACTTATATTGAATATACGCCTGAAATCGCCAAGTCGCCTTGAGCAAGCGCAGTGATCAATGCTCGTGCCTTCTTTGTATGAAAAGAGGCTTTTGGGAGTTGTAATCATAGGCCAGTGGGAGGTTTAATCATAGGTAGGTATCATTATGTCCCACGACATGTATCGCTAGAGATGTCGGGCGAAGTCAGGCGAAGTTGGAGTATGACAGCATCAGACGTCAGACATCGTCATAATACGGTGTATATGTCTTAGATATCATTTTGAAATTAAGTTATTTGAAGGAAAACGTCACAAAATGGTATTTTTAATCTCAATTTGTCAAAAATACCATAATTTTGCCTACATTCTTGGCATTGATTGTCGCTGTGCGATTGCGAATTTTTTCTAACATTAATTACGAAAATTGGCCTTCCTGATTTCTTCCCCTATAAGTTGCTCTTGTTAGGTAATACGGATGTAACGTCAAGAACGTCTATGAGTACGATGGTTAGTGACGTTGAAATTATTACGTTAACGTTTCCATTACGTAAGTAACGTCGTCAATATGTGAAGGGTTCCGCAACCGTGTCCTATTTCAATTTGTTAATGTGCAATCTGATCGGTTCTAGGAAATAGAATTGATCGTAATTACAGTTCTATTTTGGTTCAAATTAACAGAAAATATTATATTAAGTTGAACCAAAATAGAACTGTAATCAATCAATTAGGTACGTTCTAGAAATTTTAATGGTTTCTGTTGTTATGTAAGACTTGTTTCTTCCATCAAGTTTCAGTGTCAGCGTGTTGGTTTTTTAGAGGTAATATCTGGAACTACTGATTCGATTACAAAAAATCTGTCACAAATAGAATTCTACACTATTGCCGAGTTTCATTGATTACGTTTTTACTTGAGCTAGTAACATGTATATATACAGCACGCAGGGATAACGAAGCTTCTGATTGGTGAAATAATTTTTAGAAATGAACCCGTAGTTCTGGAGATAAGTATGTTCAAAAAAATAAATATAAAAGCTCTTCAACTTAATTCATCATCATCAATTCGTCCACTCTTCAGCTTTATCTTAATAGTGTTATTACTTAAACAGCTATAATTATGTCATAAGTATCGATTCATTTATGACATTTTCTAAATAAAATAAAACAAAAAATTAAAAATATTAAGTAACCCCCGACAGAAGAATAAAAATCCCTACCGCAGCTAATAAAAGAGCTGATAACTTTGAAACTGCTCAACCGATGTCCATCAAGCTAAGAACACTCCCGACTAATTCAACTTTCAAACAAAAAAAAACTAAATCAAAATCGGTTCATGCGTTCAGGAGCTACGATGCCACAGACACATACACACTCTCATACCCACACACACACACACACAGACACGTCAAACTTATAACACCCCGTCGTATTCGCGTCGGGGGTTAAAAATGGAGTCCTCACACTAACTCAAGTCCTCTTCAAATGACAATCGACAGATTTTTCTCATTTAATCGCCTTTTTGAGAGAAAATTATCAATTGTTTCTAAAGGAGAGAAACTATATAAATGGTGTCATTAAATACTACAAAACAATAGGTTTAAGTACTTAACTTGATTTATTGAAAAAAATATTTTCAACCCGTAAATGATACTTCAGTTCATTCCATTCCCACTAAATCATACGAGACACAACCTTCCTCACATTTTAGTCCAACTCGGGTTGAAATGGAAATATGATTTATGCATTCGTACGAAATATTTAACTCAACCCCGGTCAGGTGAGAATAGGGTTGGCCCTCAGTGTAAAACACAAAACTAAAAATTTTAACTAACCCCCGATAGAAGAATAGAAATCCCTACCGCGGCTAATAAAAGAGCTGATAAGTTTGAAACCGCTGAACCGATTTCCATTAAACATAACCAAGAACACTCCCGACTAATTCACCTTTTAAACAAAAAAAAACAAAATCAAAATCGGTGCTTGCGTTCGGGAGCTACAATGTCACAGACAGACATACACACAGACACGTCAAACTTATAACACCCCGTCGTCGTCGTTTTTGCGTCGGGGGTTAAAAAAGTACGTGACGTCTTAAAAAAATCAAATCAAATCGTGTAGTTGTTCATTAAAAGATGGTCATTGTAATTATTTTGCATCTCTTTCTTACCTTTGAAACGTTCTTTGTAAGTTAGAAAGAGGTACTTGAAAAATTTTTATTGGTTATTCCTCATACTGCTTATTGAGTTATCACTAGCAGGTTCTTAGCCGACCTCAGTGTTATGAGATCAAGTCAAAGTCCAAGCATGTATTTCAATTGAACCATTTACAGATCTTTTACCATTTTAAATTATCAAAGAGTCGGCCAGTTAGCCAGACAGTTGAAGCTAGTTCAGAGCTCGCTCTGTTGGTTTCAGACAAAGTCGAAGGCAAAAGCTAGCAGACTTTAACATACCTTTATTTTCTACAAAATTATGTTAGTCGAGGGTTGTCCCGTGGCTGAGGAGGCCCGCAGTGGCGGACCGGCACCAGTCGGGGATCGCGGAAGGCGCATCAGTTCCCGGGATCCCCGGCGTAAGTGTGGGAAGGGAACACTGGGGTGGTTTTTAGTCAGTAAGAGTCTGACAAACTCCTCCGCCCTCCCCAGGGCGGTGGACATCCATGAGGATGTTCCACCCCGGCAAAAAAAAAAAAGGGTTGTCCCGTGGACGCGTATGATCTCCCCCCCTCTCAGGATATCCGGAGGATTTGTAAACGTGACCCGAAGTTTTAACGACGTAATGTAAGCCAATAAAGAATGGGCGATAAGTTTTATTACACTTTGTACGGCTTTGCTCACGTGAAATTTTCGGAGATGCCCGAATAGTTTCGGCCTCGTGTTTCGAGGTCAAGAATCACGAGTATTCAATAAAAATGTTGGTTACTGCGGAAGGTCGTTTTAATGACTTGTAGTTGACCTATAAGAACCTTCGGTTTTTTTTTGCTACAAATTAATATCTATCTATGTCGACGAGTTTTCTTGATTTTGTTGGGCATAGTTAACGTTACCAATTACATGCTAGGTACAATATACCTATATATACGAGTTCAGTTTAAAAAATACAACCGATTTGATAACCTTATTTTTGAAAACAGTTAACAAAATGGCGACTCTTTCAGCCCATTCTCGGCAAATGCAATTATAGGTGCGATTTAGTAGTGAAACCATTGAATGTAGAACAAAGGCTAAGCGCCTAGGGAAATCTAGAAACATAGGCAAACTTTTAGTTATTCTAGCAACTGTATTGATGCAGAATTGAGGCATGCAACTAAATTAAGTTTCAGGAATTGATAATCAATTTAGTCTGCTCTTCAATTAATGCTGCCATCCGTCAACGTCAATGTTATCTGTCAGTTTGTGCTATCTGTCAATGTCAAACGATATGCCGGTAAAATATCTTGCATTTTTCTTCAGCAATTTCTAAAATCGTAAAATGAAAAAGAAAAGATACCTACCTATTGTAACAAGACAATAAATAATGCATTTTTTTTTGTCCCGTACTCGTTCATGGATCCCTAATGAATAAGCTTTATTGACTATTTACTTTAAGTATAAATCAGATCGTGTTAATCTACCTACGCGAACTTTATGTAGCCATGAGGAAAACAACCGGAAACCGATATCCCAATCTGTCACATTTATTTGAGTTTTCCAACTTTATTACAAATGGATAAGGTTTATAATCAACTGGGATTTGACAGTTCGGGAAAGCTTGATGTGCTGGCGTCTGTACCATTAATTATTTGACCCTAACACTAATGAACGTCCCAAAGTAACATTTGTTGTAAAAAGGAGTTGCCAAGATACGCCCTACGGTATTAGTAGAAGCTATTTTTCCTTAAGAAAAATAGGGGTGAACCCGAGTTGATTTATTAGTAAATTACTATCCTACAGGCCTGTGTAATTAACGGCTGGTGGTTTCAAGTATCCGTTTTTTGCTAAATAGTGGTTCTGGTTCAGGTGGTACGGTCAGCGACAGAAGCGACATTGTTAATTTTAATTATCATTCAAATCGATACGAAATAACACAATACACTTTTTCTTCGCATAATTCGGTAATTGCTAAGTAAGTTTATTTTATCTTTATTTGCAATTTTCGTGTTTCCTTTAATACTGCGCTCCATAATTAGGATATGAAAATCTGAAATATAATTCTACTTTTTTTGTTGACTGTAAGTATCCTTCATGTTTAAAAAGGTATGTACAAGATTTTTGGTTTAAAATTATTTGAAAAAAAAAAAATATTCTAGACATCGATTAGGTACGCACAGTTAACGAAATAGATAACTTACCAGCGTAACTTCACAGAGTCTCCCACGAACGATGTTGAAAAAACCAGTACATCAATAAAATCTACCAAAAGCGTTTTATTTAGTACCTTCCTAGTTACTAAACACCTAAGTCGACTGTACGTTCATCAAAACAAATACAGCTAGGTACATAGACTCCTAGACAAAGCAGAAAAGCCTATTATTCTACACTAATAAAGGCCCTCACTGTCATCGTATTGAATGCGCGAGCGCGCCCCACTTGCATCGCTTCTTGTATCAGTTCCATCTGATCGGCTGTCAACTGCAGTGGGACTAGCGAGGCAGGCCTGTGGGTGGGAGTGGTATTGACAGGCTTCAAGTGGTCGGTGGTGGGGAAAAGGGAGTTACGTTATTATGGATTTTATTGTCATGTTGTGTTTGTTGGAAAAGGGTTTGATTATATAAAATAACAGTAGGTACTGACAGCATCAGGGAAGATTTCATATTTTTTATTATTTTTTATACATGACACGACGAGGAAGGAAATGTAGAAAATATACGCTGGGGAACTGAAAAATTGTTTAAACTTCATGAAAAACAGGACGTTTTCCAATTTTGAAATGAAAATTATAACTGTTATTATCTGCTGACTTTCTGAGATACCTATTATGGTATGTTTTAAGTCGAGTAGCGATCTAGTTATTTGACCAAAACTTTTAACCCCCGATGTAAAAAACGACGGGGCGTTATAAGTTTGACGTGTCTGTGTGTATGTGTGTGTGTCTGTCTGTGGCATCGCAGCTCCCGAACGCATGAATCGATTTTGATTTAGTTTATTTTGTTTGAAAGGTGTATTAGTCGGGAGTGTTCTTAGCTATGTTTGATGGAAATCGGTTCAGCGTTTTCAAAGCTATCAGCTCTTTTGTTAGCTGCGGTAGGGATTTTTATTTTTCTGTGGGGGTTTACTTAACATTTTTAATGTTGTATTTTTATTTAGTTCCAGTTTTACTTTTTTTTTTACTTCAGCGTCATCTTTTTACTATTATTTTCTATAACATACCTTTTTGTAACTGTTATTGGGTTTTTCTATGAAGTTCTCAGGAGCACCTTGGAGTTAGGACTTGTGCCCGGTTAATGGCAATAGGGTCGCCCCCTATTGTATGGGACTTAAACGTACCGGCAAACTGTGGTTGTACATTTATTTATTATTCTTTAACAAATTTACATTTGTGTCGAACAGTGGTTTTAACAATAAACGTAACACGAAATTTAATAATTATCTTAGTCCAGAAAAGACAATATATCACATTACACAGTGATCACAACATTATTAGTCTTAATAATAAAATAATAATTAGTTAGTTATAATAATTCAACTTAGTATCAATTCAAAGTAAATAAAAATTAAATCTCTGCCTAACGCTTGGGAAAATACAGGAGTGATGGTATGTGGTATACCTTTTTGTGCCTGAATTAAATGAACTTTTTCAAAGATCTCTCAATCCATGTGCACATCGTTAAACATGCCTTCTCTTAGTTAAAATTAAGCTAGGATAGACATTGACAGGTACCTGCCTTACCACACAGCAAGATATTATCGTATTTCAGTTACTGATTGGCCAAAATAAGACTAGATGCAAAGAGTGCGATGTTAAGAAAGTCCTAAACACATAACTAAAGCACTCGGAATTCATTTTGTTCTACTTTTAGTAAGAAAAGCGTGCAGAGTTCAGTAGTATGGAAAGTATTTTGCATACTTCTGAATCTTTGGAATTCTTCACTCGAAAACTTTTTATTCCGGCCTTTTTTGTTTGACGTGGAGAGAGCATACTTTGTAAGACTTTAGAAGAGTGGGTAAGTAGGTATTCCGTGAAAATGAGTTGGAATATTGAGTGAAAATATACGTTGGTTGAAGTTATGTCTAACGTTTTATTGTCTTTTTCATAACAGACCATCACGCCTGTATTCCGCGAAGGGTTAGGCAGAGTTGTACATTGGTACACCCACAGTTCGTCGGTATGTTTAGATCCCATGTAATAGGGGGCGAGCCTATTGCCATTAACCGGGCACAAATCCTAACTCCGAGCTGCTACTGAAAATTTCACAGAAATAACTTGTAGCACTTTTTGCTCGACCTGGGAATCGAACCCAAGACCTCTGGCGTAGCAGTCGAGCTTAGAACCACTAGTCTAACGAGGCAGTTGTCCTTTTCGTTTATTAAATTTAATAAATAATTATCCGTTGGTCTCTTGGTTCCAAGCGCGACTGATAAGCTAGGGGTCCTGGGTTCGATTCCCAGTCGAGCAAAGTGTTATTGGGTTTTCCATTAGGAATTACTCAGTAGCAGCACGGAGTTTGGATTTGTGCCCGGTTAATGGCAATAGGCTTGCCCCCTATTACATGGGACCTAAAAAAAAAACATACTGGCGAACTGTGGGTGTACATTGGTACACCTCTGTCTAACCCTTCGGGGAATACAGGCGTGATGGTAAATAATTCTGTTCATTTTTAAACTTGCTAGCATCTCGCTTACTTTGAAATGTTGCTAAACAAATATTTTCTTCAGCTATTTTAAAATTTTAATAAATATTTGCCTTCATTGTAAATTATATTCATCTTTTCTAATTATATAGGACATAAATAAACGTTGCTTCTGCCAAAACATGACGTCATCGTCGCATTAGTAAAGTGTAATTTATTAAGTGGTCAGCCTACGTAATTTAATTCTAAGGTATTATTCATGACATTTTTTTTCAAGTCACTGGATGGGCCACCTGATGTTAAGTGGTCACCGCTGCCTATAGACATCTGCAATACCAGAGGCCGTGCGAATACGTTGCCATCCCAGAGACAAAGTTGAAATGTCTCATGTGCCTGTAATTCCACCGACACCCATACCCTTTAAACCGGAACACAGCAACGCTGTTTTGCGGCAGAAATATGTATGGTGGGGGTACTTCTCTGGACGAGATCCTTCACAAAGACCTCTACTACTGCTTAAAATGACATGATCTTAATAGTACCTAATAGGAATTATTATAAAATAATCTAAACGTTTTTCATGCATATCGAAGTAGATGAGAAGCAAAATGTATAGAACCATTGATACGTATATTTCAAACCTTATATACACAACATTTATGCAAATAAACACATCCCAATCTATTATATTTCAAAATAACATCTCATCAGCTCCATTCCCAAAACAGATCAATCAAACTCATAAAACAACTGCCTATCGCAAAATAAAACACCCCAAAACACGTCATTATCGAGACAAAGAGTCCATCTACGGCTAAACGGCTATCGGGTGACCCATTTCGCATCATTTTACCCATAACAGGCCACAATAGCCGAACAAAGGTACCTTGGACAATGGACTTCCTCAGTGGTACTTCACCGGTCTAAAGTACCTGGTAGTTTCCGTCAAGGGTTTGCCGACGCTTTATCTGTTTGAGAGGGGAGGGTTGATATTATGTTGTGGGTAGCCTAGGCAATTGAGCTAGATAGTTTGAATGGCACCTCGGACTTATGGAGAGAAATGATTGAGATATCAGATTGCTTGTGTACTAGATAGAACTATTTTCTTTATTGTATTGGTAAAAGATAATTTGTGGAACAAGTTGCTAGAAAAAACAAATGGGAATCAAAAAGATTTAAATTATGTCATTTTTTTTTGCCTTTTCTTGACGTCCACAGTCTGGATATATGTTTGTTACTTCATCAAAGCAAAACCACTGAACCGATCGTAATGAAATTTTACATAGAAATAGATTTTAATCTAGATTTAGACATTTATGTTACTTTTTATTTTTGACTTTGCCTGTATTCATGGCAACTGACACGCGGGTAAAAGCAATGTATTAAAAAATCTTGCTAACCGTCTCATGTATCGTGGGTGCGCTTACAAATAGCCAGACCCGAAACAACTATCTCTAGACCATACAAATATTAGTTCCGTGCGAGAATCGAACCCACGACAGGCAGCGCAACCGCAAATCGCACAGCTAATGCGCGAACCGTCTCCTGAAATAAATTACACACAGTTTTCAGCAACAAAAAAACACAAAATTAAAAATTTTTAACCCCCGACAGACATAAATAATAACACGGAATAACACAGAATCCCTACCGCAGCTAACAAAAGAGCTGATAACTTTGAAACCGCTGAACCGATTTCCATCAAACATAGCTAAGAACACTTCCCGCTAATTAACATTTCAAAAAAAAAAAAAACACAAAATCGGTTCATGCGTTCGGGAGCTACGATGCCACAGACACACACACAGACACGTCAAACTTATAACACCCCGTTGTTTTTGCGTCGGGGTTTAAAAAATAGAATTTCTTTACAAAATAGTCCCGACCTCTCGTCAGTCATTCCATCAGAGTCTACGTATACAAGATAAACAAAATAATTCTCGTGACAGCACCATTACATCTAATTGAGCACCAGGTCACCTGCCCCTTTCATTAGACACTCGGGGTTAATACTCTGCGGCACGATTTGGCTGAGAAATTAGTCTATATGTTGCAGTCAAAGCTCTTAACCAGTCAAAAGTACTTTTAACTATCAAAATCAGTCGAAATTAATTTTGGCCGTAGGCTTTCGACAATTTTCGGGTTGTTCGAGAAACCGCGCCCCCGGAACGCAAAAGGCACAAGAAGAAACATGGATGGGTTTTTGTCAGGAAAGGTCTGACGCTCACTCCCGCCCCGCCCAGGGTGGGGGAAGTCATATGATGATCTCCCATCCGAAAAACAGGCTTTGACAATAATACTTCTAACTGTAATAACAGTACAAAGTAGATTTATCCAATGGAGCTGGTTAGAAGTGGGTTTGGCTAATTGGTTCTGTTTTGTAGTATAAATATTATCTAACATAACATATATATACCATCACGCCTGTATTCCCCGAAGGGTTAGGCAGAGGTGTAACAATGTACACCCACTGTTTGCCGGTATATTTAGGTCCCATGTAATAAGGGGCGAGCCTATTGCCATTAACCGGGCACAAGTCCTAACTCCGAGCTGCTACTGAGAATTTCATAGAAAAACCCAATAACACTTTTTGCTCGACCTGGGAATCGAACCTAAGACCTTTAGCGTAGCAGTCGCGCTTAGGACCATTAGGCTAGCGAGGCAGTTACATACAACAAAAACCAACATAACAAAAATCAGTTAAAATGATTTGGAGTGATGCTAAACGTAGTTTTGACCAAGTGCATCAATTAAAACAGATTCCAACCGCTGCAGTCAAAAGCACTAATTAACCAATGATTTTCAGACAAAACTACTCTTGTCCAACCTGTTCAGTCAATCCTACTTTTGCCTGGTTAAGAGTTTTGCCTGCAACAAATACAAGACAATGCCCTCGAAATATGTTTCCTTTGAATTTGTATATTATGTATATGATAATGTGAATATGAGATGAGAGAGGGTATGTGTCGGGTATCATTATGGATATATCTGTTTCTAAATAGAAGAGGTATGACTAGATTTTATAGTTTACTAGAGACGCATCCCTGCTTTGCTTGGGTTTGATCTACTGATGTAGCGACATGTCAAAACATCGTGATTTCTGTGCCACCAATATTTCAGTTAAATATTGAAATATTACACATCTAATCCATTACAACAATAAATAATATAAATTATGGTATAGAAAGAATAAAAATATCTTCAGTTTTGAAGAAGAACACGAACAAACTGCATATACAACAAAACATAATTAAAAAGATTCTCCGTGGCGTTACTGTCTCGTTCTTCTCCATAGAGGGCTACCTACTTTTAATAACGAGCTCAACTAGCTCGTTTTTCTGACCAACGGACGAACTCCTTGACAATTCAAAAGTGCTTGTGAATTCTCTAATTGAAATGAATGCTTTGACTTTTAATTTGATCCCACGGGAACCGCACATTTTTCCGGGATAAAAAGTATCCCATGTGTTATTCCACACTACAATCTATCTCCGTGCCAAATTTCATCCAAATCCATTTAGCCGTTCAAGCGTGAAAGAGTAACAAATATCCATCCATCCATCTATCCAACCATCTTCACAAATTTTCGCATTTATAATATTAGTAGGAGTTGGATGTTTTCCTCACAAATCGTCCTACCTTATCCATAAGCCACTCTTACTAACAAATAACATAAAAACTAGCGAATCACCCTCTACTTGGACAATAGAAAATAAAAGAAAAAATCCTCCAGGAAGCGAAGAGGGCAGACTCCATAAAACTCAGACGGCATTATATATTACATGCCAGATAAAATAGATATGTTCGTTTTTCTCGAAACTTTTCGTCTTTATTCGAAAACATCTTGAGGAACCAGAAGTTTGTATCTCTTGGATGGTGACAGGAATGCCCTCTGTCGATTAATATTGTCGTAACCGTGTGTCAAGGTCAAGAATTTAAGAAACTGTTCTATGGTAAAGGCGCTTTACTTTGACCTACGTATTTTTCAGTGCGAATACACGTAGTACGTCTGTGTGAATGTTGGTAATCTAATGGTGCTATTCCAGATTATTATCTATCTCTGTGCCAAATTTCGCTCAGATCCGTTCAGCTGGTCTTGCGTGATTGAGGAACAAATATCCATTCATCCAAATTTTTGCATATATAATAGTGTATATGTGTATTCTCCAGATCGATTTCGGTAACGGCGGCTAATCTTAATCTAGACTAGCGAAGTACGCAGGAGATGTTATAGTGCACAAGTGTGTGCGCAAACACAGGTGCACTCCTCTTCCCTAACTCTCATAGTCCGATGGGACGGTAATCTGACACAACCCAGGAGAGATCAGGCGCAGGACCAACGGCGTTACGTGCTTTCTGAGGCACGGGGGTACCACACCACCAACTAAAGTAAAAGAGTCAGATAAAGTAAGTATATAATACTAAGATGGCTTTAGGAGACCACTTAACGGTCCCGACTACCAAGTATTATAAACCAGCTTAAAGTTCAATTCAACAACCCTCAAGAAAGTTTCCTCTTACAACCCTTATAGCCCAACCAGGGGCAATTATTAGCAAACGGCTCGCAGTTAGTGACACACATTATGAAAGACTTCTAGAAGAAGGTCAGTAGTGCTAGTAATGACTTCTCGTATAAACACCAGGCCATTATAAAGTCCACGATTCTCTCTGAAGAGGCCTTTAGAATCATCCCTCACTTACTCGACCTTGCACACTTAGCGGTAACGACGATGAAAAGTGGACCCTGTGACCTTCACATAAAGTGCTCTTCGGCTTGAGAGCTCAAGATGTTTGTTACTCGACGGGTATTTGAATTTTTGTAAGAGGTAGCTTCTGCCGTGAAATGTGATATTAATTTTAGGGAAAGTCTTTCAGAGGCTTTGCGAAATATTAGGAAGTTTTGTAGGTTGGAGTTTGTTGAGAGATTTTATTTATCTAAGCTGTTTATAATATTGTATGGTTTCTTGTTTTACCTACTTAGAAATTCATAGGGATGGAATACATTAACTATTGGCGTTTAGTAAAAATACAGAGGCTTTTAAAAATGTTCATGAATAACATTTACGCGTATGACTGCCCTACGTGTCGTGGCTTCGATTCTCGCACAGTTGAAATATTTGTAGGGCCTACAAGCATTTGTGTCAGGCCTGGGTTCTTTGTGTATATGGTAGTTTATGTGTTTGTACGATATAGGAGAAATTCCTAGTGTGATATACCTAACGATTAAGAAACAAAAGCACAGGGACAAGTGAACATAGGACACGACTTTCAAACAAAACAAAAAGGAATTATGGTCTTTTGAGACGATCTCTAACATCAACAAATTACTTCTAAGGCTATGACGCCAGACGCTCCACGCATATTGATACCAACGAACTTCAATAACGAAAACAAACGAAGAAACAAACAGTATCAAAGTAGAATCAAGATCAATCCATCTTGTCACGGGTCTTTCCAACTTTATTGCGAATATTTCGAACGTTACATTCGCCGCCATTTTGTTACGAGTTGGAATAGTACGTGTCAGCTGTTTATCATGACACGTTTCGCCTAAATTACTTTATGTACCTACTGTGTAAGGCGAAAACCGTGGCGTAACTATACTTCGGCTTTTTGGTAAACATATTTTCGTAATAAAAAAGAAAGTAAACATATTTTGTACCTTAATCTTAGTAACATGATTTTTGTTCCCTACATAATAATACGGGGAGAAATAAGACAAATCACATAGTCGACAACTATGTACACTGTCCATCAAACTAAGTATTAATTATTGCTGGGAAACAACTTATATTTTTGATGTAAAAAATCACTGTTTACGGTAACGCGTAATGTAAAGTAGATAGAACATTGTGCTTATGATCGGAATGATTGGTAGAACATATAAATTTCGGCGACGTTGAGTGTCATTTTCCACCCTTAATGTCAAATTCCCACATACCATCACGCCTGTATTAACCGAAGGGTTAGGCAGAGGTGCACCGATGTACACCCATAGTTTGCCGATATGAGGGGGCGAGCCTATTGCCATTAACCGGGCACAAATCCTAACTCCGAGCTGCTACTGAGAAATCAAAAACCAAATCACCAGCCTTTTTAAATGTCTTTTTGAAATCATGTCCAAAAAAATTGGCCCTTTTCTGCGCATTATTAAAAAAATAAATGGTGAAATTTGGACAGATCAGTTGATCTATTACCAGCTTTAGCCATAACTTTTTTTAAATGCAACTTTCCATTTAAAACCTCCTGTGACCAAATTCCTTCCCCCCCCCCCTCATGAACTGTAAAAACTTACGCTGTTTTATATATTCAATCATTACACCTTACAAATAACCTAGTCATCATATTACCTTTTTGCGCCAGATTTGCGTAGTCCCCTCGAGCCCACGAGTGACCCTAATCACCTTCTAATGGAATGTACAACCCTTGATAGCGAGGTCAAACCAAACACTCCTTGGGTGCTCCCTTAGGGAACGACTAAATTAATGTTTGTAGCTGACTAATTTGATTACTTGCTTATTTACTTGGAAGATACGGAAGGTGAATAAAACATTTGGAACTGTGATCTATTCTACAAATTCTATTTAATTCATACCCAGTATGTACCTAAATTGGGATAAAATGGGTTTAAAAAAAAACTTAACTTTTTTTTTAAATTGGACAAGTCCGCCACTCTTTTGCTAACCACTGCAACTCTTAAAGCCAGAATAAACAGTGGAGACTGCCAAAAAAGCGCCGAGGCAATGAAGCTCGACGGAGTCCCGGAGAAACGATTCAACTGTTTTGGATCCCACAACGAAATTTTTTAATCTGGACCATACCTATATCCGCATAATTAAGTTTCAACTTTTTTCTAGAAACATATGCAAATAATCTCATTGTCCTTGTACGTGCTGCCATGAACAGTGAGTTTCCATACCAAAATTAAAAGTCGTTCTCAAGCCTTAATTTTACCTCAAAGTTACTAAATCCGACAGGCAGTCCTTATTCGTATTAATGTTTCATTTTACATGCTATACAAACATTATATTCAATTCGTAACATGTCTTAAAAAAAAACGCCACAATATAACGTAAAATATTCAGCCTCAATTTACTGTTAAAGCTAATAATTTCCTAAGTAAGTCAGCCCTCTTTTCAAATATTCCTTTTTATTACATTTCCGATGTCGATGTCAGATGTCAGCTAGCAAAGCAAATTTCCCAAGTGTTACTGAAATTGGAAATGAGCCCGCCTGTCTAGCGTATCAACGAATAATTTCTCGTCTTATTAAACTTTTAAATTTTCCGGCGAGACTCCCGTTGCTTTGAAACGGGCGAGGCCGGGCACACGAACCGTGAAACTAGTTTCATAGCAATGTTGGCATAATAAATAGGGTATAATTGGTTATACCAACAGAAATTATACGAATTATTAAGGGCAGTTTTAGTGGAAACTAGTTTGAGAACACAATCAACATTTGGTTTAAAGTTTGTGTTTTGGAATAAATTATAGCCATTAATAGTTCTAATACTCGTTTATAAAAGGTTTAGAATGATAAGGACAGAGGAATGATAAAAGCAATGCTTGTAAAAGACTGCTAAGTCATAGTTAACTACCTACTAACATAACAAAACACTTGACTTTGATAGTACCAGCCTATGCCTATACAGAGAAAGCCAAGCCGCCTTGAGCAAGCGTAGTGATCAATGCTCGTGACTTCTCTGTATGAAAAGAGGCTGGTATTACTGAAATTGGAATAGAAATAAATCTGTAGGGTTTTCTTCAAGCCCGACATAACCCTTCTCTTACCAACGGGTAAAAATAATCCCAAACAATAGAGTCAGCTGGTAAAGACAGGCACAAAGAAAAACATTAACAGAAATATAAATGTTGACCGACAAACTGAATCGTTAAAAGATTAAAGGTCGATGAAATAGCCTAGCGAGCCATCACTTCTACTAATACTGGTATTGAGATGAATCCTTAAAAACGCGAATTGATAGAGATATTATCTTGTTTATATCCGTTGGTGAGTGAAATGAGATACAGTAATAGGTTCGTTCACGTATTATTTTACGACGTGAGGAGAAAGATATATGGAGGGGTTGAGGTGAGGTGTTGGAAAACCCAAATTTCGCGACTAGGCGTGTATTATGGCGGCACAAAAACAGCATGTACCGCATATATTCCAGGGTTATTAGTATCACATACTTCGAATTTTTGGAACATGATTTTTTAAGGAGATGTGCGTTTATTGATAACCTTACTTTCATTAACATATTGCTATATCATACTACTCCGTAGTCAGGTAAACACAACTGCCGCATTGGTCTCATCTTGGGTTCTATTCTCAAGTCATGTAAAGTGTTTTACCATTAGAATTTTATCAGTAAACTGGCATCAGAATGTTAGTAGTATAGTACCTCTCGGAAAGCACCAGTTGGTCCTGCGCCTGGTCTCTCGCCGGTTATGATGTGTTGCCGTCCCATCGGAATATGAGAGTGAGGGAAGAGAGTGCACCTGTGTTTGCGCACACACTTGAACACTATAACATTACCTGAGTACTTAGGTAATCTCCGTTGAGATGGGCCGCCGTGACCGAATTCGGTCGGAAAAATATACTTCTGTACTAATATTATAAAGAGGAAATATTTTTGTTTGTTTGTTTGTGACGAATAGGCTCCTAAACTACAGGGCCGATTTAAACCATTGTTTTACCAATAGACAGCAACATTATTCTGAGTAACATAGGCTATATAACATCACGCTACGACCCACGAGAGCGGAGCAGTGACGATAGACGTAACTTAACACAGGTGAAATAAGCCACGCGGACGAAGTCACTGGCAGTTCGCTATGTTGTATAATCACAACGCGAACGAAGTCGCGGGCAACAGCTATTTAAGTATAAAATGCTGTGCAAGCCGGACACAATAAATTAGCAGTAGCTAGCAAGGAGCTACGGAATAGTAACCGATAGATCATGCTTTTTGGAGGGAAGTGGAAATTATGTTATTACTCCGCCGCCAATCTTTTCTGATTAATTTCGTTTCGGAATCATGGTATGCTTAATAGGTGGAACCTTTATGTTTAAATAGGAGGCGAGCTTATTGGGCTTGACCAATTAAAAATAAAAGATCATATAAGAATTGGTCCTGTATTAAAACTTGTTCATAATGACAAGTACAATGACCCCTAGTCGTACTGCAAACGTTGTGTAATAGAATAAACACAAATCCTGAAAGTAATCCGTTACGTAATCAACAAAATACACTCTATTATTATACTACTAATGAGAAACAGAACAAAACCAAGTGCATTCTAATTAATTCCCGTACATTCTGTTATCAGAACACGTCATTGTTTAATTATGTGATAATAAGTGGCAACTGAAACATATTGAGTGTTCTACGTAAGCAAATACAGATTTGTGTTCATTAATGTAAATTGTAAATTGAATTACTCATAGTTTGTTGACATTACGGTATTTATTTATTAATATTAATTAATTTATATTAACTGTCTCGGTAGCCTAGTGGTCCTAAGCGCGAGTGCTACGCTAGAGGTCTTGGGTTCAATTCCCAGGTCGAGCAAAAAGTGTTATTGGGTTGTTCCATTAGGATTTGCTCAGTAGCAGCTCGAAGTTAGGATTTGTGGCCGGTTAATGGCAATAGGCTCGTCCCCTATTACATGGGACCACGCTACGACCCACGGGAGCGGAGCAGTAACCAAAGACGTAACTTAACACGGGTGAAATAAGTCACGCGGACGAAGCCGACGGGCAGTTCGCTAGTACCTAGATAAAGTTATCTACTAAGTAAAGAATATTTAACTAGAAATTCTCTTCAAGGTAACATGGAAATCAATACGAGAACACCCGGACTAGTTATTTACCAAATAATGTAATACACAACGACCGATTTCCCAAGCGATATACATACTGACCTAGGACGAGAAATTGTTATTCAATTACTATCTTGTACCACTAGTTAGCAAGGTCTTAGAGTACCAGGGGAGATGAACTTCCCTAGTAGTATTGAAATCAATTAGACAAAGGTAAAATATAAATTGTTTTCCATACGTTTGGTATTTGGAAGGCCAATGAGGAGTATAATCAAAGATTTCAGAATGGATGGATGGATTTTGGACTGGATTTTATTGAATTATTTTTTCGGCAGTCATTGGATGGCAAGTAAACCGGGGCGGCCCAGCTGGTGTTGAGTGGTCACTGCTGCCTATAGACAACTGCAATAACAGAGGGCTTGCAGATGCGATGCCATTCTAGAAACAAAGTTGAAAAGTCTTGTGTAAAGAAGTTTGTCCGGGTTTGTCAAAATATCAAACAACTAGCTTCTGCGCGTGTCTTTGTTTGCGTGGACGATAAGTGTACTTACCATGAAATATAGCATAAAGCACTCCGAAATATAGTGGATTTCTATGATTGTAATTTTTTTTGTAATCGGACCAGTTCTTTCAGAGGTTACCTCTTATTAACAAAAATGCGAGTGCGAGTCGGACTGGCGCACGATAGGTTCCGTACCATTATGTATAAAAACGGCAACAAAAAGAAACACGTTTGTTGTATGGGAGTTCCCGTTAAATATTTATTTTAGTCAGATTTTTAGTATTTGTTGTTATGACAGCGGAGTCTTAGTAATAGGTCACGTTTTGCCCTTTGGGTACGGAACCCTAAAAACGAACAATAATCTTCAAAATTAAATTAGATCCAACTAACCGAACTACGATCTACCAATTCACTATTCCATCTTCAAAAACCCAAGCTCACAAACTAACCTAAAATCTAGTTCTAGAACTAATAACTAAACCACGAGCTAGGTCTCCTGGGAAATGCTACCTCATGACAGACTGCTGGCGGATTTGAATTTGTCATTCCGTCACATATTGTATAAACCGAAATTAGTTTCCAACTCGACCTGGTGTCGTGGTACACCTATCTCAACGGTAACGTGTGAATGAGAGTGTTTTATTTGACAGACTAGCTTTTGCCCGCGATTTCGTTCGCGTGAATGTCGGTTATCGTCGGTGTTTCTATTTTGCGCGGAACCCAAATTCTTTGTCTAAGTTAAAATTTGCCAAGTCAAGCAGACAGATAGAAATTTTTTTTTTGTTTTCATGTACAGTGTCGTAACACTTAATTTAGCCTAAATCCAAAAACTTTTCAACTAACTATGGAATTGGGTAGATAACACCACTAATCAATTGACATACTTTCTATGAGCTGTGAAAACGCTATTCCCTCATATTTTTTGTATGACAATACTAAACTATGACGTCCCTTTTTTGTCTTCTCAATTCACTATTTATCGATTTTAAAGCAACTAAAAATCGAATTTTGTAGTTATTTAAAAATTAATTGGGATTTCTGGGCTAAAATAAACTGTTCTTTGTGTGAAGTTACACACATACCATCACGTCTATATTCCCCGATTGGTTAGGCAGAGGTGTAACTATGTACACCCACAGTTCGCCGGTATGTTTAGGTCCCATGTAATAGGGGGCGAGCCTATTGCCATTAACCGGGCACAAATCCTAACTCCGAGCTGCTACTGAGAATTTCATAGAAAAACCCAATAACAGTTTTTGCTCGACCTGGGAATCGGACCCAAGACCTCTAGCGTAGCAGTCGCGCTTAGGACCACTAGGCTGACGAGGCAGTTTGTGTGAAGTTGTTTCTTGGAATTTTTGTTTAATGGTGTCATCTACCCAATTAGATTTTCAGGTGCTTTGAAACCAATAAATAGTCAAGTTGGCAATAAGTAACGTCACAGTTTGCTATTGCCATACAAAATCATAGAAAATGCGCAATTCTTTTGTTAGCTTTTAAAATAAATCTACATGTAACATAGTCAGTTTTGTGTTTAGCGCCAGTTGCATGTCCCATTACGAGAACTGTCCTCACAAATTCATTATAACTTTGGAGTTGGGATTAACACATTGCAGTCTCGACACCCAGGACAGAGTTCTCCTCATTTTGAAGTTAGTCGTAACTTATAGTACATGAATTTCGGTAAAAGACTCTGTATTTGAAGCTCTGTTTACGGCAGTACAAGGTAGCTTTTAGGTTAGTTCTTCTCTCTAAAGAAGTATCTAATTATTTAACATTTAGTTATATTACTTGTTTTGATAAAGACTTAGTGAAATCAGATAGGTATTATCATCTACTTAGCCTTTTCCCAACTATGTTGGGGTCGGCTTCCAGTCTAAACGGATGTAGCTGAGTATCAGTGTTTTACATGAATCGACTGCCTATCTGACCTCCACAACCCAGTTACTTGGCGACACGTCTAACCTCTTGGTTAGACTGGTTGTCAGACTTCCTGGCTTCTGACTATCCGTAACGACTAGGTTTTATATGTTCCTATTATTTAAAATATGTACAAATTGATTTTTGAGGGAAAATATTTTATTATAAAAATGTTGCCCTATACTAGGGACTTCTCCTGCATCGTGGGTGCGTTTAGAAACATATAAACTCACATACACAAACAGCCAGACCCGGAACAGCTATCTGTAGGTGATTTTTTTTTTCCGTGCGAACCGATTATGGAACCGCAGTCGCTCAAACATTGAGCCAACAGTGTCGTTAGCCAACATTTTAAAGTATTTATTATTGTTATTAACTAGCTCGTACTGTCCCACAGCTGGGAAAAGTCCTCCCTCCATTTCTTCCATATATCGAGACTGCGCTACACCTTGCTAATTCTCAAGGAAGCCGATCAAGTAATCCCGCCTTCTGCTTCGCGGTCTACCGCGTCCCTCTTTTTATTTTGTAATGTCTTCGTCCTGCTCACCTCCCTTACACAACCATTGGTGTATTTCTGTATTTTAACCTAATTAGTGCTAAAACTTACCTTGCCATCACTCTTCCAGTATATGAAGAAGCCATACTCGTCCACTTTGAACAGGCAGTTCTGTTCAAACTCTGTGTTGTCCTTCTCTTCTGTCCACCGGTCGAAGGTGGCACCCTGCGGAAGATAAATAAGGATTTTATACAAAAGTATTGTAAACTACACATATTTTGTGTTTACGGTGAATGAAAGAAGCCTCCCTGTTACGTCTGGCACACCCTGAGCACTCATCGCCTGTCAATTGGCTAATCCTTTCACCAAGATGGCAAATTTAAGCTCTAATCTGTCCTCCTCAGAGTCAAGCAATCCACTGCTAAAATTATATTATTTAATTTACATATATTTGTCATCGATACGCTAAGAAAAAGATATATTATTTATAGGGACAGTATGGACTCGAGCTATTTTTTCGAGGATTCCGGGCAACTAATTTCTACTTTCCGACTAACTGACTCATTGAAAATTCAAAAGTGCTTGCAGGCAAATTGTTTAATTGAAAAAAAAATGCTTTGACTTGAGTTTTAAAATAAAATTTGGATAGAAAATGTTTCTGTATTTTATTTTGTGGTAGCATGCAATTAACCCGAGTCCTTTCTGACCCTCTAGTAGGTAAGTACCATTATTAAAGAGGAACATGAAAAAGTTACGATTTTATTATTTGATTCGCGAGATAAAAGTATTTGATTTCATTTCAACGAAAAACGACACTTTTTACCTCACATAATTTTTTTATATCAACTTTTTATGAACCGTTTTAGTCTGCATGGCTCAAAAGCGTAGCTTTTAACAGCCAATTAAAACCGCGGGTTCCGTTAAAAGGTATATAAAGATCGAGCCGTTTATTGGCTGTATTTTTCGTCGTGTCAATAACGCTACTGTCATTGGTTACTCGAGTGTCGCAGCAGGGACCCGTTCTGTCATAAACGAAGCTGTTTGTACATCGTAAAATGGTGTTGTAGTGCCAATTAGTGACAATTTTAAAATGACTGGGACTGTGGACTGTAAAAAGCTGATTAAGATAGAATTGAGTTTGGGTTATTTATTTTTTCAATGGTTAATTTAGCTGATGCTGCTATTATTAAATTGGTAATAAAACATTATATTAGTCTAGTCTGTTAAGGTCATAAATTTAGCTTTTGTTTTCTGTTCCATCTTTTTGAATCTGGGCTTTTGAAATTCATAGTGACACGACTCCTTTTCTCATGCGACATTATCTATGTGTCTACTACTTACCCCTGCCTTGAAAGCTATTTAAGTAAACTCCTTTGCGTATCCGTTCTTGACTATCTGGTTACCAGCGAAATACTATACACCTTGTCCGGGAAATTACGAACACAAGAAATAACAGCCAAATCGGTCTAGCCGTTTTCCAGATTTGCGCTTAGCAACACATTTATCCATCAATTTTTATTTATACAGATAGATTTATAGAAGTTAAATATATTGATATAGAATAGATATCTTTTGATAACTACCGACATAGACTCCTTCGCGTGTCCATTCTTTAAAATTCAGTAATCTATATTACTCATAAACTGACGGCAGCGCCAAAATACCATACGAATACGCAAATAAAATAAAATGATGGTTACCTGTGTTCAAATCAAATGGAAGAGACATAAACTTGATGTTTGTCTAGTCAAGCCGGAGCAGAGGTGAGAAGATTATGTGAGCGCGCCTCGACTGAGCGGCTTACGACGCCGCGTCGTTGGATAGATACGGACGGTAACTGGGGATTGGTGTAGGGTGCCAGTGGTAGAGGGGAGCGGTTTTCATGCTCACAATGCCAGTATTGTAACTCCTTTAAACCTTGTCAAAAGAAACCCTTTTTGTACAGACAAAATGAGGTTTTTGGAAAGGGTTTCCTGATGTAGTCATAAGCATTGAGACCACCATCCAAATTAAAATGTTTTTTTGCATCTTTTTACGAAAAACTTAAATACCGGCACAATATTTGCCTGTTTTACATTGCTATCATAAATAGTGATTTTCATCACCAAAGTAAAAGTCGTCACCCAGCAATAATATTTGCTCAACGTTGCTTAGCTTAATAGGTAGAATACGTATTAACGACTACGTGATGTATCTTTGAACACCCCGCGCGTCAAATGAAGATGCACAAATCTTAATAAAATCGTCCGTCATTCTCACCCGCTGTAACTGGCAACACACCCTTACGTATCTACGCTCAGTAAGCATGTGCGATCGACTCTGATTTACGGCGTGATCGGCACATGGACTGACTCGCAGGCATCTCGCCTGTCTTCACGTAACGAGAACTCTGGATTTCCTTCACAGATTACATCATTATCTGTGATCTTTGTATACGAGTAGAGTGGAACTGGTGTTTCTTATTCTGTTTATAAAAATAGAAGTTTGTGAAGTGAATAAAGATATAAGATTTGAGATTTTAATTTTTTATTTTAATTTTTTATTTTGAGATTATAATTTTTTTATATTTATTTTCATAGGTGGCAAACTATTTTTTTCCTTACCTGAAGCAGTAGGTCAGGGACCGGGATCTGCCAGTTGAACTCGAACTTCTTGGTCATGGTGCTCGCTTTTCAACACCTTCCCTCTCAAAGATTCAGCATGCGTGCATCCTTGACGCCCTGAGGACAAAGAAGGGTCAAATTATATATTTATAGGGTAACTGTAAATTTGGTTAAAAGTAAACCTTTTATTTTATAACCATTTAAAAATGATATCTGAAACAAAATAATACTGAAAGTCCTTTTTGGTATAATGTCTCTCGATAAATACCACTTGCCTAATGTCCAATATTTACAGGCTTAAAGTGAGATAATATTTAGGAAACTAAAACTAAATGGGATCGTATAATTCCTTTGTATCGCCGTCAAATGGAAATATGCCCAAAAGACTGGCAATTCTGAAGTTATCTGTCCGAGTGTTTGTTCCGACTAATCTCCAAAACGACTTGACCGATTTTGACGGGATTTGCACAAGCCAATAGCTGTTGTTATATGGAGCAACCTTAGTTACTTTTATGTTAGATAAAGAATTGGGCTCCATTTATGTAAACGAAGTCGCAGGGATATGCTTGTGTTGCTTGTATATTATGATACAAAATTGTACCCATGTCAATGTGGACAGGTACATGAGAACCCTGTAACTATTCCAGGAACTGTTGCTGTATCTAGTTTAATTAAAGTTTGTTAATGTTACTGGACATCACTAAGTGCAAAGGACGAGGCATTTGAAAATCTAAACAATTTAATCTCATGTCAGATTGGCTGCTGTTTGGGTCAGCCAATCCCATGATCAGATTTGATTAATCTGCTAGAAATTGGTTAATTTAATAAATGTTGCCCCACACTCGGAATTTCTCCTGTATCGTGGGTGCGTTTACAAACTTATACCAACAGCCAGATTCGGTACAACTATCTATAAGCCATAAAAATATTTGATCCGTGCGGGGACTGAACCACGGACACGCAGCGCAGCAACATCGTGAGCAATCACTCAGCCACTGCGGATTGAATAAATTCTTTTGCAAAACACCAGGTTTTTGTAAAACCACAAACTACGCATACAATCACAACATACCATCACGCCTGTATTTCCCGAAGGGTTAGGCAGACGTCTACCAATATACCCAAGACCTCTAGCGTAGCAGTCCAGCTTAGGCCCACTAGGCTAACGACGCAGTTAACATACATAATTATATTCATATTCATGTTAATTAGCTGCCTTCCTTCTTATACCTATTTATATGTATTTTCTATCTGCAGAAACTTGTGATTGACCTACTCTCGTTACTCATCCAATCTTATTTCTGTATAAGCTATAAGTTTTCCAAATAAAAATAAACATAATAATAAAATTAAAAATATTTTTTAGTAACGCCCGACAGAAGAAAGATCCCTGCCGCAGGTAACAAAACAGCTGGTAACCTTGAAACGGCTGAAGCGATTTTAATAACACATATCTAAGAACCATTGCTAGGAAACCTGCTTTCAAATAAATAAAACCGCATTCAATGCGGTGCACCCGTTAAAGAGCTACGGTGTCACAGACAGACACACAGGCACGTCAAATTTATAACACCCCTCTTTTTGAGTCGGGGGTTAAAAATAAATAAACCTTTTAAAACCAAAGGAGAAGTGGCAGTCTGAGTGAAAATCCTTAAGAATAATGTAGTGGTTTTAAAACAAAGCTCTGCCATTATGATAACATTACTATTTACCCTCCCTGAGTGATAGCGTGGTGTTATCGCGTTAAGTGTTTTTGTCAGCCGACCGGCCTAGAGCTGGGGTGTGGTTATGTCACTTGACAAATTATCTCGGTTTTATTTAGGACTAGCGAACTGCCCGCGACTTTGTCCGCATGGCTTATTTCATCCGTGATAAGTTACGTCCTTGGGTACTGCTCCTTTTCCGTGGGTCGTAGCATGATGTTATATAGCCTATGTTACTCAGGAATAATTTAGCTAGCTATTGGTGGAAAAATAGTTAAAATCGATCCAGTAGTTTCGGAGCCTATTCGTTACAAACAAACAAACACAGAAATCTCTCCACTTTATAAGATTTGTATAGAAGTATAGATATGGATAAGTATAGACTAAGGTAGACGATAGACTGTTTCTGTCATCAAGTCTCAGATAGCCAAATTACCTGTTTTAAGCCCTGTTTGTGTCATGCATAGGTTTCTGATTCTTGGAAAAGAAAATGTAAATGATAAATAATAATTACCTTGTTAACCTAGTGCTCATAAGCGCGATAGCTACGCTAGAGGTCTGGGGAACGGTTCGCAAGTCGAGCATAAAGAGTTATTGGGTTTTTCTGTGAAATTCTTAGTAGCAGCTCGGAGTTAGGACTTGCGTCCGGTTAATGGTAATATGCTCGCCTCCCTATTACATGGGACTTAAACATACCGGCGAGCATTGGGTGTACATTGGTACACCTCTGCGTAACCCTTCGATGAATACAGGCGTGATGATATGTGTAAATAATTACAAAAAAAATATGCAGACTTCACCATAGATTGTTTAGAGACTTCTCAGACTACCGCCGCGGATTCAGTGACACAAAAAGTCGGTCGTCTATGTAGGCCCTTAGATGACTACATCTGAGAAGTAGTTACATAATTGCATTTAGCAGAAGAGGTTGGATAGATGCCTAAGTGTTATTTGTATAGTTGAATGTGGCTCAAAGGTTTAGAGCTAAAATATACTGTCCTACTAGCTTTTGCTCTCGACTTTGTCCGTGTAAATATCGGTGTTTAAAACGTTATAGCTGTTTTCCTCGGAAACAGTTCTTTTTTTGGAATGAAATGTACCCTATGTCCGTTTCCGTACACCTGACAACGTATATGCAAAATATCAGAATGATCGGTTCAGTGGTTTAGGCGTGAAAGGTAACAAACAAACAAACTTACTTTTGCATTTATAATATTAGTTAGGATATTAACAGTAAGTAGACCTCAATGCAAATTGCTAAATTATTTCAATTCAGATCAAAGGGAAATCGGGAAAATGATTTTAGCGCATTAAGAATAGCTTGCTATTACGAACATCGATTATCGCAAACGCAGACAAAGTCGGGGAATAAAAGGTAGCCTTTATTTTTACCATCATATTTTTATGATCCTAAGCTGCTGCCTCTTTATTAAATTTCATAATAATCAGTTCAGTGGTTTCGCCGCGATGAGGTAACCAATGAAGACACAGAATTACTTTTGTATTTATTATGGTTTGCTACTTAAGGAGCGGGCGTATTCGTCTGTAATGTAACGTTACAGGGTGGAGAATGTATCAGTGGTTAGGCGAACCGAACGTAACAGTGTGCAACCGGTTAAGGTGGTAGTACTGACCGGTGTTACGGACTAAAATGTATGTGCAATTCGCACCCCTCCTATCTCGTTGCAAGCGCCTTGTTTCCCCGTACCTACCGACTGTACGAACGCTCGCTGTGTAACAAGTTATATTACGCTCCGTAACGCCGGTCAGTACTGGCCTTAATGATGCAATTCGAGCATTACAAAAATGAGGGAGGAAAACCGAACATTGAAGGGAGCAATCTCTGTAATAATTTGATACAACTTGTATCACCGATGCTGCACGTGATTGGTCCGTCCGGTACGAATGATTCCGGTGAAGGAATAACCTTTGCAAGAATAATCATACAACATGGCGTGTCAAGAAAGATTAGCTAGCTAGTCGACACTATAGATGATAATTTAACGAATTTCAACTGCTGACCTTAATCGTCAATCAACGCCTTAATACTGTCGTTAGGCTCAATACACACCGTTTTTTTTTTTTTTGGGTGGGTGGGCAATCATCTAATCACTTCTCCCGCCCTGGGCGGGGCGGGTGGGAGTGTCAGACTTTTACTGACTAAAACCCACCCATGTTCCTTCTTGTGCCCTTTGCGTTCCGGTGGCGCGGTATCTCTTACGAACAACCCGCAGCCCCGGCACACCGTTGGAATTGAATGTTGTACACGTGCACACTTCATATGATCTTAAACTGCTTACGGATGCCGCAGAATCAAATCCTAATTCACGCGTAACGAGGAATTCCGTTCCACGGCGATGTGTACTTAGCCTTAAGCCACGATTGAGCGCTGGAGCTCAGAGATTATAGATTAACCTAGTGAAGACTTTAATTGACTGAAGTGATGCCCTAGCAAGGGATCGTGATTCTTCGAAAGATTTGGTCTAAGACAGACGCTGTGGCATTCGTTTCTTTTGTTCATTTTGATTAAGAAACATGTTTTTAAGCTTCAGACTTTTTTTGGACTAAAGAATTAGCATTGCCATACAACGTGGCAATGCTGCAAGCCCTTTGAGCATTTTTCCTATTGATAGCGATGCGGATAAGTGTTTTGATGCTCCATGGAGCTTCCTTTTTTGTTATAAACTGTACACAGTTTGTAATTTAATTATTATTTAAGTAAGTTTCATGCGGCGAACTGTGGATGTACATAGGTACACTTCTGCCTAACGCTTCGGGGAATACAGGCGTGATGGTACGATGATGATGGTAAGTTTTAAGTTTAAAAATCAAATTGCAAGTATATGTGTATTAGGAATACTTGGAATTTCTACTCCATTGTAGTATTTCCAAGCATATAAATTAACATACACAGACTACCGGACCTGTAACAACTACCTGTTGGCTATACAAATATTTGTTCCGTATCATAACTGGCCTAGTGGCCCTAAGTGCGACTGCAATGCTAGAGGTCTTGGGTATGATTCCCAGGTCGAGCAAAGTGTTTTTGTGTTTTTCTATGAAATTCTCAGTAGCAGCTCGGAGTTAGGATTTGTGCCCGGTTAATGGCAATAGGCTCGCCCCCTTTTACATTGGTCCTAAAGATATCGGCGAACTGTAGGTGTACATTGATACACCTCTGCCTTACCCTTCGGGGAATACAGCAGTCAATCGCAGCGCCACTCCGTCAACTGTTCGCCAAAAAAATTCAGGTCAGTGCTATCTTCACGATCGCGTGTCAAACAAAACTTACTCGAAATCTTCATCAGTAATTCTTGTCAAGCCGAATTGGACCACAGTCCTCGTTAACTATCTTATCTAGGGTCTATGAGGTCATGTGCTGACCCGCTCTTAAGCTGAGTAACGGCCGAACTTGAGCCCTTCCTAAGTAAGAGGTAGAATGGAAAAATGTCGGACATTTGAGAGGGCACGGTCTTGGAGTCGAATTTTTGTGTAATTCGGGAAGTATTTCCAAAGTTTCTTTAAGAAGGCGAGGCTTGTTTAAGGAAAGGTTATACATTGTTGAAATTGCAATGGGGTAATTTATTAGATGGTAAGGGAGTGCGGTACTACGGCTTAGTATTATTTAGCTATTGTTATGTAACAAGTTTTATGCTTTGGCCGATGTGGTTCGAATTTCAACCTCGCTTGACTACCTTTGCCGCTTTTCTCTTCGCGTTTTTTTTAGGATGGGTAGTCATCAGATGTCTTTATCCGCTCCGAAAGGGAGTGTCAGGCTCCTACTGACTAAAACCCCTTTCCCTTTACGTTTCAAACGCCCTTTGCGTTTCAGGGCCGCGGTGATTTTTACAATTCAATTGTATTCGTTTGTTACATAGTTATATTTACTTTATATTTTGAGAAATAGGTAGGTAGTCGAGTATCTTTGTACTCAGTCTTTCTATTCTCGTTTCTTTTGCCTGTTGCGTGAACATAAATAGTTCCATAAATAAATTAATAAATCGACTCTTCACGTGATCCGAGGACAGGCCTTTACTTGGACCAAAGAATCAGCAATGCCATAAAACATGGCAATACTGCAAGCCCTTTGGGCACTTGTCCCATTGACAGCGAATCGGACGAGTTTTTTTGATGAACATTCCCTTTTCTTTTTTAAAAATTGTACACACCTTGTAATTTACACTGATATTCAGCTGCATCAGGTTAGACTGGAGGCCGATCCCAACATAGTTGGGAAAAGGGTAGGCAGATGCTGATGACATACTTTGTAATTTAATTATAATTTAGAAGTTTTCTGTTTATAATAAGTAAATTATTTAAAAACCTTTCTCGTTTGAAAGTGTCATCGATTATTGTACCTCGCCGTTTCAACATCATTTATGGCAAAGTTTGTAATGTATACAAAATAAATGTTATCAAAAAGCCATAGAACGGCGAGGGAAAACTTTGCCTCGCGTTTTCTATGGTTTCCTAAAGAAACTTGTTTACTTCGCTCAGTTGATATTGAATTTTCCTCACGTTTTCCTCACTCGTTGAAAAACGTGCCTGAGTTTTCAAAATAAAATGATTTGTTCATAAAAGTTGCCAGGATAAAAAATTGAAGGGCTTCTAGGGTGACTTTGTGTTTTCAAACCATTTCAAACGAAATTTTGGAATGTTTCTGACGCTAAATTGGGTTCGCTTTGTTTAGTGAGATCGATTTATAATTGTCATTGAATTTTGATATTCATAATCATTGTGTAATAATAAAACGCAATTATTTTGACATTACAAACAGACGCTTCAATTTTATTTATTTGTAGACTTTTATATATTTTTTTCAATTATTTTTTCTTCATCCAAAAAAGTCTCGCTATAAAAAAACACCAAATCGTAGGTACACTTATTTCACAGAAAACACACGTCAATCAAAATACCTACACAATGTTATCTACAAAGGCTATCTCCTGGCAGTGGGGTCAGCACAGATCAAAGCGCACATGTACCTAATTGCGCATCCTTATATTATGTAGATAGGCTTATCATATAGACAAAGTCCATTATGTAAACTTGAATAGATTTTACGGTATTGTGATGTGTTCTATCGTCTCTTGAAGTATGAGACATGGTCTAATAAATTACCTGTCTGAAAGGTATTATTATACATATTCGCCATGTCAATTGAATAGCAGATGCGCAGTTCAAAAAAGTGCGATTGTGGAGCTCCTGATCAGACATTGCCTCATATGATGGAGTGTCCTAATTGTCCGTTCACCTGCAGCCTTCACAATTTAAATAGCGGCTCTAACGAACGCCTACAACGTGGGCACCTATTGGACCCAATTAGTATAAAAGCTACAAATGTATTATCGATAAAGAAGAAGTTAAAAAAAAAATACACTTAGTTCAGATAACTGAATCCATACTGTACATTTCAAATTAAATTAAAAACAACTCAACACATTCAAATTAAAATTACCCGCTTAATAATTGATCTCCATAGCTGAGAAGAGATCCTTTCTGCTCAATGTTCAGAATTAGAATTGAGATCAAGTTTTGCATCTTCGTCAAAATCAAGCAGATAACTATACAAATGATTCTTGACACGAATCAATCTATACTAATAATATAAAGCTGAAGAGTTTGTTTGTTTGGTTAAACGCGCTAATCTCAGGAACTACAGGTATGAATTGAAAAATTCTGTTTGTTTCGGATAGTCAACTTATCGAGGAACGCTATACACTATATAACATCTCGCTACGACACTCTGGATTGGAGCAGTAACCAGTAACATAACGCGGGAAAAAAAAACACGCGCGCAAAGTCGCTGGCAGAAGCTAGTAATAAAATAAATCGTTTTAATGGTTGTTCTTAGTCGTTGAATTTTGAATTTGAACTAGCCATCTTGCTGCTGGGTTTAGGCAGGTGGGGCGGTGAACGCACGCATACAGTGATATACTTGCGCGACGCTGCCTACCGCACACGCAACAGGGCGATTCTGTTCTTTGAAAGAGGTGTATTCTGAAATACTGTCTAATATAAACGCCTAAACAAAACTAGTTTTTATTAGTTATTGACCAAGGGTTGTAATTTAATAGTATACTCCCGAACGAATTTCGGTCAAGGCGGTCAATTTCAACGACTTCTGACAAGTATATCCAAGTACTTGAATTTTGAGAGACGAATTTTGCATGAAAATTCCCATTTGTATGTGACATGTGAACAAATGGCCCCAAATTCTCATTCAAATTGATTGACAATAACAAATGACGGCGTACTAATTTGGAATCGTGAATAATTGAGAGGAACACGAGTATGTATGTAACTACATTAATTATTTTTGTATTTGGGATAAGAATTTGCATAAATATGTCATTTTGACCTTATTTTTATTTACATATAAGTTAATTAATGTATCTCTGTCTGTATGTCCGATAGCGCTGTTATCTCTTAACTAAATAAAAGTACAGGGTGTTATTTTTCGGATTTTAGCAGGTTCGAATCCCAAGTGCGGCAAGCGAATTTTCTAAAATCTTTGAATGTAGATTTGTTTCTTTTGAAAAATAAAGGAATATTCCCTTTGAGTAAAATATGTTTGACATGGGACCTAAACTAACCGGCAAACTGTGGGTGTACATTATTACACCTCTGCCTAACCCTTCGGGGAATACAGGCGTGATAGTATGTTGTTGTTCTAAAATTTGTTATCACCAGTATATAGAGTACCTTCCCTCCAGATGCGGTTAAAAATCCTTGCATAGTCATTTTTTTGTTTATCTTAGTAAAGTGAGTTCGAGGTGATCTGTTATCCCTGCAGTGTTGATGCTTGGGATGCTAAATGCACTGAGAGACATTTTTGCAAAATAGTATTGCAGATGCTTTTGTAGGCATTTCTTAAGATATTTTACACTCTGAATTTCATATTAAAATGACCGTCCTTTTTCATCTTCTTAATGTAAACCTAACCTTTAATAATTAAAAGGGCAGATTACAATTTCTTATTATCAACCCTCTCAAGTCATCTATTAAGTCATAAATAGTGAAGTGTCGCGAGAGTTATGACACTAAGTGGCAAGTTGCCGCAACTCGGACACCAGTGTCGGACACTAATGGATTGCGGACTCAGACCGCAGTAATGCGGTAATGGTTTAGTTGGCGGATTGTTGGGAAACTTTGTTAGAAAAGTAATAGTGTTGACTGCCCCGTAATGCTGAGCCCACACTCAGCAAGTCCCGAATCGAAGTTCTGGAAAAGTGTTATTGGGTTTTTCCATTAGGAATTTCTATGTAGCAGCCCGGAATTTGGAAATTTGTGGCGTCCATATCCCTTTGTTACGGAAAGCTGTTGATCTTGAGCCTGATCTCTCCCCGATAGTGGCGGATTGCCATCCCATTGGACTATAAGATTATTCTCTTTAAAGATAAAGTGATCAGGCTGGGTTAGCTCACTCCATCACCTCTGACATAGAATAGAGTCAAGAGCATACCCATCTAGTCTCGAGTGCACCGGCATCGCCCAGATCCGCAGGGAAACTATGGGTAACACCAAGCTCCCTTGTAAATGCCCTAAGAAGCCTAGGACACCCACCACGGCTTATGGACAATGGTCCATATTAAGGACTAAGTGCGTACATTGGTACACCTCTGCCTAACCCTCTGGGCAATACAGGCGTGATGGTATGTTATTATTACTGTTTTATAGGCAAATATACTTCATCTTATCTACCTAGGAGTAAAACTAGGTACCTAATAACTGTGGGCGCGCCACTCCGTCGCGTCGACAAAGAGTGACCATTACAAAGGACAATGAAGCTCAATACTGGACTGACTTTGTTACTAATTAACGTATATTGTTTCAAAGGTAGTTTCCAGAAGTTACAAGTTTCCTTCAGAAAGCTCCGTCAATGATGTTTTGTTTTGCGGCGGGATCAAATTGTAGCTTTTGTTAACGTTAGTGGGTAGCCGAACAATAGTTCTGATGAAGAACAGAGAAAATCTTTATTATTATTTATGTATGAAATTTGAGAGTAGATTTTCTAAGGGAATGTTTATCGTCATGTTCGTGAACGGCTGCTGTCAGTTTAGATTGATCCTCTCTTAACTTTTTTTTAACATTCTACATCTGTCGCTTAGGTACACTGAAAATAATTTAATATAATTTATCTATTTTGTCAAAGTCAAAGCATTTATTTCAATTAGACCATTTACTTTTGATAAAATAAAATATATACAATCACGCCTGTATTCCCCGAAGGGTTAGGCAGAGGTGTAACAATGTACACCCACAGTTCGCCGGTATATTTAGGTCCCATGTAATAAGGGGCGAGCCTATTGCCATTAACCGGGCACTAATCCTTACTCCGAGCTGCTACTGAGAATTTCATAGAAAAACCCAATAACACTTTTTGCTCGACCTGGGAATCGAACCCAAGACCTCTAGCGTAGCAGTCGCGCTTAGGACCACTAGGCTACCGAGGCACTTTTGAATTGTCAAGAAGTAACATTTAAAAGTTAAAGCTAGTTGCTCCTTCCAAAGCGTAGGTCTCTATGGAGAGGAACGAGCAAGAAACTCCATGGACAGTCCTGTAAATGGATCCATTTATTTACAAAGTTATTAAGTATATGTTTGACAAATTGAGCATGGTGATTGAGAACATTGTCAATCAAACATCTCGCTGATGGCAGAGCATGCGTTGTATCATTCGATTCTCTTCACTATGGTTGAGCTAAATGGTATTGATCTACGTCATATTCGTGGATGGACACTGTCAGTTGGGATTGGCCATCTCTTCTCATGTCACTGGCATAGCTTATATTTTTTTATTTAAGTGGTTCTAAATGGTTTATTTGGTATAAATAATTTAAGCTCAATTTTGAGTTTAATGAAACCATAATTGGGTGGAATAAAGGTAGGTATTCCATAGTCAGCACAGAAAACACGTTTATTTCCACTACGGGTTATAGAAACACGTTTCGGGTTCGCGCGTTGTAGTATTTGACATTTACATTTGTAAAAGCACCCAAAATACAGTAGAGATTCCAAGCACGGAGCAACGTTATTTGAAAACTACTAGCGTAATGTTTTCAGTATTTTCCCAGGCTGCTACAGCGCTTTGCATATAGGAGCAGATCGTAAACTATCAAGCGCTCCAGCTGATTTATTTACAATGTGACCTGGTTTAACTTCAACTACTGGGCTGTGAGCTGGGCTTGTCCTGGAGAAAGAATAACAAATGTTATCAGCCCCTAGGGAAGATTAGAATATTGCGAATTCAAGGCGAAATTATGAAATTACTTCTATTAATACAAAAATTATGTCATACCTGACGGCCTGACGCTGGTATTCCACGAAAAGTTATAAGGTCATCACAGCACATAATTTGCTATTCCAATTAGGGCTTTAAATCGTGTGCATTAAAACATATTTTTTTAATGTCAGAATCGAAAAGGTGAAGGCTTGCGGGTGGCGCGCTTGCTGGTAGCGATTGGATACTTCGAGGCGATTAGGAACTGTACAGCTGGGCTGTTGCTATAGTGAGCAGTTTAAACACTTATGTAATAGGAAAACGAGTCTATTGCCATAATAATAATTAACAAGCCGTCAAGCCACGTCCTAACTTTGTACAGGTAGACATAATAAAAAAAAGAAAACCCTGCCCTACTTTGTTATTGAACTTTGAACTCTATTCACTTAACATAATAAAGTTATTAGGTTATTTATTCGAGCGTTGCTGTAAATGAGTAACACAAATCGTCACATATACCTAGGTAGGTAGGTAACTAACAACATTGTAAAAGGAAGAACTAGAAAATAGGTTGTTAATTAAGTTATCGGCTGAACTAATTAAATAATGCGCGCATCTTATTGATCCGAAGCTGGGCTTGGTTGTTGCCTGTCGAGTTTAATAGGAACCTAGTTAGATTCCGTAATAATAGTCTATCAACATGATAAAAGAAAGAGTCATGAAAATTATCTACTTTTACTGTGAAACCTACTTTGAAATATGAAGAAAAAAACAGCTGTTTCATACATTTTGTTTGTGTTAGTATTGTACTTGTATGTCAGATATTGCATTGGTTGATTCACTTTTATATTTAAACTATTCAATATGATTGATTCAACAACGTTCAAGGGCAAAGTAGAACCGGCAATTTCTTTTAAATTTCGGCATTATCAAAAAAAAAAAAAAATAATTTTATAAATTTCTTTTTTTACTATTCCTTTTTCAAATTATATATAAAAAATAACAAACCAATAGCAGAAGTACTTATGTAAAACTGTTTGATATAAAGATACAAAATACATGATTCTGTACTATTATTTCAAGTAAGTAAAAAAGCCTTCAAATCTAATTTCCACAATGACATTAGGGAAGCCAGTGTTAGCTAATGTTATTACAGTATTATGACGCGTTAGGCTCCTGGCCCCCGGGCCCCGCGTATAGGGGCCACGGTAATTGGATTTATTTATTTATTACTGCAACTCGTGCGCAAGGTCGAGGGATTTATCGGGGTGAGCGATGTTGTCATGTATTTCGTCGGATTGAATAGAGTAAGGGTGGGAACTGTCAATAGAATTATGTGTGCTATAGACTGGCTGATTATACGTGGTAGATGGGACATCGACGCGAAATATTTTACCATGGATTCAGGCCATGATTCTTTCCGGGGCTGCGGGTTGTTCGTAAGAGATACCGCGCCCCCGGAATGCAAAGGGCACAAGAAGGAACATGGGTGGGTTTTAGTCAGTAAAAGTCTAACACTCCCTCCCGCCCCGCCCAGGGCGGGAGAAGTTATTTGATGATTTCCCACCCCCAAAAAAAAAAGGCTATGATTCTATAGCCTCTACGGAAGAAATACAATGATTTTTTTTATCAGTGCGTAAATATCCACTAAATATTGGAAGAGTTCTAAGAAATACGCATTTTTATTTTAGTATGATTTAGTAATAAAAACCGGACAAGTGCGAGTCGGACTCGCCCACCGAGGGTTCCGTACATAGTTCCGTAGTTTTGTTTTTTCCTTTTGAGCTACGGAACCCTAAAAATAAAGTTATTGTTGACAAAAGATTTATTTTAGAAAAACCCTTGAAAATTTCGGAAGATTGGATTATACTTTTGTATGAAAATTTTATACACGATAAGAAGGCTTGCTATAATTCATTGTTCAACAAAAAAAATTGAAGTCCTGTTATATTCTTTCTCATGTTTTGGATTCTAAGCTTAACCAGTTATTATTTTTAATGCAACAAAAGGTACTAAGGCGGACTTAATGCCTTGGGCATTCTCTACCAGTCAAACAAAAGTGGTGAAAAGATAACATGCCAGGAAAAAAATCAAAAACAACAAAATTTGTAACTCTAAAAGAATCTCAATATAATTAAATACATACATACCATAACGCCTGTATTCCCCGATGGGTTAGGCAGAGGTGTACCATTGTACACCCACAGTTCGCCGGGATTTAGGTCCCATGTAATAGGGGGCGAACCTATTGCCATTTAGCGGGCACAAATCCTAACTCTGAGCTGCTACTGAGAATTTCATAGAAAAAAATAATAACACTTCTTGCTCGACCTGTGAATCGATCCCAAGACCTCTAGCGTAGCAGTCGCGCTTTCGACAACTAGGCTAACGAGGCAGTGACTATTAGAAAATATGTAATTGAAATACTTACATACTTATATGAGGTATAAAAAATCATTTTTACATGTTTACCACGCATACAGCCCATTTAAGTAACTGAGCAACATTGAGCAAACATTTTTGGTAGGGAACAATGTTTTTTTTCTGGTTTAAAAAAAAACACTATTTATATTATAATGCTGAAGAGTTTATTTGTTTGTTTGAACGCGCTAATCTCAGGAACTACTAGTTTGAATTGAACAATTATTTTTGTGTTGGATAGTCCATTTATCGAGGAAGCCGTTACGCTTTATAACGTCACGGTACGACACACGGGAGGTGAGCAGTAACCGAGGAAGTAACTTAATGCGGGTGAAAAAACCACGCGAACGAAGTCGCTGGCAGAACCTAGTTTTGAAATATAAATGTAACACGCTAATTATTGTGCATCTGATTACACTTGGTCCAGGGTTGCGGAATTTGTTCGAAAGAGTCATCGCAGCCCTGTAACGCAAACGGCATTAGGAGGAACACGGATGGCTTTTAGTCAGCAAGAGTCTTACACTCCCTTCGTAGGTAAGTATCTATACTTCCATACTATTATTATAAAGAGAAAAGATTTTTTGGTTGTTTGTTTGTAATGAATAAGCTCCGAAACTACTGGATCGATTTTAACCATTTCATCACCAATATATACCTACATTATTCCTGAGTAACATAGGCTATATAACATCACGCTAGTACCCACAGGAGCGGGAGCGAAGCAGTAACTTAACGCGCGAGAAATAAGCCACGCGGACGAAGTCACGGCCAGTTCGCTAGTATAAAACTTTAGGCTACTAAAATAAACTCCAACAACCGATAACAGCATTGGCAAGGTCACGCTGCCTCACACACACTTATGTCACAGGCATGGCTATATTTGAAGTGTGATAACTGACGATGTGGGTGTGTCGCGAACTAATGAGGGTGTGGTCCTGGGTTCAATTCCCAGGTCAGGCAAAGTGTTATTCGGTAATCGTTTTTTTTTCAATTGGGATTTCTGAGCAGCAGTTTGGAAATTGGTGTGACATTTCCGTGTCTCGGAAAGCTCGTAAAGACACGTCCGGGAGCGATCAAGAACAACACTTCCTGATTGCTTCCGGCTGATAAAAATCTATGCAGTCTGGTAGGCTAGATGAATACTACATATGTGATGAGTGCTACAGCTAATTCCGTTGAGTAGATTTTGCAAAGAGAAACAAACATCCATTCTTACAAACTTTCACGTTTTTAATAGATTGTAAACTGCCCCGTTGGTCTCGTGGTGGCGAGCATGACTGTTAAGCATGGGGTCCCAGCTAGGGCAAAAAAGTGTTATTCGATTTTTCCATTAGGAAATTCTCAGTAACCGCCCGGAGTTTGGAAGTTGGTGGTGTGACACCCCCGTACCTCGGAAAGCACCTAAAGCCCTTGGTCCTGCGCTTGATCTCTCCTCGATTGTGTCGGATTACCGTCCCATCGGATTTTGAGAGTGAGGGAAGAGGGAGTGCATCTGTGTTTGTGCACACACTTGTACACTATAATATTTCCTGCGTACTTGGCTAGTCTGAATAAAGATTAGCCACCGTGGCCGGAGTCGGTCTGGAGGATACGCACATACAAACTGTCAAACTTAAAACTGGATTAGCGATTGCAGTAAGTTATTCAAAATCTTTGATTTACTGTTAAAACTAACTTTTTTAACACATCTTCCATTACAGAATCAAACATTAATAGATTCTGATAACATGGAGGTCTGTATACACATACATGCTTATCAAGCTCAACACATGACAATTCAATAGTGTGTTCAACCGATAATTATATTTTTTCGATCTTTAAAATTAATCGAATTTTTAATTAATGATCCGCCATGTATCTCTTTCGGCTGAAATGGCTAAATACACAATAATTTTCAAAATTTATACACATTACTTGATGTTCATTTATCCAAAGTTCTGTTAAACAAATAATGTCAAAATGTCATACTTGTACATTGCTCCGTGGTTTCTGCGTTATTTGCCAACAGTCTGTCCATTTTGCCAGGTACAGTTTTAGTCTTTGAAGCTTTTCAAAGCCTCTGGCATAGGTACCCACCGAACCCGTCATGATAAAATCCTTTTCACAGCTGAAATGAACTAAAAACGGCCTTGATACAACATTACTGAATACAAAAAACTCGTTATTTACTCTGAAAAGTATTTCCATGTCACTTCCCAACAGAATGTCAGGCTTCGTCACGCTTCTCGTCACGGGACATTTCATCAATAGCGTGACAAATCGTTACGTCACAGACCTACAGGCGTCGGCGTGCCGTGTATTTACCTGACTATAATAAATTTGGGAGGAGAAAATGTTGATTTACTTATTGATTATTTTTTACTGATTTCTTGGTGAGATAATAATAACTTGGTTGGAATACGAGCCGTGAGAGGAACTGTGTAAAGTGGGATTGGGTTTTTACTTATAAATTGCTCAGTAGCAGCCCGAAGTTTGGAAGTTAGTGGTTTAGTGGTGTGACATCACCGTGACTAAAAAAAAGCACGTAAAGCTATTTGGTCCTGTCTCCTCTCTGATCTGTTATCTCGTCGTCGTCATCGATCTATTATGCCATCCTTTCGGACTGTGAGAGTGAGGGAAGCAGGAGTGGCAATGCGAAGGATGGATGAAGAGGAAAAGAAGGTGAAATTAATCCAAGTTCATTTCACCAACATTTTTACGGAATAGTACTCCTGTTCTGAGAAAACGGTAGGTTACGTAGGTCCGTTTCATCTTGATACGTTGAACAAAACCAGGGATTGGTTTTCACAGCGGCACGGCAAATATCAAGATTAGTTGGTTTATCAGACTTTTTTCCAACCAAAAACTGGTTTAGAAAAAAAATATTTACGCTATAAAACTCGCTGTACCATGCGAAAAGATTTCGCAGCACCGAAACTCCAAATGGGTGAACCTGGGTAAAACACGCTTTTTCATTTTTACAACCCTTGTTATTCATTGGTTTTTCTTTTTGCGCGCTTTATACGTGTCGTATGAACATTTCAGGCTTAGATATGCGCTATTTCTGTGTTGTTTATGTTCGAAAACTGCCTACAGGGGTAGAAAATACAGTCTGGGTCATGTAAAACATTTATGTTGCAACGCGTCGTGTTTATATTGGTGTTGGTATTTCATTGGTGTACCTTTTTTTATAGTTAAATTTTAGTTAGTTTTTTTTATAGTTTATAATATTTATTTAATTTGAAAACTATTTCCATAAATACTTACATAAACATAACATAAAATACCATCACGTCTGTATTCCCCGAAGGGTTAGGCAGAGGTGTACCTATGTACACCCACAGTTCGCCGGTATGTTTAGATCCCATGTAATAGGGGGCGAGCCTATTGCCATTAACCGGGCACAAGTCCTAACTCCGAGCTGCTACTGAGAATTTCATAGAAAAACCCAATAACACTTTTTGCTCGACCTGGGAATCTGCTGAGACCTATAGCGTAGCAGTCGCGCTTAGGACCACTAGGCTAACGAGGCAGTAAGATAAATACTTACCTATCACAATAATTAAACTAAACACAAAACTTATGTACAATTTATAAAAAATAAAGGAGGAAACTCAAAGCATCAAATAAGTTAGGTGTGGCCATGACTTAAATCATAAATGTGTCTCATAGTATTGTGTACACATGAAAAGTGGCATTACTAAAAGCAGTGAGCTTCCACATCTTATTCTCTCACTGTATGACAACTCTCATAGTTGAACCCATAACGAAAGTTATCCATATTCATATTGTGTGGATTGCCCCGAGGACACGGTGGAGCACACCGTGGCGGTATGCCCCGCTTGGGCGGAGCATCGCCGAGTCCTCGTGGCGGCCATCGGCGGCGGCGAACTCTCGCGTCCGGCCCTGGTGCGAGCCATGGTTCGGAGCGAGAGGGAATGGGATGCAGTCGCCTCCTTCTGCGAGGCAGTAATGCTTGAGAAGGAGGCGGCGGGACGGTTGAGACAGCGGTTCTCCCGTCCCAGCCGCCGCGGTAGACGCTCCGGACGTCGGGAGCCGCGAGACGACTCCCGGCCACCGTAGATACTGGCCTGTGGACGGTGAGCAATGGGTAGCTCACCGTCCTTACGTTGCATAACGACAGGCCGTGTCGACGGCGCGTTCGTGTTCCACGCGCGCCTCAAAGAGATGTCAGCAAAAGGAAGGGGCCACTGAGGGCCGATGCCTGCCGGGGCTGCGGGTTGTTCGCAAGAGATACCGCGCCCCCGGAACGCAAAGGGCACAAGAAGGAACATGGGTGGGTTTTAGTCAGTAAAAGTCTGACACTCCCTCCCGCCCCGCCCAGGGCGGGAGAAGTTATTTGATGATTTCCCACCCACCAAAAAAAAAAAAGAAATCCATATTCATGAACACTTAAATCCCTTATAAGGTATGCTGTGAATTAAAATCAACCTGCAGATTAGAAAGCGTCGTATAAAAGAATAGCTACGTGCTTCTACGTGTTTACTATTACTCGTTTTAGGGTTCCGTAACAAGGGTGCTAAACAGAAACCTATTACCAAGATTCCGCTGTCTGTCCGTCTATCACAGGACTTGTATCTTATGAACCGTCATAGATAGACTCTTGAAATTCTCACAGAGTGTGTAGTGTATAGCTATGGCTATTATGATAGCAGCCTAATTGTTCTAAGCGCAACTGCTGCGCTAGAGGTCTTGGATTGGATTCCCAGGTCGAGCAAAAAGTGTTATTGGGTTTTTCTTTCATATTCTCAGTAGCAACTCGGAGTTAGGATTTGTGCCCGGTTAATGGCAATAGGCTCGCCCCCTATTACATGGGGCCTAAACATGCCGGCGAACTCTGGGTGTACATTGTTATACCTTTCCCTAACCCTTCGGGGCATACAGGCGTGATGGTATGTGTGTTATTATAACAGCAAATGATAAAAATAAAATAAAGTTTAAAACTAAAGGCGTCCTCATACAAGAAACGTGTTTTTTTGTCAACATCAATTTATTCATCATATTTATTTTTTTATTTAAACTTTATGCAACTAATAGTGCAAAGGCGGACTTAATGCCTTAGCCATTGTCTACCTGTCAACCAAAGGTGACTTACACCATACATACATAGCATAGTGCTTAGAGTAGTGGCAGTAGTGGTGGTGGTAGTTCATATCATCCGAACGATGTCCATTACTGGACACAGGCCTCCCCTAAAGATAGCCACAATGACCGGTCCTGTGTTGCCCCCATCCAGAGATTTTTTTTTGAATTTAATGTTAAATATTGTACAGTGATACGGGACCATTCGTGTGCGAGTCCAATCGTACTTGCTTGGTTATTTCAGTGCCGTGCGACCTCTACTTAAAACGATTGACCCTTTTACTCCCAAGAGTATCGTAAATTGCAACTAAAGACTGCCAATAGAATTTATTCAATTCCGCTGGGACAGACTTTCCAAGGTTGGTGATTTCCGTATTAATCTCTAGTTAAAATGTCTGGTTGTCAATTTGTAATACAAATAAATAATATTTAAGTGTCAGCTTTTTAATAAATGCATAGCAATGTTTACACTGCGACTGCTACGCTAGAGGTCTTAGGTTCGACTCCCAGGTCGAGCAAAGTGTTATTGGGTTTTTCTATGAAATTGTCAGTAGTAGCTCGGAGTTAGGATTTGTGCCCGGTTACTGGCAATAGGTTCGCCCCCTATTACATGGGACCTAAACATACCGGCGAACTGTGGGTGTACATTGGTACACCTCTGCCTTCGGGGAATAAAGGCTTGATGGAAACAAACTCAAAGCAATACTATTCCTCTATATGCATAAGTGAAATAAAATATTAGGTAATAAAGGCGAAAAGTTGCTGAAAATATTCTTTAATATTAGTAAATATTTTGAAACCTACTATTTTTTTAAATTTTTTTCGTTATCTACCATAAATTATATGGGTAGGTGATCATTTTTTTTAAACTACTATTTTTGATAGACAGAGTTGGCAACACTAGACATACTTTACTCAAGCACGGACAAAGTCAAGAGCTGAAGTTAGTCACCCAACATTAATGTTACTTAGTAAAATATCCATATATTTCATAACTAGAGGCGATTTTAATATGAAGTAAATAATATTAACAAATCGTTGATTTACAGCGTAACGCCATTAGTCATGTCATTAAATTTAACACCCCAGTAAAACTTGTAATGACTGTTTTGGCGCACTTAAGTTACCGTGGTTAAACGTATAATAATATTCTTGTATAATACTAGCGAACTGCCCGCGACTTCGTCCGCGTGGCTTATTTCAGCCGGGTTAAGTTACAGCGTAGCGTGATGTTATTATAATATAGCCTATGTTACTCAAGAATAATGTAGCTATCTATTTGTGAAAAATGGTTAAAATCGGTCCAGTTGTTTCGAAGACTATTCGATACAAATAAACAACATACCATCACGCCTGTATTCCTCGAAGGGTTAGACAAAGGTGTACCAGTGTATACCCACAGTTCGCCGGTATCTTAAGGTCCCATGTAATAGGGGCGAGCCTATTGCCATTAACCGGGCACAAATCCTAACTCCGAGCTGCTTCTGAGGAATTTTTGTATGAATTCCTCAGAAGCAGCTCGGAGTTAGGATTTGTGCCCGGTTAATGGCAATAGGCTCAAATAACACTTTTTGCTCGACCTGGCAATCGAACCCAAGACCTCTAGCGTAGCAGTCGCGCTTAGGACCACTAGGCTAACGAGGGCTAACAAAGAAACAAAACAATATTTCCTCCTTATAATATTATTAGTATAAATATACAAGTGCAGACTAACTGAAGGAAATATGCAAGGGTGTAAGTGCCGTGGTTGGCTTCCTAAAATTTGACGAGATGAGGTAAGCAAGTGTGAGGAAAAGACCCGTCTTTCCCATTGGCCACTCTAAGCAAGTGCTCAGGGCCCAACGAACGTCGGGGGCCCAGGGCTGCCCTCGTAATAATCGCGCGTGCGTCAATACAACTAATTATTGGAAATGAATTAGGTTAGTTCCGATTAGATTTCCTGATTGATATAGAAATGTATAGATACTAAGAGCAATCAAGCGTCTCAGTAAGCAAGGATAATGAGACTTTGTTATTAGCAATAGGTAAATATTTATCGGGAACTAGCGAACTGCCGGGAAATTCGTCTGTGTGGCTTATTTCACCTGCCATAAGTTACGTCTTTGGTTAATGCTCCGCACCCGTGGGTCGTGGCGTGATGTTATGTCACCTATGCTACTCAGGAATAATGCAGCTATCTATATAAAAAAATGGTTGAAATCAGTCCAATAGTTCCGGAGCCTATTCGTTACAAACAAACAAACCAAATCTTACCTCTTTATAATATTAGTATAGACAACAGATTAAAATTTCAGACAAATTGAAATTCATAATTAAGTTAATCTTGGACGTAACTGAAGACCTAAAATCGGTAGAGGAAAACATCGTGAGGAAATCTGGACTTTACTAGTTGTATAATAAAGCTGAAGATTTTTTTTGTTGGTTCGTTTATACGCACTAATCTCTAGAACTCCCAGTCGGATTGAGAAAATTATTTTTGTATGTTGTAGCTAGATTCATGAGGAATAGTATAAGTAATATAATATCACGCTACCACCTTGGGTAGCGGAGCAGTAACTAAAGACGTAACTTAACGCGGGTGAAACTACGGGTTAAAGCTAGTAGTGAATATAAGTCTGAAATCGCTAATCCTTAAACAAGTGTGGTGATCTATCCTCGTGCCTTTTCTGTATAAGAAGAGGCCTTGTCCACTGCAGTGAGACAATAATACGCTGGTATTATACAGACGTTTAAAGATTTTTTTTTTTAATGTAACATTGGCTCTTTCTTACAAACGATTCATCATTTCAACACTCTGTCAAGGTTAACAAATAGATAAATTCTTCTCTCATAACTAAAATGATGCGTTTCTGTGTTTGAAGTAATAAAAAATACATTTAATAGCGAGCGAAGCCGCGAGGTAAACTAATAATGTAGATGAAAATAGGATCAAAGATAACTATCAAATAAACATTTGTCCTTGCTATCGACAGAGGCTGAAAAGCGTACGTTTTTTAAATGGAAAAAACATTAAAATGCCCATTTTACGATTCTTTTGATGTGGTTTTAGAACTTTGTGCGTAAGAGTCTCATTTAATTGTTTTACTATTTCTTGTTTATCTATCTAAATCTATACTTTATGGGGTGGAAGGGAAAACTTTACTATAGATTCAGTACAGAGAGACCAGCTCAGTGTAGACCCCACAGCGGTGAATGATCGTGGGTTAAAAACAACAGCGCGATAAAAAACTGCAACACATGATGAAATATTTTAACCCTGGGGTATCATCATCATTACATCACCCAAATGACGTTCACTGCTGGACATAGGCGTCCCCTAAAGATAGCCACAAAGGTCCTGTTGAAAATCAGCGTCAGGCATATAAGCTGAACTGAGCCCGTTTGGCTCAGTCGTACAATGTTCTTATTTTCTTTTTTCATTGAAGACCCTTTTATTATTCACAGTCATTTATTTCGAATACATATTAAAAACATTTTTAAATATTGATATAAAAATATTAGCCCACCGGAACAGGGTCCAAGCGACCATTTCATTATTATTGTATGTGCGTGCACATGCTCTGTATCAATTGTCATTTTTTCATTCTTTTATTATCGTTTTCACCGTGTAAAGGTATTTTTCCAAATCGCAAGTCAGCCACCAGCCTAAAATCATCCTATGAAAATTTATGAGTCATGGCGCGGCAGCAGATCTCGTTTACAATGCGACATAAATCATTTTACACGTCCAGTTCGACTGTGGCCTTGATACTCGGTTTTTAATAGAAATTATAATAAACAACATAATAAATAATATTTAAAATAGCGCATCCATATCGTGTGTACGTACGGTACGGTCACTGTATCCTTAGTGTGGTTCTTGAGGAAAATGTAGTGCTTTTATCAATCAGGAAATGTACATTCAATGTAAATACATAGTAATGAAAGATGAGTAGGCTTCAAATGTATTCAATACTTATTACAGATATCTACCGAAACGAATCAACTGCAGGGTGTTGATGTGCCTACCGGGGCTGCGGGTTGTTCGATAGAGATACCGCGACCCGGGACGCAAAAGGCACAAGAAGGAATATGGTTTTAGTCAGTAAAAGTCTGACACTCCGTCCCGCCCCGCCTAGAGCGGGAGAAGTTATTTGATGATTTCCCATACGAAGAAAAAAAGGGCGTGGATGTGGAGCCGAGTTACAAACCACGCTTCACCTCCTGCCCTCTGTGTCCCAAAACATGCAGCCAACGTGATCTATGCACTGCCATTAACGATGCCGTAAAAGTGGCAATGTTTTGGGTCACCCAAATCTAAACAATTGTCTTGCCAGTGACACAGAGAAGAAGAAGAAATATCTAACTATGTGTGATTAAAATTTGAGTTGGGCATGACACCTAGCAACGCGCGTGATGGCCGGAGTAATAATATCCTGTCGACAGAATTTCGGTCACGATGGCCAATCATAATGAAAACTAGCCTAGTACGCAGAAGCAACTTTAACTCCTTAGTAATAGAGTACTTAGATAACAAAAAAATTACCCGGATCAAATGCGTACACACTTATTAAATACTACTAAAATTATAAATGCGAAAGGTGAGGATATTTGGACATTTTTTACTCTTTCACGCTTAAACGGCCGAACGGATCTGAATGAAATTTGGCACAGAGATAGATTATAGTCCAGAATAACACCTAGGTTAAGTCGCAGGCAGAAGCTAGTTAGCTTATAAATGCGAAAGTCTGTCTGTGTATTGCACTTTCACGACTAAACTGCTGAACTGATTTTGATGAAATTTGGTACGGGATAAGTTTGAACCCCCAAGAAAGGACATAGGCTACTTTTTGTTATGGTCTGCGTCCGCGATTACTGACATTTACGCAGACAAACTCACGGTCAAAATCTAGTTGTTAATAAAGCATATTATTATTATTTCATTCATTTATTTGTTATACACATTAACTACATATTTAAATATTGATATAAAACTAAAAACACTTAAAATTAAAAAAAATAGAAGTCCACCGGTATCTGGAACAAGGGCCAAGCTACCGGTGGTCAGAGCTCTTGAAAAAGGAATCTTCTATCAATACGCGCCGTGTCCATGAGCCTCCTGAGGTGATGGTCGAGGCTCTTGGCTATTACGCCATTGGCCGTCACGACTATTGGCACAATGATTGCTGTACTCACATCCCTAATTTTAATTATTATTAGTTTGAGATGAATATAAGAAAATGTAAAAATATCTATTACTTGCAAATTTACGATTTAGTCCACAATATAATTCATTCGATGTTGGTTTCAAGGTAAGTTACATATTATGCTAAATAACAAGCTCATTACAATATCTGGAACATGTTAACTGGTATATCTAACAATAGCCAGAGTTGCTAAGTGGCGAACTATAGAGCTATTGTACGAAGTTTCAAGAGAGTACGGATTTTCTAATCACTAAACGGTCTATCATTTAAAAATATCTTAAAAAACGTGAGCGTATGGTGAGATGTCATCCAACCAGATGCCGGGCATCACCAAGATAGATTTTTATAATATAGCACTAGGTACTGAAGCTTACTGCCTCGTTAGCCTAGAGGTCTTGGGTTCGATCCTAGGTTGAGCAAAAAATGTCATTAGGTTTTTCTATGAAAATCTCAGTAGCAGCTCGGAGTTAGGATTTGTGCTCGATTAATGGCAATAGGCTCGCCCCCTATTACATGGGACCTAAACATACCGGTGAACTGTGGGTGTACATTGGCACACCTCTGCCTAACGCTTCGGGGAATACAGGCGTGATGGTATGTTATGTTATGGAGCTAAGAATTGACTGCTTATATATCTCAAGCTCACATCACCTAAATTAACTGAGAATGATTTTTGTATAAAATTACTGCAGACTAACTGTGAAGAAACTGTATATATGAATTAATAATCTGTTTTGGTTAGGTTTACTTTGTGTCGGAATTGAATTAAAGAAGGAACACGCATCTCCCTAGAAAGATCTTTACATAGTATAAAACAAAGTCGCTACCCACGGTCTGTCCAATGTCCATTTGTACGCTTAGATATTTTACACTACACCACGGATTTATTGCGGTTTTCATCAATAGATAGAGTGATTCAAGAGGAAGGTTTATACGTAGTAGAACATCACGCTACGATCAATGGTAGTGAAGCAGTAACACCGCAGGCTATATAGCTAGTCATGTATAAAAGTTCCAAAAACAAAATCAAAACAACTACTAAAATCCAGTTAGATCCCCATCTCAGTTCTGTAACACACTTACTAACAAATTAATGTGATATATTAACGAGAGCGCGTAAGCTGCTGTGATTGGCTGACTGAATTATCAACAAGTAAGATGTGTTGCCTGATTAGGCTGCTTGTCACACTTAAAGCCAGACGAATTCAATTAAGTTGGGAGAAGGCTAAACAACTGATTCAATCTTCACCTATATTCGGGGTTACACGTCCAAAGAGCGACGGTATTCAAACCCAGGGCCGGATTATCCACGAAGCAATGACAATTGCCCCCACTACGGGTACAGGCCCCGAGTACAGAAAAATAAACTGAAAATGTTTCTTTCAGTGAAAAAGATTAAATGTAACAAAGCCCTTAACTCATTTCCAGCCACATGATATGGTTCAAGGTGATTGTTTAAAATTTGTGTCTGCTCCGGGAAAAGTGAAACTTTAATGAAAAATACTTTACAAGAGTAGAAGTATTATTTTCTCTAAATGTTTTTCTATTTAATGGGGTGAGGCATACATTCGTCAGGTAGAAAAGGGTTAAGGAGCCGCGTATTACGTAAGGGCCCCGATATTCTTAATCCGGCCCTGCTTAAACGGATCACTTGACACTTCACACCAGCCATGCATGATGTATGTACGTACACCTCGTTGGTCCGAAGGTCCGCGACCACCGGAATACTAATCTCCATCATTGACACACGGCAAGTGAGAAGGGTCCTCTCTTTTTCCGCTGGCAAATTGTTGAAGGATTGCTCGAAGGTGAAAATGGAAGTTAACAAAAGGGATGTCGTGTAGAAAAGTGTTTGTATTCCGGTCGAATAGTGTCAATGTTATTTTGAAGACGGAACTGGTTTTTACGATTCTCTGAATTGAGAAGTAATTTAAAGAGAAATTGGTTTATAACTTTTGACGAGCGAATGGCTGCTGCGTGTCGTGGGTTCTATTCCTGCACGAAACAAATATTTGCACTGACTACCGATAGTTGTTTCGGTAGTTGGTGTTTGTGTATGTGAGTTTATATGTTTGTAAGCGCACCCACGATACAGGAGAAATACCTAGTGTGGGGCGAAACATAATTGTAGGTAAGATATAGAAATCTTACCGATGATTACGAATGGCTCATAGTGAAACTTTATCACGATTATGCTTAATAGGCAGACCTGCATAAAATCATCCCAAACGAATTTCACTCATGGTGGCCAATTTCAATAAATACTAGCCAAGAGCGCAGGAGATATTGCAGTGAGAGCATCTATGCAAACACAGGTGTACTCCCTCTTCCCTCAGTCTCTTAGACCGAGGAAACTTCTATCACACATACGACATCCCAAAAACATGTTCATTACCATTTAAGTATCTTTATGCCATCTTTCATGTACACCAAATAAATATAATAATAAATACTTTGACTTTAACTAACAGTATTCACTTTTTCATGTAGCTATGTAGGTGCCTGTTTAAAGCAAGTTTATTCCACAAAGAAAATGCAAGAACTCCCATCTACACGAATGCTTGTCACTTATTAATTCAATCCGTGTTCATAATAGCTTGTCTCAAGTTGACATGTTTCACGCCGTTACGCATCAGTAATCAACAAGGCTAAATAATGTAAGTACCTACATGCCTATTATTTCTAGGCATACAATAAAATAATTAATGCTATTTAGATGTAAAATTACTTTATCATTAACTGACTTAGCCTAATTAGCCTTTTTTATTGAACAAAGAAAATGCCTAACGCGGATACCACGCCATCCGGGCAGACGACGTGGTTATGTGGGGCTTGCACCCACTAAAATCGGATGGGTCACGAGCACTGCTACGCAGGATATTTGCGGACCACTACTGGGATCCTTCTCTTTGCCCGCCTCCGGGCTCCCTCCTCGGGATGCACTGGGATATCACCAAAACTCCAGGGACCGTGCAGCGAGGACGATAGAGCCCCCGATCTATCGTCCGCTGGCCCCTTTTACGGCGACAGCAAGTCGAGATTTCGCCGACTAGCAGCCTAATTAGTCTACTCCAGGGCCCCACAAATTCACGGTCCGACCCTGCAACTAGCGGCTTCAGTCGTGTTTCGCCGCGAGTGTACAGTCGGCTTTATAGTTATATCACTGTTTCCTGGAAGCTGCAATACTGTGACATCGAATTGAATATCTTCAGTCGCAAAATCCCTGGTATCGATAATGTGAAGAACCACAACCGAACTGACAATGGAATACTGAATATTGAATCTGTAAGTATCTGTAACCACAGCGTCGTCGCTTGCTACTTGAATAGGTACCTATTCCTTATGTATTTATTAACTTATGCCCGTGAACTTCGTTTGCGTAAATGTCGGGTATTTGCAAGGTTTTAATTTTTTGCACGGAACCCTAATTCTTTATCTTGAATAAAGGAGCCTAAGTTACTCCATATAATATGAGCTATGTGCCAGTAAAGGTTCCGTCAAAATCGCTTTAGCTCTTTCGAAGATTAGCTGAAACAAACAGTCCGACAAAAAAAAAGAATTGTAAAAAACCGTTACCTACTTTGACATTTCAATTTTGATTTATATACTATATTATACATAGCGTATTCAAAATAATTGTAATTAAGGTGTTCAATGATGCACAGTTTACCTCACACCTTTTCTATTCAATTTCCGCACGAAAAAGTTACGAAAAAACCTTAATTTCCAACGGCTTTGAAGTGAAAACGTGTCGAGCAAATTAACCTTCTTTTATTATTAAAAGGGTTAACAAAAAAAAGCAATTATAAATATAAAAACCGGGCATACTTTGACACCAATTTGTATTTAACATAGGCTCGAAGTTTGGCCAAATTAAACTTTGAGAGAAATCGTTTTTTATATTTTATTTTATGCCAACTTTTATCAAATTGTGGTCTACTCAACACCACAACTGATGTATATCTGCCTAGCATTTCCCGACTATGTTGGAGTCGGCTTCCAGTTTAAACACATGCAGCTGAATACCAATGTTTTACATGCCTACCTGACCTCCGCAACCCAGTTACTGGGCAACACGATACGTCCTGGTAAGTCTGGTTGTCAAACTTCCCGGCTTCTACTATCCCTAACTACTGTCAATGATCTACAAATGAGACTCAATACCACAAACACCCAAACAACACCAATTATTAAAATATTTTCGTAAATGGCGTCAGTAATAATATATTCCGATAAAATGATAACAGAATATTATCCAATAATAATGTTATTGCCACCCTAGCGTGTATCCGCCATACTTAGCGTTTGTTACGACAAATTGATCGTAATGATATGGCGGCTGTTACGACCGCTTATATCGCTCGTAGTATAGTTTAACTAATGGATGTATTTGATAGACTTGTTTATTGTTGTGATATGTACTTATTTCACCATTTCCTGTTTTTTAGGGTTCAGGTCCCAAAAGTCGTGGGAAATCGCTGGATGCAGGCAGCGTGTATTGTGGCTATCATTAGGGAAGGCCAATGTCCAGCAGTCGACATCCTTCGGCTAATATGATGATGATGACTCAAAGGGTCTCTCTTATCCGTCTATTCGTCTGTCTATCCCTCTGTCAAAAGGCTGTATCTCTTGAACCGTAACAGGCAGAAATTTGAAATTTATACAGATTGTGTTTTACTATGGATTACTTTTTTCTAAATAAGGTAAGGAGTGTATAGAACATTTGAAAAATATAACATAACCATAGAAGTACTTCCAAATGCGAGGTTAAATAATTATGGCTATTGTCAATTTAGTACTTGACTGACATTTCAATTATTTGGTCATCAATCACAAGGTACATTGACCTGACGTTTGGGTTTTAACGGTAGTTCTCTGTAAGTAGATCAAACCTGTAATTGAATATTGCGGCTCAAGATTAATTGCCTTATTAATCTTCTGTGGTAAACCACTAAATACTTCTTGTACACGCCTGCGGTAGATATTATGTTAGTTACAGATGTTATGTGTGATGTTACAACAAACAAAAAAAGGATGAAGAATTGAAAATTATTTTTCTTGATAAAAATACTAGTGTCACCAGATTTCTTGATCACACTGATTCTGAAACCCCCTACGATAAGAAATTTAATTTAAAAGCACAAGGATTCGTGAGATTTCTGTTAGTTCAGGATGTTGTAAGTTAGAGCAAGATAACTTATTTTTATCACAACATACATACCCTGACATTACATCGAATATTTATGGGATAGTATCGGGTTGGACACTTTGGACAGTATTATGAACTAGATAACAATAACCCGTATTATATATATAATGTCGATAGAGGATAGAACTATATTTCATACAGTTTCTGTCCGTAACTATGTCTGCGTGATATTTTCACCCACGTTAAGATACGCTTTTGGTTACTGCTCCGCTCCCGTGAGTCGTACCATGATGTTATATAGCCTAAACTATTTGTCATGAATCTGGCTATAGCTTTCCAATGCGTCTAGTAGTTCCAAAGATTTGAACGTTTAAACAAACAAAAAAGCTTTTTAGCTTTATTATATTAGTATAGATTTATGGTGACGTTATCGTCTTCTTGTTGTGACGTCCTTACTAGAATGTGTCTACTTATATTACAATAAATAAATTCTGTTATCTGCAATGATACATAAATGTCAACTTGTGTACATAAAAGCTCCTTGGTGTCGCTCCACAAAGTGCGTCGCTAGCAAAGTTACTTATAAAATATTCAACAACCCACGTCAGTATTCAGAAAGAAAATGCTAAAGCTTTCAGCATTCGAGTCAACAAAAGTGTTTTATACCTACCCACTTGTGGAGTCTGCCTTTAAATGAGCCTCGAAACAGGACAATGAAACTGACAGTTCGTGTTTAAGGGAAGTGTCATGGCGGCCGCGTTGGCGGGAAAGCGTTCCGGTAACGGCGCCATCTTGCATTGTTTCGCATGAAAGTATCTTTTAATATTACCCTGTGGAAGATACGAAGGTACTGAACTAAATATTGTGGCCACAGCATTTTTGCATGTTTTTCTAGGACAATGCCTCAAGTTCCATTGTTACTTTTGTATTAATAATGTGTTGTTTGGCTGTTTCGGTCTCGGCTAAAAATAAACCGTCCCTTTTCTTCCCACACTTTGATAAAAGTAAGCGACTAGAGTATGAAATTAAATTTTCTGTTTCCACCTACATCGGTCAACAGACGCGAAAGTTAATATGTTCCTAAGTTATAAGATATTTATTGAACTGGTCTGCACACACAATCGAAGCCATTACAACACCAGTTTTTGTTACCCTTAAATTGTATTCTGAACTCATATAATAATAATGATATTATAGGGCAATATTACAGAGCTTTAAGCAAACTGTGCCGTCGTTCAAAGATAACTTTGCTTTATTTAGTATCAGTTTGCTTGCGCGGTGTACAGTGAAAACAGCGAGCCATTTCCTTAATTGACTGGCTCGACTCGGTAAACAGTTAAACAGCCTTGTTGTTATACTAAAGAGCTTTGGAAGTTTCCATTTCATTATCAAATGTAACTTTTACACTGTATTCAAAGCGGCTTTTGCGTTATTTATAAGGCAGGGAAATGGTCATCTCATTTTCTTGCGGCGTATCGAAGTCGACGAAGGGATTAGAATTTACCAGCGTTAAAAGGTAGTACATACCAATATCATCTCACCGACAACCAATGTCGATCTATCTAGGGTAGTTAGAGACATTTTTGACAGATTGGAACCGAGATTGGATTGCGATCGGTTGTTAATAAAAAGTTAATAGATTTGCCCCTTATTTTTTAAGGATTGGCAATAATCAAATGACTTCTTTCGCTCTACGCGAAGCGGAAGGGAGTGTCAGACTCTTACTGACTAAAACCCGTCCATGTTCCTCCTAATATACCATTTGCGTTCCAGCACCGCTGTGACTCTTACGATCAAGAATTGCCCCCAGTATTCTGCATTTAGAAGAAGCCGCACGGAAGAAGTTACTACATTCTTTTGTTTTCAGTAAGCTTTTCTGTAATCTGTCATTGCTGCAGCGTTGCTTTCTGCGTGCGTTCGGTTCTTTACATAGTATAAAACTAAATCGCTTCCGCTGTATGTACGCTTAGATATTTTAAACTACGCAACGGATTTTTATGCAGTTTCCATCAATAAATGGAGTGATTCACGAGGAAGGTTTATACGTATAGATCATCTTGCCACCAATAAGAGCGGAGCAGTAACCAAAGATGTAACAGAACGTGGGTGATACCGCGGGGTATATGGCTAATTCGGGATAAATAAAAAAAAAAAAAAATTAAGTAACCCCCGACAGAAGACTAGAAATCCCTACCGCAGCTAATATAAGAGTTGATAACTTTGAAACCGCTGAACCAATTTCTATCGAACGAAGCTAAGAGTACCCCCGTCCAATTCACCTTTCGAGCAAAAAAAAACTAAATTAAAACCGGTTCATGCGTTCGGGAGCTACGATGCAGCAGATACAGACACGTCAAACTTATAACACCCCGTCGTTTTTGCGTCGCGGGTTAAAAACTTAGATAATCGCCATAATTCTATGGCAACCAAACAAGCAAACACCGATGAGAATGTAAGAATTTTTAATAGAAAACTACGTCCGGATTTCACAGACTCTTAGCATCTGCCAACAGGAATTCCAATAGGTATGTAAACACGCCTAAAGATCCAGAAATGTGGCATACTACCGGCGCCACCTGCTGTTTGAACCATGAAACTCTGCAAGTTATTGTTTAACTTGTAGCTCGTGGTTAACCGTCCGTAATTTATGTGCTAGTATTTGCTTAGGTAGTATTTCCTTTGTTTATGCGTTCTTTTTTGCGTATGGGAAATCATCAAATGATTTCCCCCGCCCTGGGCGGGAGCGAGTGTCAGAGTTTTACTTACTAAAACCCATCCATGTTCCTTCTTGTGCCGTTCGCGTTCCAGGGGAGTGGTATCTATTATGAAGAAGCCGCAGCCCCGGCAGGCATCGGCCCTGAGTGGCTCCTTCAAAATTTGCTGACATCTCTTTGAGGTGCATGGAACACGAACGCGCCGTCGACGCGGCCTGTCGTTATGCAACGTACGGACGGTGAGCTACCCATTGCTCACCGTCCACAGGCCCGCGACTACGTGTACGCCGGTGAAATTGTAAAATATAAAAGCAGATTAATTTGTAATTATCTTCCACTATTAAAATGCGAAAACTTTGATTGGATGGATGTTTGTTACTCAATCTCGTCGGAACGGCTGAACGGATCTTAATGAAATTTGACACAGAGAGAGATTATAATCTGGAATAGAACATAGGTTTTATTTTTTATCCCGGAAATGTACGGTTTCCGTGGTAATTTACTTACACGTGGACCAAGTCGCGGACGGAAGCTAGTGGTTCGGATTATTCTGGACTTTCAAAAACAGAGAATACTTTTAAAGACTTATGTTTAGATTTTATTACGTAAGCAGTAGCAAACATTTAAAATGAACGCGTTTCTTAAAATAAGTCAAGTGCTTTAATAAAATGTTTATCATAAAAACAGGAACAACTAATACACGTATAAATATAAATACGTTTCGAAATAATTGCACAAGTCGTGTAGTACATACAAATGTAGAGTATGTACGATCAACAGACGAGTTTTCTTTGAAACCGGTGGTCACTTTTAAATAAAATTTAATTTAATCAAGAAACTTTTTTAAAGAAAATTTCCTATTACTAAAATTAAATTTCATTACAAAAAATGTCAGATAAAAAAATTTGACGTCTTTGGTTACTTATCTCTTTTGCTGAGTGTACTTGGGTAATGCTAATACCCCTCGTAGCTGCTTCGGCTAAATTCAGGTTAACAGCGTGGTAATAAGAAGATTGTCCGAACGTAAAATACAGATTACGATACCAACTCCGTATCTGCTGGCTATAAAATGTTGATTGTGATTTAACGCTGATTTACTACACACACATAACAAATACCATCACGCCTGTATTCCCCGAAGGGCTAGGCAGAGGTGTAACAATGTATACCCACAGTTCGCCGGTATGTTTAGGTCCCATGTAATAGGGGCGAGCCTATTGCCATTAACCGGGCACAAATCCTAACTCCGAGCTGCTACTGAGAATTTCATTGAGAAACCCAATAACACTTTTGGCTAAAGCGATTTTTTATTAACTACACAATATTGCCATATTAATTTACCTTACAATAAGAAGGATTTGACACAACCCTACTGACGTCATCAAAACCTTTTGCTAGGTAGATAACGATTTTCATCTACGTCATCTGTGACGTGACGTATGCTAAGTATTATTTGCTTAAATCATCCAATAGGCGTGCAGCAATTTAATTTACATCTGCTAAAACCACGGCTAATGTTACTGAATTACAGTGTCATTACGCGCGGTATTAGCTACCGGAATTTGACTAAGGGCCGATTTTCAATCGTCAGATACCTATTAACGGAGAAATAAATATGGCGGTTTGACAGCTTTTGTATAGACGTTAAGGCAAACTGTCATATTTATTTGTCAGATAAAAGTTATCTGACCATTAAAAATCAGCCCTGATTTATATAAATAAAGTAAATAGGCGAATAGGATCCTTAGGATGGACTTTAAAACTAAAACCAGTGAATAATTTATTTATTTCTTTATTACCTACTGCCTCGTTAGCCTAGTGGTTCTAATCGCGACTGGTACCCTTGAGGTCTTGGGTTCCATTCCCAGGTCGAGCAAATGATTATTGGATTTTTTCATTAAATTATCAGTAGCAGCTCGGAGTTAGGATTTATGCCCGGTTAATGACAAAAACCTTGCCCCCTATTACATGGGACTTAAAATATACCGGCGAACTGTGGGTGCATATTGGCACACCTCTGCCTAACCCTTCGGGGAATACAAGTGTGATGATAATTATGTATGTATGTTATTTCTAAACATATTTGTGTATACCTACAATCTAGAGACAGAAGGAAAAAGCTATATCATTCTTACCGTTGCTCTGACGTCATACGAAAGAGGGATGCGTCAATCCATGTTTGCCTATAAATAACGTATAGAAGGGACTTTGTAACTAAAATTGTTCCCATGGATTCAGTACCTGATGCTGGACCTTCACGTGTTTTCTCGGCACCAAGATAGAATTTGACATAACGTACCATCACGCCTGTATTCCCCGAAAGGTCAGGCAGAGGTGTACACAAATAGGTACAACCACAGTTCGCCGGTATGTTTAGGTCCCATGTAATAGGGGGCAAGCCTATTGCCATTTACCGGGCACAAAGCCTAACTTCGAGCTGCTACTGCGAAATTCATAGAAATACTCAATAACATATTTGAACCCAAGACCACTAGGCTACCGATAAAATTTAAGACTTTGATTGATGCTTAATTATGTAAATAATAATAATGTAACACCAGCCTATTATTGCCCCACTGCAGGGCATAGGCCTCTTCTCATACAGAGAAGGCAGGAGCATTGATCACCACGCTTGCTGAACGCAGATTGGAGATTGCAAACTTATATTAACCACAAGTCTAGGTATCCTCACAATGTTCTTTACCGAGGTCAATGATGTTAAAGATAAACTTAGAAAGTACATAATTATGGAATAGAAAATATTACATTGGTACTTGCTCCTGCCCGGCTACTAACCCACAGCCTCATGCATGGGAGAGGGCGCCTTAACCTCAAGGCCTTGATGGCCTGTCATGGTCAAATCATTAATTTCATTTAGACCATTTTTTTTCGGATAGGAAATTATTAAATGACTTCCCCCGCCATGGGCAGGGCGGGAGGAAGTGTCAGACTTTTACTGACTAAGACCTATCCTTTTCCTTCTTGTGGCCTTTGCGTTCCAAGGGCGCGGTATCTCTATCGGTATCTTTCGAACAACCCACAGAACAAACCATTAAAAGGCACTTTTAGACGTCAATTACAAGTCAAAAAATATATATTATTGGATCTAGTTGCCCATTCAAAGACATTTTCACGACGCGAATGCAAAATGTATGAGGGAAAATTAATATAAAATAAACAAAAGCAACATTCCGCCATGTAACCCGAAGTTACTTTTCACAGGAATTTCGTTATGGCAACAAAGAATCTCAGACGAAAGCGGAATATTTCAATTTCGTTTCCATTATGTTTGTAATAATATGGTCTTTCATCTTTCATGTTGCCGATGTCGACTGTTGTTTAGCAAAATTACATCTCCCTAATTATTTTCCTTTTCTCTACATGTAACGCACGTTGTTTGTTTCTGTGATTTTGTGAAGCGGAGTAGGTACTACCGAGGACAATGAAGGTTCACAAGTTCAACCTTACTACTAAGGGCATAAGGGTAAAGGTGGTACACCGCAATTTTCAGCGATGGTACCTACTTATAAAAACATTCTGCCTTTAGATCGAGATGTGTTCTTATTTATTTGTTTGTGTATCTAAAATATCTGGGAATAGGTAGATAGACAATTTTCTTCCATGATGTCATAGAATTGTAGGTGCTATAGTGACAGTGATGATAGTGGGTACCGGCAGGGGGCCCACCTATGTATTAGAGAAGTGTTTCTCTGACTGTCTTTTTTAATGCTTATGAGAATGAAGATTTTGCAGTATCCTACAGGTTTTTTGTCTTTTTTACCCCCGACGCAAAAACGACGGGATGTTATAAATTTGACGTGTCTCTGTGTGTGTGTATGTGTGTGTGTGTGTGTCTGTCTGTGGCACCGTAGCTCCCGAACGCATGCCCCAATTTTGATTTTGTTTTTGTGTTTGAAAGGTTAATTAGTCGGGAGCGTTCTTAGCATTGTTTGATGAAAATCGGTTTAGCGGTTTCAAAGTTATCAGCTCTTTTGTTAGCTACGGTAGTGATTTTTTTTCATAAAACCGTTGCCCCAGCCAAGGAAAATTTTCCGTATCGTGGGACCATACAAACATATTATAAAACCAAATAACCAGATTACTAAACTCTAACAGCTGTCTGCAGGTCATACATATATTTGTTCTGTTTGGGAAGCGATCCCTAGACACCTCCACCCAGCCACTCTTCCTATCACCCATTTCATGTGTTTACCAAGACGGGATGAAAACTCCACAATTAATATAAAATCCTTACTACCTTTAGCGGCAAGAAATTTAATCAGCAGTCACTGTAATGATCAATGGCTTGGCATAAAACGTCTGAGCTCCAGCTAAGCGTATCTACGCTTCAGATTTTGCGGTTTTCCTCAAATATTTGAATAGATGACCAACTCACCGACTATTTCAATGGACGTACCTTACCGTAAGCCGTAATCCGCCAGGCCGCAGGCTTAAGCCGTGTGTACACACTCGGTATCACCCGTTGAATGAAAGCCGTAAATCGCTGTAAGACATGTTTCCTAGCTTAGATATTAAACTGCTATGATTTTTTGGCAAAAGACGGTCCCACGTTAGGAACTCTTTGATTCTTTTGTGTATAGGAACGTTACTGGGTTGATACTTGCGTAGGTGGGTATATATTTATCAGTAAATACCTACTTAAGCTTTTCTAGAGTAAGTTACGAATTTCTTACACATTTTTCTCCTGACTACCTTTTAGAATGAGCAACTAGATTTAATTATTTTCCCTAGTAAACGTACGTAAAGTCTAACAGAAATATTTTTTTAAATTAGAGTTTGATGTAAAATTGTCTCGTACCAAAAACACGGTACAAAATTATATTTATAACGGTTTCAGGCCCTGATATAATCTTTTCTAGAGTAAGTATTGACTTTCTTGCAAATTATTCTCCATTCAAATACTTAATTTAAAAAATATCTTTAAGTTATAATTAACATTAGAATTAGAACTACTTACTAACATTAGTTTAACAATATTTTTAATTTTTTTTGTGAATGTAGTCTAAGGCTTATAGGAAATAAACAGGCTTTATTTTTATTATTATAAATAATTAAATCGGATGCCATTTAATTATTTTTCCTTAATAATGACGTTCAAGCTTTTTAATAGTCTAATAGAAATAACTGACTCGGTAGCCTAGTGATAGCGACTGCTACGCTAGGGGTCTTGGGTTCGATTCCCAGGTCGAGCAAAAAGTGTTATTGGGTTTTTCTATGAAATTCTCAGTAGCAGCTCGGAGTTAGGATTTGTGCCCGGCTAATGGCAATAGGCTCGCCCCTTATTACATGGGGCCTAAATATACCGGCGAACTGTGGGTGTACATTGTTACACCTCTGCCTAACCCTTCGGGGAATACAGGCGTGATGGTATATTTTTTTATTTATTTATATATAATAGAAATAAATTATTTTAATTTTATTATGAAAAAAAAACACAGTATAACATTTTGTAGATGAGCAATGTAACTTTTTACAGGTACTGCAACGTTTGTGCAAGCAAATCCTAAAATAAAAACGCTACTTTTAGAGCCAAACGAACAAATAACACACATCAACAAATCAACAAGCCTTTGAAGTAAGAACAAAAGAAATCTCGTTCGTCCCCTTACCTACGTACGTACCTACGTGAGGGGGTCCAACAGGCGTATAATGCGGGGTCCATCTAAGCTATAAATAATACGAGTTCCCTCTGCCACGCCGCATTAACTAAGATCTTGGGTCAGTACACATTTAGTTTATTTATTTACGATAGAACGCGTATGGGTCGCAGGACTTATGCGGCCCGACGTCATAATTAATTTAATAATTATGACGTGTTGTAACGTAAGCTAAAATGTCTGAAATTGAGTAATGTTGGGTTAGGTTTTTATTACTTCGATGGAAAGAATAGTAGATAGAAAGAAAGAATAGTAGAAAGAGAGAAAGAATAGTTAATAAACATATTTGGGAAAAAACCTGTTTTGCTCTAAAAATAAGCGCACTTGCTACGCTGGGGGTCTTGGGTTAGATTCCCAGGTCGAGCAAAGTGTTATTGGGTATTACTATAAAATTCTCAATTAGGACTTGTGCCCGGTTAATGGCAATAAGCTGGCCCCCTATTACATAGGACCTAAAACATACTGGCGAACTGTGGGTGTACATTGGTACACCTTTGCCTAACCCTTCGGGGAATACAGGCGTGATGTGATGTGTATGTTTTAGAAATCTAGATGATAATAAGTTATTTAAAAAATATCATTATAATTCGCATGATTTGATCAACATACAACGTGCAGCGTGCAATTAATTTCGCGGGCAACAGTGCCTTAAGGAATCACGGAACATGACTAATTTTATTCCGGAATCATGAAATTTTAATCAATAAAAAGCAGTTGCTCTTTCCTCGTCATTGCCTAAACAAAAATAACAGGAAAACCCACAAAACACACCAATAATGCTATTGGTTGAAAAATATATCTGTCAGATAAGTTGACTTGTAATTTAAATAGTACTTAGGTATCTATTTCTAGACACTGTCTTTCTAGATTAGACCATACCTACTTCCTCTAAAATTAAATTCTTCTCAAAAACTATAGCAACACCAAACAATAGATAAAGGTTCTTATTCACATTCAACCACAAACCACATTGTTAAGAGTCTGTTCTGTGGTTTAGCCAGACTTTAGACCAAGCTCAAAACAGTTGAGAAAAGCCTGGAATGATGCTAATAAATTAACTGCCTCGTTAGCCTAGTGTTCCTAAGCGCAACTGCTACGCTAGAGGTCTTAGATTCGATTCCCAGGTCAAGCAAAAAATGTTATTCGGTTATTTTTAAATTTCTTAGACGCAGCTCGGAGTTACGATTTGTGTCCGGTTAATGGCAATAGGCTTGCCCCCTATTACATGCGGCCTAAACATACTCGCGAACTGTGGGTATACATTGGTACACCTCTGCCTAACCCTTCGGGGAATAAGTACAGGCGTAATGGTATATATCTATGGCATTTATACAGGGTCGAAAGTTCCCGACGCCCAAATTAAAATTTTGAAAGCCTTTTTTAATGGGCTTCACCCCCATATGTAACAATCTTGTTCTACGATTTTTTGTAGTTTTGGATCTACCTAAACGTTTTGTTAACAAAATTAGGAAATTATTACCTAGCTTCAGATTTTATTAATTTTCACTTTTTTTTGCGTTTTGCGAAAATTTATTTTTGATAATGTATCCTGAGAGTGTGGTCTACGATTAATAAAAAACGTCGATCCTACGATCATCTCCCGAAGTGACACAAACTTCATAGATTACTTTTGTATTTTTTTTATACCACATAAGGTGGCAAACAAGCTAACAGCCCGCCTGATGATAAGTGGTTACCGCTGCCTATGGAGACTTACAACACCAGAGGCATCACTCGTGGGTTGCCGACCCCATAAAAACCTCAAAAATCCTTTCTTGAAGAACCCCCTTTTTTTTTTTTTTGGGGGAGTGGGAAATCATCAAATATCTTGTCCCGCCCTGGGCGGGGCGGGAGGGAGTGTCAGACTTTTACTGACTAAAACCCACCCATGTTCTTTCTTGTGCCCTTTGCGTTCCGGGGGCGCGGTATCTCTTACGAACAACCCGCAGCCCCGGCAGGCATCGGCAGCCGTCGACACGGCCTGTCGTTATGCAACGTAAGGACGGTGAGCTACCCATTGCTCACCGTCCACAGGCCTGAAGAACCCCATGCTGTAGTCTCTTGGGACAACCTTACCAGGGAGCTCATTCCACGACCTAAGCGTACGCGGGAGGAAGTTCCTCTGAAACCGCACCGTGCGGGACCATTTAGTATTTATACAGTAAATATAGATTTGGTAGGTACTACATGTCAAGACGTAACAATACGTCTTTATTATGGTTGGTAATGGAATACAAACATAATTTGTTAACTGTTACCGTTACTTGAGAGTTCCCAAATCCAGTCTGTTTACTCAGCATCTGATTCGCAAGTTGTTTGATCTAAATCATTTTGCATTGGATTCCGCTTCTGTTGGCGTTTTGAAAAAACGATGGTTGTGATAAAGCTTTGATAAATCTTTGTCAAAATTATGGCTGCTGTAATTCAAACAATGTCAACATAAAAGCAGAATTGAATATGTGCAAAATTTGGCCTCTCCAACCTCGACCAACTTTTTGTAGGGCCGTTTATCGGACCGATTCAATAAATCCAAAGTTTAGAGGAGCGATTTTTTGTAGGACGTGTGCGTTGGGTAGAATTTTAAATTATTTTTACATTTGTCCGTAAAGTTTTAATAAATTAATAATTACATGAGAAAATTTATAATATTGAATCTAGTTGTAACATGTAGTTTCGTATGGAGAAGAACGGGCGAGAAACTCCATACATACGCTACACAAGCTACTACTATATCCCTATGTATGCTTAAATCTTTAAAACTAAGCAACGGTTTTTGATGCGGGTTTTTTTAATAGATAGAGTGATTGAAGAGGAAAGCTTATAAGTATAACAACATGAGCATTGCACCCGTGCGAAACCGGGGCGGGTCGCTAGAAATAAAATAAAACACGCAGGCAACTATCAAATAAACACATTTTATTCTTTTTTACACATATTTTATATCATAATAGTACTTAAATTAATCCACATTCACGGATGTTCAGAACTGTAATTACGCACAACGGTCGGTTTAAAAATATAAAAATTTCCTGTTTTTTCTTTTCAACGAATGCATGTCCGTGTTTTATTGACATAATGTTAATTTATTGGTTTAAAGAATATGTTTTTTATTATTTGACACATACATATTACCTAGGTATTGCCGTCACAGTACCGGTTGGAGTCCAAACTACAACTTAAACTAACTGACATATTACTTCTTGTTATATTGAGACTACATTGTGCCCGCGACTCGTCCGCGTGTTTTTTTTCACCTGCGTTCAGTTACGACTTTCCTTTTTTTTTAAGTCAAACCATTTATTTCAATCGGACCATTTACAGGCACTTTTGAATTGTCAAGAAGTTACCCATACAGAAAGTTGAAGCTCGTTGCTCGTTCCAAAACGTAGGTAGAGACCTACGTTTACGTATAGAGATGGAGTAGAGCGAGCAAGAAACTACATGGACACTCTTTTCAAATTGGTTTTTACAAAATCTTAGCTATAATATTGCTGAGCTACTTCGCAATTTTTTACAGTTTTTGAGCGCATCATTCAGCTTTTTGAATCCTATTTACTGAGCACACAATAATTAACATTTAAAAATCTGAAGCGATGACCGTGTTTTTAGGGTTCCGTTACCCAAAGGGTAAAACGGGACCGGCTCTCATACAACAGACATGATTTTTTTGCCGTTTTCATAGATAATGGTACGGAACCCTTCGTGCGCGGGTCCGACTCGCACTTAGACGGTCTGTTTTGATGACCGTACCTAGTTTAAAAAAAAAACAGGCGAGTTGCCTACTTAACAAATGGTGACCTATACCCATACACCTGCTAACAATGGTATTGTCGATGTGTTGCCGACCATGACCAATTTCAGGCACACGACTAATGATATCAGTTTTTAGAACAGCAGCATTGTCATTTAACGATGGTAGACCTTTGGTTCCGACAAGCTCTTAAGAGCGTTTCACCTCGAAATCACATACGAACTTTGAAGTCCTTATCTTGGAAATATAATGTACCGATTTTTATTATTAAACTTGAAATATATCACACAACACATACCATTACGCCTATATTCCCCGAAGGGTTAGGCAGAGGTGCACCAATGTACCCACAGTTGCAGGCAGGTTTAGGTCCCATGTAATAGGGGGCGAGCCTATTGCCATTAACCGGGCACAAATCCTAACTCTGAGCTGCTACTGAGAGTTTTATAGAAAAACCCAATAACACTTTTTGCTCAACCTGGGATTCGAACCCAAGACCTAAACTACACCCAAACTCACCTAAACTTGAAAAATACGCTAAGATATATAAGTCTAAAGAGTCAGATGAGAACATACGCGGAAGCACACGTAGGGTTCCGCACCACCGTGACCACTTTTCAACCTTATTACAAAAGGCATAAGGATGAAAAGTGGTTCACCGCCGTTGTCCACGATCATACCTATTACCTATCAACAGCCAGTCTATTGCTTCAGTTTATTTCGGATAAACACGTGAACTGATTGAGCCGATAACTGATTGATATCAGAAGCCTATTTGCGCGCAAATGCTGATTAACTACGCGCCATTAACTCAAAAATGCCGACTGCAATCAGTAAGTACTACTTGTAACTAACACGGTTCACCTTTCCTGAATCCTGTTAACAGAAAAGTGAATTCGTACAATGGCGGCAGTTCAATATCTTTCCTTTTGAGCCGAACCATTTAAACAATTTGGTTGAACTGTGTACTGTGAAAGATGAAGATATTGAATTTGTTAAACTTGAGAATACACATGATTATGACGATTTAGGATTACAGGGGATGCAATAACAGAGGGCAGCGCGACATGTCCTGGGATGTTCCACAGGGCAGAGTAACTGGTTAATTAAAATAAATGATTAGACTTTTTTTATATCAATGGTTGGCAAACAAGCCACCGCCCCCCCTGATGTTAAGTGGTCACCGCTTCCTATTGACATCTGAAATACCAAAGGCCTTGCAAATGCGTTGCCATCCCAGAGACAACGTTGAAATGTCTCATGTATCAATTACACCGGCACCCATACACTTCGAACTGGAACACAGCAACGCTGCTTTGCGGCTGAAATAGGTATGGTGGTAGTACCTTCTCCAAACGAGCTACTCACAAAGAGCTCTAGACTACTACTAGAATTTACAACATACCATCGAACCCAAGACCTCCAGCGTAGCAGTCGCACTTAGGACCACTAGGCTACCGAGGCAGTTGAATTTGACTATTTCAATTAGTTTCCAAACCATGACTCCAGCACCACAAATATTCGATTGGTCACACGGTAAACTACTTGTGACTAAAGGTATTATCAGGAGCTTATCACCTGTTATCAACATAACAATATCATTTGTGTTTTTATTTTTTTTTTTTTTTTTTGGTGGGTGGGAAATCATCAAATAACTTCTCCCGCCCTGGGCGGGGCGGGAGGGAGTGTCAGACTTTTACTGACTAAAACCCACCCATGTTCCTTCTTGTGCCCTTTGCGTTCCGGGGGCGCGGTATCTCTTGCGAACAACCCGCAGCCCCGGCAGGCATCGGCCCTCAGTGGCCCCTTCCTTTTGCTGACATCTCTTTGAGGCGCGCGTGGAACACGAACGCGCCGTCGACACGGCCTGTCGTTATGCAACGTAAGGACGGTGAGCTACCCATTGCTCACCGTCCACAGGCCAGTATCTACGGTGGCCGGGAGTCGTCTCGCGGCTCCCGACGCCCGGAGCGTCTACCGCGGCGGCTGGGACGGGAGAACCGCTGTCTCAACCGTCCCGATCATTTGTGTTGACCCATGTTTGTTGTATTTCCATTTTAGCTGTAACTTTACGTTTCCGTGTTAGAGTATCTGGAAATATTGTTTACAGTTTTCTGTACTTATAATAGTACTCGCCTATTATCGTTTCAATTCAGAACAAAGGGCTCTTCTCACACAAAGAAGGCACCAGCATAGATCAGCACACTCGCTGATGGCGGATTGGAGATTCAAGAATTTTGGGTTTCCACAATGATTTCTTTTCACCGATGACAATAACGTCCAAGACAAACTAAAAAATACAATTGAAAAAGTCACATAGGTACTTGCCTGGTATCGAACCCGCAAGCTCATGTATGAGAATTGGGCGCCTTAACCACTGGGTAATGACGACAGGCTTTCGGTACCTATTTTTTTACACAACAAATAAGATACGAAAAAGATAAGTAAGAGTACCAAACTCAATCTATACTAACATTATAAACCTGAAGAGTTTGTTTGTTTGGTTGAACGCGTATTAGCGCAAACCAGTTGTTTCTGAGATTACTCAGGAACTACTGGTTTGGATTGAAAAAATATCTTTGTGTTGAATAGTCCATTAATCGAGGAAGACTAAGGCTATGTAACATCACACTACGACTCACGGGAGCGGAACAGTAATTAAATAAGTAGCGTAAGGCGGGTGAAATAAGCCACGCGGACGAAGTCACGGGCAACAACTATTACTTATATAAAAACATAATGAAACAAGTACAGTAGTTTTTTTTTTCTGCAGTCAAGCAATACAGCAACGAAAGTGGCTGCATTCCGATTCGAAGAGTTTAAGGTGCCGTTGGCGGAACCCTAGAACCAGTAGGCACAGCAGACCTACTTATAAATGGGTTCGTAAAATTGATCCCTCACAGATTAGTTTGACAAACGACGAAAGGGTCACTGATTGAGTCTCCTCTCCGTAGATTGAGTGCGATGCTCAATTCAATTCGTCCAAAAGACCAATTTACAACTGATTTATGATCGGACTATTGAGTGTCATTGTTGCAGAAGGCTAGACCGTTTGTTTTATTAGAATTTTATATATTTTATTAGCGACCTGCCCTCAACTTCGTCCTTGTGGCTTATTTCACCCGCGTTCAGTTACGTCTTTCGTTACTGGTCAGCTCCCGTGAGTCGTAGCGTGATGTTATATAGTCTATGTTACTGAGGAATAATGTAGTCCAGTAGTTTCGGAGCCTATTCGTTATAAACAAACAAAAAAAAATGCTGTTTATAGAAGTGAAGATTAAGATAAATGCGAAAGTAATTTTGTCTATATGTTTGTTGCGCATTCATGGCTAAACCACTGAACCAATCGAACTCACCACCTCTTGTTTGAGAGGCGGGTGCCGTAACCCTTGGGCCATCACGACAATTATCGTAAATATGGTGGTGACTGAATCGTTAGCCTAGTGGTTCTAAGCTCGACAGCTACATCAGAAGTCTTAGATTCGACTCCCAGGTCGAGCAATGTTATTGCGGTATTCTATGAATTCTCAGTAGCAGTTAAGAATTACATACATACATACATAAACTCACACCTTTTTCCCATGGGGGTAGTCAGAAACCACAGAACACAGAAACAGTTAAGAATGGTGCCCGGTTAATGGCAAGAGGCTCGCCCCCTATCATATGGGACCTAAACATACTGGCGAACTGTAGGTGTACATTGGTACACCTCTGCATAACCTTTCGGGGTATACAGGCGTGATGGTATGTATGTGACAGTTAATTATTTCGATATGTTTCTTGTTTTATAGCACTTATTTCTAGTTAGTATGAACACGCTGATAGTTTCCTGAAACATTATTTTTATCTCGACTAACATGATAAATATTGGAACAACGTGATTTGATGATCTTCACCAGAACAGGAAATATATGTAGGTATTGATTTTTTTGTTAAACAATGAACAGGTGTTGGTTCACTATTAGTTAAGTAATAAATATAAATAACCCTTTGGTTTGGTTTGCAAAAGGAATATTAAAATTAGATGTTTAACAGATGGTTCGACGCACGTTTACATAATAATACATGCTTTTTTTTGTCTAGTACTTTGTTTGATGTTAGCAGTAGTAGTAGAGCTCTTTGAGAAGGAGAAGTAGTACCACCGTGTTTATTTCTGTCGCAAACCAGGGTTGCTGTGTTCCAGTTTGAAGGGTATGGTGTAATCAAGCACATGAGACATTTCAACTTTGTCTCTGCGATAACAACTTATTAGTAAGGCCTCTGGTATTGCAGATGTCTATAGGCAACGGTGACCACTTAACATCAGGTGGGACGAGGGCACGTTTCCCATCCAACCATTTATAAAAAAAAAGGTATTGCCCGGTTGCCTACTTTTTTGTTGTTTTTTGAAGTGTAATCTTAGCTGCTTTGAGCGATTTTTGGTAGGGGCAAAACTTATAGGATCGCGTTATCAACATACTAATGTGACGTTAAGTTTTCACTTCTGTCGGTAGTCCTCATGACTTCCTATTAATTTTTTTTAATGTACAAAAAGTTTTTTTTTAATTTGTATTACGCGATAACACCACCAATATCGATATAATCGATTTTGATAATTCCTTTTTTGTTTGATAGGACATACTTCAAAGGTGGTCTCATATATTTTTTTTCGAAATTGGTTCGGTAGTTTCTTGAAAACATTTAAATAACTGAAGAAAAAAATGTCATCTCTCTGGTGGCTTGTTATTAACGTAGTATAACTGTTCCATCATGGATTTGAATGTCAGGAAATTGATACCCACTAAAAATCGAAAAACAAAACGTTTTTACAAAAGAGACAATCTCGTTCAAAAACTAAAAAGTGCAAAATAACTTTGGAAGTCTTTTTTTTCTCGAAGGGAAATCCTCATGGATTCTCGTCTAAGAAGAACTGAGGGTAATGTCGGACTCTTAACAACTAAAACCCCACGGTTCCACCTGCCACCATTAGTCGGGAACCCGGTGTTCGCGGACGAGGTAGGTACCAAGTATCTAAAGAAACTTTAATTGGAAAAGGTCTCAAGAAAAGTAGGCATCTACGTTGGTCCAACGTTTATTGACTGGGTTCAAATTGAAAGCTTAAAGGAAAAATTGAAAGTGTTCGATTGGAAACTTTTGAAATCATTTTTTATTGATCACTTACAATATTGCAGTTATAAACTAGTTCCGATTTCCTTTACTTTTTTTATTCAGGAAGAAAGGTACCTTTCTAACGTTATTTACGGGTATTGTGTAGACATTGGCTGGCTGAGCCATTTACGACCTAATTTTGAAAGAGTACTCTTATTAACCATGTTTAAAATAATAAAGAGGAAAGATTTTTTTGGTCTGTTCCGATGTTTGTTACGAATAGACTCCGAAACTACTGGACCGATTTTAACCAATTTTCACCAATAGCTACAATATTTCGGAGTAATATAGGCTATATAACATCACTCTACGACACACGGGAGCGGAGCAGTAACCAAAGACGTAACTTAACGCGGGTGAAATAAGCCCCGCGGGTGACGTCGCGGGGTGTTCGCTAGTATATTATGAAATAACTCATTCAAAATACGAAGTAGTAATTAAATAAGTGTTTCAATTACGTATATTTATAATTTACTAATAACAATAATACGTCACTGTTAGTGCAGTGGCTGAGTGATTAACTGCTGCGTTGTGTGTTGCGAGTTGTATTCCCGCAAGGAACAAATATTTGTGTGGGTTTATGTGCTTGTAAATGCATCCTCGATACAGGACAAACTCCTAGTAACTCCTAGGTTTTATTATGTAAGTTAATTAAGTAAGTAATCTAGGTACAGTAAACCATCGTCCATTTCTTGCAGTGCCCACATGCGAATTCTAAGTTGTAATTAAAAATAAATAATATAGAGGCTCTCGTTGGGCGGTTGGATCAAGGGCTTGATTCAGAAAGCGATACTCCTAGACACGGCGCGTATTGTTAGAAGATTACTTTCTCAGGAGCCTTGACCACCGGCAGCTTAAACCCTGTTCCCGATACAGGTGGGCTACTATTTTTTATATTTTAAAATGATTTTACTTATATTTCAATATTTAAAAATGTTATTGAAGTGAATCAATGAGAATAATAATATAATTATTCGGTATTCTGTTTATTTGTTTTTTCTTTTATTACAAATCCATTTTTGATTTTTTTCATTACTACTAACATCAGAAGGATAAATATGGATGAATGCTATTCTATATTTAAAAATGATTGATCCGTTCTTGTGGTGACAATCTATTAGGTACTTATCAACCGTAAAAATAAATACCTAGCATAACTAATTATATTTGAATGTAAATAATGAAAAAACAATCATTGGTAGCGCTTAAATCAATTGTTACTTACCATTACGAATTTCTCGTGTAACAGGAATGTTTGTATTTCAGACCAATCAGTTCTAAAATTAGATACCTACTTCTTCATAAAATAATAATCTACTCTGTGGTTCTAATAGTTTTTGGTATAATGGTATGTATGCTCTGCGTTTTGTTTTTTAATTACGAACTCAAATTCAATTTGCAATCTGTCAAAATTTTGACAGTTGGACTAGTGTTTCTAAACCTTTTGTTTCTATCGATGTAATTATTTATTTTTCTGGAAAAAATAGAGGTTTTGTTTACGCCCGAAGCTGTGCCTCAGCTAAATATACAGTAGACTAAATAGAGAATTGTTTAGATAAAGAAATCCTTCAGATTCGATGGAATTTTAAGTGTAAATCAGGCATAGAGGCACTCGTAAAAAGACACCATTACTACTGTGCTGCTGTGCAATAAAAAACTAACGCTCTACAGTCCGATCGCAACTATACATCAACAAACAGACAGACAAACAAACCCGGTATGGATTGAACCTATTAACAGCGCATTGAATTGTCGAAACGTGACAGCTTAAAAGATTATCTCCATACTAACCTTATATGAATGTGTAGATTCCGTGCTCTGGGCGCCACGACACACACAATAACAACTGTCCACGTCGCGATATCGACAGGAATAGTATTAATTTGATTTAGGTGAGGTTTTTTGTGTTATCACGCGCCCGCGATATCCCGCATTCGCGGTGTGAGACGCTGCCGCAGCGGAGCGCTGTCGCGGACTGTGGCACCGAGCGCCGCCGAAGTGTGGCTGGATGGGTCGGCAGGCCGCGACACCGCGCATGCGCGCCGGCCAAGGTCATGCGCGAGAATACCGCTTGTGTACAGGCGCCGTGTTTACACACCGACTATGACCACTACAAATAACGCAGCCACCATTGCGCATAAAGTCCCCGCGATGTTTGAATTATGAGATTTATGGCACGCAGTGTAAAGTAACAGATGGTCTAGTATGCAGTGATGACAAAATTCCACATTTCAAGTTATCAGCTGAACTGGGAGGTGACGGTTAAAATCACCACGCCCACTGCTGCCGGTGATTAGGTACCCCACAGGTCTAAAAGGAAGTCAGTCTTTGGTGATAAGGCGTATCGTAATCTGGCAACTAATGTTTACTGAAACTGGCATAAAACATTTCAAGCACTGAAACTCATTTAGCCCGTTTTCATAAGTAGGTACCTAATTAATTAAATTGTTAACATTCTACAATTGTAGAAAAAAATACGTTAAATATACATTAATATTATGGTGATTTGAGAATAATCAGTCTTCCTTGACATAAACAAGTTTTAATAAAAAATACAAACTAGGTGCCAACAACATTAAATAAAAAATAAGAAATCAATAAAAATAAACTTTTATTTAAATAGTAACTCTTATTAGCAATAAATAAACGATGCTTTAGTAACAGACATCAAGAAATAAATACCTAACGAGATCTTATCCAGCTAGCAAAATAACTTAAAAAACTAAATAAACGTCAGCCTTGACAACTAAAGTTCATGATTGTAAAATAGTGATTGTAGATGAGAAATTATGTTCTTTTACGTAAGTAGTTTAAATATTATAGGAACTCCACCAAAACTGTAAAGTAACGACTCAGAGACAAAACATTTTTTTAAGAAACAAATAGGTTTTTTTCTTCATTTTGACCATGATTTAAAACTTCATAATATAATCTAACATGATTATAAATCGAAAACAAAAAATAACTGAAAAAGCTAAGAAAATAAATTATTTACGTATTTGTCTAAAATAAATTAAAGTTTGAGATCCACTGACTTTGGAAGTCGGGTTTTTTTTACCCTTTCAGTGATGACATTATTATACCGGCACATACACACTTTGATAAGTGTATGACCTATAGCATACATTATCAAATAAGCACTAATCCGATTCTACTCATTAAAATCGTTCTAAATCTAGTCGCAATCTCATTTCAGCGACAATAAATATCAAAAATTGTAGTAGATTCTGACAGATTGACTCTGAGATTTGATTCTATTTTTTCCTAGAAGTTAGTAGAATTTCCACCTATACTAAATATTTAACAATAAACTACTTAATATAAAAAATAACAGTCTTAATAACAGCAGCCTTGGTTTAAACAGGTTTGAAAAAATGTAACTTCCACCTAAACTTTGATAATAATGAACACCAGCCAAAAGTTTGAGAATCAAGTAACTCATTAAATAAAAATAAAAGATTTTTCTCATTTGAGAATCTTAGAATATAACAGCCCTAAAGCACATCTAAAGAAAACAAACACATGGCCAGCACGGCATTTTCTACTGATCTTCAATCATTTTCAACTTTCGATTCAATTTCCATCTCAGTAATCTCTTAGCTGGAGGTATGACGGTGTCATGTTCTTCCGTACAGTGTCTCTTCAACTCAGAATACTTTCTAAACCTGGACCCGCAGACTAAACAGTCCACAATCACCTTCCTAACATTGTGAACCGTCCATTCATGATCCCATTTCTCCTTCAAACTCTTGAAGTACTGGCAGCAGAACCTACACCTGAACTTGCTCGTCGTTACCTTGGTATGTGAGCATCTCATATGCTTATTCAGCATCGACTCAAAATGGAACACTTTCTCGCAATATCGACACTTGATAGGCCGATTCTTGTTGTGGTATTCCATATGTTGGGATATCATTTTCTTAGAATTGAATTTACGTTGGCACATATCACATTGAAAGTAGGTGGTGCCGTGGATTTTTTTATGCTTGGAAAAGTTACTGGAGTCGCTAAAGGATTTATCGCAGAATGTGCATTTGTAGAGAGTGAGTTTAGCGTGCTCCCTTAAATGGGCTTTGTATCTATCGATTTTTGTAAATACCTTTTCCTGGCAGATCTCACATCGGATGTTAAGGACCCCGAACTTGTTCACGGGGTTCTTGGCTAGAGTACTCCTTATCACATGTTCGATGAGATGCCTCTTCAGGTCGCCAATCCGGTCGAACTTCTTAAGACAAACTTCGCAGGTCTGCAAAATTATTTTTATTGCGTTATTTTTGAGACTTGGTATCAGAAACTCTAAAATTCAAGTTGTATGTATATGTGACAGGTCATATTTATTTATAAGTTATTCAGCAAGTCGAAATAGTTATTAGGTACCTACAGCGCTGCGAGTAACGTCGCGCTACTAAGTAGGGAATAACAATGGACAGTTAGGATCATATTAAATCACATCAGACCTTGTAAGTCTGCTGCTACTCAACATGGATTTGGTCATAGACGGCTGCAATGACCTGCCATTGAGGAAAATGGGTAAAAGCGTTTGGCGAACAGGATGTTTAGTGGGATTCCATTATGACACTGCTATGCACAAAGAAAACTAATATCTCATCTTCATAAGACTCTTGTCCTTGAGTGTGTGAAAATTGTATTATGCAAACACAATAAAGTCCAAAATTGTCACGAAACCCAGTGATTTTTGGTTTATTCCTGCAGACCACTGCAGGACCGCTTAAACCATTAAGCGGTTCTACCAGTTGACAGTTTATGGAAAGAATGTAGTTGATATTGTTATAACGCTAAATTAAGTCACATGTGTGAAAAAAATACACCTGGCATGTGCGAGTTGAACTCGCGCACGAAGGGTTCCGTACAAAAAAGCATGTTTCTTCACGTATGGGTTATTCAAATTTTCAATTTTATATTATTTTTATTATTTGTTGTGTTATCCGTTCATGAGATACATCATACAACCCGCTAGCAGATAGATGGACGGCCAGCGGAGGCTTAGTGATAAGGTCCTGGTAACACCCCTCGCGTAGGGAACCCTAAAAGAGAACAAAGCATTTACGCCTACCTTGTTACACTTCCTCGCTTCCTTATTCGGCATGGGATGAGCTCGAAATATCTTGTTGGACATCACCTTCGCAATAACGGAGTCAGGAGTTTGAAGATGTTCATCGTCCTCATGTTTCACAATGTCTTCCGTCACTGAGATGTCACTTATGTCTTCAAAGAGACCTTCAGCGAACTCAGACTCGCTGGAGTTCTTCGAAGAGTTGGAGCTCTTATGATTTTTCTGATGAGCTGTCAATTCTGATAGAGTTTTGCATACAAACGAACACAACTCACACATAAAAGTGAAGTGGAATTTTGACGAGTGTGTGTGCAACTCTTGCACCGTCGAGAAGCTTCTAGAACAGTAGTTGCAGTGGAAAACACGAGAATGTATCTTACGGTGATTGCGTAAGGTAAATTTTGATGCGAAGACTTTGTGGCACTTGTTACATTCTAGATTTGGGTCGCCGTGGCCGAGGCAGTGTTGCTCAAACTTTTCTTGGTTCTTCAAGCTTTTGCCGCAGTCAGTGCACATGAACTTGAGGTTGCTGGAGACGGAGAGCCGGTGACTACTAACCATGTGGAGCTTGAAGGCAGATAGTTGGTCAAATATCTGCTTGCATTTGTTACATTGGTATTTTTTTGCATGTGGATTATTTGTTATGTTGGAGTCCTCTGAAATGAAATAATAGTAATAATTTAATAATAATAGTGTTTCATTACCTACATCTTAAAGCTTTCTAATGGGGCCTCTGCGAGTTGGCTTCAGCTCCTGGTACGCCTTTCAAAGGTCCGGAACCGTAGGTCCCGAATTACTTTCTAACTTACTTTTTTCTTTTACTGAAATAGTTTCTATATGAGACTATCTCATCGCGTTTGGCCGCGCCTCAATTAATTCTTCTGTCAGGTTCATTCATTTACATAAAATACTCGAGATTATTATCAGGATATTCTGGGATTATTATTATCCATAAAATTTTATTGTTAGGTGACAATTTGTTTCATTTGAAAATAAATCAATCATTTCTGTAATCTGAATTGAAAAAGGTTCCAAGATGGCAATAGAATTTGAGCTTTGTTATGTATAAGATTTATAATTACTTATAACTTATTCAATTAAATATTTACTTTGAAAAAAAAAAATGTTTTGCAACAATCAAGTTTTAAGAAATAAACTTAAGTAAGTACATTTATTTATTTCATATTTATTTGTGTTACAAATAAGTTAAATCCTAAACAGATTTAAGCTATTCATTTATTATTAATAAAAAAAAAAATGTTTTTTGATGCATAAGGAAAATCAAACAATAACAATTTTTAGCTCAATATGTAAATGCTGACATTTAAACATAACACATAACATACCATCACGCCTGTATTCCCCGAAGGGTTAGGCAGAGGTGTAACAATGTACACCTACAGTTCGCCGATATGTTTAGGTCCCATGTAATAGGGGGCGAGCCTATTGCCATTAACCGGGCACAAATCCTAACTCCTAGCTGCTACTAAGAATTTCATAGAAAAACCCAATAACACTTTTTGCTCGACCTGGGAATCGAACACGAGCCCTCTAGCGTAGCAGTCGCGCTTAGGACCACTAGGCCAACGAAGCAGTTAACATTACTATTATTATATTATTATTATTATTTGTTATTATTAGTTTTATTTGACATTTAAATAATATTTTAAATTACTAACATGAATCTGAAAGAACTTATATAACATTTTAATTGTGTATATATTTTTGTATCTATTCTATTATCATGATGAAGGCTTACCAATAGTAATTTCACTCTCTACTTCACCAGCTCCTACGCACTCCAACGAAGGATCATTAATGGAAATATTCTGAACTGTCTGACCCGACTCAGAGTCATGGCCCAAAAACAATATAGTCTTCTGCTGTCTCGACACAGACTGTATATTTGTAGACATCAACTGTTTCAATGCTTCATTGTCCGTCTTCAGACCAACAAATTTCCTCTCATCTCGTGCCCTTGCGTCCTTCTCATTAATAATTTCTTCAGACAACTGGGATAGGAACACACCACATTCAAACTCATCTTCCCCATACATATTATATCCGTCTGAATTTTGAACATTTTCTTGTATCTTCTTGACCGCTTTTTGTTCTTCACGGACAGGAGAGTACCGAATGGCTTCATTGTAATTATACACATTTTGTGTAACATATGTATTATGCTGTTCTATAGTAACGTGGTTGTCATTTGTCTCATGTATGGTGTAAGTTCCCAGAGGTGGTGAGTCACAACGGTTGTAGACAAACGGGCTTCTAACCGGGTCAATCCAGACTTGAGAATCATTGTAAGCTGGTATTGTTATCTGATTCGCTTCAGTTAGAATCACTGGTATGTTATCAATGCTTGAGTAACTATTAGGTGTTGCGTACCTGATGTTGATATCATTCCCTTCCATCACTTTCACGTTACAGAAACCTTTGTATATGGCAGTCTCGTTGCCTTCAGTGTCTGGTGATGAGATGTTCAAGTGTATAAACACATTTTCTGACAGATCACAGTTGGTCTCCAATGTTGTACACACTTTTGGTATGAACAGAATTGGGTAAGGCCCTTCGAAACTCAAGTTACACACTTCGCCTTCCATTTTCGAAATTTAAACCTGGAAAATACCGAGAAATACATACTGCTGGCAGTTCGTAGCTCAAGTAAAATCAAATGAAGGTAAATTAAGAAAATAAAAATTATAAAAAGAGAATTTTGGGAAATTGAAGGCGTTTTACCTCGTGTCGCTTTCGTGCCTGCCCAGAAAAAGGGTGAGCGGAGGTAGACGTAACAGTCGAGTATTTTGAATATAATCCTGCCTACCCTCCATTATTGTTTTTTTACTATTTTAGATATTTATTGTGGGTAAACTTGCATATTACTACAAAAGTTAACTTTTGCACGTTAGGCAAAACAGAAGCGAACGTTTTCAATATTTTTAAATGAACATTATTTTGTTTTGAATTTAGAAACACACAAAATCAAATCACCGAGTTTGTTTTGTTTATTTGAATTTGTTTTCGTTTGATTACAAACTTAGCAATGCTATCAAGTAAATCCAAAATAGCTCTTATTTCCTTGACGTAAAGTACACAAAACATTTAATTAAGTGTCATATTTAAAATGTCACATTTGACAACCGTTGCGTTCGGATTTACGCAACAGTGAATACATTGAACAAAATGATGCCCGATAAAAATAGACATAATTATCTAAGTAATGTTAGGAATTCGATAATCATTATTTGTAAACAAACATCACGTGAAGGTCATTTTTTATTCTGTTGGACAATTTAATCTTTGTATGAATCAATTTCTATATTGCAATCTTTTATTGTTTGTATATTTTATTATTTCATCCTGTAACTACAAGCTGTGACGCCAGGACGACGTTCCGGTTCCAAGCTTTAAAAAAAAACTTCTTTTATAAAATAACATTTTTATTAATAACAAATTAAACCTAATCTTATTTATTTACAACTAGCTTCTTCCCGCGACTTTTTCCGCGTCAAAGTTGATTTATTATTCCACAGGAACCGTACATTTTTCCGGGATAAAAATTACTATTGCTATTTCAAACTGTAATCTATCTCTGTAGGTGCCAAATTTCATTCAGATCCGTTGCCCATTCTAGCATGATTGAGTAACAAACATCCATTCATCCAAACTTTCGCATTTATAATAGAGGAGTACCTATCTAAGTATTATTGGAACAGCAGATATTCATGAACGATATTGTCCAATTATTAATTGAATATAGTCCTTATATGCGCTAAGTCTAACATGCATGTCTGGTACTCCGGTGAGGGCACACGGAATGGCCCAGGATGTAATGCCGATCTGGGTCTCCGACTTCCTTGACATCAGGGGACTGCCGGAATCACCCTGGAAAAGAAGGCATTAGATACTATTATTATCTATACAAATAAATAAAATTGAAGGGTCTGTTTGTAATTTCAAATTACAAGCTTTTCACTTAATGCATATGAAAGTAAATACGGTACGAGTATTAACATAAAAAAAAAACATTTTTAAAATTTTTGTCTTTTTATTTGTTTGTTCCGGCTTATCTCCGAAATGGCTGGACTGATTTTGACGAGACTTTCACTCGCAGATAGCTAATGTTATAAGAAGTAACTTAGGCAATTGTTTTTTTACTTTAATAAAAAAAAGAGGGTTATGCGAAAACAAAATTGAAACCAATAAAATAGTGAACGCGAACGAAGTCGCGGGCATCAGCTAGAGTTATAATATAATTTAGGCGTTTTTATGCAAGGTACATTGTAATGACGTATAATCATGACTATGATTTTGTATCCAAAATATTGTAAAAAAAATATATTAGAAATGAGTAAGTATTGAGTTTTTTTGCCAATTTTTCCTTATGAATATGAAACTATCTTTTGGAAGGAATAACTAGATTCAGTTCTTTTTTCTTGTGTAACGACGTTTATAAGTGTTTTTTAATGGTCTAATTGGCATAAATGATCTGACTGAATTTTATAAAAGGGTTTAACTAGACTATATAATAAGCTTCCAGGATTTTTTTTAGCGTCTCGGTAGTCTTGTCGGTATTAGATATAGCATGGTTAAAATAAGCTACACTTATAAAATCGACTTACATAACACAACCCTCCTCTTCCATTTTCTATTTGCACCTCTCTTCTTCCATCAGTATGGAGGGAGCAGATCTCGAGGACTGGATCGACGAGTGGTGCTTGAGGCCACCAGTTGGCGCTAACTTCACCGATCACATCGACGCAATCCTGAGGAGTTAGGGTGTTCACCTCCAAGATCTGAAGGTTGAAGGGAGTAATAGCAGGTCGTGTCTGGAAGGACCAATATCCTGTTACAATCGACATAATAACAATGTGTTGCTATCCGACCAAGTAGGAAAGACCGCGTTCAGTTGTGACGTCATACAAATATATTTAACGGATTATAAGGAGGCGAATAATTCTGAGTTTTGCACTGCTGCGGCCAGTGGGCGGTTAGCGTCTGCCAGTCCAAGTTCTTGGTTGGTTTTATCACGGGTCAGAAGATACCAACAATTTTACTTAGAAGCACGAAGTTCGTGTTATCACTGTGAGTTTTTAGTCAAATGGCAGAAAATGACGTGGTAACTTGACTGTTCCACGGCCAAGAGCAACGCGTCTAGATGTCATACAAAAATAAAAAAGGTCTTCCACACAATAAAACCTTGGAAAGGTCACATAACATCTTACTTCCGTATATACATGTTTCTATATGGAATGTAATCAGCTACACATCTCCCATAAGCCATAAAACATGGAGAAGGTCACAATAATATTCGCAAGACAGAATAGCGCAGCCATTACTCCTTTTTATGGTTGTAATCTTAATAACCCGAAATGTTCGTTAAATATTATTTCTAACTGCGCATATAGCCCTTGGCTTCGCTAACCCAAAGCTAATGTTTGTTCAACAAAAGTTGAAGAAAATTTGATTCTACTTTGTTATGAAACCCGTTGTAACAATGGCTGTAGAATTTTAATTGGAGGAATCTGGGTTGTCCTGAATTTAAGAGTTGTTTAACTAGTCTATTTTTGTTCGCTTTCATTCTTTGTATGAGTTTCCCGAAGTATGAGCCCCGGTGGCCTGCGCGTCTTATGAGCGTGAGGTCCTGGGTTGGATTCCCAGTTCGTGCAAAAAGTGTTATTAGGTTTTTCCATTAAGAATTTCTCAGTAGGAGCCCGGAGTTTAGAAGTTGGTGGTGTGACACCCCGTGACTCGGAAAGCACTTAAAGCCGTTAGTCTCAGCTGTCATTCGTAGATCTTTGACAGTCGTTACGGATAGTCAGAAGCCGGAAAGTCTGACAGCAGTCTTACCAAGCGGTATAGTGTTGCCTAGTAACTGGGTTGTGGAGGCAGATAGGCTGTCGTTCCATGTAAAATACAGATATTTGGCTGCATACGGTTAAGCTGAAATCCGACCCCAACATATTTAGAAATGGCTAGGCAGATCATAAATAAGTTCCATACTTAGATACTTGCTAAAACTTGACTAAACCTGTAAAAAGAGACTGAGCGTAATGGAAAAAGCAAAATCAATACATTGGGGTTTATTGCTCAGTGACCTGTGTTTATTTATAAATGACTCAAGCCCTTGGACCCAATTTGTGTACCATTTATATACCTATTTGAAAATATCTAAGGCTGTTTTGGGTCTCTTACGAACGTCATCCGCTACATACAACGTCATAAGGATTATTATGGGAATTGAGTGGTAGACACCTTTTTCCAATTAATTCCATGACATAACTTCTTTATTGGGTTTTTCTGTTAGTAATTTCTCTGTAGCATCCCAGGCTTTGAAAGGTGGTGGTGTTGTCACACTACCACCTATCGGGGTGTCCCCCGTGCTTCAAAAATTACGTAATGCCGTTAGTCCTGACAGGATCTATCCCCGGTCGTGTCGGATTCATGGCCGGCCCAACGGACTATGAGAATACGTAACTTCCACTTGTCTTCACGCACATACTTGTGCACAATAACATCTTCTGCGTACTTGGTTGGCCTAGTTGGTAATGAGATTAGCGATCGTGACGTAAATCGGTCGACGGAATATCACTAGTTTTTATAGCAAAAATATAGCCTAATCTGGTCAGGTTGCATGTTTATAGGAAGCAAACCTATATCCTAGCTCTGTACTTACCGCGACCAATCCCCATCCCGTCACAAAACTGGGCTCATCCCCAGCAATAAAGTCGAAGTTCAGAGCCACCGGCTGCACCTTCTCATTCATCTGTATTTCCTCGACCGGGCAGAGGAAACCGATGTCGTTCTTCATAAGGATGGAGTTCCATTCAGGGTGGATGTGGTAGTCTTCAAACTCGACAACTGTGCCACCTGATTTAAAGTTGTTAGAGCCTACAACTGCATGGAAAGATCTGCAATAAGAGAAATTTTGTGTTTTGATTGGATGGATGAAAAGACTGGACAAAACAAAATGTGATTACGTTGTATTGTGTAATAGGATGGTCGCTTTTACTGAAAATATCGTTGAACTTTTGCCAAAAAATTTTGTCTATGTTACACTGGCATGGACATTTTAAGAAGCTGGGTGCTTCTTAAAATGTCCATGCCAATGTAACATGGACAAAATTTCATCTAGATTCGTTCAGCCGTTCTGGCGTGATTGAGTAACAAACAGTCATCCGTAACTTTTGCATTTATAATAGTAGTAAGCAGTTGGTGGTATCTTAAATTTATGTCGATAAAAGATCCTGTGGTTTTCGGAAAAAATTACGATTTCCGTGGGATAGTATTTGAACTTTCGAAGAAGTACGAAATAATACAAATCTCAAATCTTTATTGCATTTTATCTTTATTTTCTCATTTTTTTATTTAATTATATGGGCATAGCAATGGGCATTGTCCAAGCACGACCTCATAAATTATAGAACCTCCAGGAAAATGTCAAATCGACAGATCGTCTGATATAAAAAGAAAAAATTATTAGAACCACAAGAAGAAGGTTCATGCAAAATTAGCTTCTATTATGTAATAAATTCTCCGTTTTAACATACATACATAAATACATAAACTCACACCTTTTTTTCATGAGGAAACCGAAACTATAGAACGCCACCAGTTACGATCCTTACATACTCCTCGTTCATGTTCATAAATCTATTAACATACATATGCCATCATATTATTCCCCGAAGGGTTAGGCAGAAGTGTAATAATGTACACCCACAGTTCGCTGATATGTTTTAGGACCCATGTAATAGGGGGCGAGCCTATTGCCATTAACCGGGCATATATCCTAACTCCGAGCTGCTACTAAGAAATTCCTAATGGAAAAACCCAATAACACTTTGCTCGATCTGGGAACGAATTCAGGACCATGCTCATCAGTCGTGCTTGCGACGATGAGACCAAGTAGGTAAGTACTTACTCCATCAAACCTCCCGGGACCTCATACACGTCAATACAATGAGCGGCAGTGAGGATGAGTTTCGGCAGGACGATAGACCCTCCACAGGCGACCATGGTGACGGCATCTCCGACCAGGATCGCTGCCATGTAGGGAGCATAACCTTGAGGTGCTTCTTCTCCTCCGATGATATGCGGCGTAAAGTAGCTGTCCAGGTCTACATTCGCTGGTACAGTTTGTATAGGGACTCCTGGAATTGAGGTAGGTTTTATGTCGGGCTTTTGCTGCAGGTTTTACGGGGTGTATTAAAGTTTGGTACAATCTAGAATAACAGCCATTACAGTCTAACTAAGGGGCTACTTGTCACATTGTGGCATGATTTAAATGTGCTTCGTAACCGCGGGAGTATTCGCCTTTAATCCAAGATTCGATTTTGATTTCGTATCTGAATTGTTATATTTTAGGGTATATGCTCCCGGTGACGAATTGTCTTAATGTTGTATGGAAGATACGCACGGTAATGCTCGGTCCTCGTCACTCACAGATGTAATGCTCGAATTTGAACTGCAACATTACAGGCGAACGCCTGTGAGGGAGCGCCTTAAGATAAATTCTGGCTTAGCTCATGTCAGACCAAGAAAAAGTTAGCACACATAACAACACGCCCCGTATTTTCCAAAGGGTAAGGCAGAGGCGTACTAATGTACACCCATAGTTCGCTGGTATGTTTAGGTCCCATCAGTCCCATGTAATAGGGGGCGAGCCTATTGCCATTAACCGAGCACAAATCCTCACTCCGAGCTGCTACTGAGAATTTTATAGAGAAACCCAATAATACTTTTTGCTTGACCTGGGGATCGAACCGAAGACCTCTAGCGTAGCAGTTACAGAAATTTATGTTCCTACGTATTCGTGTTAAAAAGATATTTTAATTTTACACTTACCATTGATGTAATGTCTTAGAATAAAAATTACAGCTAATAACACTTTGAACTGCATTTTCAAAAAAATAATTACCACTCGTAAGGTACTATGTAACACTGCAGGTCCTTCGGTATGACAGTAGACCCTGTAACTGATACATAATTGTCAAAATCAATTATATTTATACTTATTTAAAATAGTCCGTTGACTGATAAACATACAAAATAAACGTAAAATTAAGTAGGACTAAAGTTGACTTTGAAATCAAGTCGCTTCCCGGAAGGTTACGGGCAAAGTGATAAAGAGTTTAAGTACTTAGAAGTTGGAAACAGTTGTAGGGAACTAAGTGATTATATACAGGCTGACCTTTTTTACCTTCTTGAAAAAAAAGGGTATAATAGATGAACTGATATTTCAATTTTTTTTCAAGATTTCGTATTTGGTTAACCTATCAATAAGTACTATTATTTCATCAACATCTGCTTAGCCTTTTTCCAACTATGTTGGGGTCGGCTTCCAGTCTAACCGGATGCAGCTGAATACCAGTTTTACATGGTTCGACTGCCTATCTGACCTCCACAACCCAGTTACTGGGCGACACGATACCTTTTCTTTTACCGTAAATAAATACTATTAACTATTTAGGGTAAACTTTTCATAATAAAACATAAAAAATCATGTTCGTATATATACCCTAGAAAGACCTACAGGGACCTTATTGATGAGGTTCTTCAGAAAGGTTGGGTGAGCAGTACTCGTGCTTGTATGACCAGATGTATGATCGCAGGTGGCGGTCTGTTCTTTTTCTGCCTACCACCATGGGAAAAAGGAGTGAGTCTATGTAGTTATGGATGTATGTGGTGGTATTTGTGCTTACGTAACATACTTACCATCACGCCTGTATTCCTTGAAGGGTTCGGCAGAGGTGTGCCAATGTACGCCAATAAGGGGCGAGCCTATTGCCATTAACCGGGCACAGGCAGACTTTGTTTCTATTTTTCATAAACCAAAAATGGTCCTTTCTGCAGGTCAATCACCAAAACATGGATTGAAACATTACCTAGCTTACAGTTTGTTTACATTAGTACTAACTGATTTATAAAATCAGATATAATTATCGCATCAAGGTTACAAATGAGGAAAGTACATTCAACGTAGATTAGTACTGTTTTGGCTGCAGGACATTGTACTAGTAATGGTATCTATGTAGCCTGTCTGTATTACAGCTAGCTATTATTACGGTCCTGGTGACTGCTACGCTAGAGGTCTCGGGTTCGATTCTCAGGCCGAGCAAGTGTTACTGGGTTTTTTTTATGAAATTCTCAATAGCAGCTTGGAGTTATGGCCGGTTTATGGTTATTGCACGGAACCTATAACATACCGGCGGACTGTGGGTGTACATTGGTACACTTCAGCCTAGCTTTTCGGGGAAAACAGGCGTGAAGGTATGATTACTACGATTTTAAATAAACCTTACCCGACACTAGAAATTTCTTCTGTATCTTCCTCACATTCACATGTAAAATCAAACCATTTAAAAATCTTAGCTCACCGGTATCGGGAACAGGATCCAAGTAATCGGCGGTCTAGGACTCCAGAGAGCAAAACTTGTAACAATGCCCGCCCAGTTCAGAAGTACTGCTTCCTGAATCAAATCCTTGATCCAACTTCAAAACGAGAGTCTACGTAGATGCTGATACTGATTTTTGGATATTACGCCATTGGCTGTAAGGAGAATCAGCACAATGATCGTCGAATCCACATCTCACATGACGACAACTTCGTGAGCTAAGTCAAGATGCTTGATTTCTGGCTATTTTGTTGCCATGAGTAATAAATAATTGACTCACTACAAGAATTCTTGACACTCTTTCTAGCTCAGGAGTCCAATGCAAAATATATAGGTAACACTGTCTTAAGTCAATAGAATCAAATATTTTTATTATTCTTTTTCCTAAACTAGCGACAGATACTTTCTTGCCACGGTATTCTTGGTACTAAAAAAGACTGGACATTAAAAATCTAGTTGCAATCTCATCTCAGCGACAATCTCTTATCATGAACGGTTTCTACCAAAAAGATATCTTGACGTAGGTTCATCTGTATCTAATCATAAAAAAACATGTCTCACTAGTGAATGAATGTTTATTTATTTTTGGAAATATCTTCTTATCAAATTAAGAAGTGTCTACAATGGTGAAGGTTATGCAAAGTGCAACAAACTGATTACACACTTTTGTTTGTTAATTACTCAATTGTTATCTTTAACAAATTTTAATGAATCGTAATATTTTGATGTCAAGGGCGACAGTTTGGCGAAATATGTTTGGAAATAAAAGGGTTATTAGCCCAATATTATCAGTTATAGACTAGAAAGGAATGAATTGTATAAATAGTTAAAAACTAATTAGCAAGGAAAGCAGTAATTGCAATCAGTTTGATAGAAACGGAAGTCAAATTAAAGTGAAAATGGCATTCATAGCTTACGCAGTTTTGTTTGGAGTGATAGCGAGACACGCATCATACGGTATGGTATTTTGTGATTTTACATATTTTCGTCAAGTGTATCGAAGTACTCCTTTTATTACCTTTCTTTTTGGTTCCTTGTTGGAAAACCATCATGGATGACTTCCGCCCCTATGGCGGGGGGGAGGGAAGGAATCTGCAAGACTTTTATTGACTAAAGACCACCCCGGTGTTCCCTTGCCTCACTCACAACAAAGATCCCGTGTGCGTACGCGCATTCCGCGATCCCCACCGTTTAATTATCTACCTCAGCTTTCACGGATGAACTGCATCTGACCTCTGAAGCTGATGTTTCTGACTCGAATGACAAGTTATTTGCTCTGTCGGTACGGTGCTCATATGAGTACAGTATCTAATATAATATTCCAGGGGTGCCACTGCTACCCTCAAACCACAAGCCCTTCATCATAGGCGGGGAGGACGCAAAAGAAGCATATGCTCCGTACATGGCTGCCCTCATCTTTGGCGACCGCGTGAAGTCCCATATGTGTGGAGGTTCTCTCATCAGCAAGGTCTTTGTGGTGACTGCTGCGCATTGTGTGGAACCGTTCATATCGGAAGATGGGCCTTTGTTAGAGTAAGTGTTAATTTTTTTATAGTGATTACTATGGTTTCTTTCATGGTCCTATGCAGAGGGGGGTCCTGGAGGTGTAATTTTAACCCCCCAAATCTCTTAGAAATTAACCGTTTTATATCTATCCCCCAAGCAAATTTTGGATTTATTTTTACAATAACCAAGACATTGATAAACCTTTCTTGGAATTTATTTTCAACTTCTAAAAAGAGTCTCTCTCCTATTTCAAATAAACAATTTACAAACACTTTTGAATTGTCAAGAAGTCAGAAAGCTCAAGTTAGTTGCTAATCAAGATTATATGAAGATAATAATCATTGCACTTCTTCCGACAGGTCCTTCCACATCCGAGTGGGATCTAACCAGTGGAACTCTGGAGGCACCATAGTCAATATCAAGGACTACCACATGCATCCGAAATGGGACCCCAAGAACATCAAGTATGATGCAGCAATATTAGGCACATCGGAGGAAGTGGTGCTGGGAGACAATGTGGCTCTCATTGGGATGGCATTCGATGTCGTGGGAGAAAACGAGAACTGCCTTGTCTCTGGCTGGGGACGGACTGGACCCAGGGTTGAAGGAAATATTGTGGTAAATGCTTAGTATACTGCCGACAGAAGTGAGAACATAACGTCACATTAGCATTTCGCGATACTTGACGACGCGGAACAAATATTGTGTATGGTCTTCAGATAGTGGTTCCAGATCTGGCTGTTTGTAAATGTGTTTCATATGTTTGTAAACGCTCCCATGATACAGGAGAAATTCCTAATGTGGGGCAACGTTTTTTTTAACACAATATTTCGGTGACGCGATCCCTTAATTTATGTTACTGCCAAAAATCTCATTTGGGCAAGGGCAAAGAAGTTTTCACTTCAAAAATACATTAACACTGCAAGAGCACTGCAGTACAGGTATAATTGAATTAAACATTTCTTGCAGCATTTGCAACCAACGCCGGATAATCTGCAAGTCTTATACATGAACACTCTGGCTTACGAACTGTGCCAGAAACAAATGGCTGAGGCCTCGGGAGGCCTCGCGCCGCCCATCGACAGCGACATTGAGATCTGCACCTTCCATTCTCGAGGACACGGCATGTGCTTTGTAAGTAAACAATAATACTGCAACGCCAGACGTTAAAATTTATACCAGAAGGCCCAAACCTCGTTATTAAAAACGTTCTAAATCTATAGACTCATACGACGTTTTTTTTTTAATGTTATTTAACGTTACGTTACGTTTCGTTATTCCAACGTTAGCGCGTAATAAGGTCTACTATTTCATGATAAATATAATAACCTCTAAGACCAACTTTTAATTTAATTGAATGTTTTGTCATCTTAAAAAAAGTAAGACTTCGAAATATGCATTATCTCGTAGAATTCTCCTAAATATTGACCTTTATGGCGACATCTATCACACCACACGCGAAATACAACTGATATGTCTTATTTCGCGATATCAAAGTTCTTGATACCCTGTTCCTCCACGCCCTCCTCAAAAACCAGTAAAAATTTTATTTAACCTGATTCCTCATTCACATTTTTTTGGTCCATTTCGGTCTCCAGGGTGATTCAGGTAGTGCCCTGGTGAGGCTAAGCACCAGAAAACTGATCGGCATCGTGTCCTGGGGTTTCAACTGCGCCGATGGGGCTCCAGATGTATACGTCAGGATGAGCGGAATCAAGGAATTTTTTGAGCCTTTTCTGAACTCGCATGAAGACTGATTTGGTAAAACACTGATTTGATTGTTATTTTGTTGTTACAAAAGTTGTTAATAAATGAGTACGTTTCAAAAACAAAGGTGTAATTATTTGTTAGCTTTTACCCGCGAATTAATTCACTTGGAAGTCTAAGTCTTTTAAGCTGACATTTATTGCCTAACCTATGACTAGCAAAGTCAAAAGGAGGGTTTATGATTTCAGCAGTCAATGTCTGTATGTGTGTTCATCTATGTGCGCATACCTCCTTATTTGTCATATAGTAACACATGATGAGTCGTTGGAAAAGGAATACGTAGACAATAAATTTCAAAGTATTTATTTAAAAACTCATCAATTATTTACAGCCGAAATCATAAAGAAGCTCGAAGTCCATAGTAGAAGCATTTGATTGTGAATCATTCAACAAGGTCCATCTTCAGATCTTCAAACTACGTTGGAGTTCAACCAGCTCTGGTAAGCACTGACCCTGACGAACATGTCGGGGGCTCCACGGGCGCATGGGAAGCCCCACGAGACGATACCGAACTGATGCCCGTTGTCGGCGCGGGTCAGAGCACTGCCGGAGTCACCCTGGACGAAGGAAAGAAGAGCATTTAGAAGAGGTGAAACACGAAGTTAATTAGGGTGGTGATTAATCCTTGTTCCAATTCCTGATTATGAGCTTTTGCAGATTATTTGTCAGATTTCAAATTTCAACTCAAACTCTTTATTTCTAGCCGAGGCCCTTATTGAGTTAGTAACATGGTGCTTAAAAATTAAGTGTAAGTAATCAACACAATTTTGTGACACATGAAACTAACAGCAGTGAACCACATATGGACAGTTTACTCTATCAGCAATCATTTTTAGAACCCAGTTAGGGCTGGCCATGATCCGAGCCACCACCGATGCTGAGCGCCTGCGCATTATTTCTTATCATCAAAACTCTTATAAATTACCATTCTGAATCAAATCAAACCTAGGTCATTACGCTGCTGTACCAAGACTATGAGCAGTTCAATATGTTGACTAAAACCACAAACTTAGACATTTGTAAGACATGTTCTAAAGATTTACTATAAATTACTGTTATTATAATTATTTCTCTCACAGTCTCACTTATCTCATTTTATTATTACTCTTACTTTATGATGCTTCCAATTTGTTTTATCGTGCTTTGTTAGCTAGTTGTTAACTTTCTTGAGCATGCTGTGCGTCTCCTATAACTGAAGGAGTACACTAACGTAATACTTTTGTTAATTATTGGTTTAACGTCATGATTTCTGTATATCTTTTGTTGGAGATCCTAAATAAAATAATTTAAACACAGAATACTCACGTTGCAAGTACCGAATCCAGCGGCGTGGAAGGTGCAGACCTCAATATGTGGCTCTACGGGAGGAGCACGTACGTTCAACTCGACGGAGGCGCGAGCCACGCGTTCCACACATTCGTTACCGTCGAGGGTGTTAGGGGTCAGCTCAAGAAGAGTCGCAGACAAAGCACCACCAGCCTAGAAAGTGAAAAATTATTTAGACGATCACCTGAGAGGTTCAAAATTTGTGATTGAAAGGAAACGTTGAAAGGATCTCGGAGTGCTAAATTATGGGATTTTGTGATATCCTAAGTATTGTTAAAAATATTATTATTTGGCATAGTAGATAAAACCAATCTACGTTTCGCTTTTGGAGTGTAACCAAAATTACGCTAACCTATAACACTTTTGAACTAGTCAGGATTGTACTGGGTTTATGCAATTTTTATTGGTTTAATTTTTCCAATGCTTTTAAATCCACAGCCAACGGATACGGGTGACGAAAAAATTAAAAAACACCTTTTCCTTAAAGAGTTCCTCTTCTTAAAGTTTCTCATAAGTGTTATAACTCACCCTGATTCTGCCCCATCCGGCGACCCTGGAGCGGACACCACCTCCGACGTGGGAGTATGTGATGGGCACGATGTTCACGAGGTTGTTGAGGGCAACGTTAGAGGAGGTGATGAGGATACCGATGTCGTTCTTGATGGTGGCAGAGACGTAGTTGGGATGGGTGACGTTGCGAGCCAGGGTGTACGCGGTGCCGCCGCTGTTCCAGCGGTTGGTGCCGACTGTCACACGGAGAGAGCTGTGGAAAGAGTTATTGGACCATGAAAAACATGAAAATTGAAATCGTATAGATCCCAGTATCACAGATTATCTTTGCGTTATTACATTGCTGTTTATATGTTTCTCTTCTTTTTTCTCTCTGGCCTCTTCCCTCAGTCTCATAGTCCGATGGAACGGCAATCCGACACGACCCGCAAGAGATCAGGCGCAGGGCCAACAACTTTACATGCTATATTCGAGGCAAGGGGGTGTCTCACCACAGATTCAATAATGGATTAACCCAATTACACTTTTTGCCTCACCTATAAATCGAACCCAGGACCCACCCTCAGCAGTTGCGCTAGCGACCATGAGCCCAACGGGGCAGCATACTTTAGTACAGTTCAGTACAAATTAGTACTTCAATACAAATACAATCTCAATTTTCCTTACCTGGAGAGAGAGTTGCCGCTGAACACAGCAGCGATGCAGTGAGCAGCAGTCAAGACAGTACGCTGGGAGATCAGGGAACCTCCGCAGTGGAAACTCCTCACCAGCACTCCGCTGGACATGGCCACCATGTGAGGGTGGCTGCCGATCGCTGCTTCAGTGCCACCGACAATGCGAGCATTAGCGTCGGTGTGGTCGAAGAAGATGGACATGTCATCTTCGGGCGTTGGGAGGGCTGGAAAACAAAATGTATGTTATCATATGTGTATCATACTACAATGAATTCACAGAATTAGTAAGCTGTACTGCAAGTGGACCGGTCATATCTCCAGAAGGGCAGAGGGTCGGTGGAGCAGACACGTTACAGTGGAGACCACGTTTAGGCAAACGCAGTGTGGGACGAGCCGCTGCAAGGTGGACCAACGATTTAAAAACGGTGGCGGACAGCGGATAGATGCGGGCTGCCCAGGACCCGGATGATTGGCTTGGCGTACTTTGGGGGAGGCCTACGTTCAGCAGTGGATGGCTATAGGCTGATATGATGATAATGATCTGACTACAAAGAGTGAGTATCCTCACTAAGTTATAAACAAAGAGCTTTTACCCGATTACGTCAAAACAAAAAGGAGGCGATGATTTTGGCGGGTATGTAGATATGTTCCCTTATAACTTCTAAACTGCTTATCATAATTCGACAAATGAGGTATTGCTGGAAACGTCTTAATCGTTCGCTGGTTATAGGCTTTGTGTTCAATTCAAAATGGCAGCTTACAGTGGACATAAAACACGCAATCAGAAAATAAAATTAAAGTTATTAGATCATGTTTGGTGTCTAATAAAAAGTCTTCGGCACGAGTTGTATTTTTGCAATTATAAGAGATTAGTCAGATAAATATACTCTTTATCACCTCAATTAACTAAAGTCAATGTCTTATCAGATAACTAATGTTAATAATATGACAGGTAATTAATAAATAAATCACGGACACGTGAGCAACTGATACTAGATAATCGGCACAACCGTTTGGACGATATTGTTGGCGCATTAGCTGAGTGAATGGCTGCTGCGCTGTATCGCGGGTTCGAATGCGGAATAAATGCTTGTATAACCTACAGATAGTTGTTTCCGGTCTGGCTGTTTGTAAACACACCTAGGATACACGTCAATTTCCTAGTATAGGGGAACATTTGAAAAAAGAAAAGGAAATCATTTCAGAATTACTGCAATCATCAATCATATTGATATACCTACATGACTTTATAATATCCCAAGTTTAATCCAAAACATTCTTGAAAAAGATTAGCAAATTATCATATAAAATTAATTTTACAGTATTAGATAAAATGAAAATTATCAGAGATAATTTAATATACTGATTTGTAAAGTACAGTTGGGTGCAGTAAAATACAATCTACTAATCCGATCAGTTAGTTCAAATTTGACTGAAAATTCGTAAACATAATGAGAGATAAGATTTGTAATTAAAAAACGATTAGTGATTGTGATTGGGTAATTTTTACTTGTGTATGTCAAAACTATTATGAAATTAGGTTCAGCTGAAAATAAACTTGCTACATGAACTTAGTTACTTGGAGAGCTGGCAAATGGAGCCGGCTTACATGTATAAGTCCCAACATTTTGATACTACTTACATAGGTAGGTACCCTTATAGCGTTTCCAGGTATTTTTATGAAATGTAAATTTTGAAAAGTTTCTAAAATTAACAAGACTTCTATCAGATCTCGTCTTGAATAAATCGGAACGAAGTTCCACAAAAAGTTCCATTATTCGGATGCTTGCAGTTGAGATGAGATGTGTAGTTGGAGCATGGAAAGTATTAGCAAAGATTAGAGGGTCTTTTTTCCTCTTTATTTTTACAAAACCTATATCGTTTTAAAGTATGTCAGCCCAAGCTGCGCCCCCTGCCTACCATAGGATTAAGATTGATAGAGAAGGGATTATGATGAAAGGGGATGTGGTTGATCGAAGAACATACAGGTGGTACGAGTCAAAAGTGTTCAGAAGAAGAAAATACTAGGAATGTAGTATACTGGAATGTAGGCTAGCGGAGATGTAGAAGAAAGATATAAGAGAAGAAAAGGAATTCGAAAAAAAAAATTCAAAGTTTTTTTTATTTAAACAAAATAGAATATTATTCCAACTCACCGAAACACCCAGCCAGGAGCGAAAATACCAGAATTCCGGTTTTGATGTCCATGATTAACAACACCCGAAGACAGATTAATAGTTTTACAGCACGTGCTCATATTTATAACAATTATGAGTGAGATAATCATTAGTAGCTCTGATTGATTACTGTCGATAAGCTGTACAAAATAGGTAGTACGCAATAGTGCCGTCAGCGAAGTGTTATCACTGATGGTGTTAGGTGACGGCCTCGTTGGTCTCGTGGTCGCGATTGCTGAGCACGGGGTCCTATGTTCGATTTCCAGGACAGGTAACCTATTATTGAACTTTTTTATCAGGAACTAGCCAGCGACATCGTCCGTGTTAATTTTGGTTATCCTGACGCTGACGAAATTGCCGAATAAAAAGTAGCCTATGTTCTTTCTTGGGGTTCAAACTTACCCCGTACCAAATTTCATCAAAATCGGTTCAATAGATTAGTCGTGAAAGCGTAACAGACAGACAGAGTTATCTTCGCATTTTATTATAATGCAGTACTTATAGAATTCTTTTTAGTACTCTGGAGTTTGGAAGTCGGTGGTGCGACACACCTTTACGTTTATCAGAATTAGAATGCCTTATTTGTAAAGATAGGTAGAATTACAGTAGTGTTAGGTTTTACGTCGGTAGGTGTACAAAAATAAGTAAGTGCATATTTCACGCCATTAAGGGCACAATTTGTTTTAACAAAAATGTTTATGTTCCTGTAACGCGAACGATGATTTTAGATAACATTTCAAATGGACAATTGCTTAATAAAATTCAACTCGTACGCAATGGATTATGCAAAAAATGTTATTGCGATATCTTCTGTTTTTTTTTTTGTAATTCAGCTCAATATCAAATTTCGTGTTGCCCAGTAACTGGGTCGTGGAGGTCAGATAGGCAGTCGCTTCATGTAAAACACTGGTATTTATCTGCATCCGGTTGGACTGGAAGCTGACCCCAACATAGTTGGGAAAAGGCTAAGCAGAATAATGATCATGAGCTCAATATCAAAATACAAAAAATTTTACGATCCTAAGAACGTCATGGATCTCACGACCACTAGGTACCACAATTGGTCGTGGTGACCGCACGGTTGGCCATCTGCCGAGTTGCGGCCAAACTTTTTTCCTGGTTAGAGCTTTGCTTTGGAGGCCGCATAGTTGTAAAGCCCATAAGGTTCGCTGATAATAACTTTTAGTTCCAACGTAATTGGGAAAACCTACATTATCATAATAACGTAAATAATATATCCTAAAACTGTAGATAATAATCATCTAGTGATTATTTTCTTGATGAATCAAGTTTGTTTTTATCCAATGTAAACGCTACAAAATATAAATACCTACTTACCTTCCTACTATCATACAACGGTCATTAGTTGTTATATTCAGTTGCACCTATACGTACTAGTTAGAATGGACCTGTGTCTTCCGCAAGAGCGTAATACCGGGTGGCTGATGGGCCCAGTCATCATTACGGAGTTCAGTGCCTGAACAGAGACAGGCACTCTGACTGCCCATAAGACGACAGCGCTCAATGTTCCCGAAAGAAACCATGGCTATCACCCTGGCTTGGTTGCTGGAATACATACGGCGTGTAAAAAGACACATCCCTTGCTCGTAAACTCATTCTGCCTATCAAATTAAGTATATTGAGCAAAAATTATAACTGGGGAACACCTTTTTTTTGTGTGAACAATTACTGTTTTTGTGTAGCGCACAATGTGATACGCGCAAAACATTGGGCGCATGAAACATAACATGTCGTAGGGTTATTTAAAGATTAGCTTTATTTAACCTTCACAACTTGCTATCGTAAAAATATGTAAATGAAAGTATGAAGTTTTTTTTTTTTTTTGGGGGTGGGAAATCATCAAATAACTTCTCCCGCCCTGGGCGGGGCGGGAGGGAGTGTCAGACTTTAACTGACTAAAATCCACCCATGTTCCTTCTTGTGCCCTTTGCATTCCGGGGGCGCAGTATCTCTTGCGAACAACCCGCAGCCCCGGCAGGCATCGGCCCTCAGTGGCCCCTTCCTTTTGCTGACATCTCTTTGAGGCGCGCGTGGAACACGAACGCGCCGTCGACACGGCCTGTCGTTATGCAACGTAAGGACGGTGAGCTACCCATTGCTCACCGTCCACAGGCCCGTATCTACGGTGGCCGGGAGTCGTCTCGCGGCTCCCGACGTCCGGAGCGTCTACCGCGGCGGCTGGGGCGGGAGAACCGCTGTCTCAACCGTCCCGCCGCATGAAGCATGAAGCATGAAGTAGCATGAAGTTGACTCTGAGTTTGAATTTCTCTGTAAACAAAAGGTATGGTCCAGAACAAAAGACATCCCAATGATAAGGAGAACATGTAACTATCAGCTACGTTAAATGTCTTTTTACACCCGGATTAAACCGCCGGTCGCGGGCTATCTGGGTGTGTGGTTCCGGTTAATGCAGAAGAGACTCTTGTAAGGTGGAATAGAACACCTTTTACGGTTTCTTTTCACTCCAAAGGTAGAAGGAACACTATATGGATTGAGTCAGTTACAGTCAGATCCTATGGGCTAGTCCACAATTGAGTAAATGCGAAAATGTCTTTGGTAAATCCATAATGATGTCAGGACACAAGAAGAAAGTAATAAAATACATTAGCGATTTTTGCTTATTATTTATATATTTAACATACCATCACGCCTATATTCCCCGAAGGGTTAGGCAGAGGTGTAACAATGTACACCCACAGTTCGCCGGTATGTTTAGGTCCCATGTAATAGGGGGCGAGCCTATTGCCATTAACCGGGCACAAATCCTAACTCCGAGCTGTTACTGAAAATTTCATAGAAAACCCAATAACACTTTTTGCTCGACCTGGGAATCTCGACTGGTGAGCGCTGATCCTGACGTAGACGTCGGGGTAGCCGCGCGCGCAGGGGAACATCCAGGAGACGATTCCGATCTGCTGGCCATTGTCGACGCGGGTCAGAGCACTGCCGGAGTCGAACTGGAAGCGGAAAGATCAGAAACAGAATTATAAGCTGCGATTTAAATTCCAGACTGTTCGTAAAATAATAATATCAGCCTAATATTGTCTCGTACAGGGAAGGCGTGAGTATTGATCATCAAACTTGCTCAAGGCAGATCGGCAATTTCAGACTTATTATAAGTCCATGATTCCTCACGATGTTTTCTATAACGGATCAGTGATGTTCAAGATAAACTAACAAAACACATATATGAATTGAAAAAGTCACATTAGTACTTGCGCGGCATCGAACCTGCAATCTCATGCATCAGAGCCTGGCCCTGACTACTGGGCCATGACGACTTTACTACTAAGCTTTTGGCAGCTTGGTGTTAACATTATTTTTATTTATTTTTATTCCACTTTGTTTGATAGCCAGAAATTAAGAAAAAAATTCAAAGGATACTGCCGAAGTGATGGTGTGCCAGTGCGGAGAGGTGATATCGCTTACTTACTTATCCACAGTTTACATCTTTGGTCCACTAAACTGTCTTGCGACGAGGAACTTGTATGGGACAAAAAGACATGTATCACCGACTCCAAATGTATTAACCCATATCATCCCAGTGTTCCATTTTTGAAAAACACTAATTTAAAAATGCGTTCAAAAATTATAATAAAAAAATAAAAAAGTAACCGTTTCAAAAATGGAAGACTGGGATGATATGGGTTAACAACAATGCTACTTACGTTACAAAATCCAGCCCCGACGGAGTGGAAGGTGCAGATCTCGGTGTGTGGGTCGACGGGAGGAGGGTTCATGTCAGCTGCACTGGCCCAGCGGTCCACACAGTCGTTACCATCCAGGGTAGTGGTTGTTAGCTCCATAAGAGTCATAGGGCTGTTGCCCGCAAACTGAAATGTCGAGAATACCATTTAGACTCAAAATAGGCAATTAGTTCATCATCATTCCTAAGTTTCCATTTATCTAGAATTAAATCTACCAACATTTTAGTTGATACTTATAATGTGACAAACAATTCAAACTTGAAGTGAGGACACTATTGATAGCTCAGGAAGCCTACAGGTTACTTCCTGCCTACTACCTTTAATTTAGATTTATTTCTATCACATCTACTATTACACAAAAAATAATCAAACCAAAAAGTAATGTGCCGAATTCGACCTAATTAATTTTTTATTAATTTATGTGTTCAATTATGTTGTCAATTGCAGAAGGTTAGCTAGCTTTTCTCGAGTTTCAATCGAAACAGGATACAGGAAACAGTTTGCTCCATAATTAGAGCAACATTATCAAGAAAATAGAGCAAAGGAAAACTGTAAGTTCTTTATCCTCACCGAGGTCCTACCCCACCCAGCTACTCTGGAACTGACTCCTTGAGGGACGAACGAGAAGCTCAGGGTCACGGGCCGCACGAGATTGTTAAAAACTACGTTAGAGGTGGTGATCAAGAGGCTGATGTCGTTCACGTACACATAGGGCACGTAGTTCGGGTGTATCACGCTGTGAGATAGAGCGTAGGAAGTACCGCCGTAGTTCACGCGGTTGGTACCGACTGTGGCGCGCAGAGATCTATGGAGAAAAGATTTGGTGTTAAATGAAGACTGATAAGCAAGTAAAACAAAAAAGATTAAAAATCTAGAGAAATTTAACTATAGAATATACTGAAGGCTGAAGGTATATACAAATAAACAGAGTAACATACACCTAAAAGGATGTAAAAAAATGTCCTTACTGAGCTGCAATGTTTATGTAGTCGATACAGTGCGCAGCAGTCAAGACAGTGCGCTGGCTGATCAGAGAAGCTCCGCAGACTAAACCTCTGACAGATACACCTATGGTCAGGGCTACCATGTGGGGATGGCTGCCGAAGGCCGCCTCGGTACCGCCGACGATACGAGATCCAGGGTTGTTGTAATCGAAGAAAGTGGACAGGTCATCTTCGGGCGCTGAGAGAGTTGGAAGGGCTGGGGAAAGCATAAACTGTTAAAAATACTTTTCGGTAGCATTATTGATGACTCATCAAGTTCTAAGCTTGTAACTCATAATCGTTAGTACCTTGTTTAGATTCTTTACATGTAAGTGAAGGAGCACGTCCAGAGAAGTACTACCACTATACCTCTTTCTGCAGCAAAGGTGCGTTGCTCTGTTCCAAGGGTACATGAGACATTTTAACTATGTTTCTAGTATGGCAAGGCCTCTGGTATTGCAGATGTCTATAGGCAGAGGTAACCACTTAAGATCATGTGGGCCGTAGACTCGTGTGCCATCCAATGATATTTAAAAGAGAGAAAAAAAGTAAATTAAAATCTTTCATAAATAATTTTGCAAATTACCGATACATCCAGCCAGAAGCGAAATCACCAGAAATCCGGTTTTGATGTCCATGTTTAACAGCTTCCGAAGACAGTGCCAAAGTTAGCAAAATTCCCCTGGTATTTATAAATACATTATCAATATCAACATCGATTAATTGATTGATTATCTTGTAGTTGAAAACCCCAAATTGCAACAATTACTACATAAATGAAGTAGATCCATATGGGTGACCTGATTTTTATGACTGCTAAAAGCGCTGATGATTATTGTAAAGTGTGCTGATTTTAGCTAGGCAAACATAAACAAAATAAAATTAACTTGTAACTAAGAAATAGCTAAAGTAATTTGAGATGGTGCTTCATAGTTGAGTGGAGGGATGAGAAACAGGGTGTAAAGTTTCTCATCCTCCATTGAAAATGGGATGATCCTCCGATCAGGCGGGTGCTGTGTCTGGTGGGCTACTGCCCGACTGTTGCTGAAGGGATTTGGTATATATGCTAATGCCGCAGAGAATTTTGATAGTGGATATAGCAAAAGTCAGTTGTAGTTGTAGTTCGCATGTCGGGCGATAGATGTCGGTACAATGCCTTGAAAAAAATGATCTCCTAGATAACCATTAGTATGGCTTCAACGGTGGTCGGTTACCCGGAGATCTTCTAGCATATATTACACATTGTAGAGGGGAGCACTGACGGGCATAATGATGCCCATACTCACTTGTGTTTTTTGATTTCATAAAGGCATTTGGCAGGGTTTCGCATGTTAGTCTTCTGAATACGCCTTCGCATCACTACTGTATTTTGCAACTGAACATTCGACATTTTAAGTTTTTGATCCAGAGAAGTCTTAGTTCGCTGTCCATTGGATCCTATGATGGGTTTTGATACCGGTGTGCCTCAAGGGTCTGTTCTAAGTCCAATTCTGTTCTTGCTGCATATCAACGATCTCTTCAGCTAGTAAGGAGTGAAGTTGTTGGCTAATACAATGTCGGAAAGATACCTGTGTTTTGCATAGTCAAAACACTCCTAAACGCTCTTATGTTTTCACTGCATAAAGAGGAATTCATAATTAAGAATCCTATTCTCGTGCATTTGTGATGTGATTGGGAAAACCTAAGCTATAGAAAATATAAAATCAGTGTAAAAACGTTAGATAAGGCTATCATAAATTATCTCATTAGATGTTGCCTTTTTATCATTTTTAATAATTAATCTAGTATTTTTATCGAATTTAACAAATGGATGTTGGTGTTTTGTGTAATTGTGTACAACGCCGGAGCAAAATTTTAGTGTCTTACAATACATAATACAAATATTATCATATTTAACATTGATTAATTTCGGTGGATAAGCTAGAATCAAAAATCTGATGAGTAACTGATCACCTAAGTTTGGGTATTTTTAACCCGGATAATGAATAGATAAGTGTGCTAGCTATTTTGGGGGCAGTGTTTCACCTACGTAATAATTTGTAAGCCTATCATATCTACACAACCAATTAATTTCCCTTCAAATTCTTCTAACACATCCAACAGCAGTAGGTACGTTACCAGTAATACGGTCTTAGAGTAGCGCCTCCGATGGCAGGAACTACAGCTTTATGTGTCTGATCTGGCGCAAGTTAGTTTGAAAGAAAGAAAGAAAATGACCAGACAGTGAAAGTGTTAAAGGGGCCTGTACCTTGTTATATAAAAAAAAATGCATTCGTAAAAAAATATGGACTTTTGACCTTCAATATCTCTGAAACCAGAAGGCTCCTAGGTATGTTCTAGCATATAAAACAAAAAAATAAAAATTTTAAGTAACCCCTACCAGAAAAGGGCTGATAACTTTGGAATCGCTGAACCGATTTCCATCAAACATAGCTAAGAATACTCCCGACTAATTCAACTTTTCCAACAAATAAAACAAAAACGGTTCATGCGTTCGGGAGCTACGATTGCACAGACACGCACAGACACGTCAAACTTATAAAACCCCGTCATTTTTGCGTCGGGGGTTAAAAATTGTATCGCAATGTCGGGGAAAAGAAGAACATATACTTTCGCATTTCCTGTCTCGTCTTTTTACAGCTGTTATTAAGAAAATCGATCCCGCACCACGAAGTAAACAATCAACAAAATTTACGATACGATATCAAAGTAACTACTTAATGTCATAGACCGGTAAACATTGAATACGTTTTTGCTTTGCGAACGTGCGATCATTGGCAAATTTTTACAAATTATTTACTAGCTGCTCTGCCCGCTACTTCCTCCGTGTAAAAAAATTGATATGTTATCCCACGAGAAAAAAAACTACACACACACTACACACACTATACACTTACACACTACACTTTAACTATACATTTTAAAAAAGTACTCGATGTGGTGTGTGTCGAATTTCACCCAGATTTTAGAATTTCACTCAGTCTTTCTGGCGTAATTATCGAGTAACAAACATCCATCCATCCAAACTTTCGCATTTATAATAGTAGTAAGATGATGGTGTTTTTAACAATCGCATAAATTAGCTTCTTTCAAATTTGTATACCTTTAGATGTCTATTTCAACTGAGCCACGTGCAAAATGACTTTGCGTAAAAAGAAAAACCTAACTTATGGGAAAATGTAACTTGTATTTCTTTAATCTGAAAACAGTAATCATCTGATGATAATCAGGTAGTATTTCTTAATCATGTTTGTAAATTAATCTATTAATAACTGTAGATAAATATTTAACAGCTACAAAGAAGCAATGTTGTTACTGGGCTACTGACGTCATTCAAATTTAAAGCCCCATAATATGGGGGTAACACAAATTCTGTGAAGGCGCCCACCAATGGTGGTCCGATACCAGTCGGGGGCGTAGATCATACGCCAAGCGAATACCGGGCCCCCGAATCATTGTAGCAGGAGGAACCACGGGATTTTAGTTGGTAAGAGTCCGATATTACCCTCTGTTCTCCCCAGACGATGAGTGACCATGAGGAGTTTCTCCAATCCTTAAGATTCAGCGTCATATCCGCAAAAACACAAAAAAAATCATAAATATTTATTACTATTAACTTACAACCAAATACAGAATCAATGCATGTCAGATCATTTTATTTCGTTTATATTAAGTGCATCAAACAATGTTGGCTTGCAACCAGCTCTTGTAAGCGCTGATCCTGACGAACACGTCGGGGGCTCCACGTGCGCAGGGGAAGCCCCAGGAGACGATGCCGAACTGTCGGTGGTTGTCGGCGCGGATCAGAGCACTGCCGGAGTCACCCTGAAAGAGAAAGAAAGACAATCAGATCAGAATTATGGAAGATCCTTAAGTAAAAATAAAACCAGCCAATTATTGTCCCACTGCAGCAGACCTCACGAACGTTTCTTTTACCGATGTCAGTGATGTCCAAGATAAAATTAATACACGCATTGGTACTTGCCTCAATCACTGGTTCATCACGGCATATATCATAATAATTATAATTTCTGTCAGTCAATGAAACTGTGAGTAACACAATACTATAATTAGTCTATCAGTCAGATATGAGCATACAATCGAGATAGTAATAGTTATGAACACAAATTAACAAAGTACTCACGTTACAAGTACCAAATCCAGGAGAGTGGTAGGTGCAGACCTCGATATGTGGTTCCGTAAAGACAGGAATGCCAAACACCCGAGAGGCCTTAGCCACGCGAGCCACACAGTTTTTACCTTCGAGTGTAGTTGGTTTTAGCTCCAGGAGAGCCTCAGAGATGGCCTCGCTGGCCTGAAATTGGGATGAACAATGGTTCCACGGCTAACAAATAAATGTCACCGATGATAGCATTATCTGTAGCAAAATAGCACATTGCGAAGAACACGGTTAATGTTTTAGGATTTCAAAATGTGATATTCCACCAAAGCTTTTTCCCGCGATTTCGTCCGGATCTAAATTGATATTATATCTGATGGGAACCATACAAAATTTCTCCGGGGAATAAAGCAGCCTTTGTACTATACCAGAATATCTGTTGCTGTGCCAAATTTCATCCAGATTCGTTCAGCCGTTCTGGCGTGATTGATTAACAAACACCCATCCATATAATTTTTCACATTTATAATAGTAAAAATAATAAGATTACTTATTTTCGTCTACCTATCATGTCGTCAAGTCGTTCAGATTCAGTTATTTCCAGATCAATACTCTCTCTCCTTACTTCTACTCATAATATTCCTAATTAAAGTTAAGATTGATTGACTCACACTAGTCCTTCCCCATCCAGCAACTACGGCGCGGACGCCCTTATCGATGAAGGAGTAGGTGATGGGAATTGTGCTCACGTGGTTACTGAGGGCAACCTTGCAAGAGGTGATAAGGATACCGATGTCATTTTTGATGATAGCACTGACGTAGTTGGGGTGGGTGACGTTGTGGGACAGAGTATAGATGTTGCCACCACTGTTCCAGCGGTTGGTGCCCACTGTAGCACGTAGAGACCTGAAGAAGAAAGTGAATGTAACCTTGGAACACTAACAAGATTTATGGGTATAATCTTCGTCAAAATTCTTGAGAAGTGGAAAATGGAGAGTTAATCCTCAGCCCATATCTTCTACATCATCTGCTTAGCCTTTTCCCAACTATGTTCGAACGATAACGATCCTTACATACTTCTTTCGCATTGTCCATGTTCATACATCTGGTCATATAAGCACGCCGGTTAAGAATAATGCGCACCCCACCGTTCTAAAGAACCTCACCAGTAAGGTCAGGGTAGATCTTTCTAGAGCGTCCCCTCCCGGCGTTGCCACTCACATCTGCCATACAAATCCCTTTTTTTTGTCGTCTTTCACTCATCCTCTCAACATGACCGAACCATCGAATATTAATGTATATTGAATTTAATATAAATAATAGTATAAATAATAATATTAAATACTCTTGTCTTGGGTTTGATTCCCAGGTCGAGCAGTGTTATTGGTTTTTTTTTTTATATTTTCAGTAGCAACTAGGAGTCTGTATCTGTGCCCGGTTAATGGCAATAGGCTCGATCCCTATTACATGGGACCTAAAACATACCGGCGGACTGTGAGTGTACATTAGTACACCTCTTCCTAACCCTTCGGGGAATACAAGCTTGATGGTATGTATGTATACTTAATATAAAATCTTTTCCTCACGGTATAAGAGCTCCCTCGTTGTAGACATGGCTGACACAGTGAGCAGCAGTCAGAATAGTCCATTCGGTGATCAGAGAGGCTCCGCAGATAAAACTTTTGAATAAGGCACCGATTGTCAGCACCACCATGTGACGGTGGCTGCCTGCAGCCGCCCGGGTGCCGCCGATGATACGAGAGCTCGCGTCCGTGTGATCGAAGAACATGGACAAATCGGGCTCAGTAGCACGAGCTGGGGGCACTGGATTTATTGGTGAATATTAGAATCTACTTGCCAAATTGAGATAATAATCGGTTAACCTGCCTTAGGAAGCCCGGTCGGAGATCTCGGAAGGAACATAAGTTCGGGGATCCCCGGCGCGGAAGTGTAGGAAGGGAACGGCGTGGTGGTTTTCAGTCAGTAAAAGTCTGACAGAAGACAAATAGGGTGGAGGGGCCACCCCGCTTTCATACCTTTTTATTTAAAGAATAGATAAATACCTTACTGCCGCTTCTTTTATAGGTGTATTATGTTTGCGACGCCCTTCGACGCCAATGTCTTTGTGTAACTCTAGCACATTCAAATTACTTAATTTATAACAATCTACTTATGTATTGTGCTTATTCTATGGGTACGTTAGTTAGGTAGGTTAGTTGCGTCGGCAATCTCATGTCATGATAACTTGTAGGACCTGGCTTTTTGTGATAGTTAGGTATTATCCATTTTGAAAATACTTAAATAATTTTCCAACTCACCGAAGTTCATAACCAGGACCGTAACCACCAGGAGTCCATTTTTGATGTTCATGTTTAATAACACCCGAAGATCCCGGTTCCTTAACAACTTATATTAATATTAATTATCTATTTGGCACTGATTGATTTTCGTTGCAAATTGTAAGCTGAAAAGCTGATAATCCTAATACCTGCGAAGTGTCGGCTCCGTGTAGAACTGAAACAGCGTAAAATGGGAACCTACCAATAATTTCAAAACTCAGTAGGGAAAAATAAACGGTATAAGAATCATAAAATAAAGTCTAAAGTTGTACGAACATCGACGCGGAAATCAAGAGGGATGACACCAGTGACCTAGGTTAGTCATTAAACTCGAGGCTAAGGCAGAGCCGAAAGCGATGGCATACTGTAGCCAAGAGTGTAATGACAAAATGCTCACGCATTTCATACAAGGATTTTCAACACACTTGTAACAAAAACCTTTGATACGAAATAAATATTATTACAATTACTTCATTTAACATGATTGACGTTCACACAATTTCCTCTCTGTCATCAAAATGTCAACCAGTGTCAAAAGAGACTTTGAAACCGGCCAGCAAAACCAAAGGGGTGAAAAACTAATTATATATTATGAAATATTTTTTTTGTTTTTTTGTTGCCTTGTAATGGCTACTTCTCATACAGAGAAGGTAATGAGCATTGATCACCACGCTTGCTCGATGCGGATTGGTGATTACGAACAGCAGTCCAGGTTTCCTCACGATGTTTCCTTTTACCGCCAGTCAGTGACGTCTACAAAGAAACGACTTAGAAAGTACGTATAGCTTAGAAAGTCACATTGGTACTTGCTGGGATCTGATCCCGTAACCTGGGGCTGATCAAAGCATAAACAGGCCACCACTACCACGGCTATTAAATAATTTAATATATCAAACAATGTTTAACATTTTTTCAGTGTAATGTCAATTTAAATCTAAATTTACATTGATTAACATGGTTTATTTATTTACCAAATATTTATGCAAAATCATTTGAAAAAAAAAACATTTAAAGCAAAGTCCATTTCCCCCTAAAGCTGTACCTAATTTTCAAGTTAAATAATGTTCAACCAAGAAATAATATATAGTAAAATATCGTATTTCCAGTTGGCCGCAACCGCCCGGGCCTTGCTTTGGAGTTTTGGACAGCTCTGCTGTAATCTAATACAAAAATCACGCTTGCAAAATACATTGCATTATGTACCTAAAAGCGGTGCAATATGAACCACTTTACAAGCGTGTTGAAAAATAATACACAACATGATTTCAAATTATTAATCTAGTTTATTTTATAAGTATTGAATGTATGGCGATAATACAACATAATATCACATTGCTCTTACACATAACCATAGCCAGATATACTTAATATTCAAAAAAACAGAACCTCTTGTTTATAAAGTCGGTTAAAAATAACAAATGTATTTACACATTATTACCTTTATACACACATTTTATTTTGATTACCTAAGTAACTAATAATATTCTTCAGACCGATTTCGGTCACGGCGGCTAAGCCCAATGCAGACTAGCCAAGTACGCAGGAGATATTATAGTGCACAAATGTGTGCACAGACACAGATGCACTCCCTCTTCCCTCCGACCGGGGAGAGATCAGGTGCAGGACCAATGGTTTAATCCTAAGTTACTATTTGATGGGTAAATAGTGTAAATGCCATTACAGTTGCTTTATATGTAAATAAGATTTAAAATCAGTTTATTTGATTACATGAAGAAAAAAAAATAAGTAAGATTATTACATTATTAACAGAAGTGAGGAGATTCTTAAAAGTCTATTTTATTTTATTAAAAATTTAATTAGCTACATAACGTGTTGGTCTAAATACCATTAAGTTACTTGCTTATGAAAATTAATAAGCTGAAACATGTTAAAATCTCAACGATTTCTACTAGGGTTCATTACAATATGAAATTTAAATACTGTAACAGAAGGCCTACTAATCAAGTTTTTAAAATCTAGTCGTAATCTCATCTCAGCGACAATCAATGAAAACTGTAGGTAAATTAGGAGTATTTTTGACAGATTGGCTCTGAGATTAGATTGCGATCTTACCAAAAAGTTAGTATAATTACCACCTAGAAATTTATTTTTTAAATGAGATGAACGTCTACTTTATTTTCAATGAATTACACTAGATGGGAAGGGTGTCTTATTAGTATAGTTTTTCAATTACACGAATTATCGCACTTCAATCATTGAAATTGAAACCATATGACAAAGTTCGGAAGTCACAGTGAGTGTGTGGGCGGCGGCGCGGCTAGTGGTCGGCCCAGTCGGCGACGCAGGCGCCGCGGCAGTGCGAGCGCGTGACGTGTGCGCGCGCGAGGGCGCGGCATCACCGCGCCAGCGCGCACGCCACGCGCGCCGCGTCCGCCGACACGCCCTCCAGCGCCAGCAGCACCGACAACTCGTCGTCTCCTGCACAAGAGACACCTGCTTCAAAACCTGTTATTCCTACATTTTATTTTATCAGTAATTGATGAAGGCATCAATGGCTAAAATGTATATAGAAAAATAATAGGCCATTAGCCGTTGCAAATTATTGTTGGGTAGATAAAACTTCTCTAAAACGCACTTTATTCTACCCCTGAAAACCCGATTTATTTTTAGAATTCGATTTTTAGTAGCAGTGAAATCAATAAATAGTTAGTGAATCGAGATTAAAAAATGGTGACGTCATAGTTTAGTATTGTCATACAAAATCCATGGGGGAATTTTGCTTTGACAGCATAAAAAGTATTTCAATTAATTAGTGGTGTCATCTACCCAATTACTGTGTCAAAGTATTTTAATGATTCTATGTTGGAAGGGCGCCAGCGGGACCCTATTATTACGAGTAAAGCTTCGCCGACCGTCACAGGACTGTATCTTTTGGACTGTAATAGGTAGAAACGTGAAATATCAAAAAGTTAGCATCACTATGGCCGCTACAACACCAAACCGTAACAATAAAATAAAGTTTAAAATTTAAGGAGACCATACAAGAAACGTGTATGTTTGTATATAAGGGTTAATATATGAAATTGCCGTTTTATAGAAATAGATACTTCGAATTGAAATTAAATCTGCATGATGTGAGTGGAACTTATTTTACATTACACTTATGATATTTTTCTTTCAAAAATGTGCAACATTTGATTATCGAATTCCAATGTTTCTTTTTCCAATTTCATACTTTAACTACTAATATTGTCCGGTGAATAGGAACTGCCCCGTTGGTCTCGTGGTCGCAAGCGCAACTGATGAGCGTGGGGTCCCGGGTTCGATTCCCAGGTCGGGTAAAAAGTGTTATTGGGTTTTTCCATTAGGATTTGCTCAGTAGCAGCCCGGAGTTTGGAAGTTGGTGGTGTGACACACCCGTGCCTCGGAAAGGACGTAAAGCCGTTGGTCCCGGCTATCATTCGTAGATCTTTGAAAGTCGTTACGGGTAGTCCGAAGCCAGGAAGTATGACAACCAGTCTAACCAAGAGGTGTTGTGTTGCCTAGAAAATGGGTTGTGGAGGTCAGATAGGCAGTCGCTCCATGTAAAACACTGGTACTCTGCTGTATCCGGTTAGACTGGAAGCCGACCCCAACATAGTTGGGAAAAGGCTAAAAAGATGATGATGAATAGAAACCCTTTGTGTGCGTGTCCGACTCACAGTTGTGTAGCCATATTCTGTATCAAAATATTTTTTGTATGTCATATTAATTATGGAACTCAGAGCATTGATTTCATTGACAAGGCGCTTTTGAGTTATCAAGAAATGGACCAGTTAGAAAGTTGAAGCTAGTATCGATTTGTGAATTGCCTAACAATAAAAAAAATGCTTACCCCCAGAATCCTTCAAAACACCTTTTGGGATATCATGGTACACCAAGAACCCGCTCAAAATCTTCTTAATATCATCATCACAGGCACCGATTTTCCGGCTGCTCGGCAGACCAAGATATTTCTTCAAGAACGGCGTTAATCTCGCCTCCCAAGTATCAAATATGCTTGAAACTTTCTGCTTGATGGCTAACGTGAATTCGCCTGAAATTAAGGGCTCGTTGGACGACTCTTGTCCGTCGACTTTCATCTCGTTCAATGTACGACGGTTGTAGTTCTCGATTTGTGACAACAAGAGTTTAATTTGCCAGATGTGGTACGATGAGGGGTCCGGTTTCATTGTTTTTATTATCTGTAAGTAGAAAACAGTTTATTTTAAATTTTTACTATGAATAATATTAGTATAATTAGCCTATTGTTGTCCTACTGCAGGGCAAAGGCTTCTTCCTATACAGAGAAGGCACGAGCATTGATCACCATGCTTGCTCAAGGCGGATTGGCGATTTCGACTTATATTAACTATAGATCCAGATTTCCTCACGGTGTTGCCCTTTATCGATGTCAGTGATATCTAAAACATAATTTAAAAAAAAATGTGGTCCGACCTTGTGGTACGCGTCCAGATCACCTTGGTACCGCTTTCTGGACCGAGCATCTATTATTTAAGCTTAAATATCCCGTAACATCTTACCTTCAAAAACGTGGTCCAAATAGGTAACGCGCACAGTATGTCCCTGACAACGCACTCATACGTCACCATGCCCATGGTCTGCAGATGTTCCTGCTCATCTGTAGTATACTTCCTGCACTGACACTGTCTGCTGAACCCGACATCCTTCGCCGCCTTCTTCTTCTTGGACAGCACCAAACAATCGGCACAAATTTCATTCTCATCATCTTTGAAGAAGTATTGTTTTACGAAATTTCGGACTTTATCGTCGTTGGTAAAGAGTTCAATGTTGTCTGTGTTGCTTGACCAAATGTTGGTCTTGTCGAGTGTTAATGTTTGGGCCAATATGGTGATGAAGCCGTGTGGGTCGTCGACGTATGAGAGGCAGCCGGCGCGTTGTTTTATGTCTATACACCATGAGTATTCGAGGAATAGTCTGGAATAGATAAATAGATGTTTTTCTTAGGTCAAATCTTCATCCATCACTTTCCATCAGACAAGTTCGCGACAAGAGGCGTATAAGCTAATTATAATAAAATAGCTTCCACCCGCGATATTATTCGCATGAAAGTCAAATATACCATAAAACATTTTTTTGCGACACTCAGCAACAGCGTAGCTTTCTGTCAATGAAGAAATAAATTTTGCAATTGAACTACAGACACGCGAACGTTTTTAAACTTTTATAATACTATAGTAACCGCCACGAGCCGTGAGCAAAAACGTCAAGTTCATTTTTGGGTTCCTTTTGGGTTTTTGGGTCACCGACACTACACACGATTGGTCCGTCTGTCAAACCAATCGCATACAGCGTCGGCGGCCCAAAATACCCAGAAACGAACCCAAATACCAAAAAATTTAATTGACGGTGTGCTCACGACTCGTGGCGGCTACTATACCAATACATTGTCGCACAGCGGGCTTCACAGTAACAAGCCACGATTATTTGCGAACACATCTTTTATTTATTTATTTATTAAAACTTATTGCACATAATGTAAATAATACATTGTACAAAGGCGGACTTAATGCCTTAGGCATTTTCTACCAGTCAACCCTAGGGTGATGCAGAGACAAAACATAGTAGGTGCAAGGAACAGAAAGTTTCCAGGAATAAAATATAATAAATACATACATACAAACAAAATATACAGATTAGAGAAAGCCAAAAAATACATAGGTGGAGAAATATAAGAAACTAATTGTGAGACGGGTCTGCCAACCTGGTTCTGTGGTTCTGGTTATGAGCTTATGTATATTTATTTTATAATCATAAAAGCCCAACACTGAGTTACACTCGTTCCGTACCCCTGAGTTCAGCGTGTACTTACTTCAACTGATCCCAATTGCGATCTCTCTGGAAGGTGATGGGCCAGTAGCGAGGGTCGTTGATCTTCACCTCTTTCAGCGTGTTCAGCTCCGGTATTATGCACGGCGCCTTCATCTCTTTTACTGCGTTATTGAGGTCGATGACCTACGATAAAACAGGGGTGTTCAATATCATATGAGCCAGTTAACTACTAAACAACTAGCCAATAAGTGTCATTAGACGAATCAGTTTTAGTACTTTAGTAGAAGCTAGAGCCTAGACCAATAATAATTAGTTTGTTTGAAACCGTAAGTTTGTTTGTCTGAAACGTTTCTGGAATTAAAAATAGGAAGTCTACATGTGGAAGCTTATAGTTAGCTATTTGTATACTTGTGTATTCTAAAGACTAACAAATAAAATATATTTTATTTAATAAATATTACTTAGGGACTTACAAAGACAGGATAAATAAAAAAAATGAGTTGATTTTATGAAGGATAGTGACTAGCAGAAAAATTACAGAAGATTTCTTTTTTGGGAACCTTTGAGGTTATTTTATTGTTTAAAATTTACCTGTATATGTGCGTAGCACAGCTTCTCTGTGTTGATATCTCTGGGTAGTATTAATCTTGCTTCGACAGCCAACACATAAAGATGTCGGAAGGCTTGTAAGTGGTACCTGTGAAATGAAAGAGGCATTTAATAATTTCTCAGTCATCGGACTACTGTATTTAGCGTCGCGTCCATTGACATTTGATTTAAACATTTATATATTTAAATAGTTCTATATTTAAAGTCTCATTTGTAAACTTATTTGCAGCAATAAATTGTATACAATATTTATTAGTTAGATGGGCAGTCTGAGTAGCGGCTATGTGATGTTTCTTTTCGCAATGTCAACACTATATGCTCCTGAACAACAAAAATGTGTAAGTTAAAAAAAAAATGTATTTATTTAGAAAGAGCTCGGTCTTGGGTTCGATTCCCAGGTCGAGCAAAAAGTGTTATTGGGTTTTTCTATAAAATTATCAGTAGCAACTCGGAGTTAGAATTTGTGCCCGGTTAATGGCAATAGGCTCGCCCCTTATTACATGGGACTTAAAACGTACCGGCGAACTGTGGGTGTACATTACACTTCTGCCTAACCCTCCGGGGAATACAGGCGTGATGGTATGTGTGTTATTTCTGTATAAGTGATTTGTAATCTTTAGAAATAAATGAATTCAACCCGTAAAACCTTATTTGTTACACCAGTATAATAAATGCATAAAATATATAATGATTGATGCGCGTCACCTGTTGTCTTCGCTGTGTGTGGGGAACTTGGGGAAGAAGGCCGCTAGTAGCGCGGCCACGGCTGTGGGGGTCGTGCTCAGCGTAGCCCGGCCGCCCCCGAGGAACAGGAGCCCTATGGTGCAGTGGACTGCCATCTGAAACAGAAATAGAGACAGTAGTTCAACAGGCTGAATTTAAACTAAGAAATGAAATTTTAATATTTAGTGAAAAGTGACTTTATCAATTGTAAAAACATAAAAAATTGTATAGCAAGTAAAAGTTTGGAGAAACCTTGAGAAAGTAGTCATAAAAAGGAAAACTTCAAAAAATACAAAATATCTGCTAATCTATATGCATTATGATCCTGTTAGTAGGTGTAATTTTGTGAGGGAACGATGTTTTTTTTTCTCTATGTCAAAAAAGTAATTTATAATTTAAAAAAAAGTATGCTATTGTGAGTTAAATTGTGTTTGCATTGTTTATGTCACACGCAATATGAACCAATTACGGTTGATTTCGCTATCAATGCTCAGAATGATGCCATAATCTATCTCCAAAGCCACTCATCAGATTTTTATAGGAAAATCACTTCACTAACTTTAGAGATACAACCTGACTTTACTGTGCACTTGGCATTATGACGTCACTCTGTCGTTATGCTATCGCTACTGCAATGCTACTACAATACTGCGGGGTGACCCGGGGAAGCGGGAGGGGTCACATTAGTCACAGTTTGACACATTTAAAAGTACCACAATGCTGCAATGGTTGTTTGTGTATGTGAGTTTATATGTTTGTAAACGTACCCACGACACAGGAGAAATTCCTAGTGTGGGGCAACGTTACCTTAAAAATAAAAAAAAAATGAAATAAAAAATTTCGATTTTGGAACGCTCATTTGGTGAACATGCACCACAATACTCTAGAAAGTAGCGAGTGCTACCTGTCCGCCGTGTGTGAGCGGCGCCGCACAGTGCGCCGGCGTGCGCGCGCGCAGGCGCCGGCACACGCGCAACACGTGCACGTCGCCGCGACCGCACATTATCTGACAACAAACAACAGCTTACATTCAATTATCGTGTCATTTATAAATAGCTTCTGTCCGCGACTTCGTCCGTGTCAACTTTGATATATTATCCGTTTATTTTTTCAGGATAAAAAGTATCCCATGAGTTACACACCACACCCCCACACTTAAATCGATAGTTCCAAATATCATCCAGATCCGTTCAGCCGCTTAAGTGTAACAAACATCATCACAAATTTTTAATATTAATAGGATAAACCTCACTGTTTGCAATATCTATTTTCTTTTTTTATTAATTTTTTTATGGGACAAGCCCACCACACTATTCCCAACTACTGAAACTCCTGAAAGCCAGAATCAACAGTGAAGACCGCCAAAAGAGCGCCGAGGCTATGAATTTCGACGAGTCTCGGAGAAACGATATAACTGTCTTGAATCCCGCAACGAAATTAATCAGAAAAGATTAGTGGAGGAGTAGGAAAAACATAAATTCCACTTTATCTACTTTAAAAAAAACCAGTTTCGAAATATCTTCAGATAATATCTAATTCAAGATTTCTTCGTATTATCAAATTTGTTGTCCCAGTTACCATCCCGGCGGCCAGCAGACACACACACAGACAGGCCTCGAGCGTGGAGCGGCCGGCGAGCTCGGCGACACTCTTGGCTCCCACAGCGATGAACAGGCGCGCGTAGTGCAGCGCCGCGTCGCGCGCGTCCTCGTCGCCCGAGCCCGCGAACCGCAGCCCCATCGCGAAACACGCGCCCGCGATTATGTTGCAGTACGCTTGGCTGGAAAAAACATCACCTTATCACATGGAATCCGAATCTGTGGGTAAACCCCTGCAGGGGTAAAATAGCTTTCCTGCGGGGGTAATAAAGCTGATAATAGGGCAAAACATTTATTACAATTAGACCATTTACAGGCACTTTTGAATTGTCAAGAAGTTACCCATACAAAAAGTTGAAGCTAGTTGCTCGTTCCAAAACGTAGGTCTCTATGGAGAAGAACGATCAAGAAACTCCATGGACACTCTTTTCAAATTGGTTTATACAAAATGTTGGTTACAATATTACTGTTGCTTCTATATGTGAAAACAATGAAAGTGAATAATAATAAGATATAAAGTCAGCTCAGATGAGCTTGACAATTTATCACATTCATTTTTTTTAGTTGATATTTAGTTTCAATTACTAGGAGTTGGTTAAATAAAAAGGATTCTTGATATTTAAAGTAAAGCACAGTCATGTGATTAAAAATGCTGCGTGAATCTTTAATAACGTCACTGCAATTAAAGCTATCGGATTGGTATACTGACAGCCACGTCCTGCAAGAAAGTTGTTAATAGAAGACTAATTCTATTAAATAAAAGCATTCAAAATCTAGTCACAATATCATCCCAGCAATAATCTATTTAAAAAACGGAGGGTAAATTAGAAGCCTTTTTGACAGCCTTTAAGATTGATATTAGATAGCGATCATTCCTAAGACTAAGTAGAATCTCTCCCCTTATTTTTATTACAATGTACTTTTAATAAACTCACTTCATAGCTTCATAATCGATGTTATCTTCAGTGGGTTTGACGAAGCAGTACGGTTTTATAGAAGCCGGCACTTGAGCCTCCACCCAGTCTTCACTCGCCTCTATACTGTCCCATAGCACTAGTCCTGAAATAATCAGACTGACTTTAGTGTAAAACTTTTTAAGGCATTGATGACAGTTATGTCGGTTTCGTGGTCGTCGGAATTGATAAAATAAATAGCATTTATTATGATGTAGCGGTTGACTTGATACAAATTTCACACGCTCAATGGTTCTATTTTGTTGGTCTTATTAATGCCCTAGATTGATGAGGAGAGAGGTGTGATGACTGGTACCTAAGACTTAACGAATTAATTTTTAGCTTTTAGTGATTAGTATAATGTCTACATCATTTTTATTAAAAACGTTAACGTAAAAAAAAATATTTCATTTATTTATTTTTAAGTTTTTAGTTTTTAATTTTGTTACACACTTCTCATTATTTTTATTTCATTCATTTTATTTTCATAAAGAATTTTATTCTACTAATCAAGCCCTTTCATTTAATACCGATATTGAGGAAGTAGTAATAAAATATATGTAATCTGCCATTTTGTAGCGGCGGCCATTTTGGATTTACAATGATACTGAATGTATTTAATTACATTGTCATCACAACTAAAAGTGCGTACTAAACTTCAGATCAATCCGTCAGCAGGAAAGGGGTCAAATTTCAAGTACTAGATTTGATCGAAACAAACAATAAAACCGTTTAAAAAAGACAGGTACAGTGTACCTCTGGCAATGACGCGCAGCATGAGCAGGTCGGGGCGCACGAAGTCCAGCTGGTAGGCGGTGCGCGGCGGCCGCAGCCAGCGCGCGGGCGCGCCCGGGCCCGCGCGCAGGTACAGCAGCCCCAGCGCCAGCGTGGCGCCCGGCGACGTCACGTCCAGGTTCACCGTGGCGCCCTCGCGGATCGCGAACGAGCCCTGCTTGTACTTCTCTTTCTGAGAACCTTTGGAACAATGATAGGGGTATTTATTTATTTAGCGACCAATTTTCAATCATCACATAACTCTTGACAGAGGTATACATATGGCGGTTTGACCGCTTTTGTACAGAACTGTCAATTGTTATCCAAAAAAGAATTAGCCCCAATAACACAAAACAGAAAAAACAGTGTAAAGCTTTTATTTCAATGAAACCATTTACAGGCACTTCAATTGTCAAGAAATCCGAATAAATCAGTCAGAAAATTTAAACTAGTTGTATGTTCCAAAAAATAGGTAAGTAGGCAACTTATGGAGAAGAACGATTAAAATTGCTAACTGGGTAGTAGACGCCATCAATCAATTGACATACTTACGAGCAGTCAAACGCGACCCCCATAGATTTATATGGCAAAACTGTGATGTCACTTTTTGCTAACTCAATTGACTTACTATTAATTTATTGATATCAAAGCCACATTATACAGCAAATTAAGAATGAATCGTGATTTCAGGGTTAAAATAAAGTGTCACTTTAGAGAAATTATGTCTTGGAATTATAATTATTAGGTTAATGGTGTAGTATCCAATGAAGTCATTCAAAAGTTTTTTTTAGTATTATAGTCTTTACAAGTATAGTCCTAAAGCTCACCAGTAAGCGGATGCTTGTCGCCGCCCAGCATGTAGGTGCGCAGCTTGTGCGCGAGCGGCGCCACGGCCGCGCCCGCGCGCGCCGCGCCCGCCAGCACCAGCCCCAGCGCCAGCCCCGCCGCCAGCGCGTAGCCCTCGCGCTCCACGCAGTTCTCCATCTCGGGCCCGGGGGGCTTGCCTGAGGTGAAGGCGTGACTTAATAGTGCTTAAGCTTCTTAAGTAAGGTGCTGTCGTATTACGGTCGTCCATATAGAGAGGGATCCTTGACACTAAATAAGTCAAACACCGATCGCTATTCTATGGCGGCCATTTCGTTGCGGTTTTCGTGTCTCAATTTACATCGGTCAGAATTCATTTTAATGGAATTTTATTTTATCAAACTTTATGTTTATCCTATAACGTACAAACGCAAAAACTAATCGCTCGTCTTCCGATGAATTTTCACGGATTCCGGAGGACTAAATCCTACGAATTCACAGGCGACATGACTTTCGTTCAATTCTGCAATGTGGATTATGCCTAAGTGTCAAACAAAACTACATAAAACTATTTCAATAATCTGTGTTATATCCTGCTACATCTTAAGTCGCTCGCAAAAAATATCTGTAATACCAGTATCATCAAAATTCTGTAAAAAAGAATCAGTTATCATATTAATAGTCTAAACTCACCGATCTCATTTAGCAACACTTGAGCATAGTGCGTGTGCGCAGTGGCCTGGTATATAAGCCCCACGCCGAGCAGTGCCGCCACCAGGATATTCTGCTGAATATCCAGCTCGATGGATGTAGGTGGAAGTAATGGTTCCAGGTGGATGCTCATCATTTTAGTTGCTTGAACGTCCATTGTTCCTGGGAGAGGAAATATTTAGTAAGAAGTGTCCACGAACCATTACGTTGGAATTTTTAAAAGAAACACCCCCATTTATTTGGTGGTCGGTCGATAAATGAAAATTAAATAATCCTTCAATTTGTCCCACACAGCAAAAGATGTCCTTTGCGTTACTAATCAGTAACATACATATTATATTGATTTCAACAAATTTAACAGAGACTTTTCTAAAATGTTTTTGTTTGCTCCATTGAATTCCAGTTCGTTAAATGTTTATACAAGGTACTTTTTAACTGTTGGCGAAACTTCCTAGTTATGAAACAAAAGGTTCTCCACCTAAAATTTCTCAAAGGAACATCGCAGTTAGTGCAACTTGTAGATGTTGTATTCATGGTCAACTGTAGGTACTTGAAGTTACATACAATCTATATCAGAATTATTATTTGTATCGAAATCTAAACTAATATTATAAAGCTGAAGAGTTAGTTTGTTTGGTTGAACGCGGTAATCTCAGGAAGTCCTGGTTTCAATTATAAAATATTTGTGTTGGATAGTTCATTTATCGAGGAAGGCTTTAGGCTTACAACATCACGCTATGACACACGGGCGAGGAGCAGTAACAAAAGACGTAACTTAAAGCGGATGAAAAAAGCGCGCGAACAAAGTCGTTGTCAGAAGCTAGTAATTAAATAAAATTAACATACCATCACGTCTGTTTCCCCGAAGAGTTAGGCAGAGGTGTAACAATGTACACCCACAGTTCGCAGGTATGTTTGGGTCCCATGTAATAGGGGGCGAGCCTATTGCCATTGACCGGGCACAAATCCTAACTCCGAGCTGCTACTGAGAATTTCATAGAAAAACCCAATAACACGTTTTGCTCGACCTGGGAATCGAACCCAAGACCTCTAGCATAGCAGTCGCGCTTAGGACCACTAGGCTACCGAGGCAGTTAAATAATATTCTAATTCAATATTTTTACTACTATCTGTATTTATTTCTGTGTATTTTCTACGCATTACCTCTATACGTAGCAGCCAGCCCCAGCAGCAGTCCGACACTGATCATCTCGTTACACTTAACGAGGTAGTCGTAGATGTTCATGAAGGGCATGTCTCGCAGGTGTCCGTTCAGCCCTAGCGCCATGAGGAAGCCCGCGTGTTCCGTTGACATTTCAGCTGTGCCCTGGTCAAATAGAATTTTAAGGGGGCATGATTAAATATTTTGTTGTAAATTCATGTTGTCGTAAATTGAAACTAAACTCAAACGATATTGCGTTCATGTGTATACTTATTTATAACAACTTGTTACATTTAAAGTGTAGATAACCGGTAAGGGGATTGCCACATACAGTAGGTAGGTGATATTTTAATGAAGATCAAAAAAACGCGTAGATTTTTTGGAAGTTTTTCGCATACACATAAATCAAGACTTGTTTTGTGGGAAAACTAGGTAGAAGTTAACAATAGTGGCTATACACGGTAGAAGGAACCTCGGCGTGCAATTTGTTACTATGGATTCACAGTACCTGATTCTAGCCATCGATAGTTGGGTCAAAATCATTTATTTCGTTGCAAACATGGGTAAATAGCATATTCTGCCCTCACATGGGCGTGCAAATCAGTAGTAGATAAATTAATATGCTGTTGGCTCTACAATCATGGGAATCCAAGGTAGAAGTGTGCGCAGTGACGCGTCTCTTTCACAGTGTATTGAGAGCAATTTATTCATATTTATAAATAGTTAAATAAAAATGTCTCACCCTCGGCTTGTTGTAGATGACCCACTCGGAGCCGATGGTGAAGCCGGACAGCGGAACGAGCGCGAGCCCGGCAGCGGCGCCGTTGTGGAAGCTGGGCCAGGCGCCCGGAGACGCGCCCTCCCCGCCCGCGCCCCCCGCGCCCCCGCCGCGCCCCCGCCAGCGCCCCCACACGCACACGCGCGGCACCTCCACCGCCTCCGTGGCCGGGCACGGCACCGTGCGCAGGCTGGCCATGCCCCTGACAAACACAAACAATAATTTAATTATTCTATTGAAAATTTTACTTTTTACTACTTCTGAAAATTATAATGATAAAGTCAAACCTGAAACACTGCCCACAGACAACACAAATTGTTAATAAATCAAAATAAAATATCTCACCTTGCAATCGGCAGCGCCATAGTCCTAGTACTGATAGCAAACAAGTACTTGTCTTGCTCCTCAATAAAGTCGTGGTCGGAGACTTCGGGACGCTGCGTCAAATTGATGGTCACGGGAATCGAAGATTGAAGCAGGTTAATTACTTCTGTCATTCTGGAACAAAAACATCTTTCATCTTTCACTGCAAATGAGTGGAACACTACCTAATTCTGTATTTTCGAACGCATTCAACCCTAATCTCGTTAAAGTTAGAGTGAACAGGTTTCTTCTGGGTAAGCCCACTCCATCGTCGACTTTGTCTCTGTCTCCTCTGACCTAGATTAAAGTCAAGAGCAAACTCATCACAGATGAATAAATATGAAATAAAACATTTAAATATAATAATTGAGTTCTGGATGATAGTGTTCATGGAGTTTCTAGCTCGCTATTCTCCATAGAAACCTATTCTTTCGAACGAGGAATTGGCTTTAACTTTCTGGCTGACTGACTCCTTGACCATTTAAGTTATATGGTTTCTTTGAAATACATGATTTTGCTGTGATAAAAATGTAACCGGCGGTGTTTGAACGCGTATGGACGAGGTGAAGAGTATGTAAGGATCGTAGCAGGTGGCATTCTATGGTTTCTGCCAACCATGAAAAAAAGGCGTATGTACGAAAATGTAAAAAAAAGAAAAGGGAAAAGGAGTGAGTTTATGAATGTATTAAAATATGTTCGGAGTACAATTTCCGAGATAAAGTACTTTTTCTCTCACCTATGATCTCTCGGATACAGCAAACTCAGTAGCTGCGTGTTAAGATGTTCCATGCCGGTGATGACGTCAGCATCCTCAGGGTTGCTCCTCACCGGCTCCACTGGCCGCTGTGCGAGGGTGTACACCGTGTCTTTCTCCAGTACTTCTAGAGCTATGACTAATTCGTAAATAGACCATGTTATTATATTTTTTTTTAATCTAGCCTGTTTTGTCTCTCTGCAAGAGCTCTCTTTCTCCTTGCCAATTCTCTCCATCTTGGGCCAATGTGGTTCATAATGTTCAGTAAAAGAACAAAATGCCCAGTAAGCTTTGCCGTCACAAGTATAGAAGGAAAAATAAGAAAATACAAAAATAAAACATTATTGTACGTCTCACGGCGACACTATATGGCCATGCTCAACAAATGCATCATCACTGCGAGGTGCCCCACAGCCCGAATTGTCACACTGGTAAACTCGATGCCCACCCAACACATATATCTGGATGTCTACCACAATAAGTCGTACTAAGTTCATAAACATTAATATTTATTCTTAAGTTTGATAAATGGACTTATGAATAAGTTAAGTTAATTTAAGTTTTTAAGCTTTTACTTCTTTGCGAGGGGTGTAGATATTACTTTGTTTAGGGTTCCGTACCCAAAGGGTAAAACGGGACCCTATTACTAAGACTCCGCTGTCCGTCTGTCACCAGACTGTATCTCATGAACCGTGATAGTTAGACAGTTGAAATTTTAAAAGATGACGTATTTATTTTGCCGCTTTAACATCAAATACTAAAAACAGAATAAAATAAATATTCAAGGGGCTTCCATTAGACAGACATGATTCTTTGCCGTTTTTATTGATAATGGTACGGAACCCTTCGTGCGCGAGTCCGACTCGCACTTGGCCGGTTTTTTTTCTTACAGTTCTTGATCCCAATAGTTAGACATGTTTATTACGGCACCATTGGCGTTTTGTCCTATAGAGTGCAGGTGTAGGGACCCTTTGGGCACCGTAGTAAGTGGGCCAACGTTTGATCAAGAGCACCGCATTCGCACTAGGTATCAGTGTGGCAGTGTGGCAGGTGTGGAGTTCTGGTTTGTGCCCGATTAATGGCAATAGGCTCGCGCCCTATTACATGGGACCTAAACATACCGACGAACTGTGGGTGTACATTAGTACACCTCTGCCTAATCCTTCGGGCAATACAGGCGTGATGGTGGGATGGTGGAATTATATAAGTATGCACAGAAACTTTACTCACATTCCATATAATCCGATGCAGTCTTCATGGCATGCGCTACTTCAGCTTGGTTGGCCAGGTCCTCTCTCATGACGAGGTTGTAGGCGGCCGGGGGCCAGTCGGCGGGCGGGGAGCTCTTGCAGCGACTGAACACGGTGAGCAGCAGTAGACCCACCGCGGGGGGCATGTTGTCTATGTCGCGAAGTGTGATGCCTGGGGAAGGGGACGATTAATACGATAAGACATATTATAAAAAAAAGAAAGAAAAAACATTTATTGGCACAACTTAAGGCTCTAAAAACAGCTTATTAAAATAACAAAATAAATTAATAAAATAAAAAGTGATGTGTGCCCCACTGCTGCGCCAAACAGGCCCAGTTCAGCAATAATGACAGACCACTTGGGCCTGATGCTGGTTTTCAACTGGACCTTGGGGAGTGACATGCGGATGATGTGTAACTCTGTTCATATTCTACTTTCCTGTTAAAGTCAGGAAGTACTTAGTAGATTATGGAGAGATTGTTTAGAGTCCTCCGTTTTCCATAAGATAAGATTTATTTGTGTACAGTCAATAAAATAAATAAGTATTTAGAGGCGTCCGGTATTTATAAAGTTTTCTTAGAAACCGATGGATGGTTTCGAATAAAAGGATCATGGGCACAGCTGCCATAGAATAAAATGAAGTACTCCTTAAGAACTTTCGAATGACATGTGTCTCATCATTGTTGAGCAATGTTGAAAACTGGGTCCAAATTGTCGCACGCTCCTTTACGTATAACCGAAATTAAATTTCATTCTGACACTCGGAGTTTCTTATTTTTTTCGTTCACTGTACATAGTATGAATAGCACATTTTTTATAATAGGTAACAAGTACAGACTGCTTACCTTTATCACAAGCCATGATAACGGCCTGGCAGTAAGGCGAGCTGTACGAGGTGGTGTCGCGTCTCGCGCGCGGAGTACTGCTCGCTGTCACAGTGTCACGAGACGTTATAGTTTGTACGCCGGCGGAACGACCGCAACCCACTGTCGTTAGGATCTGGAAACAAATATTTTTACTACTATCATGCGTTTGGATGGATGGTTTGTTACTCAATCACGCCAGAACAGCTGAATGGATCTGGATGAAATTTATCGCAGAGATAGATTATAGTCTTCTAGTCTACCATATTGGCTATTTACCCTGGAATAAATGTATGGCTCCCGTGGGATAATATATCAATTTTGACGCGAACGAAGTCGCAGGCAGATGATAGTATAATCACTACATAGTATAAAACAAAGTCGCTTTCTCTGTCCCTATATCCCTATGTATGCTTAAATCTTTAAAACTACGCAACGGATTTTTTTGAACTGCCTCGGTAGCCTAGTGGTCCTAAGCGCGACTGCTACGCTAGAGGTCTTGGGTTCAATTCCCAGGTCGAGCAAAAAGTGTTATTGGGTTTTTCTATGAAATTTTCAGTAGCAGCTCGGAGTTTGGATTTGTGTCCGGTTAATGGCAATAGGCTCGCCCCCTATTACATGGGACCTAAACATACCGGCGAACTGTGGGTGTACATTGTTACACCTCTGCCTAACCCTTCGGGGAATACAGGCGTGATGGATTTTGATGCGGTTTTTTTAATAGATAGAGTGATTGAAGAGGAAGGTCTATATGTATAATAACATCAGCATTGCACCCGTGCGAAGCCGGGGCGGGTCGCTAGTATAATATCATTGCTGTTTTACCCGAATCAAATGGCGCAGTGGAAAAGGCGGGCTTCTCATGTATGAAGTTACAAATTGAATACCGGGCAAGTACCAACATGTCCTTTCAAATCATATGAACTTTCTTAGTTTATCTTGGACATAACCTCAAGCAAACGTGGTGATCAATGTTCGTGCCTTCTCTGTATGAGAAGAGGCCTTTGCCCTTCAGTGGGACAATAATAAGCTGGTATTCACTCGAATGGATAGGCAGGGGTAAATAGGTCGACTTCTAATGCACTAGCCAGTTTTCAAAAGGCGAAAGTACCTATGAACTTATACAATCCAAAAATTTAAGCAAATTATTTACTTCAACAAGACGAATAAACAATGAACTAAATACATACCTCAATAATATCCCTGGACATATTATTAACGTCAGCCAAATACGGGTAATAGCCCACGTCTAAATCCTTCAGCATAGAGTTCAAATACGAGTACACATTAGGTGGATCCCGACTAAAGTACACAGGTTCACACAACTTCTTCAAACTACCCTCGTTTATCTGTGACTCTTCTTCATATTCCAAATTCAAATCCGTCGGGAAATCCAGCCAGTAATGATTGACATACGCATCAAGTTTCAAATCCTTCGAAATTTGATATAAGAACATTGATAACGGTCGTAGGTTACTCCATAAAAGAGTATTTAGTTTTATTTCTTCGTAAACTAAATGTAAGGAGTATAGTACTTGTAGAACATGAGGAAATAAGATCGTATTTGTATTGAATAAGGTTGATTTTTCAGCTTCGTTGCTTGTTCGTTTCCCTTTACGATACCCATCGGAATTTGGTATAGGTAGTTTCAACATTGTTAAGGAGTGTCCTATGGCTTTATGCATTTTGGAGTTTAGGAGGAAATCCCAGTCATCTGGGGTTCCGTCGCTGGACGTTCTTTGCTTTTTCGTGGCGACTTCCGCATGGTCCATGACGTCATCGCTCTGTTTCGTGTGCAGTCGTTCGACGTCGTAGCCAATGAGGGAGAGCAGAAGGTTCGAGAACATCGACCATTCTTGTTCGGGAGTTAGGTCTTGACTGCCGGGTGCGTTGCGGACGCCATACCATTTGATTATTACCTGTGGAAAAAAATAATGATACTAGGGGGCCAGACAGACGTCATCCTGCCTAAGCGTCGTTCCTAAACGTTGACTTGCAGCGCCACCTACCGGGTCCAATTCGAAACACACATTTTGTTTTATTATAATTAGCCCAGCCGTTCAGGACTAGTTCAGAAACAAATACACGCACAGAAGGATTATAAGGCTGAAGAGTTTGTATAAACCCTTTTCACCATTTTAACCTGACTTCTAGTTTCAATTCGATTGAATAGACATATTGACTAAACTACTACTTTTCTTCGAAATATACTAAAGTGAATATCTCACCTGCATAGTAACATCTTTGGGTAATATAGCCCTTAAGGCAGTATAACACCGAGTGACAAGAGTAGAACAAGTCAATGGCGGTAACGATATCCGGTACATCGAACCGGCTTCAAACTGCAGGGTGAGACGGGACCCAGCTGCATCGCAGAGTCCACACAGACCTAGAAACAAAAGATAGAAGTGATTGATAAACGATTTTGAGTCTTCTTTGTAGCCAAGTAAGTTTTCTTACAGCTTGTACGAAGAAATATAACAACAGTAAGGAGCTCTAATAATAATAATAAATTGAAATTCGTTTTTAACTACTTTTGCATAAGGCTGCAATTGAAATAACAGTAGCACGACTTGTAATTTCATTTCGCGTTTTGATGTCAACTAGAAGTCCAAAGTACTATTCAGCCTATCATTTTTAGAGTTATTTTTCTGTGACCTAGGTAACAAAAGCAAAAATGTTCTTTAAAACTTCTTACCTAAGCTTTCTTTTTGCTCAATCCTGGCCGTGGACGTATGAGGTACTGGTGACAGGAGATGTAATGCTGAATCATCAAAGTTGGAGGTTTCGTTACATCTGCTTGGCAACAAGCTGCTGCGACGAGGGAACGGGGACTGGAAGGTGGCTCGCTTCGTGTACGGGGAGTCTATAAGACGAGCTAACACTCCGCCTACGTGGACCTGGGGAAAAGCAATTAAAATAAACGGT